>CAMAPF010000976.1:1962500-2607500 GCA_945859915.1 Cuscuta epithymum
TGTTGGGACCCCTCATTAATTGGAGATGTTCTAGAAAATTCTATAACTTTCTAGAGAAGTATAGAATTTTCTAGAACGTTTCGGAGAATCCTAGAGAAGTCTAAAACTTTTTAGAAACTTGTGAAATAGTGTGGAATCATCTGAAATATTCTGAAGATGTGTGAAACCTTCCAGAAGCTTATGGAAAAGTATGGAAGGGTATGCAAGGGAGTGGAAAAGTATGTATAGAGACTCCTAGATTGTGTGGAGCATTCTAGACAATCAATCTCCACCTTCAATACAAACCATCTCCCCATTCATTGTGAAGTGTGAAGGTGGAGTAGTATAAATAGGGGTAAGAGACTTCATTCCTAACTATCCTAGCCAAGAGTGAAACCACTTTCTAGAGCGAGAAAAACATAGTGAGAGAGCCTCTCAAGAGAAAAGAGAGATAACATGAGTCAATTTTGTTAACACATTTTTCTATCCTACCATTCTTTTTGTATAGTGGAAGAATCTTCATATTGGAGAACTATACCCGTGTGCTCTCATTTCTACCTTAATTCTTAAGTGCCGTTCTTAATTTCACGAAGCGGGAAAGTCTGAGTTTTTCCCAACGGTGGAAAGAAGCTCTAGATAAATATCAAATTAGTTTCGACAATGAAAATGATTTGTTTCCCAAGGCCTTTTATTTAATTTTGAACAGGGCCTCCAATATTTCAGGGCCGGCCTTGATGGATTCCACTATGTTATGTCAAATTTCACGAGAGAGGGTGTACTTTAAGAAGGCAATAACGTTGTAGTGATGTCGAAAATAAATAAATTTTGCATGCGCGGTTATTATTTAAAGGAATATTTATAATAGAATAATACGTAGTACATAGTACTCATATGCGATATGTAAGAGTGCCTATTCACCTCATTAAAAAATAACAAAACTTTTTATGTACTTGTTATTTTTTCTGAAACATGAGCCACTTTTATGTTGGTCAAATGCACTTTTCATCGTAGACATGCATATTTATCAATTTATTTTTAAAGAGTTCCTAATCTATACACTTTTGTCATCACTTTTTTCACTTTAAAATTGATTTGATCCATTCATTCTTTTATTTTAATGACTAAGATTATTTCTCATTTTTCAAGTATGAGATTATACGTGTGTGCATACGTACATCATTTTCCAAGTTTACAAACAAATCTATTTTAATAATTGAATAGAGAGATTTACTACAAATCTACGAGTATTTTGGAATTAGTACAAAAACCAGGAAAAATTCTCAAGATATGAGTGAAAACATTTTGGAATTCTAAAGTAGAAGTACTATGTTTACCAAACATTCTGTGAAATATACTGTCATACTTGGCATTACTAAACTTTAAATATCACCGTATAAATAGCATTATTTTCAAACATGGTAATAATTACTCATATTTAGAGAATAAATATAGTGATTGATTCCATTCTGGGATTCTAAAACGCTTTTACTCCTATAGCAAAACATAATTAAGAATCTGAAAATCTGAAATCTAACATAATTAAGAATCTATTGACCAAAACCTAGACGCTGCAATGATTTACAAATAGAAGAATAAAATTACCCTATACAACAGACTTTAGCAGTCAAAATTCTTATATATTCTAAAGAAAGGAAGTCAGACATCTTCAATCTAATGTGTATGAGGGATGAAGGTACAAGTGAATATTAGATTATCATTTAAGAGCTAGAGAAATCAGGCTCTTCTGGTTTACATAGTTGTGACATTTTGAGACTGGATGATGAAGGTGCAGGAGTAGTTATCTTAACTTTTTGCATGACCCCCCTTCTTGTATTTGCTGCAAATTTGGAGGCCAAAATTGTGGGTCCAATGTGCTGCGGTGCATGAGTGTCCACACCATCATAACCTCCAGATGATGATGATGATGATGATGATGATGATTCATTGTCTACACCAGCTAATTCCGTGGGCGGCATATATTGATAATAGCCTGTCTCATGCAAAGACAGCTCTTTGGCCAACTTTTTCTTTTTGTACCTTCTCCATGCAGATTGGATATAGCAGGCGCCCCAGGTCCTCCACTGCTGAGAATAGTGCCGAAAGGCATGCTGCAGCCTCTTACTGTGGAGATGTTTGAACTGAACGGCGAAGAACTTAAGGTCCTCAGCGCGAAGCGCAAATGCCTCAACCTCACACCGTGTTCGCACGGTGCGAGTTGAGGAAGGCAGGTTTAGTGAAGAGTTGGGGAGTAGAGCCCATGTGAGTAACTCCTCCCCACAAAAGTCTCCGGGCCTGAGGTCATAAGTATTGTAGAATCCTGATCTTCCTCCGTTGGTTGTGGAACTTTGGAGTGTGCCCCTAATGATGAAAAGCATCTCGCTCACCGGATCACCCTCCCGCACAATGTACGTGTCTTTTGTGCTCAGAGATGACACTAGCCGTTCACAGATGGCATCAAGCAGTTGATCATCCATCTGTGCAAAGAATGGAACCTGCCATGCATGTAGTATGCACGCACGTAGATCAAAGACAAAATTACTGCTCTGTAGTATACTCCCTCCGTAACTTAAAAATCTTCCCACTTTCCTTTTTCGTCCGTAACAAAAAAATCTTCTCATTTCTAAATCTTCCCATCATACCCTCAATAATTTTTAAAATAATACACTATTACAACTACTTTTTTTGGATTTATCCTACATTCCACCACATTATTCCACAATTTTCCCATCATACCCTCAATAATTCATATCATCTTTCACTATTCTTAATCTACCTACTTTTGAAATGGGAAGATTTCAAAGTTACGGAGGGAGTAGGAGATATGACTCAAAGACAGAGATGGTGATTCCTGAAATATGACTAAATGCTTTATTTCTAAATTGAAATGCTTCGTATATACATACGTACTCTGCGAACGAGGTTAAGACAAAGATGTCTCTGAATCTCACGACGAAGATCCAGCGGTAAGGATTTCAAGATAGATTCTTCCTTCACTCCTCTGGTGGCCAGCCATTTGTATTGCTCAAATTGACGAACACGTCTTTGCAGATCTGGTGGTAACTGCCGATGCCTCATCCATTCTTCTGTATCTCTTCTTCTAATCCTCCACTCCTCAAGTCTCACCGTCAGAGATTGTAGGTAAGTCTGATCTTCAAACGAAATATATAATTATGTTTTATAATTAATTATCACTAAGTGCTCCTTTGGGTAAATATAAATAAACAATGTGCTACATGCATATTTCTAGATTAAACTACGTGCTCTAAAGTTTGAGGTTCAAACATCATGAGCATACTTTAGAATTGAATATCATCGTCAAACAGAGAAACAAAAATATATAGAAATCTTGGACATCGATCGTATGCATGGTGAAGATAGAGATTGTCCTCCTTTGGGTAAATATAAATAAATCAAGAAACTAACATAAGGAGTACAACACAATTATACTGTATAGTCTCACGTCAAATTGACTCCTTAAATAAAATATCCAAGTGTAGATGATTTGAAATGGATTTTCTATTATATGTACATTTGTTACTTTTAAATCTATCACCAGCATGCATCACAAAATGCAAGAACAGAAAATGGTGCAAGTAAACAGTCGTGCGCTTCTTGAAACTTGTGTTGTTTTTTATGTTTAGCCAAATCGATACATTGGTTTGAGAATATATAGATTCATCGTTTAGGTAGTATATACTATCTATAATAGCTATAATGGCATACTAGCTAATTAATGCCTTTGTTTCATTTTATAAAGTCAATGTCACCATAGTTTGGTATGAGATCATGACTTGAGAATGATAATATTAAGGTAGGATTAAGAACCTAATTAAAGTAACAAATGCTTACCTGCATGTTCCCAATCAAATGAGAAAATAGAATTAAACCAATGATACACACGGAAATACAAAAGACTGTTTCCCCAATGTAAGTGCTAGTCATCAAATTCTGTCCATATGAACTGCATAGAACATTAACTACTTGAGCATAATTGAAATGTCAAAGATAAGGCTTAAACTTTGTTAGTGCAGTTGTTCATAAAAATAATTTATGATCCAATTGTAAGCCCCCCCCCTCCCCCATAAAAATAGGAATTCCCCCACTTAATTTCTTTGTAACCATTAAAGATATATATATCTGGAGAAGTGGAGACCATTCCAAAGTAAGAAGGAAACTCCACAAACTCGCGTGAGTGCGTGATGCAATATGATTCATGATAGGCAAATTAAAAGGGCCATCGAGTAGAAGATGGAGCATGTATGTTCTGTATAAATACGTACCTCAAATTTCTTAAGCCCCACCAGAGACAGTAGAGATACTTCTCAATAAATCGAGAGGATGCAACTTCACTGGTGAAGGCATCAGCAAACATTCCGAATTTAAAATCAGAGTCCTCATTATTAGGATCGCAACGCGAGAGCAATGATGTGGTGTTGAGCCAGTACTCCCGCTCCAGCGTATGGGAAGTCACGCTCTCACAGTCCAGAAAACTCGGCACGCAAGGTGGCACCGCATTCTGCTCAATCTTACATTGCATTGTCCAGCAAGAGTGCTGGCGCCCAATGGACGAGAGGTACCATGAAGCCCCCAGTACCTGCACGCGCCTCCGCCCACAACCAGCACACCCGGCCACTTGTGTTAGTTTGGGAATAAATCAGGTCTATTCAATGAAAACTTGATGAAGAAAAGAAGTCCTCTACAAATGCAATGAAAGAGTTACTAATAAGGAGTACTAATTATACTCCCTGTATGATTGATTACATACATGGCTGGCTAACATGAAGAGGATAAGGTTATATGCAGCTCCTGCCCAAGCTGTTTTAGCAATAAAGCCGGTGGTTTTGATAATCCTCTGATTTAAGGGAATGCTAACGAGCAACCTGGGAAGGTATTGAATGAGGACGATGAGAGCAATGGTGTTGTTGTCGTGGCCGGAGCCGTTGCCTTTCGTGGCCGGAATCACATACCAAATCACAATCTGCCGGAAAAGAAAGCTTTAATAATGAAATAAATGCGTATTGGATGAATGAATGAATGAATTATTACCTGAGGTAAAGGGAGGGTGGCTGCGAAATCAATGATGAAATCGGATTTGAGATAGCGCATAGCGATTTCGGTGGAGTCCATGACGAGCTCGCCCCGGCCGAAAACCCGGGAGCTGGGGGCCACGAAGGCGGTGCGGAATTTGAGGAGCATGTGGAGAACGTAGAAGAAGTCTGTGAGGGTGCGGAAGTAGGTGATGGCGACGGAGGCGCTCTTGTCGGTGGACATGCAGGCCTTGCCGCCGACGTACGGCAGGTAGAAGTAAAGGGGATCTATGGACAGGGAGATGAGGCAGGTGACCAGGAAGATGTGGTTCCACAGGTTCACGAACCCGCTGCTCGGATCCAATATCTTGTGTCGCCACCCCACCCCCTCCTCCTCTTCCCCCTCGCCCGACCTCGCTGCGCCGTCGGAATATAAACATCGCCGGTACCGGCGGAGCCGTGACGCCGGCCTACACAACAATCTATCCATCTTCCATGCCGCGCGCTCCCACTCCCATTTCAAATTATTAATTGGATAATCTCTGGATAATCTCTGGTACAGTGCGGTGCATGCTAGCTGCAAATTAACTCGAAAGTGTGCGCCGCCTGGCTTCCAGGTAATCAATCTCTCATTCAATCGATCTAATGCCTATGACAACACCTTGGGACTTGTCGCTCGATCGGAAACAATGCCGGCCGGGAAATCAAGAAAGAGTGCTCCGTATATTAAGATTTTTTGCAGCAGCCAGCTGGGGAAATGATGAAATGAAATAAAGTTGATGAGAAGAACCTGCCGTACGTGAGGGGGAGGAGGGTTCGTTATTCTCTTGTTGGCAATAACTGTAATTCGTAAGCGATGGAGGGAAATCCCTCCCGGTCATATTGTTCCTGAGCTGATTTTATATCCCCTGTTTTCCCGTCATTTAATTGACTTTTGTTGTGAAATACACTTGGTGATTAAAGTGTGTATAATAAGTAGTACTCCCTCCGTCCCCTTTTAAATGGGACGGGAGATGGTGGCACGAGTTTTAAGAAAAGTGAGTTTGTGTGTTTGATATCAGTTGATAAAGTAAGAATAAAGTAAGAATGATTTTGAGCTACACAAAGTTTACCAAATAAGGTATGGGGTAATTAAATAGGGACATCCCAATATGGTAAAACGGGATATTTAAAAGGGGACGGAGGGAGTATATGATTTAAGAGATATGAGGATATTTTTGTCAATTTAAGTGAAAACACTTCTGTTACTAACATTTTATTTTTTAACTCTCTCAAACAAGGTAAGAATATGTGTAACACTTACACTTACATTCCCTTCCGGGCCCCTATCAACACTTACTGGCACTTCCATTACTAACACTTCTCAACACTGCACCCAAACAAGACGTAAAGATACATACAAAATTAAAGTCTCATTGCAAGTGTAAAATGACGATGCATAGGAAGCTTGTATTATGCAATATCGTCAAATCTAACAACTCAGATTCATTCTCAATTTTATTTTGAAAAAAGAGTGACACTCCATCTCGGATAGTTATCTGAGAGGAGGTAAGTTGAGCTTTGATCACACACTGAATGAAAGAGAGCAAAGTTCCATACTAAGTCTTTGCTTGGAATTGAACACATGACATCTCCCTTGTGTCACCCTCTTCATACCATGTGAGCTACATCCCCGATTTATTCCCATTTCTCAAATGCTACGACAAGGCTCTTCGTCAACTTTGAAATAATTTTGGTGGCTCGAATGAGTTCAATCCAAAACTATAACTTAGAAGTTGTTCTCTTCACCTGATCTGAATGTTTCTGATCTGAATTTTTTAAGTTCTGATCTGATCTGATCTGATCTGAATCTTTTTGATCTGATCTGAATGTTCCTGATCTGATCTGAATGTTCCTGATCTGATCTGAATGTTCCTGATCTGATCTGAATCATTCTGATCTGATCTGAATGATTCTGATCTGATCTGATTTGAATATTTCTAAAATTATAATTACAATTATAATTACTATAATTATAAATGTAATTACACATATATAATTTAAATATAATTATAATTATAATCATATTTATAAAAATTATAATTATAATTACAAACATAATTATAATAGGTATAATTATTATTATACGTATTACACTAGTTATAAATATAGTTATAATTATAATTGTAATTATATTTAAAGTTATATTTATTTCTATAATTATAATTTTAATTATAATTATAATATTTATTGCTATAATTTTAATTGTAATTACTCCGTATCTCTACAATCTTATAAGAGTGAATATTGTTAAGGGTATAACGGTCATAGAAAATGTGTTGGTTGCTCTTGCTGCATACTGTCATTGTACATTGTGTATGGGTGTTTGTACTTTTTACTTATATTATAGCTTGTGTTTTAACGGAAAGTACCTTTCCATTAGATGTTCCCCCTTCCGTTAGCCTTCACTTTCGCTTATTTCCGTCCCGGTCGTATCCTTTCACCTCCTCTTCTCTTGTCAAGCACCTCAACATTTTTGATATTCCACAGTAATGGCGAGCAGACACCTATTTGAATTCTCAATGGCTGTGGCATGCAATTTGTAAATACTTCATAGTATTCGCGTAAGATGTTCATCGATTTCACACTTGTAAATCGAAAAAGAAGTGACTACAATTTATCGCTTTATCTACAGTTTAAAATATGGCGGATTGCATTTCTTCCGCTCAGAGGGAAAGTCGGACTACTCACTGGCATTTAACACCTTGTCTCCATTCTTCTTCTCCCTGCACTTAGGTTATTCAATTTTTTAGTTTAATCATATCGATGATTCCATTTGATGCTCTTATTGATTGTGAAATTGAAGATATATCGATGATTCCATTTGAAGCTCTTGTTAATTGTGAAATTGAAGATAGATAGTAAGCCTTTGTTTTTTCGAATTCCAGTGAAGCCCAAGTTATGACATCTGCTAATGCTCTGGGAAAAACTCATGCGCTACCTCACTGCATTTGAACAGGAAGGATCCTCTTTCTCTGCTTTGTTTTCCCTTAACTGTGATGCCTTTGAATTTCTTTTTAGTGTTTTTGTGCACTGTTAATTACTCTCTACTTGGAAGATATTAGTTGAGAATGCAACTGGTATGATTTAGTGTGGTCCAAATTACAACCTTTTCTGCCTAACCTCAAATTCCAAGTTTCTACCATTAAATTGAATTTATTTCATTGAACTTTACGAGCAAGTGTTACTACTCGAGCCTTAATCTTCTAACTTTGTGAGTGTATTCAGCAATAGTTTTTGAAAGTATTTACTCTTAGTACTGGTTTGGGGAAAAATAAAAACGTATGCAGACCTCAATCGATTAAGGCCCTGTCTTGCTTTTATATGTTTCCCTTTTGTCGTTCCTCAATTTCAGGAATGAAGCTCATACCATCTTTTGCCTTAATCTATTTTCCCTTTTTATAGCTTAAAGCCTCAAATATGATATGGGGGTATAAAAAAACTATATAGAAAATAAATATGATAGGTTTGGTAAATAGAAACAAATAAAAGATACTGTAGGAGTTTGAATCAAGACTCTCCAAAAGTCCTCAAGAACTGCTGGTAGGAGCAGGTAAAATTTATTGTCTAAAAGTAATCTAAAGCTAAATATAGACATGAATAGAAACACGATGCGCATGAAGGGCCACCCAATGACAAAATATTCAAATTCTTATTAATTTTAAATAGAAAATACGGAAACACCCGTCAAAATGTCAGTCATGCGGACAAACATGTCAAGATGATAGCTCCATGCAGCATTTTTAGCACAATTTGTTAAATTAGTGATCCAAATTTGAAAAACACAGTAAAAATATAAGAAACTGATTGTATGAATGTAATAAAAGTTGAAACAAGTTCCTAAAAGTATTACTGCCAGCTGAAGGAAAAGGTGGAGCAAGAGTGTAACTCTGTTTCTTAAAGCATTTCAAATTCCTCTTTCTAGCTTCACAGAATAAATCGCTAATCATTCTAAACTGCATTTCAGGAATTTTTTTAAAATAACCAAACTGGATATTTTCTTTCAAAAAATTGAAAAAAAAAATTGAAAGCTTTTTGGGTGTTGGTGGTAACACACTCATAAAGCAGCTATCTTGTTCCACATTTTAGAACACACACACAAACCTCTTGAAAGTGAGTAATTGCCACAAGTCATTAGTGCACACCCTTCTGACATGGAAAGGAGAGCACTTTTGGATTTTCCAAATGTATCTTCTTTGGAGATGAGAGCTGAATTATCTTCTGTTTGCTTTTGATTCTGCCTTGCTCCCATTTGAGTTTGATGCTTCCTTGACACTTATTGCATATGCCTTACTGCTTTTTTACAAGATAACGTCTTCACTTGTAGGAAGCTTTTAGAAAGGTGTGAAACCTATTTTGAATAGTTAGGATTCTAACCTATTTTCTGGAATAAAAGCATATTAATTCATGTAAACATTGTAGAAATCTTATAGAAAACGGACTGAGTCTAACAACCAAAAACTAAAAATGGATTGTACGAAAAGTATACTAGATAAAGTGTGGGTTATGGTATCCATCTCTTTTAAACAACTTTGTGGATTTCCTGTTAAAATAGCTAAGCCTCCCATATTAGCCTATAACTAATATAGACTTAGTTTGTCTAACATTCCAGTTTTGAAATCTTTTGAATGGTAATAGACTTCTAAACGTAGTGTACCTAAATACAGAGTATGTAATTTTTTCTTACAATGGAGCCAAAGATTCATTACCTTTGGGCTTGAGAATATGATGGAATTAAGCAAAATGGCTCACCAAACTGTCTGCGCTTCTTTGTTATGAAGCAGCAGTCAGTCCATGCAATTTTTGGACGCGATTTTCATTATGAGTCATACGGAAACAGTCTCTCTGTGCTTTAGTACAGGGGTAAGACTGCGTACATCCGACCCCCCTTACCCCACCATAGGTGGGAGCTTTTGCGGCACTGGGGTAAATGATGATTGATGTATAATTTTTTCTTACAGACTACCACCCCAACTACTATTTCTCTATAAAGTATTTGTAGAAATATCTAGATGACACTCTTTTAGTCATTTTAATTGTTTTGATTACTTCCAGTTTAGTATGCATTTTTGTATGATATTTATACAACTCATTTTCACAAGTCTATTTGGAAATGTGGTAATGTACTTTCCACCCTCAATTCTTCTTATCTCCATCAGAGTCTTTGTGAACCATAAATATGTGCTTATCTTGAAACAACAATTCAGTTAATATCCACTGAGCTCATCTTTTATGCATTTTTCTTTCTCTAATCTGATATAGAGTTACTTATAATCATTCAAAACACATATACCATTTATGAAGAGGGTATGTGTCATGTAAATTAATACCGAGCAAGTATTTTTCTTATTAAAGGAGGGTAAGTGAATGACAGATTATGCTATATTTCATGTTACCTTAAATTCTGATATTGTGCTCAGGGAAGAATATTTGGTGTTTTTGTATATCTAGGTGGGACAATGGACATACACATATATATGTAGATCGGTGTTATTGTAACATATAATTGTTTGATAAATAAAGTAAACTTTATATTCTATGTGAACCTTCTGTTGAATAAGTGAACATATAACACTTAATTATGGTACGTCTAATGTGTTTTCTTGAGATAATATAAATAGAAGCCTCATTGGCATAGATATGAACATCAATTGAGATGTGAGATTTTTGTGTCTACATGAGTTTTTTAACCATTTTTGCAGCTTTTGCTTGCTTGAGTGCCTTTCGTTTATCCAGAATCTGCCTACACATTTGTGCATCGAAACCAGCATCATTATCAACGTTACTTTCACTGTGGGATTGATGACTTTTTGCCTTTGATTCTGCCACTACCTTGGCTCCCCTTTGAGTGTGATGTTTCCTTGACACTTATTGCATATCACTTATTGCTTTTTACGAGATAACGTCGGCACTTGTAGAAAGCTTTTAGAAAGGTGTGTAACCTATTTTGAATAGTTAGCTGGAAACATTGGGAAAATACATGTTAGAAGTGTTCGGAGTTTCAGTCCTTAATGATTTGCACCGGCAATGCCAATCTCTTCATCATGCTCATAGTACACTCCATGGAGTGGATGACAAAATTAGCAAGAGCAAGAAGATACTGACAAACATGTCAAGAAGGATGAGCAGGAATAAATGGATCATTGGATGCAATGGCACATTAGTGAAATTCCCAGGTTTTGTATCTTCATCCTTTGTGTGTGTGTGTGTTTGAAACCGGAAAGCGTGCACGTGATTTTGAACTTCTATTATCATTGCTTTGCCTTGTGGCTTAGGTGTTACTTTGTTAGTTTGAGGTCATGGTTTGATAATTGTATGTTTGCTTAAAACATCAAAAGCCACAACTTCGTAACTTGTTAAGTTGCATTTGTAAAGGTCCTTGATTTCCCACTGATTTTTAGTCATAGTCTGGTAAATGACTATAAATATATTAGGTTTGAGTCATTTTCGTGTTTGTAATGTTTCTTCCTATTTAGACTCTACTTCACCTTTTTTATGTGTAGTTTGAACTTTTATAGGATCTACAAGTGTATATTCCATTATATAATATTGGGCATTTAGCCGATCGCGCAACGCGCGTGTAAAAAACTAGTAATATGATAATAACGAAAACAAAACTAATAACAATAACAACAACAACCATATTAGTAGTAAGAATAATAATAATCATGATAATAATAAATATCATAATAATAATAATAATAATAATAATAATAATAATAATAATAATAATAATAATAATAATAATAATAATAATAATAATAATAATAATAATAATAATAATAATAATAATAATAATCATAGTAATCATAGTAATAATAATAACAACAACAACAACAACAACAATAATAATAATAATAATAATAATGATAATAATATCAATAATAATATTAATTATAATAATTACAATAACAACAACAAGAATAATAATAATTATAATTATCATAATTATTATAATTATTATTATAATAAAAAGGATAAATCATGTCTGAACTTTTCTGATCTGATCTGAATGTTCCTGATCTGATCTGAATGTTCCTGATCTGATCTGAATGTTTCTGATCTGATCTGAATCTTTCTGATCTGATCTGAATGATTCTGATATGAATCTTTCTGATCTGATCTGATCTGATCTGAATTTTTCTGATCTGATCTGATCTGAATAAAATAAGAATAAGCAATAAGTAATAAGATTAAGACGAACAGAACAGCTTCTTATACTCCTGTTGAGGTTTATTCCTTCGACCCCCGGGTCCAACACGTAAGCCCAAGGATTTCGAGTGGAGTGAGTGTATGAATATCTAGCCCAACAACTATCAGATGGATCAGGAAAACAGAGGAAATAGCAGGCAATGTAAATAGGTATTATTAACTTCATAATAACTCCCCTAAATACAATCTACTTGCTAAAAAGGCACGTCAGCCGTTCGTCTTACAAGGCAGTAGGAATGCTGCAAGTAAGAGTGCTAAAGCTAGGATGCTGAGAATAGAAAGTTGTCAACCCTTTACAATGAAATAAATGCTTCTATTTATACTCACCAATGGGCAGGTGGCTGTACTGACGTGGCAGCCTGTGGACCGCTGGTGCCCCAACTACCAAATCTTCAGCATTAACTGCACTTCCCGCCAGAATCTAGGTTTCCCGCCTAATCAGTGGGGACGTTCGTCCGCCCGGGAAGTGAGTTGGATCGCTCCAAGTGACCCTCAAGAGATACCGGCTGTTCGTCTCCTGGCCTTGATAGATACTCACCATGTGGACTGGGTTTCCTCCGATGACTATAGGCTTGCCATGGGGACGTTCGTCGTCATCCCTGGTGGCCCGTGGCCCTGCTCCTTGTCCCTGCATAGACGTTCGTCGGGATGAGCCGCTGGGCCTGAACTCCCAACCCCAGACGTTCGTCCATCCTCAAGGAACATGGGCCTGTGGGCTAGCCTTGTGTTCTAACTGGACGTGCGTCTGGTAAGAAGGGGTTAGTGGGCCGGACCTCGGCTTGGGCCCTTAACCCAACACAAGTCCCCCACTTCTGATGTTCTGAGCATGCGCAGGACATAAGGAAGTATGAACTCCCTCGAAGTAGACGTTCGTGTCTTGATACTTGTGTTTACTGCATCCGGTGGAAGCGTACGCTCGTGGTCATGGTTCTTGATAGCTGTCGACGGTTCAGGAAACGAGGTGACGGCTGCTGTAGCGGCGGTGCATTTTCCCGAGGAAGTGTCATCATTACGCTTCCATCCCACGCACGGCGCGTGAACCGGACCACGCTCCTTGCTACGTGTCAACCCCTCGTTGGCCCCTTAACCGGTGCTCCCCCTATAAATGCCGGGTTTTCCCCCTGAATTAGGGTTCCCAATTTCTGCTCCCTTGCCTTAGAATCTCCGCTGTTCTTCGAGTTCTCTGCTTGGCTTCTGAGTTCAGCTAGCCTCTTTGTAAGGTAATTTCCCTCCTCTGCTTCTTTTCTTTGTTCTGACTCCTAGCCGAAATGACTTCGATGGAGATTTCGTCACGTTCTGATTCCGGTTCGTCGGGTTCCTCTTCGGACTCCTCTTCTGACAATGTGAATGCGCGCTCCCCGGGAAAGGCCAGTGTTTCTGGGACTTCTGGTTCGGCCACGACGGTAGGGACCATCCGGGCTGATGGTGAGCCGGATGACGCTTCCCAAGGTAGTGGGAGCGATGTCGGGGATGGAAATGCTGACGGGGCAGTAGATGTTATTGACGCAGTCCCCTTGAATGAGCGCCCCGCCGATTATGATTCTGGGGAGGAGGCCGAATCAGGTTCTGACATGGAGGTGCATGATCTGGGCATCCCTACGGACATGGAGCGCCACATCTGTCCGATCAGAAGCGCCCTCGACCATGATCAAGTCCTCTCCCGCGTGGCTCTTAACAAAATCCGCACCTTCTTCCCCCCGCCGTTCGTCTGGAGCGTGAGAGGCGCCGAGCACGTGATGAGGAGACGTCCGGGGATGATCATGCTTCATTTGGACTCCGTTGAAGCTGGGCTGCGGTTTCCACTTCATGCATTTTATGTGGAGTTCTTCCACTGCTTCCAAGTGGCCCCGGCGCAATTCATGCCAAATTCTTATAGGTTCATATCGGCCTTCTTGGTGCGCTGCAAACTTGCGGGAGTCGATGCCACCTTGGATCTGTTCCACTACTTCTTCCGGATCACCCCTCAGAATTCCGACGGCTATCTGAGCGTGGCCGCACGTCCGGGGAGGAGGTTTTTTAAGAACTATCCCTCCTCCATTCATGATTGGAAAAACCGGTTTTTCTTCCTTCGATATGACGGCCCTCCCCTCCCAGTTCGCTGGAATGGCTATCCCCCCAAGATAGAGTCGCCGGAGCTGACCAAAGATTTGAGTGAGGACGTGGAGGGGATCCTGCAGGGCGGCATTCGCCCCATAGCCGGCTATCTGACCTTCGAGGCACTCTCGGGGGCAGGCATAGGTACCGCCCGTGTTCCTGGACTTTTTCCACCCTTCGACGCTCGTCTCGGGGCACCGGGCGGTCCTGTCCTTCGAGGTGAGTGTCTTATTATATCCTCCGTTCGTCTTCTAACCCTTTATCGTTTCCTGCAGGTTCTCCACCAGACAGAGCTCAGATGAATCGCGCTGAGTGTCTGAAGACAAGGAAGGCCAAGGCGGCCGCTGCTAAAGCCGCACTGGCGAAAGCCAAGAACGCCCCCTCCTCAGACTCCAACTCTTCGGCTTCCGATGCTGCCCGGCGGACGGCCGAGGGTGAGCAGCATCTAATTGCCACCATGTTGGCCCAGGGGTCCGGGGCCCCTGCTCTCGAGGCTGCCCTCCCGCCGCCGGTCGTCTCCACGAAGGCGGCTTCTCAGAAGGGGGCAGAGAAAGCCCCTGAGAAAAAACAAAAGAGGGGCCGCGAGGCAGTCTCCACTGACCTTCTGCTTGAAGACGCCGGCGCCCTGCCCTTGAGCCGCTCGGCGGAGGAACTCTGGAGGGAAATGGCCCTCAAAGCTGGCCTCGAGCTGCCCCGCCGTTCGTCTTCTGAAGCAACTAGCGCTGCCCTGGCAGCCGCTCTTCAGGTAATTCCTCATTACTAGATCCGAGTACATGTTTTCCTTGACGTTCCTCTTCTGACCATTGCCTTTACTTCCCTTCTGTCATCCAGTCTGGGCTTCTAGTCCTTCAGGCTGAAGCTGCCAGGGAGACCGATCTGAAGGAGGCCAAAGCGAAAGCTGATGCCGCCTTGTCTCAAGCCCGGGAAGCCGTCCGTCGTGCTGAGGCGGAGGCTGCGGCCAAGGAGGGAGAGCTCGCAGCTCTGCGGGCTGAATCCCGCAGCCAGCTGGCCGGCCTGGAGAGAGCCGGCTTCAAGCTTGTTCCGGTGCTCCCCGTTGAGAAGGGCGCCGACCTAGAGTGGCTGGTTGACACCTCCGGCTTCAAGAACACCGGGGAGTTCATGGACTCTGCCAGAGACTACTGCGCCGGGGCCTTCGGTGACGTGTTCTCTGCGGCTCTGGAAAAGATACCGCCTCGCCAGCGTCTGGCCTGCGGCGTCCGGATCCTCGAGAGCTCTCCTCTGTCCCACAAGTTCCTCTATGAGGTCGGCGATAGCACCTTCGCCGCTGGCTATAATGAGGGGGTTAAGGCCACTCTCCCGATATTTGCCAAGCTGCAGGGGGCTGACTTTGATTTGGCCGCAAATACCGATGACGATCTGCTAATCCAAGCTTTGGGGAAGCTAAGGAGGGACCGGCGTCGGGAGGAAGCCAAGGCCGGGGGAGAGATTCCGGAGCCACCAACCCCTGAGCCTGAAGTCGAGGAGGAAGAGCTGAACCGAGGCGGCAGTCGACCAGGGTCCCCTTTTCTTGTATAATACGAACTGTAATTTCCTTACTTGACTATGTAATGTCCGGCCGTTAGAGCCGAAGAATATACGCCTTTTTTGCCCAAAATTGCCTCTACGTTCATGATCTTTACTTCATATCTGTACTTTTGTTTCCTTCATCGTCTGTTGTATGGAAACTCCTTCGGCGCCTCGATACACTTTGTAGCGGGGTTAGAGTCCGTGAGGACGTTCGTATTTGTTCCTTACTTGCTCAAGGCAACGGCGTCCCCTTGCCAAACCTCCGTACATACTCAAGTGTGCGGAGGTACTGCTAAAGCCCGTCTCCGGGCGTCGACGCTGGGCTCTGATGCCGGCTTACCGCCCACAAAGTATTCTTACAACGAAACGACGTTCGTCGGTGGCTTATGAACGTATACGGTAACGACGTTCGTCGGTGGCTTATGAACGTATACTTCAAAGTGTGGACATATGGACGCACTTCCCAGAATCAGCGTTCGGTAACGACGTTCGTCTGTTGTCGCGTGACATGAATATTCAAGCTACGTACGGGGACGTTCGTCTGTTTCTACATGTTCCAATGTCATGAAGTATGGAAAGACGAACGTAGCCCGTTGATGCGTATGTTCCCCACTAGCCGCCGATATTAGGGACAGCCGATGGTCGTGATCTCCGGGCGTCTCCAGACCCCTCTGAGCCGGTAAGCCCCCCTGGGGGGACGTTCGTGGCATCAACCGGATATCTTCGTTGTGGTTATGCGGCGACGAAATCGAGATGCTTTAAATACCGTGGTAGGTACCGGTATCCAGGCGCCACGTGTCCTGCCTCGGTTGGCGCGATTCCGCGGTGCTGCCTATAAGTACCCAGAACCCATGTAATTCATTCATACTTCTCCTTACGCTGCACAATTGCCTTCTCTCTCTAGACTTCTCTCAAACCGTATCGGAAACCCGAACTCCCAAGGTACTGTTCATTGCCATGTCTTCCGAAAATCGCTATGATGGCTGTTCTTCCGGCGATGACTTGGAATATTATGAGCGGGGGATGCCGCCTCGGCCCCCCCCGTTACAGTCTCAGCTTCTCGTGCGTTCGTCGTCAAACTCAACGCCTGACGAATGCGGACAAGCGTCTGATCAGCCAATGGTTCTATCCTCCAAGGACCTACGACGATCGGCGTCTGCGCAACCCCATGCGCCATCTGCCCGGCTATGTGGTGGTCCACTTGGATTCGGTGATAGCCGGGCTGAACTTTCCCCTACATAGCTTCCACTTGGAGCTTTTCAGGGCCCTTGAGATAGTGCCTGCGCAGTTCGTCCCTGCCGCCTATCGGATTATCGCTAGCTTCATCATTAGATGCCACAGCGTCGGTGTGACCCCCACCGTGGACCTGCTGCACCATTTCTTTCGGCTGTCCCCCTTCGGACGCACAGGGTATTTGACCCTGATCACCCGTCCGTCCATGGTCCTATTCTCGAACAATGCTGGGAATCCGGACGGTTGGGAAGAGCGCTTCTTCCTGGCCGGAATAGGCTCACCGATGCCATTCTCTGACCGGTGGAATGCTTACCCAGTGAAGACGATCCCGCCGCCCATGACGGACGAGGAGCTCGGATATGCCAAGCGCATAGCCGGACTTGGCATCCAGAACCTCCGGTTGCTGGTGGCCGAGCCTTTTAAAGCTCAGGCTGGGTTAGGTGCGTCCGTTTGTACTTGTATTGTTTTAACATCTCTTCGCTGTTATGGCTCTGAACGTCTTGGTTCCCTTTGTGCAGGAATTTTCCCATCCACGTCTACCATGAGCCGAGTCAACACTGCTTCGACCGCTGCCGGCCGTGAGCACAAGGGTCATGACAAGCTCAGGAAGCCGCTCGTCCCCAAGGTCGAACCTCGGGTGACCAGGGCACGGGCCGACGATACTTCGGGGGCCGGCGCCTCCAAGAGGCCGCGTGTTGAGGGCACCTCCTCCAAGGCCATCATCGTGGCCGATGATTCTGATGGGGAGCCCGGAAGTCCCCTCAAGCGGAAGCCCACTTCCCGGATCAATCCCCGTGCTTCTCCTCCGCGGAATTCTGACGTCCGCCGTCTCCGGGATGATGGTGCCCCAACTGCCAAAGATTCTGACGACGCCCGTCCGACCTCGCCCCCCGAAGCCAGTGGGTCTTCTCTTGGCCTGATTGAGTTCTCCGGGGTTGGTCCCCGCAAAGAGTCAATGATGCTCTTCGGCCAGACAGCGTCCTCTATCTGGTGTGGGCTGAATCTCAAGGTTCCGCAGGACTTCGCTGCTCAGGAGGCCCCTGAAGATCTCTTGGAGTGCGGCCAGAGCACCGTGGATAAGGCCGGGCTCTACTTTCACAGGGCTCGGATGGCCTTCGAGCACCAGGGCAGGGAGATGGCCAGGGTGCGGGCCGAATGTGACGCCCTTCTGAGGAATGCAAAAGGCAGGGCTGGCACTCTTCGAGAGAAAGCCGATGCCTATGATAAGCTCGTCCAGGAGAATGCCTCTCAGAAGGAGCTCCTCAAGAAGCAGGAGGCCGAGCTCGTGGATCTCCGCAGCCGGATGTGGGCCGTAGAGCAGGCCAAGGTGGAGCTCCGCCAGACGGGCGTGGACAACCATGTCCCTATTTATGAGGCCGATGTTGCCAAAATCAAGGAGTCCGGATCCATAGCGTTCCAAAGATCCAAGGCTTATACTGGCGCCATTCATACCATGGCCATGAAGTTCCTCCCGAGGCTCGTCAGTGAGTTCTTGGCCACCTGCCCGGATGCCTATCTGGATGGGGTCAAGTTGCTTCAGGCCACCCCCACCGGGCGGCGTTTTCTTGATGATCTCGCCGATGATACTTACCGCAAGGGTATGGTTGGGCTAGTAGCGGAGAATCTCCCGACGTTCAAGCGTCACTTCGGGGCTCCTTTTGATCCGGAGGCGGCTGGTTTTGACGTCCTGATGGCAGATGCCCATGCGGGGGCCCTTGAGCTGCTGAAGGAGCAGGAGGAGGCCGAAGCTAGGGAAAAAGACAAGCAGACTCTCTCCAAGGCCCCAACTCCGGACGTCGATCGGCAGTGATTCTCCGTTCATCACCTTGTACTTGTACAATTTTTTCCATTATTTGCATTGTACCCTCGCACATTGTAGTTTCCCGGCCAATAGTGCCGAAGAATAAAATCATTCTTTGCTCCGTGCTCTTCTGGCATCTTTTCCTTGGTTCTTGGTTCCTACCGGCGTCTTTTAGTCTTCGTTCGTCCTTGGTTCTTGGTCCTACCGGCGTCCTTACTTCGAAGAGACGTCCGGTATCCTCGAAACTCGCGAGGAGGAACAGGTTTATCTTCATCGAGATTCCCCCTTTTTTCGTTCGTCCGTGGTCCTTTTCGTCTTACCGGCGTCTCTTGCTTCGAAGAAGACGTTTGGTACCCAAGGAACTCGCAGGGATGAACTGGTTTACCCTCACGGGTTCCCGACTTTGTTATCCCACGTCCATTGATCCATGGTCATTTGTGGGATAAACAGGTTTATCTTGGCAGGCTCCCTTGGTTCGTCTAGCCCCCTCCGCGTCTCTACTAACCTCTACATCGAGAGGCGTTCGTCTTCGGCGGTGGGGGAAGATCTGGTGCGCCCGGGCAAGATTCCCTTCCGCATAGGAGCTACCCTCCTCTTCTCCCCATCTTTTTTTTTTTTTGAGGGAGGCAATCTATATTCTTCGTTCGTCATTGGTCCTTGGTCCTACCGACGTTCCTACTTCGAGGGGACATTCGGTATCCGCAGACATCTCAATGAGGAACAGGTTTATCTGCATCGAGATTCCCTGGTGCTTCGTACGTCCCTGGTCCGGGGTTCGGCCGATGCTTCTTGCCTCGAAGAAGCCGATCGGTGGCCGCGAGACTCACAGGGACGGACAGGTATATCTACGTCGAGATTCCCTTCCTTAACGGTCGTTGGCAAGAACAGAAGTGATGGAAAACAGGGGGCCTTATTATTGACGACGTCCGGTCATTTTACATGGGAGTGGGAATAATACAAGGACAACAACCTCTAACTATTGATAGAACTTCTTCAGGTGTTCTACGTTCCACATCCCGGCATGGTTCCCCTCCAGGGTATGGAGGAGGAACGTCCCCTGGTTGTATCTTCTGATGACCCGGTAAGGTCCTTCCCAGTTCTTCGCCATTTTTCCACCTTCGAGCGGCTTGCTCTTCTCTCTTTTTCTGAGTACGAGGTCCCCGGCCTCTATTTCGCGGAATTTCACGGCCTTGTTGAAGTATCTCTGAGTGGCCCTGTGATACTCTTCCATGCGACGAGCCGCTAGGTCCCTCCGCTCCTCTATGAAATGGAGCTCCGCTCGTAGGTTGGCCTCGTTGTCCTTCGGTTGGTAATGCTTGGTGCGATGTGTAGGTACCAGCACCTCCGTCGGCACCTTAGCTTGGAATCCGTAAGCCAAGGCAAAAGGGGTTTCCCCAGTCGCCGTTCTTGGCGTCGTCCTGTACGTCCACAAGACATAATTCAGCTGCTCCGGCCAGGTGGAGGTGTAGTCTTCCAACTTCTTCTTGATCTCATCCATGATGGTCCGGTTCATGTTCTCCACCTGGCCGTTGGCCTGCGGGTAGGCCACCGAGGCCTTAGAGTGCCTGATGCCCCACTTTGCCAAGTATGCCTCAAACCCTCTGCCGACGAACTGCCGGCCGTTGTCAGTGACGATCTGCTCCGGGATCCCGAAGCGGCATATGACGTTTTGCCAGACGAACTTCTGGCACTGGAATTCAGTGATGGAGGCCAGTGGTTCGGCCTCCACCCACTTGGTGAAATAATCAATCGCCACAATGACGAATTTCCTTCCTCCAGCGGCCGTTGGCAGAGGACCCAGCAAATCTATGCCCCACCTAGCAAAAGGTAGTGCGATGGTCATCGGGGTGTAGAAGCTCGCTGGACGTCCAGGGACAGGCGCATACTGTTGGCATACTGCGCACTTCCAAGTGTGGTTGAAGCAATCTTGCTGTATGGTCGGCCAGTAATAGCCCTGCAGGATGATTTTCCTGGCCAAGGTTCGGGGACCTTGGTGGCTAGAACAGATCCCTTCATGTATCTCTTCGATCCTCGCTGCTGCCAGGCTCGGCGGGAGGCACCTGAGGTAAGGTCCGCCGAACGTCTTCTTGTAGAGTTG
Organism: Cuscuta epithymum; assembly: GCA_945859915.1. Lineage (NCBI taxonomy): Eukaryota > Viridiplantae > Streptophyta > Magnoliopsida > Solanales > Convolvulaceae > Cuscuta > Cuscuta epithymum. Next base: position 1,983,511 of record CAMAPF010000976.1, read on the forward strand.
CCCGTCAATAAGTTCAAAGTTAGGGGCACGCCTCTTTATCCATGCAGCTCTTCCTGTGCTGCCATCCTCGTCGGGCTCGGGGAGTGTTCCATCTCTGAGGTAATCTGCTATCTCCTTCGCCCAGTTGGGTTCGGCGATGGAGATAACCTCCACCTGGATGACGTCCGTCGCCGGTGCTGGGAACACTTCCTGCCTGACGAAGCCTCTGATGTGGTGGGGGATGCTTGACGCCGGATCATCGGTTGGGGGGTTGTTTAGCTTTGATAGTATGTCCGCCTCTGCATTTTCCACCCGTGATACCTGCTCAAGGATCACCTGCTCAAATTGCGCAGTCTACTCCTCCGCCAGCTCCTTGTAAACCTTCATTCTCTCTTCCCTGGTTTCTGCAGTGCCGTTCATCTGGGTTACCACCAGCTGGCTGTCCATCCTCACCCTCAGACGAGCTGCTCCGAGGGCTTTCGCGCATTTCAGCCCCGCGATAAGCGCCTCGTACTCAGCCTCGTTGTTGGTGACCTTGAACTCAAATTTCATAGAGTAGTAGGCTTTGAAACCCTCGGGGGAAGTGATCACCGCTCCTCCGCCACAGCCCCGCGCACTCGAGGCCCCATCGGTGTACATCTCCCACCAATTGTCAAAGTCGTTGCTGTCATGGGATTCATCCTCGGTGCGCGCGGTGCATTCCGCAATGAAGTCCGTCAGTGCCTGTCCTTTGATCGTCAGCCTTGGCCTGAAGTCCACGTCGTACTGACCGATCATCAAGGACCACTTGGTTATCCTTCCGCTTGCCATTGGATTCCTGAGGACTGTGGCAAGGGGCTGCGTCGTGTAGACGGTCACCGGGTGTGCTTGGAAATACGGCGCCAAGCGCTTGATGGATGCAATCAAGGCGAGGATCGTCTTCTCCATCAGTGTGTATCTCGTCTCGGGGCCGTTCAACGCCTTACTCACAAAATATATTGGCCGCTGAACGCCTTCAGACTCCTTCAGCAGCACGGCACTTACGGCCAGATCGGCTACTGCCAAATACATATACAATCTCTCCCCGGGATCCGCTTTGGTGAGGACGAGCGGAGAGGAGAGATATACTTTGAAATCTTCAAAAGCAGCCTGGCACTCCGGGGTCCATTCAAAGGGATTGGCCTTCTTCATGATCTGGAAAAAGGGGATCGCCTTATCAGCCAGCTTGGATAAGAATCTGCTCAGGGCCGCCAGACGCCCGGTGAGCCGCTGCACGTCTTTTAGGTTCTTTGGGGCCTCCATGTCCATAATTGCCTTCACCTTCTCCGGGTTAGGCTCGATCCCCCGCTCGCTCATCATGTAGCCGAGGAACTTGCCGCCCCTGACGGCGAAGGCACACTTCTTCGGATTGAGCCTCATGCTGGCCCTCTCCATGATGCTGAAGACCCTCTCCATGTCCTGGACGTGGTCCTCCTTTTTCTTACTCTTGATCAGGATGTCATCCACGTAAGCTTCCATTGTTTTCCCAAGTACGTCCTTGAACAACATCCCAATCATCCTCTGAAAAGTAGCCATGGCGTTCCTCAGGCCGAACGGCATGACGATGTAGCAATACACGCTGTCCGCCGTGACGAACGCCGTTTTTTTCGGCATCATCGGGGTGCATGAACACCTGATGGTAGCCTCTGAATGCGTCCATGAAGCTGAGCAGCTCGCAGCCTGCTGTCTCATCCACCAGCAAGTCGATCCTCGAAACAGGGTAGGGATCCATCGGACAAGCTTTGTTGAGGTCCGAGTAATCGACGCACATCCGCCAAGTGTCGCCCTTCGGGGCTAGTACCACGTTGGCCAACCACTCCACGTGGATGACCGGCCGGGTATGTTTGATGCTGAGGAGAGTCGCTGTCTCCTTCCTGATGAAATCGCGTCGGTCGGCCTCCATATACCTTTTCTTCTGTTGTACGGGCTTGGCGTCCGACCGCACGGCGAGTCTGTGGCATATGAGGTTGGGGTCGATGCCCGGCATGTCCTCCGGCCCTCTGGCGAACAAGATTCTGAACCTTCGGAGGACGGCTATGACCCCCGCCCTGATTTCCGGCTCTAGATCTGCACCGATGGACACCTTTCCTGTCCGTCGGGTCGTCAAGCTCGATTTCTTCCAGCAGAGTTGCTGGTTCCAGATGAGCATCCAAGTCGGTCTGTTTGGCCTTCTCGGAGATGCTGTTGACCCGAGCCTCCCGCTCGTTGAGCTTCTCCATGGCCTTTGTGTAGCAGGCCCTGGCCATATGCGGGTCCGTACGCGCTACCCCCACTCCAGTGTTGGTGGGGAACTTGATGCACGAGTGCCGTACGGAACATATGGCCCCTAAGTCTTCCAAGCCGGGTCGGCCCAAAATGGCGTTGTGGGCACATTTCAAGCGGACCACGACGAACGTCATCCCGATCCGGGCGGTGTGAGGGCCGTCGCCGATCTCTACTGGCAAGATGATGGTGCCCTCCGCGTCAATGCAATCCCCAGTGAAGCCAGACAGCGGGGTACGCAGAGGGTGCAGCATGTCCTTCTTGAGCTTCATTCCTTCGAAAGCCTCCCAGTAGAGGACGTTCACACTGCTCCCGGTATCAACAAGGACGCGGCGGACGATGGCATCGTTCACGTCCATGCTGATCACCAGCTCGTCTCTGTGCGGCGCTGGTGACATCGGCAGATCGGCGGGACCAAAGGTGATTGCCTCGATCTTGTTGCGCTTGGTGGGGGGTGCTGATACGGAACCCACGTAGAGTGATCTCTCAAATTTTTTCCGCTCGGCGGGTGTATCCCCTGTCTCAGCGCCCCCGAAGATCACCTTGATCTCCAACTTCTTCTTCTTGCCCTTCGGGCCAAGGGATCCCTCCGGACGTTTATCTGCACTTCGATAATCCACGTCCTGAGGTTCTGCCTCGCGCCGGTCGTCGCGGCGCCATGTCCAGGGTCGGGGATTCGGCTTCTGTTGGCTGTTTTTGTTCAGCAGCTGGGTGAACTCGCCCAAGTACCCCTGACGGATCAGCTCGTCGATTGCTTTCTTTAGTTGGCTGCAATTGTCCTTCAGGTGGCCGGCCCTCTGATGGTATTCACAGTAGGCCGATTGGTCGAGCCCCATATGCTTCTTCATATCTTGGGGTTCCATCAGGAGGCCCTTGTCCTTGATGGCCTCAAAGATTTGGCTCACTGGATAGGCCAATGGGGTATAACGGTCGTCCGGCCGCGTTTGAATATCTCCGGACGGAGCCTTCCAAGGGACCATCGCCCCGTCCGCCTTCTTCTTTTTGTTTGGGGGGGAGGGCCCGGGCCCCGGTCTGGGTCCGAGCCTGTCCGCCATCTTCCGTGGGTGGGCCGCGGGAACTCCGTCCCGCTGCCTGATTTCCTCCTCAATGGAGGCATACTTCTGGGCCCGAGCCAGAACCTCGGTGTAGCTGGTGCCGGGGTTTCTCCTTAGGTCCCGGTACAGATCCTCTGTGGCCAGTGCACTGGTGAACATGTTTGTGGCCAGACGTTCGTCCAGATCATCGACCTGCAGGACCTCGTCCCTCCACCTCACCAGGAACCTAGCCAGCGGTTCGTCCCGCCCTTGTTTGATGTGGGCGAGAGCCGTGACGTCCTTCCTGGGGGTGGTACTGGCAGCAAATTGAGCCATGAACTGCCGGGAAAGCTGTTCATATGAGTCGATGGTGCCCGGCCTCAGCTGGCCGAACCATTCTTGCGCCGGCCCCCTGAGGGTGCTGAAGAACAATCTGCAGATGGCCTCGTCCGATGCTCCCAGCATGGACAGGTTCCCTTGGTAGCTAATCAGATGGGCCTTGGGATCACCAGCCCCATTGTACACCAAATTGCCCGGGGGCCTGCAGTCCCGGGGAATCTCGACGCTCATCACCCGTGGGGTGAAGGGTGATGTGAGAGAAAAAGAGGGTGTGGCCGATCCGACGTCCGTCTGTCTGTTCATCTCGGCTATCTGCCGCTCCATTGCTTCCAGCCTTGCATCCTGCGCGGCCCTTCCGGGGGACACAGGGGGCACGGTCTCGAGGGCAACGTTCTGCTGAGCGGCCACAGCACCGTGCGGCCGCCTGAGGATCTGTGCCCCTCGCCGCTGGAATCGTCGTCCAACGGTGTTGATCCTTGGGGTTTCGTCTCCCCGCGGGACTTGGCGGGGAACCGATGACGTGTGAGCCCTGGATGCAGCGATGCTGACCCTGGTTCGCCCTCCCGTTTCTCGGGAGCCTGAACCTCCACCTAGCCGCTCATGGACTGAGGGCCGGTGGTCGCTGGATCCTGTCGTATCATCATACGACTGCATACGGCGAATGGGAGAGAGGGGCGTTCGTTGGGTGCTTGCAGAGTACACCTGCTCTTGGGCCTCCCGTTCGTCTGCCAAACGGCGCATGGTGTCAGCGAGTTCCCGCATGAGGCGGGGATCCTGCCTGGCCTCAAGGGGAATGAGGTCAGTGATGCCCCCGTTTCCCCCGGAGGTCCATATCGTCGCGGACAGTTCCTAGTTCTGGCCGCGATTCCGGCGGCTTGATTCCAGACGCTCGTAGAGATCACGCTGGTTGTTGCTTCCTGACATCGTGTTTGCTGTAGGTAGATTTAGTAGCTGCTTGGGAGAGTTTCTGGAAACTTTTTGTTCAGTTTCCCACAGACGGAGGTTTATTCCTTCGACCCCCGGGTCCAACACGTAAGCCCAAGGATTTCGAGTGGAGTGAGTGTATGAATATCTAGCCCAACAACTATCAGATGGATCAGGAAAACAGAGGAAATAGCAGGCAAAGTAAATAGGTATTATTAACTTCGTAATAACTCCCCTAAATACAATCTACTTGCTAAAAAGGCACGTCGGCCGTTCGTCTTACAAGGCAGTAGGAATGCTGCAAGTAAGAGTGCTAAAGCTAGGATGCTGAGAATAGAAAGTTGCCAACCCTTTACAATGAAATAAATGCTTCTATTTATACCCACCAATGGGCAGGTGGCTGTACTGACGTGGCAGCCTGTGGACCGCTGGTGCCCCAACTACCAAATCTTCAGCATTAAATGCACTTCTCGCCAGAATCTAGGTTTCCCGCCTAATCAGTGGGGACGTTCGTCCGCCCGGGAAGTGAGTTGGATCGCTCCAAGTGACCCTCAAGAGATACCGGTTGTTCGTCTCCTGGCCTTGATAGATACTCACCATGTGGACTGGGTTTCCTCCGATGACTATAGGCTTGCCATGGGGACGTTCGTCGTCATCCCTGGTGGCCCGTGGCCCTGCTCCTTGTCCCTGCATAGACGTTCGTCGGGATGAGCCGCTGGGCCTGAACTCCCAACCCCAGACGTTCGTCCATCCTCAAGGAACATGGGCCTGTGGGCTGGCCTTGTGTTCTAACTGGACGTGCGTCTGGTAAGAAGGGGTTAGTGGGCCGGACCTCGGCTTGGGCCCTTAACCCAACAACTCCGTATATATTTAGTTTTACAGAAACCGCTATAAATAGGAATAAATATGTTTTTAATCTCATAATAAAACTTATTTAGTTCTATTAAATTTATAAAACTTCTCTAATAAGGAGTGCATGAGTATATTTTAGGGATTAAACAATTATGGTTCTATCTGTACACTTCATCTATGTTTACAAATTTCTCTTAAATTTATTAATATTGTACATAAATAATAAAGTTAAAGGGGCTACCGAGCTGTATACACTTGGAATCTAAGTTAACAATACCTCTTAAAAATGATGAAAAATAATATAATAGTTATATTATATTTTTTTATACATTACTTTCAGGTGGGTACTCTATATATCAAGACTTTGAGAATTATTTGGTTTAAGTTGAAAACTTCAATGTCGAGATCGATAAAGTAAGATGTCACTTAAAGGCATTGCATCATAAACTCTTGACGGAATTTTGGGCATTTGTACATACGCCGTGCTTCTAAAATTTTAAAAAGAAAGAACCATGGTTGAAAAATATTGTTTTTGTCAGTCTAATAGTCTAAAATAAGGTTGAGCAAATTGTTTGATTAATCCAAAGAAACTGAAAATTGGTATTTGGTTTTATTTGGGTTCACTAAAATAAACCATTTGGTAACAATTTGCTCAAATCCAATGATTTGATTTGCCAACGACAAATCGTAAACCAAACCAAACTTGTAATACTTATAAAAATGCATTGTATTTGTCTTCACTCTTCACCTTTAGAATATAAATAAATAAATAAGTTAGATATGAAAATACATATTTAGCATATGTCATTTTAACTTTTACACATTTCTACATTCATTATGACAATGTTGACTAATAAGACATACTTGTATTTATTCATTATGACAATGTTGACTAATAAGACATACTTGTATTTATTTATTAAATTTTGTCAATGTTCTAAAAAGCGTTATGCGCTAGTCGGGCGTCAGCCCAGTGCCTAACGCCTAGGCGCCTAGACGGACACCTAGTCGGGGACTAGTCGGAGACATAAAAATTGCATTTTTATCTATATTTTCGCACAAATATGTTAAGTAGTATTGCATTTTTGTTTGTATAAAATATATTTATACACATATCTTAACAAACATGAATGATAGAGTTATCACATTTAATCATACTCAGTATATGATAACTAATGACGTAACTTCATTACGTTATAAATATGAATAGTAATAAAATTTAGATATACATACAAACACATATTGTTTTTATCTTGATTTACAACTTCATTTCTTTATATCCGTGGCTAAAGGTAAGTATTTATATCGCTTTGAAAATTAAAATTGAAAAGTAAAGTAATGTTCGGCGAATCTAGAAGGCCTATGCGGCCTATTAGGCGCTTTGGACGGGAAACTAGGCGCCATAGGCGGCCGACTAATTCACCTAGTCGGAAAATCAATTAGTCGGAGCGCCTATACAATAATTGACATAAGGGGGGACGGACGGATCTTTTGATATGCTGAGGCATGAGGCTGAAGTCTGTTCTCGCCAATTTCTCTTGGTGCAGAAGTGAATTCTCTTGTCTTAGAACTTTAACCGTTGTTGGTTGAATCAATTGAGTAACTTTCCTTTTCATCTTTGGTTGAGAATTATCAATTAAAATTGTAGTTACGATTTGTATAATTGTATTGTTGTTATTTCCAAAAAATGGTTATTTTCTTGTTGATTAAAAATGGTTATTTAAATGTATTGACGAATCCACCCCTCTAAGAGGGGCGTCAGCTTGACAGCACGATGCCGGGGAATTTGAACAGGTTAATTTAATGGAAAAGTTGATTAGAGAGCATTAAACAAGTATCACGGCAGCCTTGATACAATGATAGGAAACAGGGAGATTCTGATCGTGTGTTTCTACAATGATCTGATGCCTTGTGAATTTGATTGTATGGTATTGGTTAGGATACAGGGTAGTCCCCAAGTATAATTAGGCAAAGCGATAGGATTGACAAGAACATTCCTACACAAATACATGAGTTCCAAAAGAATATAAAGTATTTTTGTTCATTTGTAATAAAAATGCAATACAATCATGTACCTCAATTCACAAATGATCAACGGCTGCACAAAAGCTACTTCAGCTCAAAACAGGGGGCAGCCATCAACCGAAACGCCTTCAGCAGTTGGGCAAGAGGCCAAAGGGCACCCATCTACATTGCTTCCCCACCAGTTCAGGTGAATATGTTCCATTTCCAAGCACAGGTATAGCAACACTCCCATGAAGGCCAACCCTGCATCCAACGCGCCTGATAACACATAATTGTGGCGGCTCCACCAGTTCCGATAGTATCTATATGCCACGAAACCAGAAACAAAAGCAATGATTATCCAACTGTTGTAGTTCACAGCAGTTGCCGGGGGCATATTCATGGTTCCACTAAGTAGCACAGGCACTATGATCAGCCTAATCCAATGCTGGTCAGGGAAGGCCTTGCTTGCCAACCACACCAAGACAGGAGCAATGGCACCTATCAAGAAAGACCAATTAATTGCGGAGTAGTACCCCAGGTCTCCAAACACTCGACGGGGTCCAATCAAACCCCAGATGACTGAGGCATCATAAAATACATGGTCACTCGGACAAGTCCAAGGGCTGCCTGCAGGAAGTAGTGCCCGGTCGCATATGAATGGGACAGTTTCCATTAGCCACCAAGCTGTCCCGAGATGCACAAATGCGGATACTAAGGTCCCAACCACCTGGGTTTACATGTTCAGAGAAAGAGTGAATCTCTATAGTATGGTCTCCTGTTTTAATTTTAAAGACAGTGTTACTCCACAAAATGACTCTTAGGGTCCATTGGGAGCTCGGGAAAATGCCACGGACAGAAAAATATGGCAGAAATTTTGAAGGCAACAAAAGTGGGAGATAAAAAACATTGGAATCAATTTTTGTATTATTCTGTTTTATCATTTCTCCTAACAAACGAAAGGGAAATTGCCCTAAAAAGAGTAGATTTGTCTTTTCCGAAATAGGACTATCATGTTTTTATTCCCTAAATAGGACTAATTACTGTCATGTTTTGGAATTACCAGATTTAGATTTTAAACATGGCAGTATTTTCCAAACTTGGCAATAATTACTCCTACTTAGGGAATAAAAAAATGAGTCCTATTTTCTCAAACGTTTTAGTCCTATTTCGTGAATTTTCCCCAAAAGAAAACAAATTATTAGCATTTTTACATTTCCTAGCATTTTTACAAATTATTAGTGAACAGCTTCCTTGGAAAAAGATTGTACTTCTCTTACCTCTAAAAAAAAGTCTCTTTTATACTTCCACATATAAAAAAGTAGGACAAAAAAGACATTACTGAAAATTGTATCCCATGTTCAATTAAGAAACTAAAGAGATGAAGAGATAAGCTAACCTGAGCCATGAACATTGCTCTTGGGGGGATCTTCATGTAATGGCCAAGTTTAAAGTCTTGTAGAAAGGTTAGCCCCTGCTTCATACTGATATAGCCGTAGACTTTAAAGCACATGTTAGCAACTGGATATCCCGGATACAAGTACCCAATTATGTACTCTGTGATCACATTTAAACCAGGTGTCTACATTGAAAAAGTTTCGCATGAATTAGGGAAATAGGAAGTTTTAAGAATATTTCCATTCACGCATCGAGATATGTTATTATGTAGTACTCCCTCCGTCCCGCTAAGATTGTCTCAATTTTCCTTTTCGGTCCGTCCCATTAAGATTGCCACATACCAAATTTAGTAAAATTTGTGTGGTTCTAAATCATTCTTACTTTATTCTTACGTTATCAATTCTATATCAACCACATAAACCCACCTTTATTGTTATGAGTGCTACCCCCTCATGGGACGGAGGGAGTATTATTTTTGTTTGGGAATAATTCCACACAAAAAGATTAGGAGAACTACTAAAAAGTAGAATAAATGTTTAAGCTAAACATAGTAAAAGACCTAAGACTACTTCTATCAACTTACCTATTAGGATGGAATCACACGTTTTAATATAGTTTCAGAAACAGTTCGATCCATAGTCATGATGTAAGCTCTCTATTAAAAATGAAGTGGTCCACACTCAGATGAGGAGTCATTAGCCATGATTTAGGCCCTTAACAAAAAATGCATGGTCAAGAATCAAGACTGTAGTCTGTAGCCAAGGAGTCATGCAGTGAGGAGAAAAAGGCACAGCCTAGGTGTATGACTATGATGGGGTCATGGGGTGCTGTAGAATTTGTCTGTCTCATAACTCAAATACATTTTTTTTTGACAACATTTTGTCCACTACAGCATGTGGAACTATGGAAGCAAATATTGTTGTAGCAAAGGTGAATTCATAGAAAAAGTCAAAGCAAAAAATATATAGCTGGGAGGATTACTTGGTTAGTGGTGGCCGTGATTATGCCGACGGGAAGTGTGAATGTGAAGGCAATACCACAAGCTAGCAACACACCCCACCATGGCAATTGCAACTGGCTTTTGTAAAACTCACATACAAACACAGTGGCAGAGATGTTCAAAAGTAGAATGCAAGTGAACCACCACTCTGGAACTTGTTTGTATCTTCTCATCAGCTTTGTGTGAACATCAATCTTCTTCTCATGGAAGGCAGACTTGCTGAGCTTCCATATGTCTCTACACCTCAAAGGTTTAGTCAGCAACGCCTAGGCGGCACATTTAGAATACAAATCACTTCACTTCAAAAGTAAAACTTATCCTATTTATAGAATCAAGATCCCAGTTTGGTAGGGCTTATTTTATACAACCATGAGAGCTAGTAATTAATCAATAAAACAAAGGAAAAACTTTAAAATCCTAAAATTATTAGAAACGATTCACATACTAATAATAATAAATATTTGAAAAAAACAGTAGAATCTTCAGAGAGAGTTTGCTAAAGATGATGGGGGTGGCTGAAAATTTTGAAAATGTGTTTGTATAGCTGAAATAAAAACAAAATATATGGGTAATGTAGAGAAAATGAATGACACCTGGAAGCCAAAATGATGCTCTTAATTAAGCAGCTTAAGCGCAATTAGGCGAACTAATTTTCATTATCAGCAGTTCAGATTTCAGAATAGGAGTAAAAAACGAGTAATTGTTGCTACAGCTGATAAGCACAAAAAAGAAAAAGAAAAGTACCTTCCATGGAAGAGGATGACATGAACAAGAGTGGCGGTGAGACAAGCGAAAGAGAAGGCATAAGTGATGGCAAAGACAGTGCTGAGATAAAGATGACCCTCACGAGCATACGCCTCCAAGTCAATATGGAAATCCTTATCCACGATTGCAGAAGTGTTGTACTCTCCGCCGTTGGATTTGAACAGTCCATCCGAAAATATGGGGAAACTCTTGGCGCTGTAAACATTGTTCCAGTAGAGCACGGGAGTGATGACATACAGGAGGAGGACATATCCGACCGCAATGTTAACCGTGGCAAACCATGGGCTCACTAGTGGGCTCCCGATGTAAGACGAGATGCTCGACCAGTCGAGGCCCACAGCGCCAATGCCTAGGCCTTTTAGCCCAGAACCAAGCTGCTGGGCCAATACGGAACTGGGGAACACCCAACACACCCATGAAAGTGAAGACAGCATTGGGAAAATGTACCCCGGGAAAACATAGTAACAAAAGCTGCAGATGAAGGCCGCAAGAAAAAACTGGTTTCTGGTTAATCTCTCTTTGCTTTTCTCTTCTTCGTCATGAAATGCCCTGAACAGGGATACTTGGACGAGATTCTGGGGCCACCACATGGAAGCGGGGTCCACCAAGAATCGCCGGAAGATTCCGGCCCATCCGAAGCCCAAGATCTGGGTGGTCACGACCACGGTCAACGACACCCAAAAGCTCAACGCGCGTTTGTAGAAAATCTTGACGGCGGTGACGACATGGACGGAGTAGGGATTGGCGGCGCCGCAGTTGGCGAAGATCGTGATCAGCACGTGCTCCTTCACGTTGAAGGGTCCTGGGTTGAGCGTGAATTCCCACTTTCGCCCCTTGAAGAACACGCGCCGGCTGACCGCCTTCGCCATCAGGTGCCCCAGCGGAACCACCGCGATCTGGGCGGAGATAGAGCTGATGGTCAGCGGCTCCCGGCGGTACCAGAAGAACTGGTTGAGGAAGGAGAGAAGGCAGCAGGCCAACGCCCCAAGGACCCACATCCGGAATGTCACCGCGGCCAGTGTTTGGTCGTCGGTGATGGGAACCGTCAGAGCCACTTGCTCCACCGCAGAGTTTTCCTCATCAACTGAAGAACCGAAAGAGTTGCCGTACTTAACAACTGCAAAATCATAGCGGCTTTTTATTTAGATTAGATTAACGGGCATTAAATTAATAAGTTTATCAAATCGAGCTTACTTAGCGGAGCATAGATTTCTTCCGCACTTTCTCTGGCCTCGGCCATCTTCTTCTGATTGAACAGATTACATGTGGTGGTGATATATTTGTGTACTGCGCATCACCTGTAAATGAATCTGGTCGGTTTAATGGAACAATAAGCCTCCTGAGTTCCTTCACATATTTTATACTAGACGCAATACCCGTGCGATGCACGGGTACATATAGGACAAAATGACAATTTGTTCAAAATTGTCCTAATCAGCTAATTCAATTGAAATTGATGAAGTTCTGGCTGAAGTGACTGAATCCGCCTAACTATTAAAATATATTTAAAATATGTTTATTAATAAAGTAAGGAAACAATTGTATGAAAATAGTTAAAATGATCTTTTACAATAATTTCAGCTAATTCAGTCAGAAAAGCAACTACAACCTTGCTTATTTTGATTATTACGAACACAATTTGATGTGAAATTAAAAGTTGCGTGTTTGATGAAAATTTAATGACCGAGGTTGATAAGTCGAAAAACAAAAGTCATCACTAAATGGACTTTTAGACTGCTCTATAAATTCCCCTTTGATGTATAAAAGAAAACATGTGGTTCAATAAATTAAATAAAGTTACTTGTTTACCCAATAATTAATTCGTTAATTAGAGTGAATGTAATAAATGAAATAAAAGCACATAAGAGTGAATGTTCTTTTAAACTTATTTTGAGTCCGGCCTTGATCTATGATTTTTTTCTCAAAATAATGTTAAATAAAACTTTTATTTACCAAATTAGAGTCACCTTAAAAGTATTTCCCTTAATACTTCTGGGTAAATTGGAACATCCACTTTAATTAGTGGATTAGGAAAAAAACGACATGCCAACGCAAATCAAAGAGGAAAAAATCAGTCAGGGGTCAAACAAAATAAAAAATATCACGAAATATACGTGATATTTTAAAGTGCTATAACATTTTCATTTGTACTCTGATTGTTACAAAAAAATATACGGGAATTGACTTAAATAGGAGTAGACAAATTTTGGAATTCCCGAAATAGAAATTGTTACTCACATGATTGAAAAATATTGTCATTAATTATAATAAATATTGTCATGTTAAATGCTTAGTATTGCAATGATTTGGCAGTCATGACCCCGTGACAGTAAATACTGTCATGTTACTCATATTTCAAGAAGAAAAACATAACAATCCTATTTTGGAATTCCAAATCCTACTTACTCTTGTGTATCAAAACTCATAACTTTTCATTATCTTTCAAATGACACTAATATTCAATATATAAAATAATAATAATAATAATTTAACACTTTAAAAACATTTATGTTTAAAGTGCTATAACTTTTTAATTTGTACTCCGATTGTTATAAAAAATATATCAAAATTCAAAACTTTTTATCATCTTTCATATGACACCAATGTTGCATACATAAAAAATCAATTAATTTGTGCACTTTAGGATCATAATATTTTTACCGGAATTTGTAAATAAATTTTTTTGTAACAACCGGAATTTTAAATGATACCAATATTTTTTTAAACAATCGGAGTTTTAAAGTTATAGAACTTTAAAAAATGGTTTTAAGTGTCAAATTATTGTTTTATTTTTATATTTCCAAATTGGTTTCATATGAAAGATAATACAAAATTAGGAATTTTGGTATATTTTTTGAGAAAAATTCGTTAAATTACTTAGTAATTATTGGTAAATAATTGTGCTTAAAATTACATCTTAGTGATTACAGGTAAGTTACTACGATTTAAATTTTAAACATAACTATAGAAACTAATATTTACTAAGAGTAATATTTTTGTCCATGACTTTTTATTAGTGATATTTAAGGGAAAGTCACATATTTTTTGTAACAATCATAGCACAAATAAAAAATATAGCATTTTAAAAAATAGATATTTTTAAAGTTTTAGAATATTTTTTTACTTTTATATATTCAATATTGGTGTCTTATGGGGCCTATGAGTGATTTCCTAGCAATCGGAGTACAAATAAAAAATAAGAACACTAAAAAATGTGATTTTATTTTGATGTGGCCCATGAGTGATTTTCTTATCCTTGACTGTTGATAGGCACTAGTTATTAGTGCCTAAGTGTACACTTTTATCATCATTTGTAATATTTATTTACTAGTATTTTGCAAGTTTGTAATTGTTATTTTGCATTTGATTGTAATCGTATTTTTAGCATTTTATGGTTTGTTGTAAGTTTTAGTTAGTTGAGCTATGAGTTTAGGATAGGTTTGGGAGCAAGAAGGATGAAAAAACCTGAGTTTTATGTAAAACCCGGTCGGGTATGGACTCTACCCGGTCGGGTATGAAGTGATTTCAGACCAAAGGACGTGCAGAAGACACAAAAACATGGGAAAATATCTGATTTGGTAAATACCCGGTCGGGTATGTCAAAATACCCGGCCGGGTATCCGGCATTAGGTGTTGAAAACACCTATAAATAACCCCATTTTCCTTCACAAAAAGATCATCCCTTCTTCCATACTCTTAAGCTCAGTTTAGAATAGTTATTTCTTATATTTTTATAGCATGTTTAGTCTCCAAATGAGGGGCTAAACTTCCACTTCTTGGTTTTGCTCTTGAAGCTTGTTGATTATTAAAGTTGTGAGTTATTTTCTTAACTTCTCCTCTTGATTATTAATTCTTCCCTTAATCTCATTCTATATCAATGTTGGAGGGTTGCTAAGTGACGATTAGTTAACGTTTCGACATTGATTATTACTAGAAACGATCAACGAACCAATGGTTAATCGTTGATGGTTTCATAAGTAAGTAACTTCGGTTTATTAATGCACGGTCGTGGTTAATAAACTTAAGAGGGATTAATTTTGTTGGTTAAACCGAAACCGTTGTGTTGAGGTTATCAATCTTAATTGATTTCATCAAGGAGTTAAAAGAGGTTAAATGCTACTATTGTATCGGTATATGGCGTTGTTCTATATTTGATTAATAGTAAGGGTTATTAATGAACGGTCGTTGTTAATAACTACCCTCGATGAATTGGATATACTCCTCGATTGAGTATTCGAGAGGGGATAAGTTATAGATATAACAATGATCGACTAAAATATATCAACAAGTGGAAAGTGGCAAGACCAAGTCCCTTTTAATCTTGAACTTAATCTCATATAATTCGTTCATCTTAGTGTTAATTAATTAAAATCAAATCATTCAACCCAAACCCCCCTTTATTTACTCCTTTTGTTAAAAAGATAAATTATTCCTTTCCCTGTGGATACGAACTCTACTACACTATACTACGTATAAGTGTTAGTATCGATTTATTTTGAGTGCACTCGCGACAAAGTGCACGTCAAATTTGGCGCCGTTGCCGGGGAAAGGCAATTAGTTTTTCTTTTTATTTTATTTTTAGAAAAAGAAAAAAAATATATTGTTCAAGTATAAAGAATTCTATTTCTTCTGAGCTTTGTAGTATATGGTAAAATATCGTTCATTGAACAAAATCACCTACCACTCAAGCCCCGAAATAGAACAAACTCTCGAGCGGCTGAAAAATAAGTTCTCAAGCTCCGACTCGAGGGAATCATCAAGTGCTAGTTCTCACTCTAGCGATACCGAGGAGCCAATCATCATGGCTCATGAAACGAGAACCTTAAGGGAGCTCACAGCTCCTAATCTAAATCAACAACCCCTATGTATCACTTTTCCAACTCTTGATACGGGGGTCACATTCGAGCTAAAATCTGGGCTCATCCATCTACTCCCATCATTCCATGGGTTACGAGGGGAAGATCCGAACAAACACTTGTCGGAATTCCATATTGTATGCACAAGCATGTGCCCCAATGGTGTGTCCGAGGAACAAATCAAGCTAAGGGCTTTTCCATTCTCCTTAAAAGACACCGCGAAGGATTGGCTTTTCTATCTTCCTTCGGGTAGCATCAACACATGGGCTCAAATGAAAAAGAGCTTCCTCGACAGGTACTATCCCGCATCTATCTCTTCAAGTCTCAAAACGCAAATCAGCAACATTGAGCAAGCAGATGATGAGACCTTGTACGAATATTGGGAGCGTTTTAAGAAATTATGCGCTAGTTGCCCATATCATGGGTATTCGGAACAAGATCTCATCCTCTACTTCTATGATGGGCTTGTTGATCAAGATAGACGCATGGTGAATGCGGCATGCGGAGGGGGCATTGTTAACAAGACCCCTTCCCAAGCAAGGGACCTCATCTCCGAGTTGGCCGAAAACTCGAGACATTACAATGGGAGGTCATCATCGAAAAGAGTGATGGCAGCGGAATCCAACAACTCGTTGGAAAGTCAAGTGGCCGGCTTGACTTCTTTGGTTAAAGATTTTCTTTTGAATCCAAAAACCCAAGAAGTAAAGGTCTGCGGCATATGCTCAACACAAGGGCATCCTACCGATGCCTGCCCAACACTTCAAGAGGAGAACCCCGAGCAAGTCAATGCTTTGGGTTTCCAAGGTCAAAGAAGATATGACCCTCATGGCAACACGTACAATCCGGGGTGGAGGGATCATCCAAATTTAAGGTACGGAAACTCTCAACCTCCCCAACAATCAAACCCTCCCCCTCAACAATATAAACAACAAGGTCAAACATCAACCTCGAGCATGTCCACCGAGGACATGATTCGATCACTTGCCATGAACATGGCTACGATGCAACAAAGTGTGACCCAATTCCAAGAAACGACCAAATCAAGCATCCACAATTTGGAAAACCAAATGAGCCAACTCTCAAATGCCGTGAGTAGGCTTGAAGCTAAGGATTCGGCAAAACTCCCATCTCAAACGGAGCCGAATCCAAGGCAACAAGCTCACGCGGTCACTTTGAGAAGTGGCAAGGAGTTGGTTATGGCTAAAGCAAAAGCAAAGAGCCATGTTGGAGAAGAAGAGGAGGATATCTTGGTGCCAAGCACAAATCCTCAAAATGAAGAAGAGAAAGAGGAGGAAATCACACCTCAAAGAAAGTTTCCACCGCTCGATTCATACGAGCCGGTACCACCTTTCCCGGAGGCTCTCAAGGATAACCGCAAATACAACAATGACAAAGACATCTATGAGACCTTCAGCAAATGTGAGGTAAATATCCCTCTTCTTAATTTAATTAAAGGTGTTCCTAGATTTGCTAAGTTTTAAAAAGAACTTTGCACTATTAAAAGGAAACACAAATTAAATGGCAAACATAAAATCCAAGTTAGCGAAAGAGTTTCGGCCGTTTTTCAAAAGAAACTTCCTAAAAAGTATAGTGACCCGGGAATGTTCACTATACCATGTAAACTTGGAAATTCTAGTTTTTCTAGGGCTATGTTAGATTTGGGAGCATCAATTAATGTCATCCCATACTCTCTATATAAGTCCCTAGAACTAGGCCCTTTACATGAAACGGGGGTTGTTATCCAACTTGCCGATAGATCCAATGCTTACCCGAAAGGTGTAGTAGAGGATGTACTCGTCATGGTGGATAATTTAATCTTTCCCGCTGATTTTTACGTTCTCGAAATGGAGAATGATAAAAATGCAGTCCCGATTTTGTTAGGAAGACCCTTTTTAAAGACGGCCAAAGCAAAAATAGATGTCTTTAGTGGAATATTAACCATGGAGTTCGATGGAGAGAAAGTCGAATTTAATATCTATGACTCCATGAAATATCCCACCGATAATCACTCTCTTTTTGCCATTGACACTTGCGACACTTGGGTCCAAGATGTGTTTGAAGTTGAGGGAAAAGATGAAATAATAAGCTCAATCGAGAACGACATAGAGAATTTCACTTTAGAATACTCTATGTCAAATAACATGAAGATGATGGTGGCGGAGTTGAAACAACTCCCACTTATGTCACCGGGCTCTAAAGCCCTCCCACTAACCATTCCGAGCGAGAAGCCGCTACCATCTGTTTTGCAGGCACCGGAGGTGGAATTAAAACCACTTCCTGAAAATTTGAAGCATGTGTTCTTGGGCGAAAATCACACTCTACCGGTGATTATCTCAAATGCCTTGGCCCAAGAACAAGAGGAGAGGTTGATTGCGGTCCTAAAGGAATACAAATTGGCCATTGGATGGTCTATTGCCGACATTAAAGGCATTAGCCCATCCACTTGCATGCACCGGATCTTACTCGAAGATGAAGCCAAAGCGGTGAGACAACCGCAAAGGAGGTTGAACCCACCCATGATGGAGGTGGTGAAAAAGGAGGTGATCAAGTTGCTTCAAATGGGAATCATCTTTCCCATCTCCGATAGCAAATGGGTGAGTCCAACCCAAGTGGTGCCAAAGAAGACCGGAGTGACGGTCATTGAGAACAAAGAAGGCGAAATGGTGCCCACCCGAGTGCAAAACGGGTGGCGAGTTTGCATTGACTACCGAAGGCTCAACTCGGTAACTAGAAAAGACTTCTTTCCATTACCCTTCATTGATCAAATGCTAGAGAGGCTGGCGGGGCACAAGTTCTATTGTTTTCTTGATGGTTACTCCGGGTATTTCCAAATACCAATAGCCCCGGAGGACCAAGAGAAAACAACCTTCACATGTCCATTTGGCACTTTTGCCTACCGACGAATGCCCTTTGGATTATGCAACGCACCGGGCACTTTTCAAAGGTGTATGATGAGCATCTTCTCCGAATTTGTGGAGGTATTCATGGAGGTCTTTATGGATGATTTCACAATTCATGGGGACTCTTTTGACACTTGCCTCTACCACCTCACTCTCGTTCTAAAAAGTTGCATTGAATCCAACCTTGTCCTAAACTCTGAAAAATGCCACTTTATGGTGGAACAAGGGATTGTTCTCGGGCATGTGATCTCTTCCAAAGGCATTGAAGTAGACAAAGCCAAGATTGATGTCATCCAAACACTTCCGTACCCAACAAATGTACGGGACATTCGCTCTTTCCTTGGACATGCCGGTTTCTACAGAAGGTTCATCAAAGACTTCTCCAAAATTTCATCTCCCTTATGCAAACTTCTGCAAAAGGAGGTGGAATTTGATCTCAATGCCGAATGTAAGGAAGCTTTTGACACTTTGAAGGCAAGGTTGGTAACCGCCCCCATCATACAAGCCCCCGATTGGTCTCTTCCTTTCGAGATCATGTGTGACACAAGTGATTATGCGGTGGGGGCTGTTTTGGGCCAAAAGGTTGGAAGGGCTTCTCATGTCATCTACTATGCTTCCTCAACTTTAAATGAAGCTCAAAAGAACTACTCCACCACCGAGAAAGAAATGCTAGCGGTAGTCTTTGCTTTGGAGAAGTTTCGTTCCTACCTTCTTGGAACGAAAGTTATTGTTTACACCGACCATGCCGCCCTCCGTTTCCTCATGACAAAGAAAGAGGCCAAACCAAGACTCATTCGATGGGTCCTTCTATTAAGTGAGTTTGATTTGGAGATAAAAGACAAGAAGGGAGCGGAGAACTTGGTGGCCGATCATTTAAGCCGACTCATTCCTCACAAAGACATTGAAGATCTTCACACAAATCTCATCAAAGGCGAATTCCCGGACGAAACTCTTTTCTCCATCAAAGTCATACAACCATGGTACGCAAACATTGTAAACTTCCTTGTTTCCGGCAAATTTCCTCCACAATTCTCAAAATCTCAAAAAAAAAAAATTAAGAATGGACTCAAGACTCTATGTGTGGGATGACCCATATTTGTGGAAACATTGTAAGGATCAAATAATCCGAAGATGTGTACCCGAATACGAGATAGCTCACATTATAGAGTTTTGTCATTCTTATGCTTGTGGAGGACATTTCGGCCCAAAACGGACGGCAATGAAAATTCTTGAAAGTGGTTTTTGGTGGCCGAGTCTATTCCGGGATACACATGGCTTTTGTCAATCTTGTGACAATTGTCAAAGAGCAGGCAACATTTCAAGAAGGAACGAGATGCCCCAAAACCCCATGCTTTTCTGTGAAATTTTCGATGCATGGGGTATCGACTTCATGGGACCTTTCCCGAACTCTCAAGGTAACATCTACATTCTCCTTGCGGTGGATTACGTCTCTAAATGGGTGGAAGCTAAAGCCACCAAAACCGATGATGCCAAGGTGGTGGCTAGCTTCCTAAAATCACACATATTTTCTAGGTTTGGGGTTCCTCGAATTTTAATAAGCGATCGAGGCACACATTTTTGTAATAAAATTGTGGGATCCCTACTTAAAAAATATGGTGTGACTCACAAAATCTCTACAGCTTACCACCCTCAAACCAATGGCCAAGCGGAGGCCTCAAATCGGGAGTTGAAATCTATACTCCAGAAAACAGTGAACCCGAACCGGAAGGACTGGAGTATACGTATTGATGACGCACTATGGGCATACCGAACTGCCTACAAAACTCCAATCGGTATGTCCCCTTATAGACTTGTGTTTGGCAAAGCTTGTCACCTTCCCGTCGAGCTTGAGCACAAGTCATATTGGGCGGTAAAAGAATTCAACCTCAATCTTGATGAGGCCGGTGTGCATAGGAAACTCCAACTGCAAGAATTGGAAGAACTCCGTTTGGATTCCTATGAAAATGCGGAAATATACAAAAGAAAGACGAAAGAGTGGCACGACAAAATGATCATAAGAAAGGACTTTAAGATTGATGACAAAGTCCTCCTTTTTCAATCACGCCTTCGTCTATTTCCGGGAAAGCTGAGATCCCGTTGGACTGGACCATACAAAGTGGTCAAAATATATCCACACGGGGCGGTGGAAATTAAAGACCTGGAGACGGGAGAGGTTCTCAAAGTAAATGGACAGAGACTAAAACCCTTCTTTGAGGGTTTTCAACCCAAGAACGTAGAGATCATAGACCTTTCTGAACCGGTCTATGAATAAAGAAGCAACGAAGATATCGTCGAGCCACGACGTTAAATAAAGCGCTTCTTGGGAGGCAACCCAAGCAAGGTATGTTTTCTATATCATTTTTTTGATTTAAAGAAGGGTGTGTGAGTAATTAAAAAAAAATGTTTTTTTTCATGCCTGGGCAAAAACCCGGCCGGGTAAACTATAAAACCCGGTCGGGTATCATGCCGGGTAAAGCTGAAAGTTTGAAACTCAACGAAAACCCGACCGGGTAAACGGGCAAAACTGCCTCTGCTTAAGCAGAAACGAAAAACCCATTCGGGTAAAACCAATACCCGGCCGGGTATTCGTGCAAAACTACCTCTGCCTCGGGTAAAACGAATACCCGGCCGGGTATACGGGCATTTTAACCCCAAATCAGCCCCAAACCTTCATCTTCTTCCCCAAATGTTGAGAGCTCATTCCTAAAACCTCCATTGTTGAGTCTCCAAGCTTCGAATCCGCCCCTTTTCTTCCTTTAAAAACCAAAATTAACACCATCATCTTCTTCCCCACATCACCCTCTCCAATTCTACACCAAACACAACCATCAAATCCCCCTCAAACCCCAAAATCCGAAAACCCTACCCAAACTCTCCAAGGTCCGATTTTTGCTCAAATTAATCCAAAGAAAACCCAATTTCATGTTCTTTCCATCATTCTCTATATCTCCACACCCTCAAAAACACCCAAAACCGAAAAATCCGAAATTTTTTTAAACCCTCCAAGCCAAGTCCGAAATTCCTAAACTAAGTTCAAGCAAAAGGGCAACTATGGCACCAAAGAGAACTAGAGCATCTTCCTCCAACTCAAGTGCTCCAATTCCGCAAGTTCCCGGGTATGAAGGCATCGAATTCACCTCTAGGGCTCATCACAAGAAATTTCTCACCCAACTCATCCGAGAGGTACATTCAACCCGATTCCTTTGTCATGAAACATTGAGAGCATTGATGTTGTATGATATGATGCTAGAATTGTGCAACAACATAGGACTTACTACATTGTTCAATCTATCATATAATATCCACAAAAGAATTATGTATGAATTCCTAGCATCGGTTGAATTTACTGAAAACATGGAGGACACCTATGAGAGCACACTCACGTTTCGGTACAACAACATACCAAGAACTTTAACAAAACGTGAGTTTGCCGAACTATTTGGTTTACCGGTTTTAGGTGTGGAGGAAAGAAAGGCAAGAAATGATAAAACAATTGTGCATGACTTATGGCGAAGAATGACAGGGGTTAGGGTCTTTAAATCCTCACATATGCATATTACACATGTTCAACACCCTGCCCTTCGAATTGCACTAAAATGGTTTGGGTATAATGTCTTTGGGAAGCCAAATAATCATCAAACAAGGATTAGTGAATTGGCCGTTCTTGCTATGGGTATCTTCCCAGAAGCACCTAGATTGGATGTTGCTTCATGTTTATGGGAACATCTAAAAAACCAATGTGAAACTATGGGGGACGTCTACATAGGAGGGTACATACACCATATTTGTACCAAATTTGGCTATCAGGCGAATAGAGAAGTAGGAACATGGCATTTCCTTAATCTTGACTTTCTACTCACTGCACATGATTTGAGTCACTCCCACACTATTGGTACCACAACATTTTACCATTGGACCATATACCCCTCACCCACACACGTTTTTACAATCCCCTCCGACGAACTCCCCAACATTTTTAACCATCAACTCGGGGATGGGAGACACCTTTGCTTACCCGGAACCACCCCTGACCACTATCTTGATGAAATCCCTCAACTTGAGCCCCCACCCATCCCCAACCCACCACAAGACCAACCCCAAGCCGAACCCCAACATCCTCAATACAGTCCTTTTGAGCAACAGATGCTCCAAAGCATGAATTCCCTGAATCTCAACTACACCCAATTTCGGGAGGAATTTGGACTGTTTCACACTGAGCACAGACAGAGTATAGAGCGATTGGAGGCACAACTACAAAACCAGCGGCAGCAATACGACGACGACCGCAGGAGGTATGAAGAGGATCAAAGGAGAACCTACGGCCCAATATACTCCTACATTGCACATCAAGGGTCCTTTCATTCTATGGTCAATCCCCCCCCCCACCGCCCTCGTGGTATGACCCCACAGCATGGGGTACTTTTGGTGGATCGACCTCAGGTGGAGGAGGTGGTGATGGCGGACATGGCGGCGGAGCAAACATGAACGACAATGAGCATCGATATGTGGGCGGTTTTCATGACAGCTACTATGACCAGGGTGGATTCTTTGATGGAGGAGATGCGGGCGGGCACTAGAGACAGTGCCATGACCTAGCCGGGGGGGGGAAACTATTCTGGTACACTCCCATTTCATACTCTTTATTCTTGCTATTTTCAAAAAAAAAAAAAAAAAAAGCTTGTTAGGTTGAAACCCCAAAAGGGCAACTTAAGCACAATAAAAGCAAAAAGAAGAGTGAGTTGGTGAGAATAAAAAAGGAAAATGTGGGAAGCTGGGATGAAAACCCGGAAGGGCACCTAGGCAAAATGAGAGAATGAGAGGAAGTATTTTCTTTTATCTTTGCAGGATCCTAAGGGCATATGCATGAGGAAGCAAAAGAAGAGAAATCCAATGGTGTTGAAGACCTCTTAATGACGTGTTTTGATCATTGAAACATTTTTTATGACTTTCAAAAAACACATATGAATGGTTGTGATTGCTACTATTGTTAGTTTGGAAACTTCATGGACAGGATTTGTTTTACTCGAGACGAGTAAAAGTTCAAGTGCGGGGGTGTTTGATAGGCACTAGTTATTAGTGCCTAAGTGTACACTTTTATCATCATTTGTAATATTTATTTACTAGTATTTTGCAAGTTTGTAATTGTTATTTTGCATTTGATTGTAATCGTATTTTTAGCATTTTATGGTTTGTTGTAAGTTTTAGTTAGTTGAGCTATGAGTTTAGGATAGGTTTGGGAGCAAGAAGGATGAAAAAACCTGAGTTTTATGTAAAACCCGGTCGGGTATGGACTCTACCCGGTCGGGTATGAAGTGATTTCAGACCAAAGGACGTGCAGAAGACACAAAAACATGGGAAAATATCTGATTTGGTAAATACCCGGTCGGGTATGTCAAAATACCCGGCCGGGTATCCGGCATTAGGTGTTGAAAACATCTATAAATAACCTCATTTTCCTTCACAAAAAGATCATCCCTTCTTCCATACTCTTAAGCTCAGTTTAGAATAGTTATTTCTTATATTTTTATAGCATGTTTAGTCTCCAAATGAGGGGCTAAACTTCCACTTCTTGGTTTTGCTCTTGAAGCTTGTTGATTATTAAAGTTGTGAGTTATTTTCTTAACTTCTCCTCTTGATTATTAATTCTTCCCTTAATCTCATTCTATATCAATGTTGGAGGGTTGCTAAGTGACGATTAGTTAACGTTTCGACATTGATTATTACTAGAAACGATCAACGAACCAATGGTTAATCGTTGATGGTTTCATAAGTAAGTAACTTCGGTTTATTAATGCACGGTCGTGGTTAATAAACTTAGGAGGGATTAATTTTGTTGGTTAAACCGAAACCGTTGTGTTGAGGTTATCAATCTTAATTGATTTCATCAAGGAGTTAAAAGAGGTTAAATGCTACTATTGTATCGGTATATGGCGTTGTTCTATATTTGATTAATAGTAAGGGTTATTAATGAACGGTCGTTGTTAATAACTACCCTCGATGAATTGGATATACTTCTCGATTGAGTATTCGAGAGGGGATAAGTTATAGATATAACAATGATCGACTAAAATATATCAACAAGTGGAAAGTGGCAAGACCAAGTCCCTTTTAATCTTGAACTTAATCTCATATAATTCGTTCATCTTAGTGTTAATTAATTAAAATCAAATCATTCAACCCAAACCCCCCTTTATTTACTCCTTTTGTTAAAAAGATAAATTATTCCTTTCCCTGTGGATACGAACTCTACTACACGATACTACGTATAAGTGTTAGTATCGATTTATTTTGAGTGCACTCGCGACAAAGTGCACGTCAACTGTTTTTAGAAACTTGGCCGTTAATCCGTTATCACTTACTCCTTATTGTATTTATTAATGTATTACCAAATTTACTTTTCTCATTGTTATCTCACTTTTTCCCTCCAATTGTTGTCTCACTCTGTTAATTTATATTATATAAAGATAAAGATTATTTATACGTAGTAATTTTTAATAGCAATATATTGTGGTTATTTTTGTGGTGTTGTTATTTTGTATTAACATGCCAAAAAATAAAGATTTTTTTGCCGCTTAATATTATTGATATTTACTGTCATAGTACGTAGTATAACTTATATAAAAATGTTACTACATTTTACTGTCACAGTTACTATGATATAAGATTAAAAATGATCAAAGTCATTAAAGTTATTATTATATTTATTCAAGTATAAAAGTCACATCTTTATCTGCTACTTCTATTTGGACCGTACCCATTTAAAAAATGGGATACCGTACCTATCATGCATTTGATTGGTCCAAATCATTATATGTTTTTTAATTTAGATTTAAACAATTCAACTGCATCATTCTTATTGGTCCATTTGGACAAAGGTACGGTACATTTGGGATACCGTAGAATCTACCTATATTCATTTCTATTTAAAAAATAATTATTTGTTTCCATAATTAAAAATGAATAATAAGAATTCTTATAAACGGTTGAATACAAATGGAGAGTATCAATGTTTGACATGTATTATACATATTATTTGAGGCAAGTTAATGAGTAATAAATGCTCCATTATTATAGAGATTTTTTCAAGACATAAATTTGAGCTGAGGCATATACATTCAGTATAGGCGGGAGTATGCATGGATTGTAGGCACACAAATTTACATTTTTGTCCTTCATTTAGGCGGCAATTTTGCCTCCAAAATTGATAGTCACTCTTTTACTTTATATAATATAAAGATGATACTCATTTTATTATGTATAAAATCATTTTTAACAATTTTAACTAAATATAGTTTTCTCAAAAATAATACGGTGACAACTCCGGTACCCTTTTAAAAAATGGGGTACCGTACTCATCATTCATTTCATTGGACCACATCACTTTATCATTTTTAATTTAGATTTAAATAATTCAAGTGCAACATTCCTATTGGTCCATGTGGACAAAGCTATGATACCTTATGGGTACCATAGAATCTACCAAATAATACTCCCTCCATCAAATTAGAAGGTTCTGATGAGTCAATACATGATTTTTGGAAAAAGAAATAAATAATCAATTTGGATAAAAAGAGAGAAAAGAAAAAAATTAGAAGAAGAAAAATCATATAAAATGAAAGTAATTAAAGAGAATTAAGTTGGGAGATGGAAATTGTGAGACTTCACGTTTAATAAATATAAAGAGAAATTTGATTAAATGTGTAATTAAAGAGAGTAAATTATTTTCCAAAATGGAATGTGAACCTTTAAATGAGACATTCAAATAAGAAATATGAGAACTTTTCAACGTGACAGAGGGAAAAGTCTTTATTAAATAAAAATATTATTTAATAAATCAAGATTGGATTAGTCAGAGCAGCCAATTCACTTGACGACTTTCTCCTAAAATCGGATCTCACAAACGAAGCGATTAAACAAGAAGCTTTCCAATGGAAAATGAGTAATGCTATATGTTGAGGTATATTATCATGGTCTGTAATAATGGAGTTCTAAGCTATCTAGAGAGGAGGAGGAAGTGGGGAAGAAAAGACCAACCTATAACATGGAGAGAAGGCCTCCTTTTTATATGAAAAAGGGGGTAAGGGATGCATTCTACCATAATGGGCCAAACGGGCCAAGATTGGCCTGCTGGGCCGGATGGGCCTAGCAGACCAGGCTCCGTACTAGGGCGAAGTCTTGAGCTCCTACAAAGTAACAAACCAGGATAATATACCTCAACACAGGGGGAATGCCCGGGGAAGAACACTCCTCGCCGAGCCAGTCAGGAGGGGGAGCGTCTTACCGACATCTTATGTTCAGAGTGGCAGGCACCACTCATTTAGCGTGATTACTCGAAGACACATATTCAAGAAATTGAAGGCAGAGGAAAAGCACGGGCAAGAGTATACTTTCTCGAGCAGATTCGCACGCTCACTACTCAAGAAACTAGGGAACTTGTGTTGAGGTATGTTATCAGGCTTGGGCAACAACCATATCATCGCCGGATTCGCTCATCCTCGGAGTCATTTTCGGCACCAGAGCCAGTCGCATCCGCCATGTCGTGAACGACGGCTTCAACGGCGTCACCACAAACCTTCCCATCGATCTGCGGATATGGACGTGACGAACTCTCCATGCTAGGAGATGGAATCTCAGCATAGATTCGAACAGAGAGTAGATCATAAAACGAGAAAAAGAAAACAAGGCCTATAAAGGTACCTGAAGCCGAAAGCCAAACTAGGGTTGTAGAGAGAAGCGAGAGCGATCTAGAGAGAGAAAGTAAAAGTTCTGAAACCTGGAGCAAATGGCTAAGGCCAGTATCTATAGACCAAGATGACGTTTCATCGACCAACCAAAAAGCAACACGTAGCGGGAAGCGTCTCCAAGGACACGTGTCGTAAGGGGGAGAAGGGCCAGAACATCATGACTTGCACCTAGTGAAACCAACCAGCAAGCAGAAACTGTCAATTCATTGCATTGAAAATCCATGAACAAATGGTCGAAAGCTCTTACCGAACGACTCAAGCTCCGGAGCTCATTCGCTCTAACCACGTGTTTCGCACACAGGTGTCCGGGCCGCACGACCCTCCATGCCAGTCATACCAGGTTCAATGTTAAGCACAAAGCAAATGGGCAAGTCATTAATACCCTATCAGCTTGCGGGATTGTGATTTTACTTCGTTATTCCCACGCACGCTTGGATCATCAAAAGTGGGAGATTTGTGTTGAGATATTAGGTCTCAGCCTAGTGTAGGCCGACATATCCTTAAGAAGCCCAGATCTTACATGGACCATCGGAAATTTCTCTAGCTCGGGATAACCACATATAGTCCATCGTACAGACAGTGACGTACGGCCTGTCGTCTTCACTTGGTTTTCTCTGCTCACTTCAGTAGGCTGCCCATGGCGGAATAACCCAAGACGGTTGGAGAGAAACACCAGAATTGGCGGGAAGCGCATTTAATGCATTAGATACGAGAGATATTATGGTTGGGGCTCATCCACTCAAAGGCGGCCAACTCATCCATTCACTTAGTCACTTGTAATATAAATATCAGCATTTATTTCATTATAAAGGGTTAGCAACCTTGTCGTCTTAGAATTATACTTCTCTCTAGTTTGCTCAATAGCTTTTAGCTCTACCTGGAGGGTCGGAATTGTCGTTTGGCAATAATGTTGTATTCGTTCTATTGAATGGAATGGAATTGGATCCGCTTGCACCTATTTGTTGTTTAATCTTACATTTTTGTTGCCTTGAACACCCATTTAAATACTCATTTAATTAATATAAACATTCCTACGATGCCCAAAGGATTGTGTCGAGACTTTGAAACCTAAAGAATAAACCTCAATAGAGCGCATTTTAAAGCTCGATGAGCTTTGTGTGTATTGTACTATTTGATTGTCCTTTGAGTCCCTTTTAGTAAGACCAATTCGTCATGTTATAAGGACACCCTTACAATCCTTGTTGTCATATCATGAGAGGACACCACCCTGTTAGAGATATTTTATGGTGTTAAATCATGTCTTACTTAAGTGTATTTGTGTTGCATTTAGTCTAATTAATAGACTATTATTAGACTAGTTATTTTAGGTAAAGCCTTGTAATGTGTGCATTTGGGCCACCTCCATTAAAGGGCCCAATCACACTTAGGTCATATCACCCATTCCCTAGGCATATAAATATTGCCTTAAAGGGAATGGGATTAAAGGCCTTCCCAGAAATTCCCTGCGCAATAGCCTAGAGCTAGAGAGAGTTTACGCTACCTTGAAATATCATTCTGTAAAACTCATTCTCTATCAATGGAAGGTTTCATTCTATAAGCTCTATTTATATTTCTAGAATAGAAACAGGGACTAACAATTGGTATCAGAGCCGAGCGTGTGACCGATTGAAGTTTCTGCAATTTATCGATCGATTGAAGATAGAAGAAAACTTTTGCGCGAAACTCATCGACGAAGTTTTTGCTTGTTGAGCGATCTTCTAGACCATTTTTGTTATTATTTTTGCAGTAAAATGTTTACAGGGAAGTGTTTCTAGGCTTGCTGGGATTCACTCTGTGAAAAATCACACCCAAAAAGTTGGCGTACAGGTTAAGCGAGAGTTGAGCGATCCTGCAGTTTCGCGCAACTCCCCAGAAAGAAGAACAGATTTAGCGCAACAAGCCTTCTGCGCGATTTCATACTTCGCGCAACACTACTTGCGCGATCTGGAACTTGCGCCATCCCCAAAAACTTGAGCGATTTCCCCTTTGTGCGAAAGCAGGTGCAAGATCCTTTTTGCGCGATTTTTTCTTTTGCGCGAAGCTGACCTTGCGCGATCCATCCTTGTGCGCGATCTACCCAGCGAGATTGCTCTTTGCGCGATTTAGGTGTTGCGCGATTCCTATCTCTGTTGCGCGATCCAGGTCCGTGTGAGAAAACATACTTGCGCGATCCAAGTCCGTGTGAGAAAACATACTTGCGCGATTCTGGACTTCGTTGCGCGATCTGAACTGACCCACACGCCCTGTTGCGCGATATTACTTCTGCGCGATTCTCACATAAGGAAACTCACATCGCCCATTTTTTTAAAAAAAAAAAAGGAGAAAGAGGGGCAAAACTGTCTTTTGAGACCCGACAAATTTTGCGGCTATCGTGTCCGCAGGTCGCCCGCGCAGGGGGGGTGCGAATTTTCAGTTTTGAACTTCAAGCCGAAATCCCCTGTGCGCGAGAGCTCCCCTCTTCTCCTTCACCATTTAATCTTAAGGAATGAGTGTTCCATATATATAGGCTCCAAAAGTCTCTTGGAGTTTAGGTGTGGGATAAGTTAACTAGCTTACTTTTCCCTTCCCTTGGAAGAGTACACTTTTTGCACTTACCCACTTCAAGAGCTAATTGTGAGCCCAATTCAAACCTTGTGGTCAAACTCCAAAACCAAAGGTCTACACTTTATCAAAACTTCAAATAGTCAACCTTGAGATAAAAAAAAAAAAAAAAATTAATTAAAAAAATCAAATAAAAAAAAAAGTCAAAAAATCTCAAGGTTAAGACAAATTTTTCTCAAAGTCAAAGCTACATTTTCAAGAGCCACTAACCTGCAGAAAAACTTCAATCAACCACACGTCAACGATCAACATTCAACAATCAATCATGACTACCCCAACCGCTGCTGATAAAGTGACTGCCCTCTCTGCTAAAAACAAGAATGCAGACAGCGCTGTAAGCACTTCTAATCCTTTTGCTTATACTTGCTCTAGAACTGACCCACACGATAGAATTAAGGAGCTTGAGGAAAAATTTAATACGGGATTTAGTGTGTATAACAGACTACGTATGAATTCAGAGAAAATCATCACTAAGCTCACAACTGAAAATAAGAGACTTAGTGCTAGCGAAAAAGAACTGACAGAGAAGCTTAGAACAACTGAGAAAGAGAGAATTAGACTTTTTGGTGTCAATAATTTACTTATGGAAAGAAGGGGTGCTCTTTACACCAAAATCAAAGAACTCGAAGACCTGTTAGCCAAGAGAGACCAAAAAGACCAGACTATTTTCCTTAACCAGCCTAAGGACACTCGTTTCTATAACGCCAAGGAGGGCCTGGGTTTGACCAATCCTCAGAACCTAAAAAAGGTCAACTGTAGACAACTCTACGATGTTAGATACATGAAAATAGGATTGACCAAACTCATGGCCTTCACTGGAGCTGAGGAAACGAATGCCCTCGAGGATGAAAAGAGAAAGACAAAGGCTGGTGTCGAGGTTCCTTTTGACTACACAGAGTTGAACAAGAGTTACAAAACCAAAGTGCTCCCGCTTACTCCTGCCGAAGAAGTTATAACTAATCCCCCTGAAAAGGAAACTGTGCAAGATGGAGAGGAACCTTCAACTTCAGAACCTGTAGTAAAACCTGCATATATTCCACCTCTTGTGAGAAAGTTTGCTGAGTTAAAAGAATCATTTGAAAAGGAGAAACAGGTTTTAGAAAACGAAAAGGATCGACTTTTGAAAGAAATATCCATGTTAAAAACATCCTCTCAGTCCATCACAGTTTCTCAATCATCTTCCCTTTCTTCCACAGAAAAATGCTTTGAAAATTCAACTGACTGTTTAAAAACCTCTACCACTCACCCCAAGTCTCTCTCTTCAACAAGGAACCAAGTGAAAAAGAGAATTGAGAAGAGAGGAGAGTGGATTGAGGAGAAATTGAGAAGAAGGAGGAGAGAAGAAGAGTCTCATATAGGAAATAAGAATCAGCGATCAAGTGCCTTGTTTTATGCCAAGAATAAGTCTAGATCTAGGATTAGTGAGCTTTCAACTAGCAGTACTAGAAGTGGTCTTCCTAGGAATTTCCTAAGTGAACCCTCGACTAGTAATGCTAATAGAGTGGCTCCTAAGTTTTCTAGTTCTAAGACATCTGTCAAGAATCGCTACTCTAGTACTTGTTCTCTGAATTGTGTTAAGTCAATGAAAGTTTTCTGTTTTGAGCCTGCTTCCTCCTCCATCAAAGATAAGAATGTGAATGTTCAGAGATGCCCAAAGAAATCAACTGCTGTGAAGGTGAACATTGAGGGGGAGTACAAATTGCCATGTTTAAAGTATCCCCTCAAGGTTCACTCACTTAAACATTTGAAAAGAC
The DNA here is from genome assembly GCA_945859915.1 of Cuscuta epithymum. Classification (NCBI taxonomy): domain Eukaryota; kingdom Viridiplantae; phylum Streptophyta; class Magnoliopsida; order Solanales; family Convolvulaceae; genus Cuscuta; species Cuscuta epithymum. Next base: position 2,014,941 of record CAMAPF010000976.1, read on the forward strand.
TCTCTCAAGAAACAATTTTAAAAGATCATATGTCTGAACATTCACTCATTCTTAATGAAATCTCCCTCGCTCCAAAGTTCAAACAACAATGGGTTCCTAAGGCCGAAGCTGAGAAACTAAGAACGTCAAATCCTTCTCAATCAGCTGGCTTAGGTTCCCACATCAAACAAAAATTAAAACAGCTCTTCACCACTAATAAGGATGGACCCATCTGGAGGTGGGTACCAAAACACACTTAATCTGTTTTGCAGGGTCGTCATGTGTGGTACCTGATCCGATTGCTCCACACACATGGCGGATATGACGAGCTGTGAGCAACCAACTGGTGCACATTATTAAGGGGAGTATTGGCATGTATACTACCCCACTGAGCAGAAAATCAACAAATGCACACCTCAACACCAACACATGCCAAGAAGAAACAACAAGTGCTTATTCTGAGGGGGAGTGTCTCTTTTTCACTCCTCCTGGTGTCTTACAACGAAGAAAGCACATATCAAGGGGGAGTTTTCTACTTTACTCCCCGGGTGACAAACAAACACCTTGCACATTCTGAGAGGGAGTTACAATTTTCTCCTCCTGTTAGCCGGTCGCAATGATCCACACGTTATACGCTACAGCGAGGAGAACGGTATCATACTCCCTATGGCTCAGATAAACCCCCATGAGCCTACCCCGGGGAGTCAGCCGAGAGTAAGTGAGGGTCCTGAGAGTTCAACCCGGCCACAGAGACCAGTGGCAAGCCGGCCCCATGATGATCAGACTATGTCTGCTGAGGGCCACCCCCGTGCTGAAGAGACTACCCGTGATTTGCCAAGCGTAGCCACAACACAAGACGCTGACGATGAGGGCTCTGGGAGCAAGGCTGAGGACGACAACGATGATGATGATGAGGACGACGACAACGCCAATGCAAAGGGCAAGAAAGTCGAGAGAGCCCGCGCTAAGAAAGGACGACTCATTATCAGGCTCCGCACAACAGCAGAAAGAGAGGTGTCTTACTCGCGGAGGAACAAAGAAGAAATCATTATAAATGCGACGCGCTCCAAGCATCAAAATGACATCCTTTCCTCATCATGCACTCCTACATAGAGGACACGGGACGTAAGCAATCTGGCAAAAGAAATAGCCCTGTCTGACGAGTGTACAAACCTAGATGTAGTAAACCGGACTGACCCCATAGGAGCAGAAGCTGACTTTCTCAGCTTCCGAGTAGAAGACGCAGCATCTTGTCCAACTGCGCATGCACAAGCCACACCTAGCCACTCTACTGCCTCCCAACAGGTAGTAGTTTCACAAATAGGGGATCTTATACCCACCTCTCTGCCCCCTTACGGAGCAGTTAAGGATGTACATAGTGGTCTATCGCCCCGGGCCACTACCCTTTCTTCTATCACATTGAGTCTAGGTGTCACACTCCCTACATTTGCAAATTTGCTAGGACACATACACCTTTCACACCACCACACTCTACAGGTCCACTTTCCCTGTCAACAACGATCGGAGATACTTCGATGATGATCGGAAGTCCTGCCGCTCAACAGATAACTCAATTATTATCTGCAGGCCACACACCAGTAAACTTTACTGATGTTGTGACAACGGTTACTACCCCTGTAACCGGACAACCCTAACTCAACCCTCATCCTCCCACTCCCAACAGCAACTCACCCCAATCCTTATCTTATCCCATTTACAATGCCATTCAATGACCTAGCATCCATTATGCTAGCGAGAATTCTTGAAAACGAAGAAGCTCCACTCACTGACAAACAGAGAGCTCTTTTTGTAGTACCTGAAACCGAAAGCACATGCCATGACAGTCTCCGCGGTCACAAACATTCGCATGAGGACTCCAATGATTCGGCTCCTCATGAGGGGGAGAATAAGAGGCAACGGATACTTGAGCATGGTGCTTCATCTAGCCAACAACCCCAACTTGAACCCTCAAACAACCTAGATTAAATGCAAGAATTCTCTCAAGGATGCAAATTTTAAGGGGGAGTTTTCAAAGTTCTCCTCCCAAGTGCCAAACATCGTCAAAGACATCCTACTCAGTGCTCCAGTTAAGGGGGAGTACAGAGAGAGAATAAAGAAACATATCAATGAGAGATATGTCCTAATGGCTTAGTAAACCCAACTAAGCCTACCCAAGGGACAAAGCCGAGAGTGAGTGAGTAACTGAGTGAATATTATGAGAGTGAAGAAGCAGAAGGCTCCGATGAGCAAGAAAACAATAATCAATGACAAATCTGCTACCTCAAATGAGCTATCAATCGAGGAATCAATCTCAGTCACTCAAATACTCCGGACAATCCCCATAGGTTCAGGACTGAATTTATTCAGATCCCGGGTAGAAGTCGCTGCATTTTGTCCAAACGGCGCGTGCACAACCCTACCCTAGACCACTCATCTGTCTCCCAACAGACAGGTGTTTAATCACTCTTCACGGGGAACCTCATCTCTTATCACCGTCTCCTTCTGAGGCGACTGATAGTAACTACAGTGGCCCTCAGCCCCATGCCACTGAACTTTCATTGATCACGTCGTGTCTAGTTATCTCACCCTAAATGTTTTGAATTTTCTAGGACACAGACACATTTTTAGAGTCAGTTGCAGGTCCAAGTGACCATGCGAGAACTTCCATAGGGCTCATCTAATATAGATGTGGACCGATGATTGGAAGGAAGTCCTGATGTTGCAACATAGAAATCACCAACATTTTCAGGCCATCATTTAGAGTTCATCTCCATAGTGATGATAACGGGTGTCTACATGATCCCGGGGGGCTACAATTATCTATGCTGATCCTAGTGATCATGCCATAACAACCAGAGTGACATCTACTTCAGATGTTTCACAATGATTGGTTGGAAGTCCTGTTAGAGTTACAACGTTTCTATCATTATATACAGGCCACACATCAATGTTTACACTGATGTTGTGTCAACGGAACACCACAGTGTCTCCGGTTCTTATCTTTTCATTTTTTTTTTTGCATTTTCAATTTTCCAGAATAAAAGAATAAAGGCAAGACATCTCGATTCATTGGATTGTCATAAAGGGGGAGAGTGGTCCACACGCTGTTTACTCTCAAAAATCATTCTCGGACACTTCTCTCCTCCAGCTCAAAAACAATGGCTCTCTACTCTCTCATGTTCATCAACTGCCAAGTCAGCTTCAAATCTAAAGGTCATCCATGCTCACAAGTCAACCATCATTTTCCGCTGTGCCACCGACAACTGTTCCTCAAAAGCATTCATGATCAAACAGTCAGAAAAGGCTACATTCTGGAGGATACAGAGGTCGGATGATCAAATATTGAAGATGAATCCCTTGTGCACCTAGATCTCTTCAGAACATTCATTCTAGAGGCGCCATATGACTTCATTCAAGCTGATCAAGAGCAGTTTCTGGAAAGCAAGGACTAAAAGCAAGATTTTGAAGAATCCCTCAACCCCTGGCATCAAAGAACAAATTGAATCAATAACACCAAGGGGAAGACTGTAAGGATTTCTTCATGAAGCCTTTCCAAGAAGACAAAAGAAGCTGAACTGCATTGAAGATCAAGATAAACGAGGAGCAACCCAACAAATCTCATCTATGCTCTCCTCCACATTGATGAAGCAACACAAACACAAAGATACCCGCGCTGCAATGCTGAGTAAACAAGATTGAACACCAAGGGGGAGATTGTTAGAGATATTTTATGGTGTTAAATCATGTCTTACTTAAGTGTATTTGTGTTGCATTTAGTCTAATTAATAGACTATTATTAGACTAGTTATTTTAGGTAAAGCCTTGTAATGTGTGCATTTGGGCCACCTCCATTAAAGGGCCCAATCACACTTAGGTCATATCACCCATTCCCTAGGCATATAAATATTGCCTTAAAGGGAATGGGATTAAAGGCCTTCCCAGAAATTCCCTGCGCAATAGCCTAGAGCTAGAGAGAGTTTACGCTACCTTGAAATATCATTCTGTAAAACTCATTCTCTATCAATGGAAGGTTTCATTCTATAAGCTCTATTTATATTTCTAGAATAGAAACAGGGACCAACACACCCGTTGACTTATCCGGTGAAGGTTGTCTCCTCTTGCGAATGACTTATTTCCTACCTTGTGAAGCCATTATCCTTGTTGGTGAGGTGAGAGTGAGTGATATGATCATAGCTTGTTTGTGAGGGAAGAGTAAGTGATGACACGATTTTTCAAATGTATTGCTCCCTTAGTGTAGGTGTGTGCACAAAACACAATCGAATACCGACATCTTGACTGCCTGAGCCGGAATTGCTGACGGAATTGATCCCTAACCGCTGCAAATTTATTACAAAGCCCGGCCTTGACGAATTCAGCTGCAATCGTAAGTGTTATGGGTTTTCAACCAACATTGAATAAATTTGGATCATTAATCACACACCAAAACCCATTGAAGTGGTTTAAAGTTCGCGGGACAAATCCCATGTAATAATAATGAGAGTCTGAGTCACGTCATTATATTATTCCGGCAGTGCGCTCTGTCACATTAAATGCCACAGCATTAAACCGGCCAGGCCAGTATGCTCCATCGATTTTCGGTCAACGGGAACCCATCGAAGTCCACCCTTTCAATTCTTTCTTAAATGCCAACACTGTATGGAAGTACTACGTAGCGTAGCAATAAAATAGTAGGCCAGATATATATGGATGGTCAAGCAGAAGAAGAGGAAGATCGAAGCGCGGGTTAATTAGTTTGTACCGGCGTCGGCCGCCTTTCTCTCTCTTTATTTTCATCTTCCGGCGGCCGGGTAAGCTAAGCCAGTGATCGACGGAGTATATATATATATATAATGGTAGATCGGAAAGGGAGATCTTTGTCTGAGACTCCGACGTGGGCGTTCGCTACCGTCGTCACGGCTCCGGTCTGCGTCGGCTTCTTGATTCACGGCGGTCTGAAGAAGATTGGAAAGGTACGCCCCGCCACGCCTCGTCTTTACTTTCACTACAAAAAATATCACCACTCGCTAGCTAAATCATTGAATCCTGCCGGCCATTAAAACGCACGTGCGTACAGTGGTTGCACAGAACAAAACGGAAACCTCTACTGGCCGCATTGGAGAAAATCATGGAGGGTACGTAATCTACTGTACTAGGCTTCATTCTTAATTGCCATATACTCTATAAAGTCTATATACACTTATTCAGTATGAGACAAATCTTCATGTCAGGCCGGCCTAACGGGATGCTCCGTCCGGCCGAGCCTGTTTGGGCACCTTTCCGGATGAATTTTTTGATGAAATTTTTTGAGCATGTTACTCATCAAGTCTAGTTTGTCCATACCAAATTTCAGGTCAAAATTCGATCGGGAAGGCATTCAAATCATTTTTTGAAGTTGACTGCGTCAAAATATACATATAAAACTGCGTCAAAATATACATACAAATCGGGAAGGCATACCAAATTTCAGCAAAAAATTCAATCGGAAAAAGTATTTTCCGAACCAGTTAACTTGCAAAATCATTTGATGATCTTCCCGATTGAATTTTTTTCTGAAATTTGGTATGGATGAACTAGACTTGATGAGGAACATACACAAAAAATTTGAGCAAAAAATACCACCGGGAAGGCCCCCAAAAGGAGGAGGCCGGACGGCGCTCCGGTCAGGAATTTCATGACCGGAAGATTACTCTCTCTCTCTCTCTCTCTCTCTCTCTCTCTCTATATATATATATATATATATATATATATATATATATATATATATATATATATATATATATAGAGTCCTTTTCGTGTCCAGCCGGCCTGACGGGAACCGCCGTCCGGCCGAGGGTATTTCGGGCACTTCCCGATGGAATTTTTTGATGAAATTTTTTTAGCATGTTCTTCATGAAGTCTAGTTTATCCATACCAAATTTCAGCTCAAAATTCGATCGGGAAGGCATTCAAATAATTTTTTGAAGTTGACTACGTCAAAGTATACATATAAAAACCCAGTCAACTTCAAAAAATTATTTGAATGCCTTCCCGATCGAATTTTGAGCTGAAATTTGGTATGGATAAACTAGACTTGATGAAGAACATTCTCAAAAAATTTCATCAAAAATTTCCACCGGGAAGGGCCCGAAATGCCCTCGGCCGGACGGCGGTTCCCGTCAGGCCGGCTGGACACGAACATTTGTCTATATATATATATATATATATATATATATATATATATATATATATATTGATGGAGTATATGGCCCGGGAACCCCCGGCCCATAGACTCCTACTTCTCCTACACAGGTCCATCAAGCCCAGAGAACAACTCAGGCCCAAATGCAACGGCCCGAGCCTCAAAGTAGCCCAGAATACACACTGAGGTGCCTTCGGCCTCCTTGGCCGAAGGCTCCAAAACTCACAGAATAGCCTTCTCTGGCATAAAAAGCTACTGGGAGAAAACGGCAAAAACATGAGCCTTCGGCATTGTCAAGCCCTCGGCATCATAGCCTTCGGCCATACATGAAGCCTTCGGTCATACATGAAGCCTTCGGTCATACATAAAGCCCTCGGCCATACACGAAGCCCTCGGCCATACATGAAGCCTTCGGCCACACAGTGCCTTCGTCCACACAAAGCCCTCGGCTACGCAAGGAGCCTTCGGCTAAACGGACTCAATCATCGAAGATTCCCTTTGGAAACAGCCAACCACCGCATTTAATGCGACGTCACATCCACTCACCGCATTTAATGTGGGGAACGTGCGATGGTCGGTGCCACCCCGATTGATGTGACCCCTCGGCCGTTGGATTACTGACACGCGTACTCTCATCACATTTATTGCTGCTATAAATAGCAGCCCTTATTCTCCTTGTAAACCACGCTGAGTTCATTTAATAAAATCGACTCTCTCTCCTCCTATTTACTCTGACTTCTCTCTAGTTATTCCCGCAATAACCCCTCGGATAAGACACCCCCCGGGTAGATTGTCCATCATATATATATATATATATATATATATATATATATATATATATATATATATATATATATATACGGAAAAGATCCTGTCCAGCCGGAGGGATAGGATCCTCCGTCCGGCCGCCGCCGTTTGGGGCGGTTCCCGGTAGAGTTTTTTGATGAAATTTTTATGGAATGTTCCTCATCAAGTTTAGTTTATCCACAAAAAATTTCAGCTAAAAATTCGATGGGGTAGGCAGTCAAATAATTTTTTGAAACATAACTGCGTTTTATATGTTTAATTTGGCGCAGTTATCTTCAACAAATTATTTGACTGCCTTCCCGATCGAATTTTTAGCTGAAATTGTTTGTGGATAAACTAGACTTGATGAGGAACATTCCATAAAAATTTCATCAAAAAACTCCACCTGAAACCGCCCCAATCCAGCAGGACAAGATTCCCCTCTCTCTCTCTCTCTCTCTCTCTCTCTCTCTCTCTCTCTCTCTATATATATATATATATATATATATATATATATATATATATATGGTTTTTAATTAGTTATGTTGAAAATGAAACAGAGTTAATGGTATTTGGTCTTCTATCACTGTTGATGGGACATTGGATAACGTTTGTGGCCAAGATTTGCATCAAATCCTCAACCTTGAACAGCCACTTCTATCCATGCTCTCCCTGGGATATCAAGCTGCAGGGTGCCAATGTAAACCACAATGCTACCAACTTCCTCAGATCTACTCATCTCAATGCAATGCTTCCTCGCCACTTGATTTCAAATTCCAGACAACGCTTTTGTCAACAAGTAAGAGTTAGGGATGTCAAAAAAATCTGACCCGCAATGACCCGCCCTGACCCGGGTAGGTCCGGCCCGCCCCGTCTTGCAAATGGGACGGGTCCGCCCCGTTCCGCCTATACAATGGGGCGGCTCCGGGTATTAGTATTGACCCGTGCCGCCCCGACCCGACCCGCTCAATATATAAGTATACATATTTTTTCTTAAATTATACTAAAAATATACTTCAACATACATATGTGTGTATACAATAAATCATAAATTCTCTGATCTTATAATATATTAATATATATATATATATATATATATATATATATATATATATTAGAATGAGATGAATGACAAATTATCAATGTCTTCTTTATACGAAGTCTATAGCATTTTAATACATATATTCTATTATTAATATAATTAAATAGATTAACTATTCAAGACTGAGTAATTTTTCCCTAATTTTTGAAAATTTTAGCGTATCATGAATTAGATTTAATATAGGGAAAACCGCACATTTCGTCCCCCAATTATCCACCACATTGAAATCCCCAACCCGTGTTTTAGGTTTTTTAATTGTGACCCCTGAGTTGTCTGAATAGTTATAAATATCACCCTTTCCGCTACAAATATTACAAACTCCGTCAGTCTTTCATTTTTTTTCATGGTTATACTTGTAACTTCACATGCTTTTTGTCTAAAGCCCTAATTCGAGTTATCCCCAACCCCTTATCATACTTATCCTTCCATAATTCAAATGCTAAGCTTAAACCTTTGCTCTGAATTTTTTCCGCCAAGTTTCCGTTGCACATGGTGTTCGAATACCAAAGGTCGAAGGTCGAAGCTGTTACAGAGGCGAGAAAGATGAGCAGCCGAAGAACAAAATTATGGTGTTCATATATTGAAGGTATTCATCTTTTAATACCAATTGAGCAAGCAGAGCAATTTTCTTGTTAGGACATGCATTAAGGAAATGTTTTGAACTCCTGCAACTGTGGCATATCCCATAATTTGTCAACATATTTGTCCTGCAAAATTAATCAAACCACAAAGATCATACCACCCACTCAACCCTAGAAATCCAGTTCATTTTTTGAATAAACAGAAGAGGAACAACGTCACACAAGGACCAATGGAAGAACGAAATATATGTATGTGCACACCTGAAGACGAAGAACGGACGAAAGAACAGAGCTCTCCAAAACTCCTAACAACTCAAGAACGGACGAAGGAAGAACGGCTAAAGAGCTTTTGATTCCCAAGCTACGGACGAAGTTTGGTTTTTATTCGATTCAGGGCTTTAAAGGTAAAGGATGAGAAGTTACATGTGTAACCCTAAAAAAATGGAAAGACAGACGGCGTTTGTAATGTTTATAATGGCAGGGGTGACATTTATAATTATTCTGACAATTCAGGGTCACATTTAAAAAACCTGAAACACGGGTCGGGGATTTCAATATGGTGGATAATTGGGGAACGAAATGTGCGATTTTCCCTTTAATATATTTATTTTTAATTATTGTTTAGAGAGAAACTTTATGTAGATTCAATTGGTAACAACTTCCCACAAATAAAAATACATATTAGCTAATTGGGTTATCGCCCTGTCCCGCATGGGGCGAGTCATTGGTCAACAAGTTTAGACCCGTGCAGGTCACGGGGCGGGTCTGGGTCTTGCATTACCCGTCCCGCCCCGACCCATTGACATGTTTAGTAAGAGTCAAATATGTTCATATATAGCTAGCCATTCATCTTAGTTTAGAATACTAGATATTGGTTCCTTTTTGTTGACCACTACAACAACATGTTTCAAAGTGTTCTTGAATAGCTTCCTTCGTATTGATTGTTTTTTTGTAGGGTCATGAATCCTTTGCTTCAAAAGAGAGTCTCGAGGAACTTCATCAATTCTTGTTCGTCTTAGGCGTTACTCACGTAGGTTACAGCTTTGTTGCTGTCGCCTTAGCCATGATTAAGGTTAATTACTACTCCGTATGAGATTGCCGTTTCAAATATTCTCACCTCCTCTTTAATTTCTTCGTGCAGTGCAATATTATTTGGATTATATTGTACTCGGCCAGCTTACAGTTTTTATGGTTCAGCCTTAGGGCATAGGTTATAGATACCATGCACTTTTTAGAAATAAGAAGCGATTGTTGATGTCTGAATATGATTAGTTATGATAGTGAATTGTCGTGATGTATGATGTATAAATAGAGAAGAATGATACTACCTCAATCCCTGATATTGGGACGGAAGGGAGTGATGTAGTTTTCAAGAAAAATATAGTTATGCGGTTGATAATGAGTTGATAACGTGAGAATAAAGTAAGAATGAATTAGAGCAACATATATGTTATCAAATATGGTATGAGACAATAATAGGACATCCAAAAATGAAAAATGGGGCAATTATAGGGGGCAGAGGGAGTATTATAGAGCACATCTTTTGATTCTAGAGATCATGTAGAACAAATTTGGCATTTTGGCATACTTAGAGTTTGTGATTCAAAATTCTGTACAAGTCGTCCAATGAACACCACAATAGTCGTTGCTTTCCCCAGTGACACGGATCCACTATCTTCAGCTCAACTTGTTTATACATTTCAATGCAAGATAAAAGATATTTTATCTTTTATTTTCCTGCGTAGAAACTAGTATAAAGTTGAGTGATATTCCAATGCTACCTTACAACGAACGAACACTTGTTTTTGTAAAATAAATTTATAAGAAATTCATAGTGTGATAAAAATCTCTTATAAATTTACTTTTTAACAATTTGTTCCATTGTCTGCAAGTTGGTCTTTTGTATAAGTGTTTTGTGTTAAGAGAAGAGAGAATTGGATTTCAGATGAGTTTGGCTGAAAAACCCAGCTTTCGGCTGGCTGCCAAGCATTTCAGCTGGCTGCCTTGAAAATCAGCTGGCTGCTAATTTCTGGAGTTTTTCCAGTTGGCTCAATCCTTAACAATGAATACCCGTTAACTCTTTTCGTACCTTTTATTCTTTTTTGATCATTTTCTTTCTTTTGTTTATGATACGTTTAACTTCTCCTTTTAGTACTCTTTGTTATTCATGAGTACTTTATCTACAAAATATGGAGCACATTACAGTTACACAAAGCGGAACATAAGTAGTAGACTAGTCTAATACAGGGATAATAGTCTAATATAAAATAGGGTGGCATCATCAAAACTATTTCATTTTAAATCAAAATCTAGGGGACCTAACAATTTCCCCCTTTTTGATGATGCCAGAAACTAGAATCTAAACACTTCAATAAAAGCAAAAATACATTGAAGTCCTAAGTGTTTGATTCTATTTCCCCCCCTTTTGGCAACAACAAACACCTATTGTTGGTGTTGTCTACCAGATGATTCCCCAGGGTAGAAGTTCCTTATAGCTTCTCTCCTTCTTTTCTTCTCTGCTTTCTTGAGCTTGTCAAGCTTTGCATTATAGAGTCTCTGTCGATGAGCCTCTCAGATGAGGAGACATCAACAGATTGTGTCCTCAGCCAGCTGAGTGCAAAGCTCTCTTCTTCTTTGATGAAGGATGCAGCAAAGAGAAGTAGGTTGAGTGGTGCTAATCTCCATGCTCACCATTTCAGAACCCTCTGTTTCGTTTTATCAAGAGAATTCTTTTCAGATTGGAAAATCATCCATGATTCTAGATCAATCATGAAGTTTTCTAGTTCTCGAGTTGCTGAAGCCTTCTTATTATTTTGAGGCTGTGGAGGAGCTAATGAGAGATCTAGAGAGACTCTTGGGTAAGCCATTTGAGTGACATGGTGATTGCAGAAGATGTTTTGAAGAGGATGATCATTTTGAGTTGAGAGAGTTTAAGGACAGCAAGGATATTTATACACAGATGCAGCGTTTCTCCTTACGCCAAGCTGTAAGGAGCTCTCCTGGTTCCCCTTCCACATCACCTGCTACTTGCTTCGATGCACTAGCCCCTGTTTCAACCGACTGCGTCTCCTCAAGTTCATGCTTCCTCTGTTGTACAGCTTCCTTGGAGCTTACAAGCCACTTATTAGGACCTGCTATGGTAGTTTTTGCTCCTCCCCCTGCCCTAAGCTCAACTCCAAAGGATTTTTCAATAATAATCCCTTCCTCATATCGTAACAAACAAAACTTATCCGAATGTCCAATCATCCCACATATGAAACAGAAATTGGGTAGTTTCTCATACTTAAAATCAACCCAATGTCCCTTTCCTTCTTTTTTCAGAGAAGTGCCCTTTTTCAGGGGTTTTCTAACATCCATACAGATTCTGATTCTCAAGAAAGGTTTCCTTTTGTCTCCATAACTATTTTCATCAAACTTTATAAAAGAGCCAATAAAATTCCCAATTCGCTTAGTAGAATTCAGATTCTTTTATTTTTGGGGAACATTATGCACTTGAAACCAAAAGACTGCTTCATATCCAAGGTCCATCTTCCAGCGCACGGTTCATATCCAAAACATGGTTAAAAGTAAAGAGATACCTTTTTTCATCGATTTCCTTGATGGATAACCCCTTAACAGGACGTCAAGCTGAAGTCATCGCATCCTGTAGCGCCTGCAGATTGACCCTTCGATCGGAGATCACCGTCCCAACCACGTGAAAACCAATCTGTTCACCGGTCACTTCCTCTTAACCGGCTTCTTCTATATCAAAATGGAGTTCGTTATTAACCATCTTCTGTTCCCCAATCTGTTCCCCAATTTAACCATCTTCTTTAATAATCTCTTCCATGCAAGCCTTTGTAAACCTTCTTCCCGTCACTCTAGCCCAACCGAAGAACAAAACGATCGAGCAGAACAAAAACCTCCTTCGATCAACTCGAACGAGCCGGGAAGACGAAGCAAAAGAAACAGAAAAACTAAAACCGAACTTCGATCAAATCGATCGAATTTGGAGGACAATAAGGTGTAAAGTCTAAGGGAAGGGATTGCTCTGGCGATACCAGGGCAAGCGGGCGCCGCCGCCAGCGCGGCGGCAACAATAGGGACGGACCGAAGATCTATTAGATTCGTCTCTCTCACCTGTGTTTTAGATGAAGGCCAAGCTCTTCCCCAGTCCAGATGCGAACTTCAGATTCCACCCCTTGCTACAACGGCTGAAGACATCCCACGGGCGACCAAGACCTCTCGCGATCCACCTATAAGGAAACAGAGGTGATCCTACTCTGGAGAAGACAGGTCACATCAGCGCTCTTGCAGACGGAGATTCCTCAGGGGTTGCGCTGGTAGGCTTGCGAACCAATCTGGGAGCTATAGATTGGCGGTGTAAAACAGTCCGCACAAGGAATGAAGACTTGCTGATGGAGGCTGGGAAAGACGCCGTACTGATCTACGGAGGGACAACAGCTTTTGGGGAAACAGTGACCGTCGATGGATTGCTAAATACGTACAAGAAGGAGCTGATACTTGTAGGGGCAGATTGTATAGATTTTCTCACTCAGGCCGAGAACACTGGCGCTCAAGGTGTCAAATGGGGTGCACAAGTCTGGGCTGTCACGATAGTTGGCAGTGCTATCCTACTCAACCGGTGAGGCGATTGGGACTTTCCCAGGTCTGGAATCAGAACAAGTCAGGCAGACACTACATAACTGACGAGAGTTCTCTTATTATTGAAAGTAAACTCTTTTCTTTCAATATTTCAGATTCATCAATTTGCATTAGAGAGAGTAAACATGGTCTCTTTTCTGCTATTGAATTTGATCTTAATGGTGCTATCTGGTTATGTGCATCTTTGCCTAAAGTTCTGCCCGGAAAATCTCTTTTCAGACCAGTTCTTAACAAATACATCACTGCCAGTTTAGATGGTAATAACTTTGGGGGGTTCGTTAGAATTTTTTCGGGGAGGATTCTTTGTTTATACCAGAGGGAAAAAATGGAGTTGGTTTCACTAGATTTATTGCCGGTCTCTCGCATGCAATTACCAGACTGAGAGAATCATCTCCCCAACAGGCAGATTCACAACAAAAATTGAATGAGGCTGGTTGTTCAGATTTTGAGATAATTAATCTCATTATTGATCGTATGGACGGGAATTATGTAGACACTAAGGAGCTCACTATCTCAGATGCCTTATTACAAGCTGATTTAGTATATTCTGGAAATATGATCGGTACTTTGGGCTCTCCGGTAACAACTACTTGATTTGATTCTTCTCACATTTGTGCCACGTTAGAATCCTCTGTTTCAGAGCTAAAACTATTCCTCCAGGATACAATGAACTCGAGTGTTGCTAATCTGTCAACATTTCTATCCAAAGAATATGAGCGTATCTTTAAACAACTATCTGAAACCCAAGGACTAATTAAATAGTGAGCAATCACATAAAGAGGTGCTTGCTGATGACCAACAGGATACTAAAAAAAGGATGCTGCCAAGAGAGGTGCTAAGCGGGGAATTGGAGTTAGAGAAGCCAAAATTGAGAATCAGGAGGCCGACTCCTCGAGGGAGTTTTTCTTAGGTCACACTTCGGAGAAAGAAAAGCGGACTCCTATGTCAACGATGGAAGATTTATGGGATTTCAAAACTAATCAAGATATTTGCAATAAGGCTTGGCCTATGCCCTTCCTAAAGTGATAACGAGGGATAACTGCTTGCCTACGAACAATATGAATATGCAGATGAACAACTACAAAAGGAGAAATCAACATTCACATCGTATGAGGACGTGAACTCAAACTCGCATGGAGCATTGAGGAGTTTTACTATACTTAGGGAGTTAGGGTTCTATTGGATGGGCATTTGTATGGGTAGGGTTGGGCTCTATATCTAGTTGCATTCCTCTTGTTTCTCTATTTTTTTTTCTTCCTTCTTTCACATGTACTTTTTCCTCTTTTCTTAATAAAACGAGGCGCACCTCCCAATATTTTTCTTTTAATTTTAAAACGAGGAAAATCCAAAGAGAAAGATAGTTTGTTGATCTCCTTGACGAGCCGCACCTCCCAGTATTTTTCTTTTAATTTTTCGGAGACTTTTTAAAATCGGAGTTAATTTTTCTAACGGCGTTAGACGCCGTGCCTCTGCTATGATAACGGAATTGAAACACATGTCTCACTTTGTCAGAAAATGAAACACATGCCCCTATCTGAAAATGGTCCAAACCACAGGTACGTTTTCTGTACTTTTCCCAAAAAAATGTGTGTGTGTGTATTATATATTTTGAGTTTACATTTATAATGGGGACGGGGCGAGAACGGGACAGGTGTAGCAATCCCCATCCCCGCCCCATATTTTAGCGGGGATAAATATCTCACCCATCCCCGCCCCGCCCCAAACCCCACCCCATCCTCCCCCAACGGGGCGGTTCCCCACGGGCCCCCACCCCTATTGCCATCCTTAATCCCTGCACTGTTTATAATTTTCATATTATACAACAACAACAACCAAGCCTTAATCCCAAAAAAAATTGGGGTCGACTAACATGAATCGATCTATAATATCGATGCTAAACACAAAAATAATTTTCATATTATAAACAATCAAAATTTAACTTTTACAATTAGGATCGTGTCTAACCGTAACCAATCATTCCATCATAACCTCATAGTCGTTTAAATGTCTTATTACAATTTCCATATACTATGTGAAGGGATTATTACCTCATTTAATAGTTATACATAGTTTTTGTTATCCGAATAGGGGAGACACTATTTTTATCCTAAGTACTTATACTAAAGTTCGGGGTCGGAAGAGGGGCACTTGCCCCCCTAGGACCCCCCTCCAGGTCCTCCACTCCATATATTTATATCTCTTAATATCATTTACACCAAACATATATAGTTTACCTTGACATACAGACCACAATATAGTTTACATGTATTTACAGATTTTACACCACATATAAATGTATTTATACCGAACATAACATCATTTGCATCAATTTGTTTATTCACAGTAGTACATTGCATGTGACTGATCGACTTTTTTCTGTTATACGAAGTACTACTTGTCTAAAGAGTCTAAAGAAGTGACGTCATTTTGTATGTATGTATTAATGTATGTAGTAGTGGGATACCGAGCGCACACTGTATGTAGTAGTGGGATACAATTTGAGTTTGAAAAGAGTGGAAATAGGAATGGATTTTGACAACTTTATGATCATGACTTATTGTCTATAATTTCTACTCGAACTTTCCATGGATAGCTTGGTATATGTAACTTAGGATCACAACTGCAACTGCAACAGAAAAAACAACTCTCCCTGCTACTCTTCTTTTGCTCTTACCATATAATACTTTTTTAGAAGATTTAAGGGGTGGTGGTGGGGCGGTGAAGCCGAGCTCCGACAACTTTTTGTGAGACTCGGCATAGTCATTAAAAAATGCATCTTCGTCCTGATCATGCAGAAAAGTGTATACGGAGTATTAAACTATTAATTATATATATTCACTATTGACTCAAGATCCATTGGCCAAGTGATGATACGATTAGGTAATAGGTAAAAGTTGTACGTACATTTGCGTAGAGTTTCACAAAACTGCAAAACTTAGGGTCGTCTACGAGAGCTTTATCAGTGGGCAGTTTCAATAGGCGGCCTCCTTGTGATGACTCTTCCCTTTTAAGAAGCTCCCTGCATGCATGCAGGTAATTAAGTACGAACGTACTCCGCCTAGTTATTTGGTAATATACTACCTCCGTTCTCTTTTAGTTGCAACATTGGACTTTTTGCACTATTCGCATGTTCTACTTTGACTACATTTTATTTATTGATGTATAATAAATTAAATTTTTAAAAAATATTGTTAAATTCTTCTTATTCTAAATTTTCAAAATATGATTTTTTTAATTTTTTTACTGATAAGGAATGAAAGATATTAATGGTCAAACTTGTGCGTTGGCAAACGTGAAATGTTGACTGTTGCAATTAAAAAGGAACGGAGGAAGTATATACGAAGTTCGTAGTACGTAGTATTAATTAAGTAGGCGTTGCATGGATCGATATGGGTACGTACACAAAGTAAGAATTATCAAATTTCCAAGGATGTTCTGTCCATGCGCCATCAAAGCCTGACCGCTCACGGTGTGCTTTTCCCTACATATACACACACATGATTCTTTCATCTATTATATTATCATCAAGCACCCCGAAAATAAATTTTACTCCGTATTTATTTATTTCTACACAAATGAATATTTTCACTAATTTATCTAGGAAATTAAACTGATGTAGTTTAGAGTGTATGTAAAGTAGTATAAATGCAGTATATATACCAATGTATGTCCTCCAGACAATGCAACAATGTCCTTGTCCGATAAGCCCATCCTATAGAAGACATCTCTCAAGTGAGATTGACCTGAAAAAGTAGTGCAGTAATTAAATAATTAAGAACAATTCACATGACTCCGAACATTCTTAAATATAATAATGCTTTAATTAATAAGGTAATACTCGATCGATCGATCCATATTCTTCTTCTTCTTCAATTCTTATTATTGTTATTCCACCTCATTATTGTTAATTAACTTGTACTCGTATGTAATTTGAGAAGAATAGTGAGGTATCAAATTAATGAGTATAAAGCAGCAAGTGGCACGTACCTTGTTTGGCATCAGGAAGCCGCCCTTCTTCGGGAGATTCCAATGAGTCCTAATACATATTTGAGTAATTTGACATTCTTTTTAATTACTCCGTAGTAGTATATAAGTATAGACAGTAAACTTTAAAGTAACCTAACGTCACCCTGGACAAGCTAAGCTAAGGATGGGTCTTTTTAGGGGGGAGGGGGGGACAGTCTCCCTTTAACTTTCAAAATTCTGGGCACATGTTTTAAGAGAAAAATATATAGTAGGGTAAGTATAGAGTGCGTAGGGTAATTGATAAAGTTGGAAATAGAGTATATTAAAAAGAGTAATATAATGATAAAGTAGGAAATAAAGTATACAAGTATTAAGTAGAGTAAAGTGATGATACAATATGAAAGAGAAAGTAGTTTGTAAAAAGTATTACTTTAAGAAGGATAAAAATAATAAAAGTGAGGATATTTTATCAAAAACTTTCCGAAAATAGAAAGAAAAACATTTCATAAAAAAACAGATGAAAATGGAATAAGAGACAGATAATAAATAACATAGGGAGTATATGTGTTTGCCCCCCAGCCCCTTAACTTTTAGTTTTCAAAATTAATATATAGTCTTACATAATGTAATGCTTAATTTAAAATTTAAAAGAAAAACATCTAAAATAATTTACATAACTGTTTACTAACGAAAAAAAGTTGTGCCCGCCTTGACTCAAAATTGTGGATTCATCCCTAACCTCGTGACCCTGGATACATAAAGGTGACAGCTGGTGGAGTGACCAGAGTCATATATACTTGTTCAAAATTGTTTATGGGAACACCACAAAAATGTAAAAGTATATTGCAACAGTCAACATTTCACGTTTGCCAACGCACAAGTTTGACCATTAATATCTTTCATTCCGTATTAGTAAAAAAATTTAAAAATTCATATTTTGAAAATTTAGAATGAGAAGAATTTAACAATATTTTTTAAAAATTTAATTTATAATACATCAAATAATAAAATGTAGTCAAAGTAGAATATGTGAATAGTGTAAAAAGTCCAACGTTGCAACTAAAAGAGAACGGAGGTAGTATGACTGATCATGAGTTCATAATAATGGAGCTCAGGTGCCCAGTCAGGAGAAAACGCTAGGGTCGGCTTGGGGTTAGTTGGGGGTCGGTGAAGGCGTGAAGCCACGTACTCACGGCCACCGTACCCCTAATTAAGTGATATAGAGCTCTATAAAATTTGTGAAAGTGAACTAACAATAAATAGTTAGCTTTATCAGATCATGACCCCAATCAACTCTACCATGCACATTTGGCTTTGGAATTCAAGCTTTGGTTTTCCATTGTGTTAAATTCTGCATTGTAAGACCATTTGTAGTGGTGGGGAGGCTAAATAGTTAAATTTAGACTCCGTCCATATGAAAACAGTGTTTAGACTCCGTCAATACTGTTTTTTCCCGCATCCGTGCACCGTCAATAAAATACACTCTACATATTTTTTTACCTACCAATTTAGTAAAACCTTAATTTAATTATTATAAAAAGTATTTTCCTTTTAATATTTTACCTAGATAATTATGAAGTAAAAGATAAGCATTTCGATGTAAAAAAAATCACTAACTTTTTTAAACGATTTTTTGGTTAACAAAAAAGAACTTAGTTAAAATAAAATTCAATTATGGAATATTCACTTATTATTTGTGAAGGCTTAATGAATTAAAAATTCGTGTTTCGTGCTTTTTTGGGTTCACCAAAACTTCAACAGTTGAAATTAATTTTTTTTCGTTGTATGTATTACATATTGGTGTCATATGAAAGATCATAAAAAATCATGAATTTTGATATATTTTTTGAAGAATTTGGAGAAAAAATAAAAAAGTTATAAGAGTTTAAAATAAAATGGGATTTTAATGACGTAAGCGTGACATCAGCATGACGTCAGCAGAACCCATCAACAACGCGCAGCAGCGGCGTCTTTTCTTCTTTTTTTCTTTTTCCTTTTCTTTTCCCCTGTCAACCCAACCCTCTATTTTTAGCCTCCTCCACTCCCTTTCCCACTTTTACTCCCACCTTTAATCTCCCACTACACTCAATTAAGAGTCTAAAAATTCCATATTTAATTTTTTGACTCCTAATCTGTAACCACTACAAATGGTCTAAAGCCCTGCTTTTGTCGGTGTACGTACCTTTCTACCGGGAACAAAATCGATGGAGGGACCTCCCGTGATCTCTACAGCTACAATCCCTGCAAGCTGCACAAACAATAAACATACAGTACTGATTTAATTAGTGAAGTTGCTTTAATTATATGCTCACACATTACGAATGTTTTCTTTTGGACTATTTTCAATCACAGACCAGACCAGACTTCCGTAGTTAAAAATACACAGAGACCAGACGTTTACCAGACCAGATCAGATCAGACCGGACCAACAAATTACAGTCCAAAAGAAAACATCCTACCTAGGATTCCAATAAGTTACCGCATTTCCTTTAAATAAGGCACGAATCTGAGAGAATAACTCAATATATTGTGAGAAATAGCTAGTTTGGGTGAATTTATAGTATAATTAATGTACGGAGTATTACTTTTATTATTATGTGATGATTAAGCTGCTCTTTAAGACTGTTAATTAATTATTCTCTAAAATAGAAATAAAAATCTTAAATCGAACTTAGAAAAGAGATAATTAATTGAGAACATGTAATTAGTTAAGACGGGTACTAATTACATTACTCGTACGCCTTTCAAACAAATTTGATTTGCATGTAAAATAATTATTAAAAATTATTTATGCAGAGCAAAACAAGAAATATCTTTAAGCACATATTATTAGGAATTGGCAAAAGGTTTTTAATTTTGACAACTAAATAAGGAAATTCAACAAAATTCTAAAAGATAGATGATTATTGTTTAACTTTTGTCTCCTGTGTCCAACTCTCAATTGAGGAAAGTATATGTAGAAGTGCATATATACTCCTAAAATTCTAAACGACCCAAAAATACGGACGTATGTTATTCCTATATAAAGGAACAAATAATTAGCCCTTATTAACTTAAAATAAGCAAATTTGCCCTTTTATAAGTACTAGTACTAACTTTGATACTCCACTTGACCCACTTTAGGACGACAAGTATAATACCTCCTCCATCCCGTTAAGATTGTCCCATTTTTTTTCTTTTGGAAAATCTCATTAGGATTGTCTTATACCAAATTTGATAAAGTTAATGTGGTTCTAAATAATTTTTACTTTATTCTTACCTTATCAATTCAATATCAATAACATAAACTCACTTTTTTAATCATCGTGTCACCCCTCATGTCTCAATCATGGGCGGATCTATATTGGGGCAGGGGTGGGCTTTAGCCCTGCCCAATTTATTTTTATTATTATAGGTATAGGTTTAATTTCCAGCCCACATCAAAATTAATGTCTAGCCTAGCCCAAGCCTACCAGCTTTGTAATTCTACTTGATTATTAATTGAATTTTTTCAGTATACAGTAAAATAGTTTTTATTTATTATAAATTTATAATGATTAAAGATAGAATTAAAGATTAGAAAATGATTTATTTATTATGCAATTAAAGATTAGAGAACGATGTATTTACTGTTTAGGCATGTAAGAATGGATTCAAAATCTCAATTCAATTTTAAAATTGGGAATACTTATTAGTTTTATGTACATCGACTCTTTTTACTTATTAGTTTTATACTTTTATAGAAGTATTTTAATTCATATCAATAAATACTAAAATATTTAATAGTCAATAATAAAATTATAAATCACATAAAAACGTTTAAATTTTAGATATACTGCCTCCGTCTCGTTTTATTTAGCCATCTTTGACTCTTTAGTCAAAGATGGTAAACTTTGATCCATCATTTTAACTCATGTATTAATGTGAAACTTACTAAATTTATACTTTTATGATAAACTTTTTAACAAAGAACATTTCCATATCATTTTCATATTATCAATTTGATTGTATAAATATATAGTCATTCAAAGTTTAACTTCTTTGACTTGAAAAGTCAAATTAGTCTTAATAAAAGTGGGCGGAGGTAGTATATAGTTTATTTCTATAATTTATAAGTTATCAATATGCTCGAGTCCAGATCGAACTGAACATGACTATGCTCGAATTCAGCTTGAACATGACTATTCAAACTCAAAAAAACAACAGCCGTTTTTTTTTGTAAAAACAAACCTTTTAAACTCAAATTTAGCCCGTGCTCGAGATTGAAGCTCGTTAAGCTTTGATCATTAAATTAAATTCGAAATCACGATTGAACTCAAGTAGTTTGAAAAAAAACTCAGTTCAATAGCTATCAGTCCTAAGCTAAACCTTTTGTATGCACTAACGAAAATTATTACAGCTTAACCCACCCCACCCCTCATTCCTGTATCCGCCCCTGGTCTCAATTAGTTGGAGGGAGGTAGTAACAATTTTTAAACAAACATATATAGCTCTGAATAGTGAATACGTGCTGCATAAAAGGGGTCATACTCCTCTCCATTTCTTTCCCTCCATTTCTCATCTTCATTTCTTTTTTATTCTATCTCTCTCCTACAAATCACTAACCTCACCCCACCTTTTATTTTTCCCTACCTCACCCACCTTCTCATCTATCTCACTGCCCCTCCAACTGGAAATTTCAAGTCACCGGAGAGGAGTTCAATTCGCATAAAAGAGCCAGCCAAAAGAAGAACCAACCAAACAAACTACTCACTCCGTATATGTATAGAGTAAAAAAGGTACAGGAATAATTTAAATTTGTCACCTGAAAGAGGTCGGCATATGTAATTTTTGGATGCTTGGTTTTTACTGATTCTGATGCCACATACAGAAATGTAATTAGAAAACCGTCATGAAGATATGAATATATAGGTTTAGAATTTTAACCAAACAAACAAGAAATAATAAGTGATACTAGTATGTAGTACGGAATATGTGATTATAGTAAGAGCTGTTTTGATATTAAAAAAATAATATGTGGCTTTCATATTTTAGAAAACATGAATTGGAATTTCGGTGAGTGTTATACTCCCTCCGTCCTAAAATGGTTGGCCAAATTTCCTTTTTTGGCCGTCTCAAAAAGGTTGACCATTTCTATTTAAAGTAAGGAATATGTGACTAAATTAAAGTTAATTATCTCTCCTCTGCACAAATTTCAACCACACAGTTTTTACTTTATTAATCCACGTGCAAGTCAACATTGGCCAACCATTTTTGGGACGGAAGGAGTATTCAAATTAATTCTGAAGAGATCTTCGCCATCTACTTATAGAGTTATAGTGTCTTTAGTCAACTTTTCATCCATAAATTCAATTCTATGTCACCAATTTGTAAAGAAAAACTCAAATGTGTAGTATGGTTAATATTTAATTTTCTAAAAAAGTGTGACTAAGTAATATTTAATTAATATACTTTTCTTTTAATTCGAATTCATACCCAAGTATTCATGCCTACCCCTGTCATTTTATCTATTTTTTTCATTGGAAAAAGTGATCACGGGAATAAATTTCTGATGGTCAGAATGACATGTTCATTGTAGCAGTGACACCAGTTTCAATGACAATGATACCGGTGGTGGTGATAGTGTCACTCGTGGTGACAATAGTGACACTAGAAAAACATAAAAACTAAGAGTGCATGTCATCGTATTTTTCCAAATTGATTACTTTGCTAGTCAAATGTTTATCTATATATATATATATAAGCAGTATTGTAATTTTTTTTAAAGAAAGTGGTACTGTATTTAGAAATCTATTTTGAATTTAGTACTGAGTATAATTGAGGAAAATCCAAAATATATACCGCAAAGATCAATGGCAGTTTTCAGTCCAGCGTTTGCACTATGATTGTATTCAGTCTCGTTTCTAATGGATCCATTAGGGCCTCCTGTCTTTGTTTTTGCATCATACGTCCCTGCGTCATGCCACCTATTTTTTTTTAAAAAAAACAAATGTCCGAATAGGAAAGCGCATTTATTTGACAATAATAATTAATGTATGCACAAAATCCGTGGCAAAGGAGAAAATTAACGTGAGATGGATCGGAGATAAACATACGCCAAACGAAGCATAAGAGGAGCACATTGTTTGGAGTAGATGAGAGCTCGAAGATCCCTTCTCGCCTTCTCTATTTCCTTCACATACTCCACGTCCACTGCCGCCATCGGATCCAAAACCGTTGGATTTTTTTAAGTACGTAGTATATTATATTGAAGCAATTAATGTGCCGCCACGTACGTATATACAATATCATCAATGTGCTAATCCGTATATATATACACACGTACACAAAGAGAATATAAATGTATCAAATGAACAAGTAAGGAATATAAATGGTTGCGGAGAAGAAAAGCAAAGAACCTAATTAAGCTAGCTTGATTCATCCTCAATTAATCCATCGAAATGAATATCCATGCACGGTAGTGGAGGGGAAAAAATAACAAGCTCGAACCCAACTTTGATTCCTCATCAATTCATTTCGACGGAAAAGTGGAAAGTTGATTACAAAATTATTTAAATAAAATTTAAACATTGATAAATTGCACAAATACCATAATATGACTCACCCACTTTTAATTGGGAATGTTTTATATATACTCTTAACTAGTGTTTTACCCGGGCGGTGCATAGTGAGGTTGTTAGAACCATTTGATATATATATATTCTTATATATATAAGTAATATACTGTTTCACCTCGTATAAAAATTTCTTTACTTTGAATGGTATTTTAATAAAAAAGAAGCAATAAAATATTGATATTGTACAAAACATGTTAATCGTGTAACACCAGACACATAAGATACCACATGGTTAGGTTTTGAAAAAACTCCTTATAAAAAGCACTAACAATCTTGGTGGAGAACCCTCTTTCTTTTGAACGAATAAGTATCTTAAGACCTCTCTACTCCTTCTAATCAATATTTCTCAAAAACATTATCGGTGCTCTGAGTTTTAAATGAAGAATATGCATGATTAGGCAATCCAGACATTGATGTGCTATTAGCAAACTGGGTTGTCTACATATTTGCATGTGTTTGATGACATGACACTTTCCAAACCAATATGCTTCCCAACCTTATCAGAAAATAGTATATTTAATACAAATGATTAACAAATCTTGTATTCATAAAATTGATGTAGTCATAGAGCTACCTAGCTCTTTAAACATTATCAATTTAGCAACTATTTTAGAGGCATAAACTAAATTTCTAACAATAAGTCTTCAGAACACCTTTTCTTGTAAGAAGTGTGGGTAAGACTTAGCGAGCGAGATCTGATGAGTTTCGATGCTCTTTTAGGATCCTAAATAATCATAAAATATAGTGATATATTATTTAAATATTATATTTTTTAAAAATAGATCTAATTTCTTTTATTGTCCTTACCTTTCTCGAAACTCAGCTCAATGCACCATTTGTCCTTTCCATTAAGAACAATAATGCTATTTTAATTTTAAAAAAACAGTCACATATGTTTCACTTTGTAAAAAATAAAGCATGTGTTGTTAAATATATCATATATTAACATTTTTAAATAAGAATTGTATTAATAAGTTACCATTAAATGTGTTAGTAAGCCCCAATCATGTAACAATTATTAAAGGTGGCTTGAAATTACTTCTATACCCCCCCAACGTACTCAACCTTTTCACCCCACATTGCGCACGGTATAGTTGCTCCCCTCCAAGAAAATATATGCAAGTGTATTGTATAAAATTTATAGAGTCATGTCTCCATGAATAGGGAATCTACAAAAAGATATTACTTAGTCGGTGTCTTGTAGTAGCATGCGTAGTTTAACATTAGCACATAAAAAAATGTTGACTTTGCAAAACAAATTAGAACGGATGTAGTATGATTTAAGGTAAAAATCACAAACATTATTTATAAAAATAAAATTAAAAAAGTAGTTCATACGCACAAAATTAGTTTTAACAGGCTAACTATGTTAAATAATGCCACAACAAATACTCTGATTATTGAGTAATATTTAGACATTTATATATTTCAAATATGACCTCTAAAAAGTCTTCATACACTTTTTTGCATATACACTTTTTAACCCATACTTGTTATGGTATATGTTTCCTTCTGTATTTCGACATATCAGGAGGGAAATAATATATGAAAACTTTAATAAGAGACGGTTAACATATGATTTAAGGTAAAAAAAAAAAACATAAACATTATTTCTAAAAAGAAATAAAAAAAGTAGTTTCATACGTACAAAATTAGTTTGAACAACCTAACTATGTTAAATAATGTCACAATAAATATTTTATCTATTGAGTAACCTTTAGACATTTTATAGTACAAATAGCATGTCCAAAAATTGGACGTCTACACACGCACACGCGCACGCGCACACACACATATCACACGTGTTCCTTATAATATGTGTCTATATTTCAGATATTTTATGGACGCACTTGAGTTACGTGTCTTGTAAAATTGGAAGAGTTGAAGAGTTACGTATTTTGTGAAATTGAAAGAGCTGAGGAATTAAGTGTCTTGTTTGTAAGAGTATCTAGCCTTTGTAAAACATGGTAGGGAATGAGATAGAATATGTAGAACCTATTTTGTAATGCCAAAATCGGCTGATTCTGCTGAAATTTATGAAGTTCTAGCTGAAGTGATTGAATTGGCTGATTGTGCTGATTTATTAATAAATAGTATTTAAAATATATTTTATTATTTAAATAAAGAAAAAATTAAATGCAAAAAATTAAGAATAGCTAAAATGGCCCTCTACAGTAATTTTGCCAATACAGCTAGAAAAGTAACTTCAACCTTACTTTTTTTTATTATTACAAAATTCAGCGCATGGAATAAAAAATTGTGTGTTTGGTGAAAAGTTGGCTGATAAGCTGAAAAATTGGGCTACCAAACGGGCTCGTAATATTCCATATTCCAAATCATATTGTATTTATGGAATGAGATAGAATATGGAATCTAAAATTCTTACATTAAATCATCTCTTTATTAAAACAAAATATAATTTTTAAGGGAAGTGTATTGAACGTGTGATAAAAGCTAAGGTGCATGTTCTTGTACTCAATAGCAATTACATCATTCATCAATTTGTACTTAATAGCAATTATAGAATTCATCAATTGTACTTAATAGCAATTAGATAATTGATAAATTGTACTCAATAGCAATTACTATAAAAGGTTCTACTTTATTAGTAAGTAAGTAGATAGAATTAAATCAATCCAATTGGTAACGTCAAAAATGTAAGTCCTCATATTTGTGTACTTCATCTATTTTTAAACCTACATGGAGTAATAATCACTTAAAACTACGGAGTAATTGGTAACGTCAAAAATAGGAGCAGGCAAGTATTTTAGAAATTCTATATACATGGCAATTGATTTGGTAAAAAGCAAACCTTAGGGCCTGTTTACTAACAGAAATATTTTCCAGTTTTCCAGAAAACTGGAAAACTGGAAAACAGAAAACAGGAAACGTGTTTATCAAAGAAATTTCTGAAAAACTGGAGAAAGGAAAAAAGAAAAACGCGTTTACCAAATCGTTTTCCAAAACGGAAAAAATGAAACATGTCTCTGTTTTCCTTAATGATTTGGAGAAGTGACTTTTACTAGTTTTTCAAATTTGGAAAACGCAGATGCTACAGTGCCTTTGCAATGAATTTGCATAGTTACACCCATTGTTCTAAAAATCGCTCTAGGCGTCCAACTAGTCCCCGCCTAGGCGCTAGGCGATGGCCGGGCGCCCCGATTTTAGTCTAGGTGCTCCGACTAATTGATTTGACGCCTAGGTGAATTAGTCGGCCGCCTAAGGCGCCTAGTTGCCCGCCCAAAGCGCTTAATCGGTCGCCTAGACGTCTAGATTCGTCGAACATATTTTAGTATTCTTAGTAATATTTATACCCTTAATTCTAACAATGCATATGATGAAGAAAGCTATTAGTTGTAGATTACGATAAAAAATTGAGTGTTATTATTCTTTAATAATATTATATTTACTACATAATAAAGTCAAGTGAGTAGGAATAATATATTATTGAATGTGACAACTCTATCATTCATGCATGTTAATGTGCATATATATTTTTTAAACACACCAAAACACAACATTACTAATCATATTTATACAAAAATATTGATAAAACTATAATTTTTATGTTTCCGACTAGTCCCCCGCCTAGGCGCCCCGCCTAGCCGCCTAGGCGTTAGGCGCTGGGCTAGCGCCCGACTAGCGTCTAGCGCCTTTTAGAACATTGCTTACACCAAGTGGTGGGTCCGGTCCCGCTCCGATGTCGATTCCATTCTGGTACCTCCATCCTCGTACCTTACCCCTTACCCCTACCTCCATTCTGGTACCTTACCTCCATCCTGGGATAGGATGGCGGTAGGGTGGGCCAGGGATCCGGGTGGGGCTGAGGTAGGGTAGGGTGGGGTAGGATGGCGGTACGAGGGTGGGGGTAGGATGGCGGTGGGGTGGGGCCGAGGTAGGAGGCATGTGGTAAGGGGTAAGGTAGGGGTAAGTGGTAATATACGAGGGGTGGGGTAGGGTAGGGTGGGTCGGGGTGGGGTCGAGGTGGTAGGGGGGTGGCGGTAGGGTAGGGTGGATCGAGGTGGGGTCAAGGTGGTAGGGGTGGCAGTAGGGTAGGGTCATTAAATTATAGGGCAAGGTAGGGTAGGGTGGATCGAGGTGGGGTCAAGGTAGGGTAGGGTGGATCGAGGTGGGGTCAAGGTGGGGCCGAGGTAGGGTAGGGTGGGGCCGAGGTAGGTAGGGTGGATCGAGGTGGGCCGAGGTAGGGTAGGGTGGATCGGGTGGGGCCGAGGTAGGGTAGGGTGGATCGAGGTGGGGTCAAGGTGGTAGGGGTGGCAGTAGGGTAGGGTAGGGTCATTAACACCTCGTATATTAATCATTTCTTCGCATTATGTACGATATACAGGAGTTTGAATATTAAGATTAAATTATTAAATAGAAAATGCTCAATATATGACTAAAACATGTACAAAGTTTAAAAATAGGACCACTCCCACCCTGGTCCCGACCCCACCCTACCGCCATCCTATCCCAACTCCCTACCCTACCCCTACCTTACCCCAACCCCAAACCCTACCCACTACCCCCACCCTTACCGCCATCCTACCCCCACCCTACCCCTTCCCTACCCCGGCCCACCCTGATCCCGACCCCACCCTACCGCCATCCTATCCCAACTCCCTATCTTATCCCTACCTTACCCCACCAAAGCCACCAAAGCCCCACCCCGCGTACCCATTTTTCCCTATAATGACCTTACCCCACCCTGGTCCCGACCCCACCCTACCGCCATCCTATCCCAACTCCCTACCCTACCCCTACCTTACCCCAACCCCAAACCCTACCCACTACCCCCACCCTTACCGCCATCCTACCCCCACCCTACCCCTTCCCTACCCCGGCCCACCCTGGTCCCGACCCCACCCTACCGCCATCCTATCCCAACTCCCTATCCTATCCCTACCTTACCCCTACCCTACCCACCAAAGCCCCACCCCCGCGTACCCATTTTTCCCTATAATGACCTTACCCCACCCCCCACCACATGCCCCGACCTCGCCCCCACCCCGATCCACCCTACCCTACTGCCACCCCCTACCACCTTGACCCCACCTTGATCCACCCTACCCTACCGCCACCCCCCTACCACCTCGACCCCACCCCGACCCACCCTACCCTACCCCCACCCCTCGTATATTACCACTTACCCCTACCTTACCTCTTACCACATGCCTCCTACCTCGGCCCCACCCCACGGCCATCCTACCCCCACCCTCGTACCGCCATCCTACCCCACCCTACCCTACCTCGGCCCCACCCGGATCCCTGGCCCACCCTACCGCCATCCTATCCCAACTCCCTACCCTACCCCTACCTTACCCCAACCCCAAATCCTACCCACTACCCCCACCCTTACCGCCATCCTACCCCCCCACCCTACCCCTTCCCTACCCCGGCCCCACCTTGGTCCCGACCCCACCCTACCGCCATCCTATCCCAACTCCCTACCCTACCCCTACCTTACCCCAACCCCAAACCCTACCCACTACCCCCCACCCTTACCGCCATCCTACCCCCACCCTATCCCTTCCCTACCCCGACCCACCCTGGTCCCGACCCCACCCTACCGCCATCCTATCCCAACTCCCTATCCTATCCCTACCTTACCCCAACCCTACCCACTACCCCACCCTTAACCCTAACCACGACCCTAACCCACCCACTACCCCCACCCAACCCCCTACCCCTAGACCTTACCCCCCCACCCCGACCATACCCCTTACCCCACCCATAACTTCCTTACCCCGACCCCTACAAGTAGGTATGGGTGGGTATGAAGGGTTGTGGTGGAGTATGGGTAGAGTGTAAGATCGTGGTAAGGGTAGAGGTAGGGGTCAAGGGTGTGGAATTGGATAACTGTGTGAAAAAATTGATGAACATGTTTTCAAATTTGAAAATGGAAAACTAAAAAATAGAAACAGAAAATTGGAGATAGAAAAACTGAAAAATAAAAACAGAAAATTGGAGAACGAAAAACAGAAGTAGAAAACAGGAAAATATCTCTGTTAGTAAACATGCCCTTATCTTTGCACATGTAGTGCAACTATCGTCTCCACATGGCGAATAAAGGAAATTAAGTGTTAAGTTATATCACCGAATTCAAATTTAATACATTAAAACCGGTTGTACAAAATTGATTTGGAAAGTTAATTGTAGCAGAAGTACACTAAATTGCTTGGTTCCGAGACATACAGATTTCGAGAACAGACGAGGGTTAATCATATGAAAGTTATTTAATTGAGCAACACTATCAATACTAAATTCCCACCGCGAGATCCAGACTCACTTCACCGGCCTGTGACATGTCTCTAAATCTTTGTCAAATGATTGAACATACGGCTCTCTAACCGTGTTAATCATCACCTCTTAGCAAGTGGAAAGATGTGTGTGAAAATGTCGTCCTAGAACAAGTTGGATCTCTTGTAAATGGTAAGTGTTCTCCTAAGGTAGGTCTAAAACTTGTAAGTTTTAGGCCTCTTTCATTTGAGGTGCTTCCGGGCCCAATTTTTTAATGAAATATTTGTGAGCATATTCCCCATGAAGTGTAGGTTATGTCTACCAAATTTTAACTTAAAATTCAATCAGAAGACAGTTAACTAAATTATTGACAAAAAATGCATGTTAAATGTATAAAAAACTGCCCAATTTTAAAAAAAACTATTTAAGTGACTTCCCGATTAAATTTTAATATGAAATTTGATAGATATAATATAAACTTTAGGGAGAACATTCTCACAAAATATCATCAAAGAATTCGTCCCAGAAGTCCCTCACCTAAAAGAAGCCTAAAATTTTAACTTTTAGACCTACCTTACATGAATATTTTCCCTTGAAAATTATACTACATGCGACTATAATCCTAGTGATAATTACAGGTTATAAGCGATTATAATTAAATTATTCAAATAGAAATTAATTAAATGAGAATCATATAATTAACCCGTCGAAAACGGAACCTTAACTTGTAAGAATGGCCTTTCACCAACCCCAAATCTCTAAATAGAATTACTCAGCTTATAATTGAATGAACAATTGAATTGAAAAATGAAAGATTTTCTTTTCACTAATTGAATGAAAGAAGTTACAAACAACCCTCAAATTAAGTTGTTTAGAACAAAAAATAAAGAAAACCCCATCCAAGACTTGTTTCATACACTATAACCTAAAATTCTGGGTCGAAGCCCTCTTTGAATGAGTTTTGCTAGGTGTATGAGTTGTCTGTGATAGACAACTTGTCTGCGGGGACAGACAAGTGTACAAAAAAAGTGTACACATTTTGTGTACACCACACATTTTTCCTCTTTGAATAGAAAAAAATCTAGTTTGGACTAAACCTTATAGTGTGGGGTCACACGCGTGACTGTGTGCGCTGCGTTGTTTGCAGACGAAAAAGCTGCCCTCAACTTGTGCACCTTCCAGTCTTCCACTAACTCCGATCCCCATGCGCGCATGGCACCGCATATGACGTGATCGTGTGTTTTTCTTCCTTTTGAATCGGGCGATGACTTCTTCATCAGAGTTGTATCTATAGAATTCTAATATCCACCACAAATTGAATCAGATCATCCCATCAAAAAAATATGAATGAAATTGTGAAAGGTGGTCCTCCAAATACTACGTATTTTAACAACTATTGTCTTTATTTCTCATCTACTTTCACTTTGATTCTCTCGTATTTATCTCACGATGCTTTTCTCAATTGTTGAGTTTAATCCAACACGATATAGTAAATATATGTATAAATGTGTATGAACAACTCAGTTTTTACGTGGAAACCCGAAAGGGAGAAAACCACGGGACTTTTTAGGCTAATGTCCAAGCCCTCTCTTTCTCATTAGGACTCTCCTCACAATTACATAGTACATTTTGAGCTCCATTCATGGAATCTTGCAAAACTATTCTCAAGGAAGAAGGAAGAAGGAAAAGCCCCCTTACATGGAGGGAAAACCTCCTATAAATAGGGGAAGGGGAGAAGGGGCTCTCCACCCTAATGGGCCAAACGGGCCGATGTCGGGCCTAATGGCCAAAGTGGGCCAGAATGGGCCGAAATGGACCTAGCTGCTCGGGCTCCGTACTGGATAATGTCTTGGGCTCCTGAACAGTAATAGGCCGGGATAATATATCCCAACACACAAGTCCCCCAGTTTCTTGAGTAGTGAGCGTGCGAATCTGCTCGAGAAAATATACTCTTGCCTGCGCTTTACCTCGGTCTAGCTGGAACCTGTGTCTTCGAATAATCATAATATATGAGTGGATGTCCACACTCCTGAACGTAATCTGCCGGTGAGGCACCCCCGTTCCCGACGGGGTTGGGCGAAGGGTGCTCCTCCACGGGCACGCTCCCCCTGAATGCTTCAGGCGAGAGTAAAGGACTCTGACTCGAGCTTTCCAACGGAGAAGCTTAGAGATCCATGCATCTATAAACCGACGTCGCGGTACTGTCAAAACATGATGCACGTGTGTATGTATGAATGTATGAGGTATGATGCATGAATGCATGTAATGTATGAGTGCAATGTATGAGAGAGGGAATGCAAGATGTGATAGGAGCGGTAGCTCTTAATGAGAACTCGAGCATGTCAGCGCCGAGAGGCAGACATGCTGCATAACAGACGTTCGTCGCCATCTTGAAAGGGATGGGCGACCCTAACGTGAGCCAGACACGATGGCGCTGGGGCGCTGATCGTGCTGCATAAGAGACGTTCGTCGCCATCCTGAAAGGGATGGGCGACCCTAACGTGAGCCAGACACGATGGCGCTGGGGCGCTGATCGTGCTGCATAAGAGACGTTCGTCGCCATCCTGGAAGGGATGGGCGACCCTAACGTGAGCCAGACACGATGGCGCTGGGGCGCTGATCGTGCTGCATAAGAGACGTTCGTCGCCATCCTGGAAGGGATGGGCGACCCTAACGTGAGCCAGACACGATGGCGCTGGGGCGCTGATCGTGCTGCATAAGAGACGTTCGTCGCCATCCTGGAAGGGATGGGCGACCCTAACGTGAGCCAGACACGATGGCGCTGGGGCGCTGATCGTGCTGCATAAGAGACGTTCGTCGCCATCCTGGAAGGGATGGGCGACCCTAACGTGAGCCAGACACGATGGCGCTGGGGCGCTGATCGTGCTGCATAAGAGACGTTCGTCGCCATCCTGGAAGGGATGGGCGACCCTAACGTGAGCCAGACACGATGGCGCTGGGGCGCTGATCGTGCTGCATAAGAGACGTTCGTCGCCATCCTAGAGGGAATGGGCGTCCCGAACGTGAAAGAGACACGATGGCGCTGAGAAGCCGATCGTGCTGCATAAGACGGTCGTCGCCATCCTGGAGGGAATGGGCGAGCCGAACCGTGAAGCCAGGTACGATGGCGCTGAGGGGCCGATCGCACTGCATAAGACGTTCGTCGCCATCCTGGAGGGAATGGGGCTATCCGAACGTGAAAGAGACATGATGGCGCTGAGAAGCCGATCGTGCTGCATAAGACGGTCATCGCCATCCTGGAGGGAATGGGGCGATCCGAACGTGAAGCCAGGTACGATGGCACTGAGGGGGCCGATCGCACTGCATAAGACGTTCGTCGCCATCCTGGAGGGGACGGACGAGCTGAACGTGAGCTGGGTACGATGGCGCTGAGGGGCCGATCGTACCGCATAAGACGGTCGTCGCCATCCTGGAGGGAATGGGCGAGCCGAACCGTGAGGCCAGGTACGATGGCGCTGAGGGGCCGATCGCACTGCATAAGACGTTCATCGCCATCCTGGAGGGGATGGACGAGCTGAACGTGAACAGGGTACGATGGCGCTGAGGGGCCGATCGTACTGCATAAGACGGTCGTCGCCATCCTGGAGGGAATGGGGCTATCCGAACGTGAAAGAGACACGATGGCGCTGAGAAGCCGATCGTGCTGCATAAGACGGTCATCGCCATCCTGGAGGGAATGGGGCGATCCGAACGTGAAGCCAGGTACGATGGCACTGAGGGGCCGATCGCACTGCATAAGACGTTCGTCGCCATCCTGGAGGGGACGGACGAGCTGAACGTGAGCTGGGTACGATGGCGCTGAGGGGCCGATCGTACCGCATAAGACGGTCGTCGCCATCCTGGAGGGAATGGGCGAGCCGAACCGTGAGGCCAGGTACGATGTCGGTGAGGGGCCGATCGCACTGCATAAGACGTTCATCGCCATCCTGGAGGGGACGGACGAGCTGAACGTGAACAGGGTACGATGGCGCTGAGGGGCCGATCGTACTGCATAAGACGGTCGTCGCCATCCTGGAGGGAATGGGCGAGCCGAACCGTGAGTCTGGACACGATGGCGCTGAGGGGCCGATCGTGATGCAAAAGACGTTCGTCGCCACCCTGGAAGGGATGGACGAGCTGAACGTGAGCTGGGTACGATGGCGCTGAGGGGCCGATCGTACCGCATAAGACGGTCGTCGCCATCCTGGAGGGAATGGGCGAGCCGAACCGTGAAGCCAGGTACGATGGCGCTGAGGGGCCGATCGCACTGCATAAGACGTTCGTCGCCATCCTGGAAGGGATGGACGAGCTGAACGTGAGCTGGGTACGATGTCGCTGAGGGGCCGATCGTACCGCATAAGACGGTCGTCGCCATCCTGGAAGGGAATGGGCGAGCCGAACCGTGAATCTGGACACGATGGCGCTGAGGGGCCGATCGTGATGCATAAAAATAGTGATAAATCGTGAGTGGTAATCGTCTCGCCGCCCTCGGCCGTGCTGGTGATGTGTCAAGTCTCTATCCTGATTGGCTGTGAGAAGCCGATCGTCTTCCAGGACTCCATCCAGGAAGGAATGGTGAGCCTGAAATAAACCTGGGCGATGTCCCCCCGTCTGATCTAGGGAGCTGGTATTCGTCGTCCAAGGCAAAAGAAAGCATGATGTTAGCCGATCGTCGTCGGCCACTTCATTCTTCGTACTTAAGTTTTGTAATTATTCTTTACATATGTTTTTCAGTTTGTACTTCCCGGCCAATAGCGCCGAGGGATAAAATCATTCTTTGCTCCGTGCTCTTCTGGCATCTTTTTCTCTGTTTTTTTTTTTTTTTGGAGTCTTTTAATCTTCGTTCGTCATTGGTCCTTGGTCCTACCGGCGTTCTTACATCGAAGAGACGTTCGGTATCCGCGGACATCGCAATGAGGAACAGGTTTATCTACATCGAGATTCCCCCTTTTTCGTTCGTCCGTGGTCCTTTTAGTCTTACCGGCGTCTCTTGCTTCGAAGAAGACGTTCGGTACCCAAGGAACTCGCAGGGACGAACAGGTTTACCCTCACGGGTTCCCGACTTTGTTATCCCACGTCCATCGATCCATGGTCATTGTGGGATAAACAGGTTTATCTTGGCAAAGCTCCCTTGGTTCGTCTAGCCCCCTCCGCGTCTCTACTAACCTCTACATCGAGAGGCGTTCGTCTTCGGCGGTGGGAGAAGATCTGGCACGCCCGGGCAAGATTCCCTTCCACATAGGAGCTACCCTCCTCTTCTCCCCATCTTTTTTTTTTTTTTGTTTGAGGGAGGCAATCTATATTCTTCGTTCGTCCTTGGTTCTTGGTCCTACCGGCGCTCTTGCTTCGAAGAGACGTTCGGTATCCGCGAAACTCGCAAGGAGGAACAGGTTTATCTACATCGAGATTCCCTAGCTCTTCTTAGTCCGTCCCTGGTCTGTGGTCCTACCGATCTTCCTACATCGAAGAAGACATTCGGTATCCAAGAAACTCGCAGGGATCACGGGATGTCGCACATAATGGTGGTGGCATAGCGAACGAATATAATGACGAGGCGATGGAGATGCTGGTCGTCATGCGAAGGCGATGGTCACCCTCCTGAAGGGAGGGGTGAGCCCGATCGCTAACTCAAAAAGGTCGGCATTGGGAGCCGATATACAATGATCATAATGTCGCTGAGCAGTCGTGTTGGTCCCGTTTAATATGGTAATCAGTCTAGAGGGGGGGGTGAATAGACTGATTGGTTTTTTTCAAATTTTCTCTAAGTCCAAAGTGACTTATCAGAGAAGGTCTGATTCTGATGACAGAGAAGGGCTGGTTCTGATATCAGAACTGGCCTTGGCAGCGGATTCTGATCTGTTCGGGTAGCCTCAGAAACACTAAGGCAAATGCCTTTCTGATAACTCTTAAAACAAGATCTGCTGAACACAGATTCCAAGTCTTAGAGTTAATCAGTTAATATCCTAAGTGCAGAAATGTAAATTGCAGTAAAGTAAATGACACCGGATATTT
Source organism: Cuscuta epithymum (assembly GCA_945859915.1). NCBI lineage: Eukaryota > Viridiplantae > Streptophyta > Magnoliopsida > Solanales > Convolvulaceae > Cuscuta > Cuscuta epithymum. The sequence goes on from CAMAPF010000976.1 coordinate 2,051,022, forward strand.
TATAGTGGTTCAAGGAACAACTCGTTCCTCTAGTCCACTGTTCCACTAGCTTTGAAGTAGATCAGTTACAAAGCTAATTCCTAGCACTTAAGAAGCACTCCTCGTCTTCTTCAAGCCTAGATGCCACCCAGGATGCAATTCCACGTCCTGATGGCTGATCCTTTCACTCAGCTTCCCGGAAGTATCACCACTTCACTACTGCAGTTACTTGGACGCCCTTCTTTTCAGAAGATCCTTTGAAAAACAAAGTTTTTCCTCCAACTTGCTTCGTCACAAATGATGTTTGATGAAGTTCTTGAAGAGTTGAAGAACAGGATGAACTTTGCTCGTTGTTGGGGATGAAAGATTATAGATATTGGAATCTTCCCAACGTAAGCTTGTCTTGTTGAGGATTGTAGGATTTGAATCTCAAGAGAGCTTGAGTTAGATGAGCAAAAAGTTGTAGCAAAAGTTGTTTTTCTGTTCTTCGGTGTGTAGCTTATATACTGAGGTTGTCTGCCCGTTGGAGGAGGAGACAACTGCATTGAATGCGCGTACAGTTGACTTGACCGCCGTTTTGGAAGGTTTCTATTTTTATAATATATCTTCCCGGATTCCTTGGTCAATCATTTGCAATCAATCCTTCAGCGTATCAGGCTCATTTAATGTGCATTAAATGCTTTCCTTTCATGCACAGTCTTCTAGCCGTTGGATGTTTTTACCCGTTGAACTCATAGCTGTTGGATCTTGCTTGAAATCTTCTAAGTGTTAGTCGGGCTCTGATCAGGCTCTTCTGACGTGTTGGATTCTGATGGCCTTCTGATGCGTTGAGTTCTGATGGCTTTCTGATCTCTGATAGAACTCTAACTCTGACTCTGATAGGTCCGCTGATGAGTACCTCTGATCTGTAGTTCTCATCGGTTATCAGATGTCCAAGTTTATCAGCAACTCTCATAGTGCAACTCTGATGGACTTCTGCTAAGAGAACTCTGATGGAGCAGTTCTCATAGAGCAAGTCTGGTCAAGCAGTTCTGATGCACTTCTGATCTGATCCAAAATAGAGCAACTCTGATCGTCGACTACACTAATACTTACAATTGAAAATTCTAATACATAAAATCTAATTTGGGGGTACTTTAAAATTCTAATCCTATAGCATCATCAAAATCTAAATACATTTATTCCTTACAATTTCCCCCTTTTTGATGATGCCAAAACCCTTAAACTATCTCCAGAGAAGTGCCTTTCACCATAAAGAAAATAAGTTAAAAAAAATAAACTTTCATTTAAAATCTTGGTGGGCACTTGGCATAGGAGAATAGTAAGAGTAAGATACAATCAATCAGATAAATAAGATAAGAAATAACACAAGATATCAGAGCATAAATAATCAGGATGCAATATAGAAATAATTTGAAATTGCCATGCAAAATAGAGGCAAGCAGGTTATCTTATTAATGAAAGATATTTAAAGCAACAAGAGGATAGAGTTTAGATATCTTCCTCTTCTAGATCAGCTTCCTTTGCCTCAATTTCCTTCAGATCAGCATTGACCCTAGCTCTGATTGTAGCAAGATTCCTGGGATTCTGATATTCTGACCAGGCAGGTTCAAGCTGGCAATCTAGATAGTTTCTGATGGCTTCAGATAGGTCCTTGCCAGGAATCACTTTCAATCGCCACCAGTCTTCTGCTTCTTGCATAGACCCACCATGGTTAATTATTATTAGCCCATCTTTATCCAGAATGAGATTCTCTTGTTGAGTAGGGGTCATATGCTTCTTCATCTCTCTGAATTGAGCAGCATCAGGTGTAGCTAAGTCACTGTTAAGCCATTGAGCCAGAGTAAATGAGGGAGTTTTCTTCCCTTTCTTGGAGCGAGGAGGGGGTCTCTGAATGCCTGCAGCTAGCCTCTTTTGCCTTGCTCTTTCAAAATATATGGCAGGGGAGATGGTGAGTTTAGAGGTTGAGCCTCCAGTAGCTCTGATTGCTGGCCCTTCTGCATTTCTGATCACTTTAACTGGTTCTCTGCTATCTTCCCCCTTTTTGGCATCAACTAGATCACCAAGAAGGAGTTGAACCTTTGAGAATTCAGTGGCTTGACTTTCTTTCAGTGTTTCAAGGGTCCCTGGCAGAGTCTCAGTGACAGATGCCAGTCCTGCCATTAGGTCTTTCTGCTTATCAACTGCAGTTTGAATATCCTTAGTTGTGGCCTCAAGGAGAGTGAGTTTGTTGTCTCTCTCCCTGCCAGAATTAAGAAGCTTGATGGCAAACTCCTTTGTATCCTTGCACATTCCTTCTACACCTTGAATTTCCTCTCTAGCCTTGCCAGTGGACCATTGAACTTCATCCACAGCATCTGTTAGCTTCGTGATTGCCTTTTCTTGTTCTTCAAGGACTTTAGTGTGATGGAACAGTACAGAATTGACACCATCGTCTTCCTTAGCGATTTCATCTAGTTTCGCAGCTGTTTTATCCTTGTGCTGTTCAAAGGCTATGGCAATAATGCCTACATTCTTGAGTAGTGCATTGATCCCTTCTGCTAGCTTTTCACTGTATGAGGTGAGATGACTATCAGTAGCATACTCAGCATCTAGGATTTTATTCATACCCTTGACAAGTTGGAGTCCGACATGCTCTATCTCAGCCATGAAGCTCTGAGGAGCTGCCTGACTTGTGGTGAGAGCTTGCACAGATGTTGGAGGAGATGCTGATTGTTGAGGGGCTTGGGGAGAGGGCTCTGAAGATGAGATCTGAAGAGGTGGGTGCAGGGGAGAAGATGGGGGTTGGTTTGCTGGTTGTTTCGGAGATGGTGGTGGTGAAGGGGAGCGGCCTTTGATGGGGGTAAGTTGATTACAGGGTGAGAGTGGTTTGGGTGAAGGCTTTTTGGGGGAAGAAGTTGGGGATTTCTGATGAGGTGAAGGTGAAGTTTTCTCCGGTGAGGATGGAGGAGATGGTGGTGGAAGTAATTCTGATGTAATGGGTGGAGCAAGAGGAGGAGTATGAGTGTCAGAGACAGGAATTACCTCAAATTCGTGTATCTGGGATTGTCTCCAATCAGCAATAAGATTTGCAAGGATAAGCTCTGCATCAGAGGGTCCACCAACTGGCTGAATTGGTTCAAGTGAGGCCTTCATTGTCCTCTCTGTCAGCCATGCCTCAAAGAGTGGAACCTCTTGCTCAGATAGAGGAGATACCATTGAAGCCACATCCTCCATAGCCGAAGTTGATAGACACCCTTTCCCTTTGAAGCTCTTCTTCTTTGTAGCCAGAATGTGCTCCAGAAACGGAATATCTGTGCATTTTGAGACATCATCAGTGCCAGTCCATTTGAATACCGCCTTCTCTTCAGCAGAGTAGAATCCAAACTGGTGCAATATGTTGGATAGAGGGCCCAATCTCCATTTCCTCCATTCAAGAACTCTGTTGAACTCTTTGTTCAAAGTAGTGAGAGTGTCCTCCTTATCAGATGCAGAGGAGGTTGCTGGTGAAGGAGGAGGCATCACAGTTGATTCCTCAGCAACAGGCAGAGAGGGAATCACCAGTTCCCCCTGAGTTTCAGCCTCTGGTGCAGGTTCTGAAGTTGCAACAGGAGTCTCTGATGTAGGTGCTGCTTGATCATCAACCAATTCTGAGGTAGGTTCCCCCTGAGGTTCTGACTCCTTTGGGGGTGAGCTGGTCTTTGATTTCTTTATTTCTCTGATGGGAGAAGCAGGGGCATCAGAGTCACTGTGAACGACAGCTCTTCTTCTTCTCTTCATTCTTGGCTTCTTCACGGGAGTGACTCTTTCAGCTATTACTGGAACTTCGTTCTCTGATGCATCCTTTTCTGATGCACCTGGCGGAGACTGAGGCTTCTGTGCCTTAGGCTTTTCAGTCTTCTTCTTCTTCTGTTGCTCAGAACTGGGAGCTGGTAGTGCTTCCTTGGGGCTGGACTTGGGTTTCTCAGCCACCTTTTCCCTGTTCTGCTCAAGCTTATTGGATTTCTTTAGTTCAGCAGCAATGGCCACGTTTACTTTGGGAGAGATGGTGAGGAAGATGGTCTTCGTGTGGTCCACAGAGGTGGCTTCTCTGAGAGCTATCTTGGAGTTAGAAATGAGCCTGGAGATCAGAAGTCCGTGACCCATCTTTGTAGAGAACATACCAGTCTTTTTGTCCTTCTTGGAGATGGATTCAGAAATGGATTGGAACAGCACTTTACCCCAGTTGATGTTCATCCCTCTGTGAACAGCATATAGTGCTTTGGAGTTGGTGTGATTCATCTGATCAGTTGAACTTGTTTTGCACCACAAGCACCGATGCATAATGCTCATTAGCCTCTCAAAGTCCTTCTTGAGAGTATTCTTTTTCATATACAGGGTTTCTACGCCTGTTGCATCCTCTCGGCAGTAGGTTGCTACGAAGTTTTGAACTGTGATGTTCACATCATCAAGCTCGATGAAGTCAGTGGTGCCCTCCTCTTGAGGCTCCAGAGTGATGCCAAAGAACTCGTTGAGAGCATCAGCATCAATTTTGAGGTTCTGACCCTGAACCTGTGAATGGATAGTATTGTTGGAGATATGCGCGTTGAGGTAGAATTCTGCGACATCAATGTTGCTGAAATGCTCATAGGGATGAGCAACGATCTTGTTCAACTGGGAATCACTCATTCCCTGGATCACTTCGTTCATGATCTTCTGATTTGTTGCCAACAGCGGTAGTGAGGACATATCTACCTTCATCCCTGTGACAATGTTGCTCACTAGGGTCTTAGCTTCAGATTCAGAAAGATCGGTGATGTTGATGAACTTCATTTTCAGTATAGTGAGGAGTTTGAGAGTTCTGAAGATTGAGAGTTTAGAGAGATAAAGCTTGAAGACGAGGAGTAAAATTGCAGTAGCGATTTAGGTTTTCAGAACGAGTATATATGAATTTGGGTTAGTGGACGTTTGATATAATTTATGGTTTCGAGGTTGCATTAAATGGATTGTGGGCGGAAAGCCGTTTTCCAAATATGGTAATAACTACTGGGGGTAAAATAGTAACATCCGGTTTATTGAATAGCCTCGTCCGAAATTTAGAAAATTTTTCCAAGTCCACAGCCACTCTGATAAGTATTAGCCCTTGTATCAGAGAAGAGATATTCTGATATAAGGACCTCTGATGAACACCAAGTCTGATCCTTCCTGCAACTCTGACTTTTGCAAGTCTGATCCTTCTCAATTCTGATTCAAGCTTCTGATGGATAAGAGCTTAGGGTATCAGAGATGGGGTATTCTGAGGAATCCACATCTGATACTTCTGCAACTCTGATTCATGTATCTCTGGGAAGATCATCCATCATTCCCAATTCTTCCCTTAGCTTGTTAAATCTTGCCTCTGACAGAGGTTTGGTTAGAATATCTGCAAGTTGATCTTCAGTTGGAACATGCTCAATTGAGATGTGCTTCTTCTCCACATGATCTCTGATGAAGTGATGTCTGATCTCAATATGCTTTGTCCTTGAATGCAGCACAGGATTCTGAGTGATGGCAATGGCACTTGTGTTATCACACAACAGCTTGATCTCCTTTGCTTGCACTCCATAATCCTTGAGTTGTTGCTTCATCCAGAGTAATTGAGCACAGCAGCTTCCAGCAGCAATATACTCAGCTTCAGCAGTGCTAGTTGAGATTGAATTCTGCTTCTTGCTAAACCAGGAGACAAGTCTCCCACCTAGCAATTGACAGTGACCAGAAGTGCTCTTCCTGTCCAATCTGCAACCTGCAAAATCTGAATCAGAATAGCCAATTAGTTCAAAATTACCTCCCTTGGGATACCATAGTCCTGCGTTTGGATTTCCTTTGATATATCTGATAATCTTCTTAGCAGCAACTAGATGGTTCTCCTTGGGCTTTGATTGATATCTGGCACAGATTCCTACTGCAAAAGCTATGTCTGGTCTGCTTGCAGTCAGATAGAGGAGAGACCCAATAATTCCTCTATATGTTGTAGCATCAACATCCTTTCCTTCATCATCTGGTCCAATTCCTTGAGAGGCATTCATTGGAATTTTGACTGAAGATTTTCCATCTACTCCAAACTTCTTAATAAGATCTCTGGTGTACTTTCCTTGGTTGATAAAGATGCCTTCTGGTACTTGTTTGACTTGTAAACCAAGAAAGTAACTGAGTTCTCCCATCATGCTCATTTCAAACTTCTTCTGCATAACTTGAGAAAATTTCTTGCATAATTCTGGATTAGTGCTTCCAAATATAATGTCATCAACATAAATTTGCACTAACAGAATATGATTAGCAACAGAAATTTGAAAAAGAGTCTTGTCAACCTTTCCTTTAGTAAACCCATGGTTCACCAAAAATAGGGACAATGTGTCATACCAAGCTCTGGGAGCTTGTTTAAGACCATAAAGGGCCTTTCTAAGCTTGTAGACACAAGAAGATTGAGTAGGAATAACAAAACCTGGAGGTTGTTCAACATAAACTTCCTCTTCTAGTTCTCCATTCAGAAATGCACTCTTGACATCCATCTGGTAGACCTTGATGTCGTTGTAAGCAGCATAGGCTAGAAATATCCTGATTGCTTCCAGTCTTGCTACAGGTGCAAAGGTCTCATCAAAATCTATGCCTTCTTCTTGACAGTATCCCTTTGCTACAAGCCTTGCTTTATTCCTTACAATGTTGCCTTCTTCATCTGCTTTGTTCTTGAATACCCATTTGGTTCCAATGACATTCTGATGCTTTGGTCTGGGAACAAGTTTCCATACTTCATTCCTTTCAAACTGTGTCAGCTCTTCTTGCATTGCATTGATCCAATCTGAGTCTTCTAGAGCTTCTTCCACACACATTGGTTCCATTTGAGATATGCAGCAGGTGAACATGGCTTCTCTTCTAGATGCAGATCTGGTTCTAACACCATTGGTGACTTGACCTATCACTTGATTAGGAGGATGATCTCTTAACCAAGTTAGATCAGGTTCTGACAGTTGCTGTCTAGGCAACTCTGATGGTTCACCTTCTGATACTTCATCTTCATCTTCATCTTTGTCTATCAGAACTGGATTGGTAAAAGGAGTTGAGAGTACTGGATTGATAGTAACCTCTTCTGATAGGTCTGAAACCTTATCTTCAAGATTGATCTTCTGCAGGGTCTCTGATAGTTCTTCTGCAGAGGTGCTGTCATCAAACTTGACATGAATGGATTCTTCAACTTGTATAGTTCTCTTGTTGAGTACTCTACAGGCTTTGCTTGAGCTTGAATAGCCTAAGAATACACCTTCATCAGCCTTTTCTTGAAATACTTTCAGATTCTCCTTTCCATTGTTTAGAATATAGCACTTGCATCCAAACACATGGAAGTAGCTGATGTTTGGCTTTCTTCCTTTCCACAGCTCGTAGGGGGTCTTCTGATGATTCTTGTGGATCGTGCTCCTGTTCTGAGTGTAGCATGCAGTGTTGATTGCTTCAGCCCAGTATCTGATGGGCAGTCCTGATTCTGCAATCATAGTTCTTGCAGCTTCTTTCAGTGTTCTGTTCCTTCTTTCTGCAACACCATTTTGTTGGGGTGTTCTGGCAGCAGAAAGTTGATGGAAGGTGCCATTCTGATCACAGAAGTCCTTGATCACTTTGTTGACAAATTCAGTTCCTCTGTCAGATCTGATTGTTCTGACCTTCATATTCTTCTCAGTTTGAAGTTGCTTTAACAGAGATGGCAACTTCTGAAGAGTTTCATTTTTCTTTGCTAGGAACACAGTCCATGTATATCTTGAGTAGTCATCAACCATAACCAGAGTATATCTTTTTCCACCAACACTGGGAGTTTCAACTGGTCCAAATAAATCCATATGGATCAGATTTAGAGGACAAGTAGAAAGATCTCCAGCTATGGGTTTGAATGAGGTCTTCACTTGTTTTCCTTTTTGACAAGCACTGCAGAGGGTCTCCTTCTTGTAGACAATGTCAGGCAGACCATCTACAATGTGTTCCCTTGCCAGTTTGTTGATGGTTTTGAAATTCAGGTGGCTAAGCTTCTTGTGCCAGTCCCAGCTTAGCTTTGAATTGTCCTTTGCTATCAGGCAGGTTCCATCTTTTGCTGTTTGCCAGTCAACAACATAGATGTTCTTCCTTCTTTTGGCTGTAAGAACCACTTCTTTGGTTGTCTCATGCTTGACATAGCATAAGGTCTTGGTGAATTCAACTGTGTAGCCTTTGTCACAGAACTGGCTAGCACTTAAGAGGTTGAACTTCAGACCTTTGACATAAGAGACATCTTCAATGATTATCTGGTTCTTGATCAGCTTCCCTCTTCCTTTTGTTTGCCCTTCCTTGTCATTTCCGCTGAAAGTGACTCTGGGTCCATTGATTTTCTGGAACTCTGATAGGCAACTCTTGTCACCTGTCATGTGCCTGGAGCATCCACTGTCAATATACCATTCTTGTTCTGAGATGACTCCAGCACACAGTTCCTGCAAGATTAAAAGGAAGATTTAGGTACCCAAGCAATGTTGGGTCCTGGGGGGTAATGCAGTCTTGGTAGTTGGTACCATTTTGGTCTCATCAACTGAAACCTTGGTGGATGGTACCCATTGTCCACCTGGTAGTCGTAGTAAACAGATGTATGATTCACTTTGGGCAGATGCTTGTGAGGATCATGTTTTCTGTTTGCATACCTTTGCATAGCCTTCTTTGTTGGAAAGAAGTCCCATATACTATCAAGATCAGAAGAGTGCTTAACTTTAGGCTTCTGAGGTTGACCAGACAACCTCATTTGTCTATAGTTAATTTTCTCTTGATATTTGCCTCTCTGATAGTGATTTCTGATACCATTGTCATGAGATTGTCTGATAGGTTTTGGCCTTTGAATTTTATTGTTCTGAAAACTTTTTCTGTTATTAGATCTTCTGCCAGGTTCATTAATTTTCAAAACTTGTTTTGGTTTGGCCTTTAGTCTTTGGTTCTCTGGTGGGACTTTCTCATGAACAACTTTAGTACCAGAAGTACTAGCATGACAACTGGGGCTCAGAGTCTGTGACACTATGACCTTTTTAGCCTTAGCAACTTTGGTGCTAGGCCTTACAGAAGGCTCACCAGACTCTGGTTCAACATATCCAAGGCCAGGGGTAGAGTTGTGAAAGTCATTGATACCCTTCATAGAAGATTGCATCTTCAGAAGGCTATTGTATCTGACTTCAAGATGTTCAATTTCTCTTATTCTCTTTAGAAGAGACTCATTTTCAGCTTTAAGCTTACTGTTCTCTTCTTTAATAAAGGAATAAGATCCTTGGATAGTCTTGAACTCTTCCCAAAATGATGACATTGGATCATCATTTAAGGCTGTGCCTACCGAAGAAGAAATAGAGTCAGCTGTAGAACATACCTCATCATCAGATTGTGCCATGAGGCAAAGGTCTTCAGTTTCTGCATCCAAGCAGCAGAAAGCTTCATCAGAGTCAGAGTCTGAACTGGACTCTGATTCAGAGAGTGGATCTCTCTCAGCTTGTTCTGAGACAAAAGCTCTTCTTCTTCTGTGTTGATCTTCAGGCTTCTTTTCTTCTTCGTGTCCTTGCTTCTTGGATACTCTGGGGTAGGGGCAGTTTGCTTTGAAGTGCCCAGGATGTCTGCAGTTGTAGCAGAGGTACTCTCCATTGCTTTCAGAAGATTTGGTCTTCTGATGTGGTCTTCTGATGGAAGATGGACTCTTTCCATCTTTCTTCATAAATTTTCTGAATTTTCTGGCAAAGGCAGCCATATATTCATCAGATAGAAGAGTTGAGGGATCAAAATTTGTAGCCTTAGAAGTACTGGCAGTAAGGGCAGTTGTGGTTCTCTCATCTGGCACTTCTTCTTTCTCTTCAACCATCTCGAACTCATAAGCTTTGAGATCTGAGATCAATCTCTCTGTGGGGTAGGTCTTGATGTTCTTGCTTTCTTGGACTGCAATCACCTTCATCTTCCAAGCTGAAGGCAGTCCCCTGAGAATCTTCATGTTGACCTCTTTGATGGTGAGCTCCTTCCCAAGCTCAGAAATCTCACTGATGAGAATCAGTAATCTCTCATGCATCTTAGCAATGCATTCTTCTGGCAGAAGTTTGAAGTCATCAAACTTCTTCATTGCAATGGTCAACTTGTTATCTCTTTCTTGTTCATCTCCTGCTCCTATCTCATCAAGCTTGTCCCAGATTTCCTTAGCAGTCCTGCACTTCTTTATTCTATTGAAATATCTTTCATCAATAGCTTTGTAGAGAATGTCCTTGGCAATGTTGTCAAGGTTGTACTGTCTTTTCTCTTCCTTGGTCCACTCAGACCTGGTCTTCTCAATCATCTGAGGCAGAGTGTTGTCTAAGGTATGGGCAGGATTGACCTTCATGAATTGGATAAAAGGTCCATTCTCCAAGACTTCCCACATTTCATCATGCAGGGCACAGAGATGAGCTTTCATCCGAATCTTCCAGTCATCATATTTCTGATCTGTGAACATTAGGTGCTTGGCAAGAGAGTTATCCATTATAACAAATAAATAGAGGCTAAGAACAAGTGGATCTTTGTTCAGAGAGTAACCTAAAAGATTACAAGAACAAGGAGGCTCTGATACCACTTGTTGGTCCCGTTTAATATGGTAATCAGTCTAGAGGGGGGGGGGGTGAATAGACTGATTGGTTTTTTTCAAATTTTCTCTAAGTCCAAAGTGACTTATCAGAGAAGGTCTGATTCTGATGACAGAGAAGGGCTGGTTCTGATATCAGAACTGGCCTTGGCAGCGGATTCTGATCTGTTCGGGTAGCCTCAGAAACACTAAGGCAAATGCCTTTCTGATAACTCTTAAAACAAGATCTGCTGAACACAGATTCCAAGTCTTAGAGTTAATCAGTTAATATCCTAAGTGCAGAAATGTAAATTGCAGTAAAGTAAATGACACCGGATATTTTATAGTGGTTCAAGGAACAACTCGTTCCTCTAGTCCACTGTTCCACTAGCTTTGAAGTAGATCAGTTACAAAGCTAATTCCTAGCACTTAAGAAGCACTCCTCGTCTTCTTCAAGCCTAGATGCCACCCAGGATGCAATTCCACGTCCTGATGGCTGATCCTTTCACTCAGCTTCCCGGAAGTATCACCACTTCACTACTGCAGTTACTTGGACGCCCTTCTTTTCAGAAGATCCTTTGAAAAACAAAGTTTTTCCTCCAACTTGCTTCGTCACAAATGATGTTTGATGAAGTTCTTGAAGAGTTGAAGAACAGGATGAACTTTGCTCGTTGTTGGGGATGAAAGATTATAGATATTGGAATCTTCCCAACGTAAGCTTGTCTTGTTGAGGATTGTAGGATTTGAATCTCAAGAGAGCTTGAGTTAGATGAGCAAAAAGTTGTAGCAAAAGTTGTTTTTCTGTTCTTCGGTGTGTAGCTTATATACTGAGGTTGTCTGCCCGTTGGAGGAGGAGACAACTGCATTGAATGCGCGTACAGTTGACTTGACCGCCGTTTTGGAAGGTTTCTATTTTTATAATATATCTTCCCGGATTCCTTGGTCAATCATTTGCAATCAATCCTTCAGCGTAGCAGGCTCATTTAATGTGCATTAAATGCTTTCCTTTCATGCACAGTCTTCTAGCCGTTGGATGTTTTTACCCGTTGAACTCATAGCTGTTGGATCTTGCTTGAAATCTTCTAAGTGTTAGTCGGGCTCTGATCAGGCTCTTCTGACGTGTTGGATTCTGATGGCCTTCTGATGCGTTGAGTTCTGATGGCTTTCTGATCTCTGATAGAACTCTAACTCTGACTCTGATAGGTCCGCTGATGAGTACCTCTGATCTGTAGTTCTCATCGGTTATCAGATGTCCAAGTTTATCAGCAACTCTCATAGTGCAACTCTGATGGACTTCTGCTAAGAGAACTCTGATGGAGCAGTTCTCATAGAGCAAGTCTGGTCAAGCAGTTCTGATGCACTTCTGATCTGATCCAAAATAGAGCAACTCTGATCGTCGACTACACTAATACTTACAATTGAAAATTCTAATACATAAAATCTAATTTGGGGGTACTTTAAAATTCTAATCCTATAGCATCATCAAAATCTAAATACATTTATTCCTTACAAGTCGGTCCTGATAATGGAGACGACAATAGTGTCCAGGTCAGGCCGATATATCCGAGCAACGGCTCTCATCCACGCAGTGCGGGGATGAAACCGGTCTTCAAAAGATAAATATGTCGTGCCGAGAGGCCGAACATAACATGATAGTGTCGGCAGTGAGAGGCCGACCTGAAAGAATCAAACAACGGTCCTCATCCGCGAGGTGGCGGGGACGAGGCCGGTCTTCAAAAGATAAGCACGCCGAGCCGAGAGGCCGGTCGTGGTATAATGGTGTCGGCAATGAGCGGCCGATCTGAGAAAATCAAGCAACGGTCCTCGTCCGCGAGGGCGGGGACGAGGCCGGTCTTCAAAAGATGAACACGCCGAGCCGAGGGGCCGGTCGTGGTATGATAATGTCGGCCATGAGATGACGATCAAGATATGGTTAAGCAACGGCCCTCGTCCGCGAGGTGGCGGGGACGAGGCCGGTCTTCGAATATGATAGTCACGCCGGTCCGAGAGGCCGGTTGTGATATAATGATGTCGGCGATGAGCGGCCGATCTAAGAAAATCAAGCAACGGTCCTCGTCTGCGAGGGCGGGGACGAGGCCGGTCTTCAAAAGATAAGCACGCCGAGCCGAGAGGCCGGTCGTGGTATAATGGAGTCGGCAATGAGAGGCCGACATGAAAAAACCAAGCAACGGTCCTCATCCGCGCAGCGCGGGGACGAGGCCGGTCTTCAGAAGATGATAATCACGCCGTGCCGAGAGGCCGGTCGTGATATGATTGTGTCAGTTGGCCCTCGGCCGTGACGGTCTTCTCTAGGCCTTCAGCCTCTGAATGATGGATGATCGTCTCACGGTTCTTCGTCGTGGCAGCTCCCTCTAGTCCCTCGGCCTCTAGGTGTTCTTCCTAGGCCATCGGTCTCCGAGGTGGAGATGCTTGTCTCACGGTCCTCAACCGCGATTGTCTCCTCTTTAGCTGGCCCTAAACGTCTTCAAGACTCGGGCCGAGCGTCTTTTAATCATTTTGCTCGAGCGCGTCGAGTGGCTTTAACTGCGCAATAAGCATGGTAACGGGCCGCACGGCCCGACAATATGTATACACACCTAACCATCTGAATGGCTTTCTTTTTAACATCCACGATTACCGGCCTATGGGTCGTCGTGACCCTCGGCCCGGCTCATCGTGCGGGGTTAATGGACGTAAAAGCTCGCGGCGGGGCCAATTAGCAGCCCGCCGAACGTCTCATAAAAATATTCATCGGTCTGTGAGTTTTCAAACTCAGACCCAAGTTAGTCGCACTGCCCTCGGAAAAACGAGGTTGAGTGCTTTGCTGCCCTCGGGCCCCATGGGCCACGTTTGGCAATAGTCACTTCGCGCCTAGCGGCGCGGATAGTTCTGGGGTACGGTCGTCGATCGGGCACGTAGTGCCGTGTGGACTAATGCGCAACCTTCCAATTAAAATGCGTCGTCGGGGCATCGCCCTTCTGGGGACGCTCGGATCACTTAATCAAGCTGATCGAGAGTGGGCCAACGGGCCCACAATAAATTAAATATTTAATAAAATGTTGGCTGAACCAACCATCACCAGAGCTTCGCCCCACATTATTTAATTCGGTACACTCTACCCCTAATAAATAATAGGGATATAACAGGCAATAGCAATGATGTTATCCTATCAAAGGCCATTCCGGTATGCTCCGCCTGCTAATTTAAGCCGACCAGGAGCGGGCCGACAGGCGCACAACAACAGTCATTAAATTTAAATGACTATTAAATTACTTATCACAAGAGCGTCACTCGACATTATTTAATTTTGGAAGATTTTAATCCCTTTTAAATAATGGTGACGAAAACTAATAGCAATAATATATCATTGTAAATTAATTAAAAGGGTAGGAATATGGACTTAGCTGGTGGAGATAAGGATTCGGCCAGCCATTAATTTAAACCCTGTAGCAACTTTGACTTGTTCGAGATGCTCCAAAGCCTTATCTCTCAGCCACCATCCACTTCCTTTCACGTGGCCTCCTGAGGACCAAAGCCTCCAAGCAATATCAGTACCCTGTATCATCCGAGAAGCCAGCTGGAACACCGGCTCACCAACCCAAGGCCATCCGGCAGAGGCACAGACTTCGCCGCGGAGCAAGGATGGACGCCCGGCCAGGTTTCGGTGGGAGACCTGCTACTTAAGCTTCGAAAGCACCTTCCCCGACCTCCAAACCTTCATTAATGGCGGAATCAGTGAAACTCCCAACCCATGGGTCCTCAGGTCGCGTCGGCAGAACGGGATGGCCGATGGAAGCTCGAGCCGCAAATGACCAGGTGGGGGAGTGACCTGCGGTTGATCGGTGATGACAATGACGGTGTGGTAATGCTCCGGCGGCGGCGATGCTCCGGCGGCAGCAAACCAGAGCAAGATCCAGAGTGCCAGATCCTCCAGGATCCTCCTTTTTCTTTGCTGAAATCCAGAACCTCCAACATCGAATTTTTTCTTCTCCCCAGATCCAGAACTTCTCATAATCATTTTTCCAGGATGTTTTTTTTTTTGTAATCAATGCATTTTCGTATGAATTTTTCTTAGAAACGAAGAACAACGTGAATCTTTTTGGACAGATTCCCACAGACGGCGCCAGTGTTGAGTTTAATCCAACACGATATAGTAAATATATGTATAAATGTGTATGAACAACTCAGTTTTTACGTGGAAACCCGAAAGGGAGAAAACCACGGGACTTTTTAGGCTAATGTCCAAGCCCTCTCTTTCTCATTAGGACTCTCCTCACAATTACATAGTACATTTTGAGCTCCATTCATGGAATCTTGCAAAACTATTCTCAAGGAAGAAGGAAGAAGGAAAAGCCCCCTTACATGGAGGGAAAACCTCCTATAAATAGGGGAAGGGGAGAAGGGGCTCTCCACCCTAATGGGCCAAACGGGCCGATGTCGGGCCTAATGGCCAAAGTGGGCCAGAATGGGCCGAAATGGACCTAGCTGCTCGGGCTCCGTACTGGATAATGTCTTGGGCTCCTGAACAGTAATAGGCCGGGATAATATATCCCAACATCAATATTTGTTTCTCATTCATTTATCTATCACATGAAGCTTTATTGGTTTCGTTTGAATTTGTCTCGAAAATATAAGAACAAATGATTAAAAGAACGTCATCTCAATTCAAGGTTGTGAGTTGGGCGGTGCTCCAAATAGCAGTTTCGGTGCTCTAAGCCCCCCCCCCCCCCCCCCCCCCCCCCCTCTAAAGTCCCTAAAGTTATTTTCCTCAAAAACCTCATAAACATTCCAACAACAAACATGTATGCGTAAAATATGTTAAATCAAATCTCTTCCACACAATAAAGTATGTCGGAATACATACTTATCAGTTATACCCTTACAGCTCTTTGACATGATATTTTTTATTCCTGGAGTGATGTGAAATCTGTTATTATAATATGGTAGACACAATGTGGCCCTTGACATTGTGGTAAATACTCTTAAGAGTAAGGAATTAGATTCAAAACATGTAGGTGGAAGTAGAAAATTAGAGGAGGTTATGCATGTGAGGGCCGGGGTAGAGATAATAATAGAATACGTAAATATAAGTCTATGTCTAATGTATGAAGCATTGATATAATTTTCATGAACTTGATTATTTCGTAAAAACTGTATTAAATCTATATATGGCAAATAAGTATATGGGTCATGCTAATTTGACTACGTGTTAAAATGATTTAGCTTATATTTTTATGATACGTTGAATAACAAATAAATGTTCGCATTTAAAAATGTTTTCTCAAACTATAAAGAGATTAAGCATGGCTTTGTACGTGTCAACAGCAAATGAGAAAAAAATACAGTGTGTTAGGAATAGTTGATGTGTGTCTTAGACTTTCTATTGGTTGTGAGCTTAATTACTTGGAAACCTGTTTGACATGTTCTTGATTTGTTTTATAATTTGCAGGCATGTGCTTTTCTTGACAATGATGGTTTGATAGGAAAACCGGGGAATGAAATTGTGAAGGGTAGTTTAGTTGTTATAAGAATTGAGAAGGAAAAGAACTTGTATGTTTTTCATAATGAACCATTCTCTGATTCCACAAATTTTGTGCAATCTTGAGGGCTAGCAAAATAATGAAGAGTTAGTTTCCTGATCAACTAGTCTATGTGCATTAATGTGTTTATGCATGGGGTCGTTCTAGTGTTTCTATTCATGATGTGAAAAATTATTTTCTAATCCCTACCCCGGCAAGACTCATCATAGTTAAGTTTCAAATAGCATATTTCTAGTTGACAGTCTTCACAATGCGGTGCATATCTGGTTGAATAACCTCAAATATTAGCGCATTGCGTGTCTTCCAAATCAACCAAATCGTATAAGACACACAATGCGCCAAATCAGTACCATAACTATACATAAATGTCTCAACTTGTACTTTTATTCAAATTTCTGACAAAAAAATCAAATGTGGCGGGCGGAATTCTATGTGTAAAATCTACTTCATATCTCTTTTGTTCATGTAATCATTATAGGATAACTCTACACATGAAATTTTGATCGCCATGTATGATTTTTTACCACAAATTTAAATAAAATTGCAAGTTGAAACATTTATGTATATTCATGGTACTGATTTGATTCATTAAAGAGTTAAGGTACCAAAACGTAACAATACCAATAGTTAAGATATCATTTATATATTTCACCCTCATTTAACTACATTAATTGTGTTACATGTGTTGTTCCAGAGGTCGTAATCGGTTGGGATGCACACTGTGGACAGGTCTGGCGGATCAAATTTGGAACTATTTGAATAGTAAGCACACTGAGGAGCTAGTTGTTATTTTGGAAATTTGCCAGACAAAAATGTTCAATGGTCCATTTAATAATTTAATTTATGTAGTTATAGTACTATATTCCAATTCAATGAGTTCTGTTTTATTTAATTTAATTTTCATAATTAAATAATTGTTTTTTATATTGTTATTAGTATTCTTTCATGATAAATAAATTGTTGCATATAAACTCACCTCCTTCAGAAATCTCCGATTATAAAGAAAAATATTTTTTTTTTATCCCGGAAGGCAAACCACCAAAATCAGTGGGACAGATGCCGGGAGGTCAGCTGCCAGACTATTATTAAGCAATATGAAAGAATACAGAACAGAGAGGGGGACCGAACCGAACCTCTCCCAAAAAACAAAGCGAAGTACAAAAAAATCAGCAAATAACATAAGGTACTTCAAGTGCGTCCAGCTTAATGGAACCACCTAGCTCTTTGGGTATTGCATTTCCAACCCGCCATGAAAAAGACCGGAGCCGGCCTAACATAGCAACCTCCCTGGCTGCCCTATTCATTTGGGCCGATATATGTCGGATCGAGCCCAGGTTCTTTAATCCACAGTTGAATATATCTGAGCCCATCAAATACCAAGAAAAATATAATTAGTTTATTTATTGTTGAATATTTGTTATAAAAACTTATTATGTCCGTACATATTATAATTTCTTAATAAGCTTAAAACATTATTCATTTTACAAACAAAGGTGAAAATTATAATTTATTTGTTGTTGTCCTCTCATAATCCTAACTAAAGTTTATTGTTTGAGTTTGAATAAGTCTATAACATGCTTCAGATTTTTTAAATTTATACATGAAATTCAATGTTTTTAATACACAACATTTCAGTTTTAAATTATTTCAACTGATCTTCAATCCTATTAGCAGAAAACTCATATCATGATTTAGAATAATGAAAAAAGGTTAAATTGCAGGTTTTACTCTGGAGGAAAAGCATTAAATCAAGTTGTGAGCAATGTCTTTTCTCAAACGAACGCACATTTGAAGAAGACTTGCTACATACCCCATGCATGACCGCTCCAGATTTGATCGATTGCTCACAGATAATTGTGTATATATGCATTCATATCATTTGCTAATATAGTTTAAATGTTACCCTATACTACGATCCATTTGTTAGAGCAAGTTTGATTGAAGTTAGTGATAGTGATTGGTACTATCAGTCATGCACAAGTGTGATTGAAGTTAGTGATAGTGATTAGTACTATCAGCCATGTTATAGACTCTGTTACCCTTTTGGCATTAAGTTCTACTGTGAGGGTCCAAAGTGTTATATGGAAAGGTCCGCATTTCCTAGGTATGACAGATATTATGTAGTGACATATATAAGTGTTATTACACAAACCGCTTAAAGCAAACCTTGACTAGATTCAGATTTAAGGTTACACTCAAAGTTGAGGATCAAACTGGATTCACTATGTTTATTGCGTTTGATCGTGTGATGATTGGGCTATTGGGAGGATATGCAACCGGTTTGCTTTCTAAAATGCAGAAGGTTAATACACCTTTTACCCATGAATTAGTTTGTGTAGTGTTTTAAAGATTTCATGACTCTATTGAAACCCCCGACTCTAAAATTTGTGCATGTGTAGAATCTGAGCTATCCTGTAGCAGATGAATTTAATACTTTGACATGCAAAGATTTGTTGTTCAAGGTAGAGAATAGCAATGACAATATATGCAAGGGGTGGAGAAGTTGTGTTATAAAAGAAATAATCAACGAAGATGAAAAAAATTGGACTGTTGAATTCGTCGAAACTGCATATAATTATCATTGTAACAATCAGTTTTCAATGTTCATATAAGATAACTAGAATGTATGATATTACTTCATAAAAACAAATAGTCACATAAAATAGGTGGATCAAGTTGGAGATGGTGCAATTTCCCCTATTTGTGTTTCTCAAGAATTTGTCAAAGATGCATGATAATTGATAATGTAAGTTTTTATAATTTTTACATTAATTAATGTTTCTTCTGCACATTAAACGTATCAATTAGATTATTTGACTGTTACTGAATCATAGGATGTCGAAGAGGTGGACTCATAAAATGTCAGAGCCAAAAAGAGAAGAAAGAAAATAAAAAATAAAAAGATAGGTAACATAAAATGATTAAGACAAAGATAAATAAATATAAGCTAAAAATGACATATAAACATAAGAAAGATAAAAGAAAAAAGATAAAAGAACATAAGAAAGATAAAAGATAAAAAGGGAAAAGTACGGAAAAGGTACTAGTGGTTGAGCCCATTTTCAGACAGGGTCATGTATTTCATTCTTTATCAAAGTAATTCATGTGTTTGAATTCCGTTATCACAAGAGGGTCACACCGTTAAAAACGTATGACAAAGACCGTCAAAAGTAACTAAGATTTTCAAAAGTGCTCGGAAAATTAAAAGAAAAACACTGAAAGGTGCGCCTCAATAAGATGATCGCTAGGTCATCTTTCTTTTTTGTTTTCAGCCACCCCTGTCACCGGAAAGTCCACCGAAAAAGTGATATTAGTGAAATCATTTTTAAAAAATGATTCAAACATATCTGAAAAATACAAAGGCGATGGTGGTTTGGAGGTCATCTTGACGAGGCGCACCTTTCGGTATTTTTCTTTTAATTTTCCGGGCACTTTTGAAAATCGGAGTTACTTTTAATGGTTTTTTTCATACGTTTTTAACGGTGTGACCCTCTTGTGATTACGGAATTCAAACACATGAACCACTTTGATAAAGAATGAAACACATGACCCTATGTGAAAATGGGCCTGTTTACTAACCGAGATATTTTCCGGTTTTCTACTTCTGTTTTTTGTTCTCTGATTTTCTGTTTTTATTTTTTAGTTTTTCTATCTCCAATTTTCTGTTTCTATTTTTTAGTTTTCCATTTTCAAATCTGAAAATATGTTCATCAATTTTTTCACCCAGTTCTCTAATTCCACACCCTTGACCCTTACCCCTACCCTTATCACGATTTTACACTCTACCCATACTCCCTCACAACCCTTCATACCCACCCATACCTACTCGTAGGTGTCGGGGGTAGCGGGTGGGGTAAGGGGTATGGTCGGGGTGGGGTGGTAAGGTCTAGGGGTAGGGGGTTGGGTGGGGGTAGTGGGGTTAGGGTCGTGGTTAGGAATAAGGGTGGGGTAGGGTTGGGGTAAGGTAGGGGTAGGAGTTGGGATAGGATGGCGGTAGGGTGGGGCCGGGACCATGGTGGGACCGAGGTAGGGAAGGGGTAGGGGGGTAGGATGGCAGTAAGGGTGGGGGTAGTGAGTAGGGTTGGGGTTGGGGTAAGGTAGGGGTAGTGTAACACCGTCCCCAAATGTATTTATTTTAAGTAAATGATGTAATAAACCTTATGGAATGATTTATGAATTTACGAAGTTGTAAATTTTTATTAATTCTTTCGCGTGAATAGTAAATTGCACGTGGGGCCCACACCGGGAGCGAGGGCCGCCCGACATCCCTAAGACCATATATCTTATTCATCTTGGTCTAGATAATAAATATATAGTGGTGGATATTTCATTTGGGCCCTGGAAAGGCCCAGAGTTGACCGATTGGTCAAAAGAGGCCAAAATTACCGGTACTGGTAATTTAACAGATAACAGCCCGAACTGAATTTCGGGTGCTTATAGATTAAAGATTAGGAATGTATATTCATACCCACCCATACCTACTCGTAGGTGTCGGGGTAGCGGGTGGGGTAAGGGGTATGGTCGGGGTGGGGTGGTAAGGTCTAGGGGTAGGGGGTTGGGTGGGGGTAGTGGGGTTAGGGTCGTGGTTAGGAATAAGGGTGGGGTAGGGTTGGGGTAAGGTAGGGGTAGGAGTTGGGATAGGATGGCGGTAGGGTGGGGCCGGGACCATGGTGGGACCGAGGTAGGGAAGGGGTAGGGGGGGTAGGATGGCAGTAAGGGTGGGGGTAGTGAGTAGGGTTGGGGTTGGGGTAAGGTAGGGGTAGTGTAACACCGTCCCCAAATGTATTTATTTTAAGTAAATGATGTAATAAACCTTATGGAATGATTTATGAATTTACGAAGTTGTAAATTTTTATTAATTCTTTCGCGTGAATAGTAAATTGCACGTGGGGCCCACACCGGGAGCGGGGGCCGCCCGACATCCCTGAGACCATATATCTTATTCATCTTGGTCTAGATAATAAATATATAGTGGTGGATATTTCATTTGGGCCCTGGAAAGGCCCAGAGTTGACCGATTGGTCAAAAGAGGCCAAAATTACCGGTACTGGTAATTTAACAGATAACAGCCCGAACTGAATTTCGGGTGCTTATAGATTAAAGATTAGGAATGTATATTCATTATAAATGTCATAATGAGTAAGATCACATAATATATTTTATTTGACCCGATAAAATAAAATATATTTAAAACAGTCCGAAAAATACAACTTTCGGGACAAATTGTACACTTCGGGACGAAAAAGGTTGACCTCCCACATGAGTGGGGGCCAACCCACGTTTTTTGCCACTCAAATGGAGGGCTTCGCCGGCTGGAGTGATAGGGAGGCATGGGAGAGGTGTGTGTGAAGTGAAATAAAAGGCATCAAACAAAAAGAGGTGGACCCCCATGTATACTCTTTGATCAATGAGACAAAGGACAACCCCCATCCCCCTCTCTCCCTAATTTTCGGCCAGCCTTCATCCAGCAAGAGCAAGAGACATTTCCACCTTCCTTCTCCATTGTTGAAGAGAGCTCAACAAGAAGGAATCCCAAGAAAAGGAGCTAAAGTGCTAATAGTGTAAAAAGATTAAGGTAATGACCTTATCATAACTCTTCCTTTATTTTTTCTTCTACCATATGAAGTAGATATCATGTGAAGGACCCTTGGTATGGTTCTACATGTTATGAGTATGGATTTATGGGTTGGAAGATGGTTCTACGTCCAAAAACGGACTTAGAAGCCAAAACGACCGGTTCACCGGAAAATAACCTTTTAGAGGTTATTTGTATTAATATGGGTTTTATGATTATAAAAACTTGTTAGGCACTTGTAAAGGGTATTTCAAGTGATTTCACAAAGTTGGAAAAGTCGCCGCAGTTTTCGTTGTAATTGACCAAAAGTCGCCGGAGGTCACCGGAGTTCAACCAAGAGGGGTAGAACTTCACAACGCTAGTTCAAGGTGAGTGGACGGCTTAATATCTTATAACTTTTGGGTTAATTATGAGATTACCTAAATAAACGTTATATGTGTTCATAATGATGTTTAAAAGATGTTTAAACATGTGATTAGCCAACACGGTTAAGTTTGTATAAGAGAAACTTAATTGTTTATGCATGGAATATGATATGAAGAATCATATAAAATGCACATTTGTTTGACGTGTAAAAGAAGCACAAATTAATATTATTAACTTAATTATATGATGATTAAGTTGATATGTACAAGGCTTGAAATGGCGGTCAACGGCAACGTTGACCGATGGATAATGGATTAATTAATATCGGTTGATATTAGTTAATTATAAATTTATGTAAGTGCATGGCTTTGCATGGATTGTGATACATAAGTGTTATGTATTGAATTAGTTATGAATGACTAAGTATGATATAGACTCTATCTAAGTTGATAGGAGGTTGATCATAGGATTATATTTTGGTGGAGGACCCTACGACTTACAAGTCCTTAACACTCATATTTTGGTGGAGGACCCTAGGACTTACAAGTCCTTAACACTCATATTTTGGTGGAGGACCCTAGGACTTAAAGTCCTTAACACTCGGATTATAAATTGGTGGAGGACCTTAGGACTTAAAGTCCTTAACACTCGGATTATAAATTGGTGGAGGACCCTAGGACTTAAAGTCCTTAACACTCGGATTATAAATTGGTGGAGGACCCTAGGACTTAAAGTCCTTAACACTCGGATTATAAATTGGTGGAGGACCCTAGGACTTAAAGTCCTTAACACTCGGATTATAAATTGGTGGAGGACACTAGGACTTAAAGTCCTTAACACTCGGATTATAAATTGGTGGAGGACCCTAGGACTAAAAGTCCTTAACACTCAAATATAAATTGGTGGAGTACCCAGGGATTATGATCTTCAAAACTCATAGATTATGATATTGAAATAGGGACAAGGAGGAGTCCTATACACTCATAGGTATATGGGTGGGTTGAGGTTTTTAGTCAAGAATATTGACTATTACTATTTTCCCAAACAAAATAGTGATCTACAGATCGGGTATTTTCCAAGTGTATACATACTAGTAAGTATTTCTTAACTTGGGGGAAAAGACTATTTACATAAGTATCACCCTATGTTTGGGTCTTATACTTGAAACGCTAGTTATTCTATATTTAGCCTGCTACTCGCTCGGTACTTGTACTGACCCCCTTGGGGGCCCTCACCATTTTCAGGTTGAAGCTAGAGCTTGCTACCTGCACCTTCTTACGGGTGATATCAACTTCAGGAAGACGTGGTTCGTGCTTCCTTATTTTCTTTCAAACTACCGAACACATGCTCATGGATATTTGTTCTACTATAAACTATTTTTGGGCTTGCATGCTCATGTTGTTGGCCGGTTGTGACTTATGACTTACCGTTGAATATTTCCGCTATTCATTGGTTTAAATGTGATGTTGTTATGTATGTTTACTACTGAGTATGGATGTATTATTTTCTCGAACGCCTTGTGTAATTAAGTGAGGTTGACTCGCGGGTGACGTCACTTAATTATACGGCGGTTGTACACGTGCTTGGATTGCGGTCTAGGGCGTGACAATTAAGTGGTATCAGAGCCATCTCAGTTCTAAACTATATGAGCAAAATAGTTTTTACCGAAAACCATGAGCATTGTATTTTGACGTTTATAGGACTATTGGTGCTTAAGTTGCAAGGCCTCTAATTGTTAAGACGGTACCCTTAACAATTGGTATGGCGGTGACTTGGGCCAATACGTGTCTATAACGTTCTTTCCGTCAATTGACATTGATAGGAGCTAGTCTAACGACTCGTCCAAATTTCTTTCAGAAATGGAGGGTAGGCGAATGGCAACCAGAAACAATCCGAGGGGGCAAGCACCGGTAGCATCCTAGAGGGGTAGCCGGGCTGCATCTCGGGGCTCAAGAGGAGGCCATGGAGGCCGTGGAAGCCGTGGAGGTCATAGGGCTCAAACGGTGAGCGACGGCCACGTTAGTTCGGTGTATGAAACCAACACCGAAGACTATGACTCTACTTATGTTCCTGAAACGGAGCATGAGGAGACCCCATATGATGGGGGGTGACACGTACACTGACGATGATGATGAAGAGAGTGATGCCAAGTTCGCCCAAATGGGCGAATTGCTTGAGTGGTATCAAAAAGAGAAACTGAGGAGAGACCTTAGGCGCCAAGCAAGGTGTGGCTCTCGTGGTGGTTCGGGTCAAGGAAGCCGGGAAGCTTCAAGGGCCACTCCTGCGGCGTCACATGATGGGCGTGAAGGAGGTTTTTGTGTGAGAATCTCCAAGTACCTCAAGGAGGCTAGGGCCTTGGGGTGTAAATCCTTTGACGACACCGGTGACATTACCGTTGCCGCCGATTGGATAAAGAAGGTGAAGGATGCGGCAAAGGACATGCAAATTTCACCGGACGTGAAGTTGACTGTTGCTTCACGGCTGCTTGAGGGTATAGCTTCCACGTGGTGGGAGAGTGTAGAAGGGAAATACCATGGGGAGGTCTCATGGTTAAATTTTGAGCAGGAATTCTATGACCAATACTACACTGACTATGAGAAAAACGTCAAGCGTAGGAAGTACACCAACCTCAAACAGAAGGAGGGTGGTTCTGTTAAACAGTTGGAGCAAGATTTTAGAACCTTGGCTAGGTTCTTGCCGGAGTACGCGATCAATGAGGACCGCATGTTAGAGCACTTTTGGGATGCCTTACTCTTGAACATCCATGATCGGGCTACGTACTCGAGCCACATGACCTTTAGCGAGGTGGTGGAGCAGGGCCTTCTTGGGGAGGCTCAATGGAATGAGAGAAAAGAAAGGGATGCCGAAGAGGCGAAAAAGAGAAAATGGCATAGTTTGGGGCCGCCCGAGCAAACACAAAAGAATAACCACGATGGAGGTGGTGGTTCGTTCAAGGCACCGACACCACCGGCAAAGAAGAATAAGGATGCCCGGTGGCACTCATCCTCCTCTCAAAGCACGGGGCCTCCTAAGTGCGCCAATTGTTCGAAGAACCACTTCGGGAAGTGCAACGCACCCCCGAGGTGTTACCAATGTGGGAATACGGGCCACATGAAGGCCAACTCCCCACAATTGAGAGGAGGAGCTCCGGGGACCGGAACAGGGACCACAACAGGAAGAAACCGTGCGGGACCGTCAAATGGCGGCACGGGGAGAGACAGCGCATCCACTAGTCATGCCGCATTCGTCAACCAAGGTGGGACCCAAGCACGAGTGTACGCGATGACCGAGGCGGATGCGCGAGCAAACTCGGACTCCGTTGCAGGTAATACACTTATTTTCCTGTATTTCTAGGCTTATTTTGATCATATAAGTGGTTGGGATTGAGTGCGGGCCACCCTAGGGTCAAACCCCGCGAATTCGGGGCAAAACGGGCTAAAAACCACTACGCGCGATCGCGCGTATCCACAGACGCATGACCGTGTGTACGAGGCAGTAGCCTCCGGTCTTATTTCGCTCAGACGCACGACCGTGCGTGCAGGTAGGCACGCCGTGCGTAGGACGCACGATCGTGCGTAGACGGCAGTAGCGGATCCCAATTTTTTCACATACGCACGACCGTGCGTACCACCTACGCACGCCGTGCGTAGACCCCCAGCACCCGAAAATTGATTTTTTCGCCCCGTTCTTCTACGTTTGGACCCCCGTTTGATTCCAAACATTAGTATGAACCTAATAACCTCCTAAAGATGTGTAAAAACATTAGAAAATGTATCTTACATGGTGTATAAATGTAGTAACATTAAAGATCAATGGTAGGTGTGCGAGGATCCTCATCGATACCGGGGCACAACGCTCATTTGTGAGTGAGGCGTTCGCCGAGGGCCTTGACGTGCCATTGACACCTATGACGCAAACGTTGCTAGTCTCCACACCGTTAGGAGACGATGTGGAGAGAAATCATTACTATCCATCATGTGAGGTTGAGGTGGCGGGTCAACCCTTGATTTGTGATTTCGTACCTCTAAGCATGTTGGAGTTCAATGCAATCCTAGGGATGGATTGGCTTGAGAAGCACCATGCTCGAGTAGATTGTTACACCAAGGTGTTGGAGCTCGAGGATGATCAAGGAAACACGCTATGTTTCGAAGGAGATCGGGGGAAATCTAATGCTTGTATCATATCCGTGATGAGAGCACAGAAGATGATGAGGAAGGGGTGCCACGCATACCTTGCTTACATGGTAGACGATACAAAGAAAGAAGTTGACATCAAGGATGTACGAGTCGTGTGTAAGTACCCGGACGTCTTTCCCAAGGACCTACCGGGGCTTCCACCCGATAGAGAGATCGAATTTGTAATTGAAGTGGAGCCGGGAACCAAACCCAATTCGATTCCTCCTTATCGAATGGCACCGGCCGAACTTCAAGAGTTGAAGGTCCAACTACAAGAATTATTGGACAATGGGTTCATCAGACCCAGTCATTCGCCGTGGGGAGCACCCGTACTCTTCGTGAAGAAGAAAGATGGTACACTAAGAATGTGTATCGACTACCGACAGTTGAACAAGGTCACAATCAAGAACAGGTATCCTTTACCAAGGATTGATGACTTGTTTGATCAACTTCGAGGGGCAATAGTATTCTCGAAGATTGACTTGAGGTCGGGGTATCATCAGTTGAAGATCAAGGAGAGTGACATGCCTAAAAGTGCATTTCGCACTAGATATGGTCATTACGAGTTTCTTGTGATGTCATTTGGTTTAACCAATGCACCGACAACATTCATGGACTTGATGAACCGTGTGTTTAGTGAATACTTAGATCAATTTGTGATAGTATTCATTGATGATATCTTAATATACTCCAAGAGCGAGGAGGAGCACGAACATCATTTGGGGCTTATACTTGATCGGCTAAGAGAAAAGCAACTCTTTACCAAGTTCTCTAAATGCAAATTTTGGCTCAAAGAGATTGGTTTCCTCGGTCATGTCATATCCGGTTCGGGCGTTGCTGTAGATAACGCCAAGATAAAGGCTATCATGGATTGGGAGAGACCCAAGAATGTGAAAGAGATACGTAGTTTCCTTGCCTTAGCGGGATACTATCATAAATTTGTTGAAAAATTCTCTCTATTGGCGTCTCCATTAACTAGGGCAGAGCACGGGTCGGGTTCGGGCGGGTCGGGTTCGAAAATAGTAAACCCGTTCGGGTATCGGATTGATAATTTCAAACCCTACCCTATCAAAAAATATATCGGGTTTTTCGGGTCGGGTCATGTTCGGGTTTCGGTCGGGTTGATTCGGTTTTCGGGTCCATTCGGATTTTACTTTATTATTGTTAAAATTGTGATAAATAAAATGGTAATTGGTAAAAATATCATTCAAAGTTATACTAGTATAACATTCAAAGTAATAGTTGTATAAATATGATAATCGACATATTTGAACATGTAAAATAATAATATACGGTGGTATACATATTTGATATTGTGATAAATAAAATGACAATTGGTCAAAATATCATTTAAAGTCATAACAATACAACATTCAAAGTTATAGTTTTACAAATACGGTAATTGAACTACTTGAATATGCATAATATGGTAATTGACATACAATAAATGAGATATTTGAACATGCATAATAATTCAAAGTAGTATATATACTACGCTAGTTCGGGTTTTCGGGCGGGTCGGGTAGCATAATTGGTAACCCTACCCGCTACCCGCTTAATTCTCGGGTTGCGAAAATCGGGTCGGGTTTGGGAGATTCGGGTCGGGTTATCCGACCCAAAAAAAATAATCGGATATATCCGGTCGGGTCAATCGGGTAGGGTCGGGTTTGCTCTCCCCTACCATTAACGAAGCTCACAAAGAAAGGGGCCAAGTTCATATGGGACGACAAATGTGAGAAAGGGTTCCTTGAACTGAAAAAACGACTTACCGAAGCATCAGTCCTTGCCCTACCCATACAGGGGATAGGATATGATATATACATCGATGCTAGCATCCAAGGGCTTAGATGTGTACTGATGCAAACGGTAAAGTGATTGCCTATGCTTCAAGGCAATTGAGGAAACACGAGGTGAACTACCCTACCCATGACCTAGAGTTGGGGGCGGTAGTGTTTGCACTGAAGATCTGGAGGCATTATCTCTACGGGGAGACATGTCACATCTTTACGGACCATAAGAGCTTGAAGTATGTATTCACTCAGAAAGAGTTGAATATGAGGCAGAGGAGATGGATGGAGTTGATCAAGGACTATGACTTGATCATCGACTACCATCCAGGAAAGGCCAACGTCGTGGCCGACGCTCTGAGTCGAAAGAGTACGTCAGGGACCCTACTCACTTGTCTACAGGAATTGAGGGCACGCGTGCAGGTGTCCACGTGCGAGGCTCTCATTGCTCAATTCGAGCTTAGGCCCACCCTATTGGGCGAGATTAGTCGAAGTCAGGCCATTGATGAGGAATGTCAGAAGATCTGTGAAAGGATCCTTGAAGGACCCGTTGAGAACTTCCGAGTACGTGATGACGGTCTATTATTGTTTAAGGATCGTCTATGCATACGAAAGAATGAAGACCTCCAGAAGTCCATACTTGAGGAGGCTCATTCTTCAGCTTATGCTATGCATCCAAAAGGTACTAAGATGTACCGAGATTTGAAGGAGAGTTACTGGTGGTCAGGTATGAAGAGAGACATCGCAGAATATGTGAGTCGGTGCCTTACTTGCCAGCAAGTTAAGGCAGAGCATCAGCACCCGACAGGGCTTTTGCAACCACTTACCATCCCGGAGTGGAATTGGGAGCACGTGACCATGGACTTCGTGGTGGGGCTACCACGAACAGTGAACAACTATGACGCAGTATGGGTAGTGGTTGATAGGCTCACCAAGAGTGCACACTTTTTGCCTATCAACATTACTTATCCTCTTGAAAGATTGGCCAAGCTCTACACGGAGGAAATTGTGAGATTACATGGAGTCCCGATATCCATTGTCTCGGATAGGGATCCAAGATTCACATCCCGATTTTGGCCAAAGTTTCAAGCATAGTTGGGTACTAAACTGAAGTTTAGCACAACTTTTCACCCACAGACGGATGGACAGTCTGAGCGGGTGATACAGATTTTGGAAGACATGCTTAGGGCATGTGCTCTGGAGTTCCAAGGAAGTTGGTACAAGCATTTGGCTCTAGTGGAGTTTGCTTATAACAACAGTTATCAAGCAAGTATCGGCATGCCTCCATATGAGGCATTGTATGGGAGGAAATGCAGAACACCATTGTGTTGGGACGAGGTTGGCGAGGCCAAACTCGAATGGATAGAGCTGGTTGAGATCACCAAGGCAAAGGTGAGGATCATTCGGGATAGACTGAAGGTTGCTCAGGACCAAAAGAAGAGTTATGCTGATAAACGGCGGAGACTGTTGGAGTTCGAAGTCGGTGATGAGGTCTTCCTAAGGATTTCTCCTTGGAAGGGCATCATCTGATTCGTATCGAGGGGAAAGCTTAACTCCCGATACATAGGTCTGTTTGAGATCCTTGAAAGGATTGGGGTCGTGGCTTATCGTCTCAAGTTAACGCCTGAACTTGAGAAGATACATGACGTGTTTCATGTATCAATGCTCAAGAAGTACATACGAGACCCATCTCATATTCTTCAGAAACCACCGATAGAGATCCGTGAGGACTTGCAATACGTGGTTGAACCAGTGAAGATTGTTGGTCAACAAGTGAAGAAGTTGAGGAATAAGGAGATTCCTATGGTAAAGGTTCTTTGGAGGAGTGATCGAGTCGAAGAAGAAACTTGGGAGACCGGGGTCTCAATGAGGGAGCAATACCCATTTCTTTTCGATTAGACACATGGATTTCGGGGACGAAATCCCAAATAAGGGGGGGTGAACTTGTAACACCGTCCCCAAATGTATTTACTTTCAAGTAAATGATGTAATAAACCTTATGGAATGATTTATGAATTTACGAAGTTGTAAATTTTTATTAATTCTTTCGCGTGAATAATAAATTGCACGTGGGGCCCACACCGGGAGCGGGGGCCGCCCGACATCCCTGAGACCATATATCTTATTCATCTTGGTCTAGATAATAAATATATAGTGGTGGATATTTCATTTGGGCCCTGGAAAGGCCCAGAGTTGACCGATTGGTCAAAAGAGGCCAAAATTACCGGTACTGGTAATTTAACAGATAACAGCCCGAACTGAATTTCGGAGGCTTATAGATTAAAGATGAGGAATGTATATTCATTATAAATGTCATAATGAATAAGAGCACATAATATATTTTATTTGACCCGATAAAATAAAATATATTTAAAACAGTCCGAAAAATACAACTTTCGGGACAAATTGTACACTTCGGGACGAAAAGGGTTGACCTCCCACATGGGTGGGGGCCAAACCACGTTTTTTGCCACTCAAATGGAGGGCTTGGCCGGCTGGAGTGATAGAGAGGCATGGGAGAGGTGTGTGTGAAGTGAAATAAAAGGCATCAAACAAAAAGAGGTGGACCCCCATGTATACTCATTGATCAATGAGACAAAGGACAACCCCATCCCCCTCTCTCCCTAATTTTTGGCCAGCCTTAATCCAGCAAGAGAAAGAGAGCTTTCCACCTTCCTTCTCCATTGTTGAAGAGAGCTCAACAAGAAGGAATCCCAAGAAAAGGAGCTAAAGTGCTAGTAGTGTAAGAAGATTAAGGTAATGACCTTATCATAACTCTTCCTTTATTTTTTCTTCTACCATATGAAGTATATATCATGTGAAGGACCCTTGGTATGGTTCCACATGTTATGAGTATGGATTTATGGGTTGGAAGATGGTCCTACGTCCAAAAACGGACTTAGAAGCCAAAACGACCGGTTCACCGGAAAATAACCTTGTAGAGGTTATTTGTATTAATATGGGTTTTATGATTATAAAAACTTGTTAGGCACTTGTAAAGGGTATTTCAAGTGATTTCACAAAGTTGGAAAAGTCGCCGCAGTTGTCGTTGTAATTGACCAAAAGTCGCCGGAGTTCACCGGAGTTCAACCAAGAGGGGTAGAACTTCATAACGCTAGTTCAAGGTGAGTGGACGGCTTAATATCTTATCACTTTTGGGTTAATTATGAGATTACCTAAATAAACGTTATGCATGTTCATAATGATGTTTAAAAGATGTTTAAACATGTGATTAGCCAACACGGTTAAGTTTGTATAAGAGAAACTTAATTGTTTATGCATGGAATATGATATGAAGAATCATATAAATTGCACATTTGTTTGAAGTTTAAAAGAAGCACAAATTAATATTATTAACTTAATTATATGATGATTAAGTTGATATGTACAAGGCTTGAAATGGCGGTCAACGACAACGTTGACCGATGGATAATGGATTAATTAATATCGGTTTAGTTAATTATAAATTTATGTAAGTGCATGGCTTTGCATGGATTGTGATACATAAGCTTTATGTATTGAATTATTTATGAATGACTAAGTATGATATAGACTCTATCTAAGTTGATAGGAGGTTGATCATAGGATTATATTTTGGTGGAGGACCCTAGGACTTACAAGTCCTTAACACTCATATTTTGGTGGAGGACCCTAGGACTTACAAGTCCTTAACACTCATATTTTGGTGGAGGACCCTAGGACTTAAAGTCCTTAACACTCGGATTATAAATTGGTGGAGGACCTTAGGACTTAAAGTCCTTAACACTCGGATTATAAATTGGTGGAGGACCCTAGGACTTAAAGTCCTTAACACTCGGATTATAAATTGGTGGAGGACCCTAGGACTTAAAGTCCTTAACACTCGGATTATAAATTGGTGGAGGACCCTAGGACTTAAAGTCCTTAACACTCGGATTATAAATTGGTGGAGGACCCTAGGACTTAAAGTCCTTAACACTCGAATTATAAATTGGTGGAGGACCCTAGGACTTAAAGTCCTTAACACTCGGATTATAAATTGGTGGAGGACCCTAGGACTTAAAGTCCTTAACACTCGGATTATAACTTGGTGGAGGACCCTAGGACTAAAAGTCCTTAACACTCAAATATAAATTGGTGGAGTACCCAGGGATTATGATCCTCAAAACTCATATATTATGATATTGAAATAGGGACAAGGAGGAGTCCTATACACTCATAGGTATATGGGTGGGTTGGGGTTTTTAGTCAAGAATATTGACTATTACTATTTCTCAAACAAAACAGTGATCTACGGATCGAGTATTTTCCAAGTGTATACATACTAGTAAGTATTTCTTAACTTGGGGGAAAAGACTATTTACATAAGTATCACCCTATGTTTGGGTCTTATACTTGAAACGCTAGTTATTCTATATTTAGCTCGCTACTCGCTCGGTAGTTGTACTGACCCCCTCGGGAGGCCCCACCATTTTCAGGTTGAAGCTAGGGCTTGCTACCTGCACCTTCTTATGGGTGATATCAACTTCAGGAAGACGTGGTTCGTGCTTCCTTATTTTCTTTCAAACTACCGAACACCTGCTCATGGATATTTGTTCTACTATAAACTATTTTTGGGCTTGCATGCTCATGTTGTTGGCCGGTTGTGGCTTATGACTTACCGTTGAATATTTTCACTATTCATTGGTTTAAATGTGATGTTGTTATGTATGTTTACTACTGAGTATGGATGGATTATTTTCTCGAACGCCTTATGTAATTTAGTGAGGTTGGCTCGCGGGTGACGTCACTTAATTATACGGCGGTTGTACACACGCGTGGATTGCGGTCTGGGGCGTGACATGTAGGGTAGGGTAGGGAGTTGGGATAGGATGGCGGTAGGGTGGGCCAGGGATCCAGGTGGGGCAGAGGTAGGGGATGGGTAGGGTGGGGGGTAGGATGACGGTGGGGGTAGGACGGCGGAAGGGTGGAGGTAGGATGGCGGTACGAGGGTGGGGGTAGGATGGTGGTGGGGTGGGGCCGAGGTAGGGGGAATGTGGTAACGGGTAAGGTAGGGGTGGGGGTAGGGTAGGGTGGGTCGGGGTGGGGTCGAGGTGGTAGGGGGGTGGCGGTTAGGGTAGGGTGGATCGGGGTGGGGCCGAGGTAGGGGCATGTGGTAGGGGGTGGGGTAGGGTCATTATAGGGAAAATGGGTACGCGGGGTGGGGGTTGGGTGGGTAGGGTAGGGTAGGGGTAAGGGGTAAGGTACGAGGATGGATGTACCAGAATGGAATCGACATCGGAGCGGGACCGGACCCACCACTAGGTGTAAGTATGCAAATTTATTGCAGCGACACTGTAGCATCTGCGTTTTTCAAATTTGGAAAACTAGTAAAAGTCACTTCTCCAAATCATTAAGGAAAATAGAGACATGTCTCATTTTTTTCGTTTTGGAAAACGATTTGGTAAACGCGTTTTTCTTTTTTCCTTTCTCTAGTTTTCCAGGAATTTCTTTAGTAAACACGTTTTCTATTTTCTGTTTTCCAGTTTTCCAATTTTCTGGAAAACTGGAAAATATCTCTGTTAGTAAACAGGCCCTTAGCATTTTACTATTATAATCGTTGACAAACGTAACACACCCTTAATCAAATTGAAACTTAAGAATACGAAATCAACCCGAGATGAGAGTAATGCTAGACCCATGAGTGAGTCATAGAAACGACCATCTTGACAAGTTGCCTACGTAGTTCACATAGCGCTTAATACTTCTCTCGTCCCATAAAATTCTTCTCACTTTCCTTTTTGGGTCTGATGGAGTATATGGCCCAGGAACCCCCGGCCCATAGACTCCTACTTCTCCCACACAAGTCCATTGAGCCCAGAGAACAACTCAGGCCCAAATGCAACGGCCCGAGCCTCAAAGTAGCCCAGAATACACACTGGGGTGCCTTCGGCCTCCTTGGCCGAAGGCTCCAAAACTCACAGGATAGCCTTCTCTGGCATAAGAAGCTACTGGGAGAAAACGGCGAAAAACATGAGCCTTCGGCATTATCAAGCCCTCGGCATCAGAGAAGCCTTCGTCTGAACCAAGCCTTCGGTCACACAAGGCCTTCGACTACACAGGGGTCCTTGGTCACATGGAGCCCTCGGCTACACAAGGAGCCTTCGACAAAACACGCTCAATCATCGAAGATTCCTTTTGGAGACAGCCAACCACCGCATTTGATGCCACGTCACATCCGCCAACCGCATTCAATGCGGTGAACGTACCACTGCCGGTGCCACCCGGCTGATGTGACCCTTCGGCCGTCGGATTACTGACACGTGTACTCTCATCGCATTTATTGCTGCTATAAATAGCAGCCCTTATTCACCTTGTAAACCACGCTGAGTTCATTTAATAAAATCGACTCTCTCTCCTCCTATTTACTCTGACTTCTCTCTAGTTATTCCCGCAATAACCCCTCGGATAGGATACCCCCCGGGTAGACTATCCATCATTTGGTGCTTTCATTGAGAGGTCAGAACAATCAAGTAAGAAACCCTCCCCCTCTACCAAACTCAAACACCTATAAAAAATGGGAAGAACAACTCGTGCCCAATCAAAAACCCTTGAGGAAAACCACGTAGCCCCCGGCGAAACCAACGGGGCTGAGGCCTCCAACAGGCTCTTAGTACCCGAGGGTGGCATCATCCTCGAATTGGAGCAGGCTACTGCTGACCTCCGTCAGCAACTACAGAAGAGCGCCCCTGATGCCCGCATTGGCCTTGATAATCGAAGGAGGGATCGGAGTGAGAACCAAGTTCCCCCTCCGGCCCCAGCCATCGATCTTCAGGCTGCCTTTGCGGCCTTTGTACAAAACATGGCTCTCAATTCCGGAGCCCTCGTCTCTCAAGCACCCCTTCAGCCCTATGCTGGAGGAAATGTTATCCAATTGCCGCCACTCCCTCCTCTGTTCAACAATCCTCCCCCGGGGATTGGCAACGCCGAAGGAGTCATAGCACAGGATACCGCCTCCCAGGAGGCCCAATCCAGGGATAAGCGCCTCACGGTGAAGGAAAAGCCCCGAACCTCTGCACTTGAGAGGTTGGGGGGAGTTCCCGGACGCCGAGGGGTCCAAGACCGCCTCGGCAAGCAGTAAATCAGCAGGCCCCAGGAGAGTGGAGCCTCCTCTTCAGGGGCCGAGGGCATGCCTCCCCCCCGAAGCAAAGGCAAAGCCCTCCTCCATGCCGATGACGCCAGGCACCAAATCAATCAGGCTCAATCCTTCCGGGCCAACTCCCAAGGGGTTGCCCCGAAGGACCCCAAGGACGAAATCATCGAGGCCCTCCTCCGTCAACTTGAGGAGAATCGTCAGGCACCCCCGACGGCTTCCACAGCAAGGCCAGATCCGGAGTACGCTGACCTCCGGGCACAGGTGGAGGAAATGAAACGTAAGCTCGCCGAAGGATCAGGAGAGCCCCTCATTCAACTCCGCACTAGAACGCCTTTCACCCCGAGGGTGCTGGCGGCCAAAATCCCCCATAAATACCGGGGGCAACCCATCAAACCATATGAGGGGAAGACGGATCCCCAAGAGCACTACAGCAGGTATCAAAATAGCATGATGATGATGGGGGCGTCGGATGAATACTTATGCCGTTGGTTCCTTTCCACCTTGGAGGGGCC
This sequence comes from Cuscuta epithymum, assembly GCA_945859915.1. NCBI lineage: Eukaryota > Viridiplantae > Streptophyta > Magnoliopsida > Solanales > Convolvulaceae > Cuscuta > Cuscuta epithymum. The sequence goes on from CAMAPF010000976.1 coordinate 2,086,628, forward strand.
GGCGTACGAGTGGTTCAACCGATTGCCCGAAGGCAGCATCGACTCCTGGCAGGAACTTGCCCACCGCTTCCTCACGCAATTCGCTGGGAGGCATCGCTCAAAGAAACACTTCTCCCACCTTCTGAACGTGAGGCAGCAGAAGGAGGAAACCCTCCGGAGCTTCCTGGAACGCTGGAGGCAAGCCTCCCTTGAGGTCGAGGGCGCCGATGACAGAACACTGATGGCTCTCTTCCACACCGTCCTCCGCAGCGGTAACTTCTCCAGGAGTCTCATCACTGATCCCCCCCGCGATTATACAAAGGCCCTTCAGCGGGGGGACCGATATGCCGAAGCGGAAGAAATCGAGAAGGACCGCCACAACGCGGATCCTTCCCAGAAGAATGAAGACAGGAATCGGCCCGGAGGGCCTCCCCCTCCGGCCAACCGAGAGGCACAATACAACAATCGCTCCCGAGGTGGCCAAGCCAGATCCGGGGGCGGTTACAAGAACAATCCGAAGGCATGGGCGCAACCCGTCCTCCTTGAGCACCCACGCACTCCCCTGACGCATCCCGTCAGCGTCATTTTGGATCATGCAGAAGAGCGAGGGCTCGTGGAGCGAGACTCCCGTACACCGCTCGAGATTTATGCCATCGGCCCTGATGAGCCCTATTGCCGCTTCCACCGCCACCATGGGCACAAGACCGACGACTTCCATCAGCTGAAAACCGCCATTGAGAGGCTGATACAGGCGGGCCACTTGTCTCAATTTATCAGGGGCCCTCCTCCCCAGGGTCCCCCTCATCATCAAGGACCTCCGCCGAAGGCAAACAAATGGGTGAACCCCAACACCATCCCTTTGGGAAACCCACAGGGGAAGAAGCGTGAAATTGGGGGCCTTGATGACGAGGGAGAGGGCTCCCATCAACAATACAAGCGCCATATTCATATGATCAACGGCGGCAACACCGGAGGCGATTCAACAAGCCAAAGGAAGAAGTGGGCACAGTCCCTTTACATTGGGGAAGTCAATCACATGCCCCCAACTAAAAGCCCGAGGGCGGATCCCATCTTCTTCACAGATGCGGACCTCCCCTCGGGTTCTCTGCCGCACAGGGATGCCCTCGTCATCCGCACTGAGATCAATGACGCCATCATCATCAAACGGACTTACGTTTATTGCCCTCGTCATGTATCTCAGCACTTTTCAAGAGTTGGGGCTCGACAGGGGGTCCCTTCGGCACATCAACACCCCCCTCTCCGGATTTACGGAGGACAGTATAGACGCCGACGGCGTCATCACCCTCATGGTTGAGTTCGGCGATGGATCCCATAGAGCCAAGCTCAAAGTGGAATTCGTCGTCGTCAACCTCGACTGCGCACACAACATCATCCTCGGCCGGCCTGCCCTCGAGGACTTGGAGGCCGTCATCTCTATGAGGCATCTCTGCCTCAAGTTCCCCACACCCACCGGCATCGGCTACTCGAGGGGGAATCAAAAGCTCTCCAGGGCATGCTACCTTCAACTTACCAAGAAGGTTAGTAAAACTGAGCTCCGAATTGATACGATTACCACCAAGGCCCTGGAAGAGGAAGAAGGCAGGCCAAGGGCTGAACCTGCCGAGGAGACTGAAGACTTGATACTCAATCCGGCCAAGCCGGAGAGAGTCCTGAAGATTGGAGCCAAGCTCCCCGAAGACCTGAAGACTGGCATCACTAAAGCCCTCCGCGCCTACTCCATCGTTTTTGCATGGGGGCCGGAGGATATGCCAGGAATTGACCGAAGGGTTATCACCCACCGCCTGGCGGTGGACCCTTCGGCCAAACCAGTGCAACAGCGGAGAAGACCCCTCTCGGCCGAGAGAAGGGAGTTTGTGAAGAAGGAGGTGACCATGATCCTCTCTATCAAACACATCAGGGAGGTGGAATACCCTTCTTGGTTGGCAAACGTAGTCCTCGCACAAAAGCCCCCTACCTTCCGCATGTGCGTGGACTACACAGATCTGAATAAGGCGTGCCCTATGGACCCCTTCCCTCTGCCGAACATTGATCAACTGGTAGATGAGACCGCGGGATGCGAGATCATGTCATTCCTCGACGCATTCCGCGGATATCATCAAATCTACATGCATGAGGAAGACGCTGAAAAAACCGCCTTCATGACACCCGAAGGCATCTTCTGCTACCTTGTGATGGCCTTCGGCCTCAAGAATTCAGGTGCCACCTACACCCGAATGGTGGCTAGAGTCTTTCAAGCTGTCTTGGGGCGCACTATGGAGGCCTATGTTGACGATATGATTGTCAAGAGCAAAAAGGCCGGCACTCACGCCGAGGACCTCCAGGAAATCTTCGCCATCATGCAAAAATTCAACCTCCGGTTGAATCCAAAAAAATGCACTTTCGGCGTACAAGGTGGAAAATTCTTGGGCTACATGGTAAGCCGAAGGGGTATCGAGGCCAACCCCGAGAAAATTCAGGCCATCATCAATATGGAGCCTCCACGCAACGTCAAAGAAGTTCAACGGTTGACGGGTCGCCTGGCGGCCCTCAACCGTTTCCTCTCCAAGTCAGCCGAGAGGGCCCTCCCCTTCTTCCAAATCATGAGGAAGACAACGGGTTTCCAATGGACATCTGAGTGTCAAGAGGCCTTCGACGAACTTAAAAAGTACCTCTCTTCTCCCCCAGTGCTCTCAAAACCGAAGGTGGGGGAGACTTTATACTTATACCTCGGTGTTAGCCCTGCGGCCATCAGCTCAGTACTAATCCGGGAGGAAGACGGCATCCAGCATGCCATCTTCTACGTCAGCAAAACCCTCCGGGAGGCCGAACTAAGGTACTCTCCCATCGAGAAGACGGTGCTAGCCATCGTTTGGACCGTCAAAAAGCTTGGCCACTACTTTCAAGCTCATCCGGTCCAGGTGCTCACACATCAACCCCTCGGCGCTCTCATGAGGAGTCCCACTAGCTCCTCCCGGATGGTAAAATGGGCCATTTTCCTCAGTCAATACAACATAGATATCCGTCCGAGGCCTGCCATCAAGGGCCAAGCCCTGGCGGACTTCGTGACGGAGTGCACCGCGAGATCAGCGGTGGATGAAGAACCTTCGGCGCCTCTTGATGAGTGGTGGACACTCTATACCGATGGCTCCTCAGCCACCAAAGCATGCGGAGGGGGAGTAGTCCTCATTACACCCGAGGGCTTCCGCGCCTATTATGACATCCGCTTCTCCTTCAAAGTCTCCAACAACGAGGCCGAATACGAAGCCCTTCTCTGCGGCCTTCGGCTGGCAGCAAATCTGAAGGCTAAGATGATCCACGTCAAGTGTGACTCCAAACTCGTCGTGGGTCAAATTTCCGGGGAGTACGAAGCCAAAGAAGGCAGGATGAAACAGTACAAGGAAGCGGCCAAGGAGTTGCTTAAGGTATTTGAGGCACATTCTCTCACCCAAATACCGAGGGCTCAAAACTCTGAGGCCGACATCCTATCCAAGCTCTCGGATGAATCCCCCGAGCACCTCTCAAAAATTGCAAGAATTGAGGAACTGAGCCTCTCAAGCATCCACGCGAGCCCCGTCATGAACGTTAACCTAAGGCCGGAGGATTGGATCTCCGACATCATCACTTTCATCGTCACAGAGCAACTACCCCAAGACGAAGCCCGCGCCAAGTTGACAAAACTGAGGGCTCCCAGCTACACCCTCGAGAATGGCAAGCTCTACAAGAGATCTTACAACGGCACCCTCCTTCGGTGCCTTCATCAGGATGAAGCCGAGGTCGCCATGGAGGAAGTGCACAGTGGCACTTGCTCAGCTCACCAGGGACCCTTCTTCATGTCCCGAAGGCTCATAGTTCAAGGCTACTTCTGGCCCACGATGGCTAGGGATTGTGCTGACCTAGCCCGAAGGTGCACCGCTTGCCAACACTTTCAGAAGGCCCCCGGCAGACCTGCGGTCAACTACGCCCCCATCAGCACCGCCATACCCTTTTCCAGATGGGGTATCGACCTAGTAGGCCCTCTGCCGAGGGGTACCTCTAACAACAGGTACATCATCGTGGCCATTGACTACTTCACCAAATGGGTAGAAGCCGAGCCCCTCGCCAGCATTACTGAAGCCCGGTGCCGCCACTTTGTTCTCAAAAATATCCTCACAAGGTTTGGCGTCCCCCAACAAATCATCTCCGACAACGGAACTCAATTCGAGGTAGCCCCCTTCTGTGCCCTCCTGGAGGCATGGGGCATCAAGCACACCTTTTCATCCGTTGCCTACCCTCAGGGCAACGGGCAAGTAGAAAATGCCAACCGCACCCTCCTCGAGGGGTTGAAGAAGAAGCTAGAAGCCGAAGGGGGAGGATGGGTAGAAGAGCTACACAACATCTTATGGGCCTACCGCACCACCCCTCGGCGCGCAACAGGCGAAACACCCTTCTCCCTATGCTATGGCTTCGAGGATAAGGCTCCAACGGAGGTTACCCTTCCTACCCGAAGGGTGGAGCAATATGTACCCGAGGTCAACGACGCCAATGTGGCCCTCGACCTCCACCTCATCTCAGAACGCCGGGAACAAGCCTTCCTCAGAGCCGAAAACTATAGAAGACAGGTCAAGGGCTACATCGATGCCAAGGTTCGCTCCCGGGAATTCCAGGTGGGTGACTACGTCCTCCGACGAAGGGAGGCCAGCCTACCCACCGAAGGAGGAAAAATGGCGCCTAAGTTTGAGGGCCCTTACATCATCTCAGCCATCATCAAACCAGGAACGTACAAGCTAAAACGCCCCAATGGGACGGAGGTCCCTAGACATTGGAATGTGCACCACCTTGTCAAATTTTATCAATAAAACATGAGCGGCCAAGCCCTCATCCTCAGCAAGTGTATATATCAATGGCCCAAGGCCCCATCCGTTTTGAAAGAATAATCGAAAGGCCAAGCCTTCGTCACCTACATATTGTACAAACGGCCCAAGGCCCCCTTCTCTCCTACAAATGAGCGGCCAAGCCCCCATCCCTTCACCAAAATAGGCCCAAGGCCTCTTCCTCTCATGGGGGGGAACAACAATTTAGGTGCCAAGTACCAAGTGTATGGGTCACCCCCATCAATCTTTGAAAACACCAAGTGTTTTCTCACTAAGACGTACCCCACAAAGGCACAATCATGCATACTTATACATACTCTCCTAAAAAAAAAACCACGGGGGGTGCAACACCCCTCGGCTCCGGCTGGCACCAAGTGCCCCCGGCGGTTTGTGTCCCACACACAAATAAAACCCTTCCCAGGAACGCTTTCCGCGCCATCCCCCAAGGGGAGGCAGGCAACGGACCATGTCCCGGGCCCAGGATTCGACTTCCACAAACGAAACGCTCCCCGCGCTATCCCCCAAGGGGAAGCAGGCAACAGACCATGTCTCGGGCTGAGGGGACGACTTTCAAAACCGAGGCGCTTTCCGTGCTATCTCCCAAGGGGAAGCAGGCAACAGACGATGTCTCGGGCCAAGGAAACGACCCTCAAACCCTTCGGGATATCGGAAGGTCGTTCCCGGAGGGGGAGCCAACGGTTTGTTCCGTTGCCTCCCATATAGGCCAAGCCTTCCCTAGAAACCAAGTTTCTAGATGCCTCTCCTATACCATCTTTAAAAAAAAAAAGGATGTGTAGGGGGGGAGGAACCCCCCGGATACTATTCTCCCCGGAGGCTCAACACTTCGGATATATGTTCCCGAAGGCTCCTACAAAGGCACAAGAAAATCTCTCAACAACAAGTCATCTGGCTACATAGCCGAAGGCTTCACTACATGAAGCCTTGGAGTATAACAGTTCCCCCGGAAGCCCAAGAAGAGGCCCTACCAACAGAACTTCACCAAACTTTGGCTGAGACTAAGCAGCTAATTATATGCCGAAGGCCCCCCCTTTCAAAAGCTCACTACACAAGGAAGCTAGTCTATCTCACATCCGAAGGCATGCCCTCGGATCGGTGGGACAAGTTCGTGAGACCCACAACAGCAGGGGATTCATCAAACTCCTTCATCCGAGGGCTCACAACAATGCCTATTGAGAATTTGGGGGAAATTTGACTAAGTCAAAAACAACAACGACCCCCCGGTGATCCTACATTACATCCGAGGGGTCCTGATTCTATGCTACCAACCGAGGACTACACGCGAGACCTATGGGGGGCAAATCTCAGAACTTGCTAAGTCCATGATTTCGTGCCCCCCGGCAGCTATACGCGGCGGAGGCTCAATCAATCCTCACACTCGAAGGATTCACTACAGCTTCTATTGAGACTTCGTAAAAAAAAATGAAATGACTAAGTCCACAGATGGGAACCCTTCGGGGGGCAATTCTTCATCTACACACTCGCAGCCGATGGCCCCCTAATCGAAGGCTCAGCATCTCCGGGAGCGTAAGGTGCAATTTCAATCGGAAAATTTCCTAAATCTGATTCATTTTAGCCCTCGGTCCTACTACTACAACCGGGGGCTAGCAAGGAGTTACACTTAGAAAAAATTTCTAAGTCCACAAACTTGTGGCCTCCGGGAAAGCAGACATTCATTCAAGAAGAGGAAAGCATACATTCATTCCCACATAAACATAAAAGAGGCGGAGGCATACATATAAAAAGACCCGAAGGCAAATCATCATACACAATTCAAGTACAGAAGAAGTTTGTTGTTTACAAGTGGCCAAAGCCGGGGCCTACTAATCTACTACGGAATTACACTCATGAGAAATATCTAAATATGGGTTTCCCCGACGGGATCTTCCTTCAGCTTCGAAACCGCGTCATCCTCGGCCTCTTCTTCATCTGAATCACATCTCGCCAGCTCCGAGTCCTCGAGCAGCTGTCTCTCTTCACCCTCAGGAAGGAGGATTCTCACGTCAGGAAGAAGAGGGGGAAGGCCGTAGTTCTCCGGTTGGAAGTCCTTCGGCTCCACTCCATGATGCCGGGCCAGTTTTCGGTAGAGCATGGCCTGGGTGAAGTATTGGCCACCCTCATAAAAACTCTTGCCCTTCAGGGCCAACCACATTGCCCCAGGACCCTTCACTCAGCCGTCGGCGGAAGCCTCCACCACCGAGGCTACCCACTGCTTCTGCTCTTCGGCCTTCCAGCCATCAGCAATGAAAGCCGCCACCGCCTCTTCCTTGGCATTGGAGATGGCAACCGCTTTTTGGGCCTCAGCATCCTCGGCTGCTTTCCTGGCGGCCTCGGCGGCGGCTTTCTCCGCCTCAGCCTTCCCCTCGGCCCGAGCTTCCTGCCTTGCCGCCTCCAGCTTCTGCTCATCCACCCGAAGGGCCTCCTCCAAACACGCCAGCTGCCGTATGGCCTCGGTGTTGTTTGCAACGAGCTTCCTCGTCACCTCGTCGGACTTGGCCTTCTCGAGGCGGTGCTGTTCCGCCCTGCGGACAAGTTCCCCAAAAGCCAGACTAGCCTGCGAGCAAAGAAAGGAATACTCAGGATCAAGTCGTGCAAAGGAAAAGGAACACTAGGGCTAAAGGTTCAAAATATCTAAGCACTTACAGTGGCCGAAGCTTGGAGAGCCTTGAGTTCGAGGGCTTCGTCCCCAAACCGGCTGAGGGTGGACCGATCCACCGAAGGGGTGGCACCCCTCAAGAACTCCCTCGGGTCGAGGGTGCCATGCATGATGGTTATCCCCTTCCTGATGGGGAAATGTACAGTTTCAAGGGGCCAGGCCCCCTCGACAAGATCCTCCAGGGGAGCGGAGGCCGACGGCTGGTTGGTTGGGGGATCGTCGATAACCACCACGGGAGTATCCTCCTGCCCAGCATCCCCCCTCGGTTTCTTCTTTTCCGGGAGCTTCACGCCTTTCCCGGCGTTCTTCCTTTTGAGCTCTCCAAGTTGGGAGCTCCCGGCTCCAGAGCCGGCATCGCCACCGGGGGCAGATTTCTTCGAGGGGTCCTCCCCCTCCGGCGTCTTAGCAGCCTCGTCCTTCTTGAGGAAGGAGTCCACAGGCTTCTGAGTCGAAGACCCCTCCTTCTTCCTCCTCCCCTCCTTCGCCATTTGCTTGGACAGCTTAGCGAATGCCTTCGGGTCCATTATGCCACCTGCAGAGGGCAGAAAAAAGTTAGAAAAAAAAAACAAGTCAAAGGCAGAAATCATTAAGTACTAGAATCAGGGGTCCCTCGGAAGCAACCTCCGGCAGTCTGGGAACCCCGGTCGAAGAGAGGATATCTCTCATCCTTCTCCCCCGGCAGGCGGTACCGCTGGAACTCGAGCTGGAGCAGTTCCTCCGGAAGCGTGGCCGCTTTGATAGTCGTCAGCTTTTCTGAACCCGGCGGCTTCTTTGTTAGCTTCCTCCCATTGCTCTCGAGGGATGCATTGCCAACCTTGGGGTGTCTCCGAAAATGGTTGCGAAGGGGCCTCGGGAATGTAACTCCCGGCATCCTGAGGTAGCAAAAACGGTCCTTCCATCCCTTGTGGGACGAAGGCACCTCCGAGAACAGCCTCCAAGCCGGCAATTGCTGGAGGTTGGCAAAACCCTCACTATTAGCCCCCCCCCCCCCCCCCCCCCGGCACAGATTGAAGGACAGGAAGAATTGATCCAGTGTGGGTTCAACTCCTCGGCTTCGGCATTGTGAAAGAAACCCGGTGATGTAGGAGTGACTGTAAGGAATAATTGTATTTAGATTTTGATGATGCTAAACAGATTAGAACATTAGAGTACCCCCATTAGCTATGATGTATTAGAATTTTTCTCCTTGTAAGTACATTTTAGAATAGTCAACTGGCAGAAGACCTGAAGACCCTCTGTTGAAGGACTGCCTAACAGATCCTCTGTTAGAACTTTGCTTGACAGAAGACCCTCAACTCCTCTGTTAACCTTTTGCTCCTCAGATGTACCTATGGTATTCTGTTGGACTTTCTCTAGTCAGAAGAGCTCGAGACCCTCTGTAAACCTGCAGAAGATCAGACACTTAGAAGTTTTTGACAAATACTTCAACGGAAGATTCCCTCAACGGCTAGCTCATACTCAACGGAAATACTACAGGACTGCATTTAATGCTCATTTAATGAGCCCCATGCTTCGAAGAGTAAAAGCTGATGATTGACCGAGATTCCTGGAAAGCCTATCCCAAAATAGCAAGCCGCCAAACTTGCGGGACCAGCCGGTCAACTCAAACTGTACGTGCATTTAATGTAGTTGTCTCCTCCTCCAACGGGAAGACAGCCTCAGTATAAAAGATACTATTCGAAGAACAACTTGGTAACTTTTGCCACAACTTGTGCTCTATTTACAATAAGCCTTCTTGAAATTCAACACTCCAACCCCATCAACAAGAAAGGCCTACGTTGGGAAGATCATAAGTTCACATACTCTTCATCACCACCAAGGGCAAAGTTCCTACTGTTCTTCAACTCTTCAAGCACCTCATTACAAATCTTTTGTGACGAAGCAAGTTGGAGAAAACTCTGTTCTCAACAGAACATCTTCTACAAAGAAGGACGTCTTAAAGTAGCTCGAGTAGTGAAGTGGAGATACTTCAAGGAGACTCAGTGAAACAAGACCAGTCTTAAAGGAAGCAAGGAAGTGCATCCCAGGAGACATCTAGACTTGAAGAAGACGTGGAGAGCTTCTTAAGTTCTAGGGACTAAGGCGTTGTAACCGTTGCTTTACAAGCTTAGTGGAACAGTGGATTAGAGGAACGAGTTGTTCCTTGAACCACTATAAAAATCCCTGGTGTTATTTACTTACAGCTTTTATTTCTTGCAAACTGATTAACTCCAAAGAAGTGGTATCTGTGTTCAGCAGAACACCTCTAGTGAGTTACCAGAAGGCCAAGTGCCTTTACTCTTCTGTGAGGCTATCCCGACAGAACACTTACCAGAAGATCTCCGCTGCCAGTCTGTTCTCAACAGAACAGACTATTCTGTTTACCTTGGTACTTGACTTGAAAAAGTTAAAAACCATAACAGTCTATTCACCCCCCCTCTAGACTGTTACCAGATTAACCGGGACCAACAGTGACTGTTCGGGGTCAGCTGGCAGGGAGCGAGACCTACGAACCGGAGGTATTCTACCAGAAAAGGGTGGAGCGGGAACCGAAGGCCCAACTCCACCGAAAGGATATGCACGGCACAGCAGCCCTCCGGGGGATGTAGCAACACGTCGTCAGGGCCTGGCACCACCACCTGTGCTGACGGACCCACCAGGAGCTGAGTCTTGAGATACTCCGCCTCCACAGCCTTCGTCTTCAAATCTAGTGCAGCTGTATTGAGATAGGAATGTCCTTCGGGGATTCCCACCGGCTGTCCTGCATCTACCGCAGCCTGTTTCTTCTTCGGGGCAACCTTCTGCTTCTTTCTCTTCTTCCCCGAAGCTACCCGGAGGGGCACAGCGTCAATCGGCCGGGAGCTACTCGCTTCACCGGCGCCTCGCGAAGGCAGAACAGCAACCGTGACTTGTTGCCTCTCCTTCTCTTCTTCCTCCTCTGCAACATGGAGGGCGAGGGCCATCTCCTCATCTGCCACCACCTGTTCGAATTCCTCCGCCTCCATCTCAGTGCGGAGTTGGCCTTGGACCTCTTCAGCTATCGCGGAGTCGTTTCCTGCCGACGGCTGCTCGCTGGATGACCCCGTAGTTGAATAGCCCTCAGATTGCGCGGGGGCTTCCTCCGAGATGTTTTGGGAGTCGCTTGCCGAGGACATCTTTTCGCAGAATAAGGGAGAGGATTGGAAGAGAACACTAGCCGAAGGCACCTAAAAACACTAAATCTAAGGCCGAAGTAGCAAAGTATGCTAAAGAAACGAAGAACTGAAGAAGAACTGACCTTAGAAATGGGGTTTGATCGAAGCAAAGACTTTCTCTCTCTAGAAATTTTGGCAGAGCTTCGCTATCACATAAAAACGCACAAGGGAACTGAGCTCCGCCTTGGGGTATATATAGGCTTTCAGCCTCGAGAACTGGGCCTCGATTTGAAAAGGCCATCATTACGGGCCGCCGGTTCAGCCAATGGGCGACTCCCGCCCCTTCGACCAACGGGCACGCGCCACGTGGTTCCCACTTCCAACGGCTCTATTACAACGACTATATTTCGGCAACACTGGAGTGCCCTCGAACGGTAGCCTCCGGTTATCACTCACCGCAGCCTTCTGCCAACGAATTTCGCCAAACGCCTTCGAACCTGCAGAGTGAATCCTTCGGCTTATCAACATTATCACCCCTCCGGGGGTACACGCAAACATCATGACTCCTTCAGCCCGAACTAGCCTTCGAACTAAAGGAGTGGGGGACTGGGACACACCCCTCGGGAACCACACATAAAATAAACAAAAATTCCCACATGCAAGAAACCTACAAACAAAGCATGAAGCCCTCGGATGTATGCATCATCACACCCTTCGGCGGAGGCAGAGTTTTCCCCAAGTCACTTGCGGGAATGAAGCAGCCCTCATCACAACACATGCAGGCAATACATCTATGCTTTCCTCAGAAAACCCTCGACATGTGAGGGACTGAGGGAAGCCTTCGACAACCAGCAGAAGACAAGTTCTCAAGAGGCACCCAACGAAATGATGAAGCCTCCAGAAGAATCAACACATCTACTCCTTTTCCCTCAAGTACCTTTTGGCAAAAGGAGTGAGGGACTCCTGATGGAGTATATGGCCCAGGAACCCCCGGCCCATAGACTCCTACTTCTCCCACACAAGTCCATTGAGCCCAGAGAACAACTCAGGCCCAAATGCAACAGCCCGAGCCTCAAAGTAGCCCAGAATACACACTGGGGTGCCTTCGGCCTCCTTGGCCGAAGGCTCCAAAACTCACAGGATAGCCTTCTCTGGCATAAGAAGCTACTGGGAGAAAACGGCGAAAAACATGAGCCTTCGGCATTATCAAGCCCTCGGCATCAGAGAAGCCTTCGTCTGAACCAAGCCTTCGGTCACACAAGGCCTTCGGCTACACAGGGGTCCTTGGTCACATGGAGCCCTCGGCTACACAAGGAGCCTTCGACAAAACACGCTCAATCATCGAAGATTCCTTTTGGAGACAGCCAACCACCGCATTTGATGCCACGTCACATCCGCCAACCGCATTCAATGCGGTGAACGTACCACTGCCGGTGCCACCCGGCTGATGTGACCCTTCGGCCGTCGGATTACTGACACGTGTACCCTCATCGCATTTATTGCTGCTATAAATAGCAGCCCTTATTCACCTTGTAAACCACGCTGAGTTCATTTAATAAAATCGACTCTCTCTCCTCCTATTTACTCTGACTTCTCTCTAGTTATTCCCGCAATAACCCCTCGGATAGGATACCCCCCGGGTAGACTATCCATCAGGGTCGTCCCAAAAAATTCTTCCCACGTATCATTTTTGAATAATTTGTGTGGTTCATATTCATTTCACTTTTTTTCTTACACAATCACAATCATACATGTAAGGAATAAATGTAATTAGATTTTGATGATGCTATAGGATTAGAAAGTTAGAGTACCCCCAATTAGACTTTATGTATTAGAATTTTCAATTGTAAGTATTAGTGTAGTCGACGATCAGAGTTGCTCTATTTTGGATCAGATCAGAAATACATCAGAACTGCTCAACCAGACTTGCTCTATGAGAACTGCTCCATCAGAGTTCTCTTAACAGAAGTCCATCAGAGTTGCACCATGAGAGTTGCTGATAAACCTGGACATCTGATAACCGATGAGAGTTACAGATCAGAGGTACTCATCAGCGGACCTATCAGAGTCAGAGTTAGAGTTCAGTCAGAGATCAGAAAGCCATCAGAACTCAACTCATCAGAAAGCCATCAGAATCCAACACATCAGAAGAGCCTGATCAGAGCCCGACTAACACTTAGAAGATTTCAAGCAACATCCAACAGCCATGAATCCAACGGGTAAAAACATCCAACGGCTAGAAGACTATGCATGAAAGGAAAGCATTTAATGCACATTAAATGAGCCTGATACGCTGAAGGATTGATTGCAAATGATTGACCAAGGAATCCGGGAAGATATATTATAAAAATAGAAACCTTCCAAAACGGCGGTCAAGTCAACTGTACGCGCATTTAATGCAGTTGTCTCCTCCTCCAACGGGCAGACAACCCCAGTATATAAGCTACACACCGAAGAACAGGAAAACAACGAAGAACTGAACTTTGCAGAACCTTTGCTCCATTAACACTTCTTGAGATTCAACCTTCATAACACTCTACAAGAAAAGTCCTACGTTGGGAAGATTCAAACTCAAAATCTCTCATCCCCAACAACGAGCAAAGTTCGTCCTGTTCTTCAACACTTCAAGATCTTCAACTACATATCTTTTGTAACGAAGCAAGTTGGAGAAAACTCTGTTCTCAAAATATCTTCTGAAAAGAAGGGCGTCCAAGTAACTGCAGTAGTGAAGTGGTGATACTTCCGGGAAGCTGAGTGAAAGGACCAGCCATCAGGACGTGGAACTGCATCCTGGGTGGCAGCTAGGCTTGAAGAAGGCGTGGAGAACTTCTTAAGTGCTAGGAACTAAGCTTTGTAACCGATCTACTTCGAAGCTAGTGGAACAGTGGACTAGAGGAACGAGTTGTTCCTTGAACCACTATAAAATATCCGGTGTCATTTACTTTACTGCAATTTACATTTCTGCATTTAGGATATTAACTGATTAACTCTAAGACTTGGAATCTGTGTTCAGCAGATCTTGTTTTCAGAGTTATCAGAAAGGCATTTGCCTTAGTAATTTTTTAGGCTACCCGGACAGATCAGAATCCGCTGCCAAGGCCAGTTCTGATATCAGAACCAGCCTTTCTCTGTCACCAGAATCAGACCTTCTCTGATAAGTCACTTTGGACTTAGAGAAAATTTGAAAAACCAATCAGTCTATTCACCCCCCCCCCTCTAGACTGATTACCATATTAAACGGGACCAACAAGTGGTATCAGAGCCTCCTTGTTCTTGTAATCTTTTAGGTTACTCTCTGAACAAAGATCCACTTGTTCTTAGCCTCTTTATTTATTATAATGGATAATTCTCTTGCAAAGCATCTTATGTTCACAGATCAGAAGTATGATGATTGGAAGATCAGAATGAAGGCACATTTATGTGCCCTTCATGATGAAATGTGGGAAGTCTTGGAAAATGGCCCCTTTATCCAGTTCATGAAGATCAATCCTGCTCACTCTATTGATAACTCTCAGCCCCAGATGATTGAGAAAGCCCGGTCAGAATGGACCAAGGAAGAGAAAAGGCAGTACAATCTAGATAATATAGCCAAGGACATCCTCTACAAGGCTATTGATGAAAGATACTTCAACAGAATCAAGAAGTGCAAAACTGCCAAAGAAATCTGGGATAAGCTGGATGAGATTGGAGCAGGAGATGAGCAAGAAAGAGATAACAAGCTGACCATTGCAATGAAGAAGTTTGATGACTTCAAACTCCTCCCTGAAGAATGCATTGCTAAGATGCATGAGAGACTGTTGATTCTCATCAGTGAGATTTCTCAGCTTGGAAAGGAGCTCACCATCAAAGAGGTCAACATGAAGATTCTCAGGGGACTGCCTTCAGCCTGGAAGATGAAGGTGATTGCAGTCCAGGAAAGCAAGAACATCAAGACCTATGCCACTGAGAAACTCATTTCTGATCTCAAGGCTTATGAGTTTGAGATGCATGAAGAGAAGGAGGAAGCTCCTGATGAGAGGACCACCACTGCTCTCACTGCCAGCACCTCAAAGGTAAGTAACTTTGACCCCTCTACTCTTTTATCTGATGAGTACATGGCTGCTTTTGCCAGAAAATTCAAGAAGTTCATGAAGAAAGATGGAAGGAGTCCATCTTCCATCAGAAGACCTCATCAGAAGACCAAATCTTCTGAAAGCAATGGAGAGTACCTCTGCTACAACTGCAGACAACCTGGGCACTTTAAAGCAAACTGCCCCTATCCAAGAGTGTCCAAGAAGCAAGGACATGAAGAAGAAAAGAAACCTGATGATCAACATAGAAGAAGAAGAGCTTTTGTCTCAGAACAAGCTGAGAGAGATCCACTCTCTGAATCAGAGTCCAGTTCAGACTCCGACTCTGATGAAGCATTCTGCTGCTTGGATACAGAGACTGAAGACCTTTGCCTCATGGCACAATCAGATGATGAGGTATGCTCCAACTCTGATTCCATTTCTTCTTCGGTAGGCACAGCCTTAAATCATGATCCAATATCATCATTTTGGGAAGAGTTCCAAACTATCCAAGTCACTTATTCTTTTGTTAAAGATGAGAATAGTAGGCTGAAAGTTGACATCTCTGATCTTAGAAGGGAGACTGAGTGCAAACTTAATCTCTTAACTGAGGAAAGAGACAAACTGAAAGTTGAAAATGAGTCTCTTCTTAAAAGAATAAGAGACATTGAAGAACTTGAGAATAGATATAATAGTCTTCTGAAGATGCAATCTTCCATGAAGAATATTGGTGATTCTCATAACTTCACCTCTGGTCTTGGATATGTTGAACCAGAGTCTGGTGAGCCTTCTGTAAGGCCTAGCACCAAAGTTGCTAAGGCTAAAAAGGTCATAGTGCCACAGACTCTGAGCCCCATTTGCCATGCTAGTACTTCTGGTACTAAAGTTGTACATGAGAAGGTCATACCAGAGAAGCAAAATCTAAAGGCCAAACCAAAACAAATCTTGAAAACTAATGAACCTGGCAGAAAATCTAACAACAGGAAAAGTTTTCAGAAAAATAATAGTCAAAGGCCTAACCCTATCAGACAATCTCATGACAATGGTATCAGAAACTGCTATCAGAAAGGCAGATATCAAGAGAAAATTAACTATAGGCAGAAAAGGTTGTCTGGTCAACCTCAGAAGCCTAAAGTTAAGCGCTCCTCTGATCTTGATAGTATATGGGACTTCTTTCCAACCAAGAAGGCTATGCAGAAGTATGCAAACAGAAAGCATGATCCTCACAAGCATCTGCCCAAAGTGAATCATACATCTGTTTACTACGACTACCAGGTGGACAATGGGTACCATCCACCAAGGTTTCAGTTGATGAGACCAAAATGGTACCAACTACCAAGACTACATTACCCCCCAGGACCCAACATTGCTTGGGTACCTAAATCTTCCTTTTAATTTTGCAGGAACTGTGTGCTGGAGTCATCTCAGAGCAAGAATGGTTTATAGATAGTGGATGCTCCAGGCACATGACAGGTGACAAGAGTTGCCTATCAGAGTTCCAGAAATACAATGGACCCAGAGTCACCTTCGGTGGAAATGACAAGGAAGGGCAAACAAAAGGAAGAGGGAAGCTGATCAAGAACCAGATAACCATTGAAGATGTCTCATATGTCAAAGGTCTGAAGTTCAACCTCCTAAGTGCTAGCCAGTTCTGTGACAAAGGCTACACAGTTGAATTCACCAAGACCTTATGCTATGTCAAGCATGAGACAACCAAAGAAGTGGTTCTTACAGCCAAGAGAAGAAAGAACATCTATGTTGTTGACTGGCAAACAGCAAAAGATAGAACCTGCTTGATAGCTAAAGACAATTCAAAGCTAAGCTGGGACTGGCACAAGAAGCTTAGCCACCTGAATTTCAAAACCATCAACAAACTGGCAAGGGAACACATTGTAGATGGGCTGCCTAACATTGTTTACAAGAAGGAGACCCTCTGCAGTGCTTGTCAGAAGGGCAAACAAGTGAAGACCTCATTCAAACCCATAGCTGGAGATCTTTCTACTTGTCCTCTAAATCTGATTCACATGGATTTATTTGGACCAGTTGAAACTCCCAGTGTTGGTGGAAAAAGATATACACTGGTTATGGTTGATGATTACTCAAGATATACTTGGACTGTGTTTCTGACCAAGAAAAATGAAACTCTTCAGAAGTTGCCAACTCTGCTAAAGCAACTTCAGACTGAGAAGAACATGAAGGTCAGGACAATCAGATCTGACAGAGGAACTGAATTTGTCAACAAGGTGATCAAAGACTTCTGTGATCAGAATGGCACATTCCATCAACTCTCTGCTGCCAGAACACCACAACAAAATGGTGTTGCAGAAAGAAGGAACAGAACACTGAAGGAAGCTGCAAGAACCATGATTGCTGAATCAGGGTTGCCCATCAGATACTGGGCTGAAGCAATCAACACAGCATGCTACACTCAGAACAGAAGCATGATCCACAAGAATCATAAGAAGACCCCCTACGAGCTATGGAAAGGAAGAAAACCAAACGTCAGCTACTTTCATGTGTTTGGATGCAAGTGCTACATTCTGAACAATGGAAAGAATAATCTGAAAGTATTTCAAGAAAAAGCTGATGAAGGAGTATTCTTAGGCTACTCTAGCTCAAGTAAAGCCTATAGAATACTTAACAAGAGAACTATACAAGTTGAAGAATCCATTCATGTCCAGTTTGATGATAGCACCTCTGCAGAAGAACTATCAGAAACCCTGCAGAAGATCAATCTTGAAGACAAGGTCTCAGAACCATCAGAAGAAGTCACTATCAATCCTGTACTCTCAACTCCTATTACTAATCCAATTCTGATAGACAAAGATGAAGATGAAGAATCAGAAGATGAACCATCAGAGTTGCCTAGACAGCAACTGTCAGAACCTGATCTAACTTGGTTAAGAGATCATCCTCCTAATCAAGTGATTGGTCAAGTCACCAGTGGAGTAAGGACCAGATCTGCATCAAGAAGAGAAGCCATGTTCACCTGCTGCATATCTCAGATGGAACCAATGAGTGTAGAAGAAGCTCTAGAAGACTCAGACTGGATCAATGCAATGCAAGAAGAGCTGACACAGTTTGAAAGAAATCAAGTATGGGAACTTGTTCCTAGACCAAAGCATCAGAATGTCATTGGAACCAAGTGGGTATTCAAGAACAAAGCAGATGAAGAAGGCAACATTGTAAGGAATAAAGCAAGGCTTGTAGCAAAGGGATACTGTCAAGAAGAAGGCATAGATTTTGATGAGACCTTTGCACCTGTTGCAAGACTGGAAACAATCAGAATTTTCCTAGCCTATGCTGCTTACAATGACATCAAAGTATACCAGATGGATGTCAAGAGTGCATTTCTGAATGGAGAACTTGAAGAGGAAGTTTATGTTGAACAACCTCCAGGTTTTGTCATTCCTACTCAATCTTCTTGTGTCTACAAGCTCAGAAAGGCCCTTTATGGTCTTAAGCAAGCTCCCAGAGCTTGGTATGACACACTGTCCCTATTCCTAGTGAACCATGGGTTTACTAAAGGAAAGGTTGATAAAACTCTATTTCAAATCTCTGTTGCTAATCATATTCTATTAGTGCAAATTTATGTTGATGATATTATATTTGGAAGCACTAATCCAGATTTATGCAAGAAGTTTTCTAAAGTGATGCAGAAGAAATTTGAAATGAGTATGATGGGAGAACTAAGTTATTTCCTTGGATTGCAAGTCAAACAAGTTCCAGAAGGTATCTTTATCAACCAAGGGAGGTACACCAGAGATCTCATCAAGAAGTTTGGAATTGATGGAAAATCTTCAGTCAAGATTCCAATGAATGCATCTCAAGGAATTGGACCAGATGATGAAGGAAAGGATGTTGATGCCACTACATATAGAGGAATCATTGGATCTCTCCTCTATCTGACTGCAAGCAGACCAGATATAGCTTTTGCAGTAGGAATCTGTGCCAGATACCAATCAAAGCCCAAGGAAAGCCATTTGGTTGCTGCTAAGAAGATCATCAGATATATCAAGGGAAATCCAAATGCAGGCCTATGGTATCCCAAGGGAGGTAATTTTGAACTAATTGGTTACTCTGACTCAGATTTTGCAGGTTGTAGATTGGACAGGAAGAGTACTTCTGGTCACTGTCAATTGCTAGGTGGGAGACTTGTCTCCTGGTTTAGCAAGAAGCAGAACTCAATATCAACTAGCACTGCTGAAGCTGAGTATATTGCTGCTGGAAGATGCTGTGCTCAATTACTCTGGATGAAGCAACAACTCAAGGATTATGGAATTCAAGCAAAGGAGATCAAGCTGCTGTGTGACAATACAAGTGCTATTGCCATCACTCAGAATCCTGTGCTGCATTCAAGGACCAAACACATTGAGATCAGACATCACTTCATCAGAGATCATGTGGAGAAGAAGCACATCTCAATTGAGCATGTTCCAACCGAAGATCAGCTTGCGGATATCCTAACCAAACCTCTCACTGAGGCAAGGTTTAATAAGCTAAGGGAAGAACTGGGAATGATGGATGATCTTCCCAGAGACACATGAATCAGAGTTGCAGAAGTATCAGATGTGGATTCATCAGAACACCCCATCTCTGATACCTGAAGCTCTTATCCATCAGAAGCTTGAATCAGAATTGCAAAGATCAGACTCGCAAGAATCAGAATTGCAGGAAGGATCAGACTTTGTATTCATCAGAGGTCCTCGTATCAGAACATCTCTATCTCTGATACAAGGGCTAATATTTATCAGAGTGGCTGTGGACTTAGCAAATCTTCTCAAATTTCGGGCGAGACTATTCACTAAACGGGGTTTTACCTTTTTACCCTCGGTAGTTATTACCACTTTTGGAAAACGGCTTTCCGCCCGCATTCCATTAAATGCGACCTCGAAACCGTAAATTATATCAAACGTCCACTAACCCAAATCCATATATACCATTTCTGAAACCTAAATCGCTACTGCAACTTTACCTTCGTCTTCAAGCTTTATCACTCTAAACTTCCAACTCTCAGACCTCTCAAAAACTCCTCACTAACCTGAAAATGAAGTTCATAAACATAAACGATCTTTCCAAGGTGGAAGTCAAGACTCTTGTAAACAATATTGTTACAGGCATGCGAGTTGACATGTCCGCATTGCCCCTATTGGCAGAAAATCAGAAGCGGATGAAGAAAATCATCCAGGGGATGCATGATTCCCAACTGAGCAAGATTGTTGCTCATCCATATGAAGAATTCAGCACCATGGATGTAGCCGAGTTCTATCTGAACGCCACTATCACCGGAGAAGCCATCCACTCACAAGTTCAGGGCAAGGACTTAAAGATTGACGCCGACGCTCTAAACGAGTTCTTTGGTGTTCAATTCGACTCTCAGGACCCAGATACACCCACCCTGATCGACCTAGACACAGTGGACATCACTGTAGAAGCCTTCGTAGACATCTACTGCAGGCCTGAAGTCACAGGCATAGAAAAACTGTACATGAAAAAGTACCTGTTGAAGAAAGATTATGAAAAGCTAGTCAGCATCATGCACAGATGCCTATGGTGCAAGACCGGATCCACTGATGAGATGAACAATACAAACGCCAAGGCAATTTATGCAGTTCATCGGGGCATGAACATTGACTGGGGGAAGGTAATCTTCAAATCTATCTCTGAATCAGTGAAGAAGAAGGACAAAAAGACTGGGCTATTCTCCACCAAGATGGGCCATGGTCTTCTCCTCTCCCAAACTATCAAAGCTCAAGGATTGGAGCTCAGAAATCCTTCCAAAATTGATCACTCCAAACTCGTCTTTCTCACTGCTTCTCCAAAACTAAATATTGCTGTTGCTGCTGAATTAAGAAGAGAACAACGACTAGAGGAGAAAAGGGAACAGATGGCTGCTAAGTCAAAAGATGTTTCCAAGAAGAAACCTCTGCAAAAGCCAAAGGCAAAAACTGAGAAGGATGCATCAGAGGAAGATGCATCAGAAGAGGATGAACCAGTTGTAAAGCTAAGACAGAAGAAGAGAAGGAAAGCAATCATTCCGAGTGATTCTGATGCCTCTACTTCTCCTATCAAAATGAAAAAGAAGAAGAAGAAGACCAACTCTCCTCCCAAGGAATCAGCACCTCAGGGGGAACCAGAGTTGGCTGATGCCCAAGAAGGAGCTGCACTTCAGATCTCTAATACTCAGGGGGAACCTGCATCAGAGGTCCAATCCATCTCTGCACCAGCAGTGCAAGTCACCATCTCTCCACCAGAGCATCCAACCTCATCAACTGGAGTTCCTGAGGTAGATCCCATCTCTGCCCTTGAGAGACAATTTCAAAGGGTGCTAACATGGAGGAAGTGGAGAATGGGACCTCTGCAGCAGATACTTGCCCAAGCTGCCACCTTTGAATCTGAGGAAGAAGAAGTCCTCAAATGGGCAGGTACAGATGATGTCTCCTTATGCTTTGACCTTCAATTCTTACAATCTGTGTTGGAAAAGAAAAAGGAAAGCCACAAGGGAAAAGAGAAGATGACTGCTCCACCTTCAGAAGAGCATGTCAAGCCTCTATCAGAGAGTGAGATTCCCATCTTTGAAGCATGGCTGATGGAGAAGAAAAGGAGGGAATCTCTAATCAAGATGAAACCTGTTCCAGGTGCAGAGGGAGAGCCATCAACTGCCAATGACCTACCTCTGGCAATGATGAACCTTATCAGAGAATGGAGAGAATCTCCAGTTGAAGAAACGGTTTTAGAGGTAATACCAGTATCTCCTATTCCTCTAATTACTTTGCAACCAACTCCATCTCCTCCACCCTCACTCATTTTACCCACTCCATCACCCAAGAAATCCTCCACACCAAAACAACCCTCACCCTGCCACCAGATAACCCCCATCAGAAGCCGATCACCCTCACCTCCTCCTTCACCACAACATCAGAGAACCCCCGCTCTGCCAACTTCACCTCATCAGAGCTCACCCCATCAGAAATCCAAATCTGCTTCACCTACTCCTCAGCAGAAGCCTTCATCCAAACCTCCATCTCCTCAACAATCTGCAGCCTCCACCCAAAAGAGAGAACCTGTTGTGAGGATTCTCTCCTCAACTGAAGACAATGATGGATTTCTCACATCCTCATTAGCTGGTGATCTTCAGTCTGCAAAAAGGAAGACTCCTACACCTCCTCCATCTCCTATCCAACCTCAACCTCATGAGAATGAGATGCCTCAGAACTTCACTCCTAAAGAAGTCCTCATTCCATTTCAAGAGTTTGTGGAATCAGCTGAAGACTTCGGAGATCAGATGGTAGCTGGTCTCAACAAATTGATTGTTCTAACCCAGAAGAATGATGCTCATCTGGATTTGGTTCAATACAACATTGAATCTGAACTTGCCAAGATTTCTACAACTCTTTCTACCTTGGCAACTACCTTCCTGAGCCTCATGAAAACTTCAAATGAAAAGGTAGACAACATTGCATCAGAGGTAGCCAGTGTACACACTGTTCTCTTCTCTCAATCTCTGACCCTCTCTGCTCAAGACAAGGCTATTCAGGAGCTGTCTGATGCTGTGGATGATCTTCAATGGTCCTCTGATAAGCATGCTGAGCATCTAACAGATGTAGAGGACATCTGCAAAACCTTGAAGGAATTTGATATCAAACTGATAAACAGTGGAAAGGACAGAGATCACAAGCTGACTCTCCTAGAAGCTATTACCAAGGATATCCAATCAGCTGTTGGCAAGCAGAAAGAGACTCTAGAAGGGCTGGCTTCTGTTACTCAGACTCTTCCAGGCGCTCTCGAAGCAATCAAAGAAAACAATGCCACTGAATTCTCCAAGATTGGACTCCTACTTGGTGATCTTGTTGATGCCAAAAAGGGGGAAGAAATCAGAGAACCTGCTAGAGCCATCAGAGCTGCAGAAGGAACTAGCACCAGAGCCGTTGATCCTGCTGTATACTTTGAAAGGGCAAGGCAAAAGAGGATTGCTGCTGGTACTCAGAGACCAACTCTTCCAAGATCAAAGAAAGGAAAGAAGTCAACCTTCACTCTTGCTCAATGGCTTAAAAGTGATCTAGCTAAACCTGATGCTACTCAGTTTCAAGAAATGAAGAAGCACATGACACCTTTCCAACAGGAAAATCTCATTCTAGATAAAGATGGGACGATCATCATAAATCATGGTGGCTCCATGCAAGAAGCAGAAGACTGGTGGCAAATGAAAGTGATCCCTGGCAAGGACATCTCTGAAGCCATCAGAAACTATCTTGATTGCAAGCTTGAACCTGCCTGGTCAGAATGTCAGAACCCAAGGAACTTGGCCTCCATCAGAACAAAGGTAAATGCACTTCTGAAGGAAGTTGAAGCAAAGGAAGCTGAACTAGAAGAGGAAGATATCTAAACTCTATCCTCTTGTTGCTTTAAATACTCTTCCTTAATAAGAAAACTAACTTGCCTCTATTTGCATGGCAATTTCAAAGTATTTTCTATTTGCATTCTAATTATTTATGCTCTGATATCTTGTGTTATTTCTTATTTTCGCTTATCTGATTGATTGTATCTTATCCTTACTATTTTCCTATGCCAAGTGCCCACCAAGATTCTAAATGAAAGTTTAATTTTTAACTTATTTTCCTTCATGGTGGAAGGCACTTCTCTGGAAATAGTTTAAGGGTTTTGGCATCATCAAAAAGGGGGAAATTGTAAGGAATAAATGTAATTAGATTTTGATGATGCTATAGGATTAGAAAGTTAGAGTACCCCCAATTAGACTTTATGTATTAGAATTTTCAATTGTAAGTATTAGTGTAGTCGACGATCAGAGTTGCTCTATTTTGGATCAGATCAGAAATACATCAGAACTGCTCAACCAGACTTGCTCTATGAGAACTGCTCCATCAGAGTTCTCTTAACAGAAGTCCATCAGAGTTGCACCATGAGAGTTGCTGATAAACCTGGACATCTGATAACCGATGAGAGTTACAGATCAGAGGTACTCATCAGCGGACCTATCAGAGTCAGAGTTAGAGTTCAGTCAGAGATCAGAAAGCCATCAGAACTCAACTCATCAGAAAGCCATCAGAATCCAACACATCAGAAGAGCCTGATCAGAGCCCGACTAACACTTAGAAGATTTCAAGCAACATCCAACAGCCATGAATCCAACGGGTAAAAACATCCAATGGCTAGAAGACTATGCATGAAAGGAAAGCATTTAATGCACATTAAATGAGCCTGATACGCTGAAGGATTGATTGCAAATGATTGACCAAGGAATCCGGGAAGATATATTATAAAAATAGAAACCTTCCAAAACGGCGGTCAAGTCAACTGTACGCGCATTTAATGCAGTTGTCTCCTCCTCCAACAGGCAGACAACCCCAGTATATAAGCTACACACCGAAGAACAGGAAAACAACGAAGAACTGAACTTTGCAGAACCTTTGCTCCATTAACACTTCTTGAGATTCAACCTTCATAACACTCTACAAGAAAAGTCCTACGTTGGGAAGATTCAAACTCAAAATCTCTCATCCCCAACAACGAGCAAAGTTCGTCCTGTTCTTCAACACTTCAAGATCTTCAACTACATATCTTTTGTAACGAAGCAAGTTGGAGAAAACTCTGTTCTCAAAATATCTTCTGAAAAGAAGGACGTCCAAGTAACTGCAGTAGTGAAGTGGTGATACTTCCGGGAAGCTGAGTGAAAGGACCAGCCATCAGGACGTGGAACTGCATCCTGGGTGGCAGCTAGGCTTGAAGAAGGCGTGGAGAACTTCTTAAGTGCTAGGAACTAAGCTTTGTAACCGATCTACTTCGAAGCTAGTGGAACAGTGGACTAGAGGAACGAGTTGTTCCTTGAACCACTATAAAATATCCGGTGTCATTTACTTTACTGCAATTTACATTTCTGCATTTAGGATATTAACTGATTAACTCTAAGACTTGGAATCTGTGTTCAGCAGATCTTGTTTTCAGAGTTATCAGAAAGGCATTTGCCTTAGTAATTTTTGAGGCTACCCGGACAGATCAGAATCCGCTGCCAAGGCCAGTTCTGATATCAGAACCAGCCTTTCTCTGTCACCAGAATCAGACCTTCTCTGATAAGTCACTTTGGACTTAGAGAAAATTTGAAAAACCAATCAGTCTATTCACCCCCCCCCCTCTAGACTGATTACCATATTAAACGGGACCAACAATACATTTCCACATTCTTAATCTTTGTGACAAGTCAAAATGAGAAAAATTTTCTGGGACGGAGGGAGTAATAATAAGAAAAAATACAAACAATACCATAGTTTTTAAATATCATTAAGTATAGCTCCAAAAATATAATGAGATGCACCACTTGAGCCTGAATCATCGAAACCCGCATTTTAATATTATTAACCACGCGTGCATAAGGATTCAGTCCCATTGTACAGTCATTTTTTTAGTTTCTCAATTCAGTCAATTGTAGACATCAAATAATAATTTATTGCCTAATACGGAGTAGTTTTTGGTTGATTGTGTGACCGGGCAATTCAAATGTGTAGATAAGTTATGTCAGTTTCTACTTGCTGAAAATCAAAACAACGAGATTCAAATGTACCAATTAAGGTGAGGTATTTTCATTTTTTGTGATTGAAATTTTGTAGTTGAGAGTGATTGAATTGAACACAAATGAATTTGAATCTTAAACCAAATGTTAAAAGGAGTTTGTTTGGACATTTGTTGGCATTGGGCCATCATATCTAATTTGTGGCCCACATGTTTAATTAACTTGAGAAAAAAGCGTCGAGAAATGGGGAAAGCTTCCTCTTGCGGCAAAGAAGAAAGAGAGAGTGGAAGAGATTTTTGGTTGGTGGGTGGCTCCGTTGGTTGGATCTGTCATCTCTCACCTTCAGCGAGCGATTCAAAGGCATTATTTCAAGCCGGAAAAAAAGGTATGTGCATATACTCCCTCTTTGGATCTCGGATCTCTAAACACTCTACTTTCCCTTTTCATTCTCCATCTCACCACCCATCGTCGATTCCGACCATTTTATCTTCTCCGATTCCCCCCTTTTACCCTCAATTAGGGTTACGCTTCACCGCTTTCCCGGAGCGTGTCCAATTTGTTGTGCTTCTTCTGTTATAGGAGCTGGAGAGGCTAGACTGTAGGAGCATAGCAAATTTTGATCTCAAAGATCAGGTCTTCTGAGGAAGAAGAAGATCTGAGGCATTCATAATGAGCGCTTCCAAATTCATCAAGTGCGTAACTGTGGGTGATGGTGCGGTTGGCAAGACCTGCCTCCTGATTTCATACACCAGCAACACTTTCCCCACGGTTTGTCTACTTTCCCCCTCTCCCCTCCCTCGAAAACCTCTTTGCCTCATTTCCTAGAACGTGTTACATTGTTTTGTTTTAATTTACGAACAAATGCTTTAATTTAATCGCCTTTTGTTGGAAACGGTTTACTCAAGCTTCGCCTATCCTTGTTGGTTTTGACAAGCATATGAAAGTTTCATCTTTGATTGCATCATTATTTGTGTCCGGCAGTATAGCTGTAGCACAGGCATTTACAGCTGATAGTGACAATCTCAAATGTTTGTCTAATTGCGTTCGGCCCTAGATCAATGGTCTATCCTAACCCCAAGTTGAGGCTATGCTTCCGAGTACGAAATTGAACAGAAAAACACAAAAAGGGCGAATCTTTCTATTTTTTGAATCCTCTAAGTGTATTTTTGGACACGGAAAATGTGAGTGAATGAGAAAAGTAATAAGGAAAATCGTTTTCTTATGTCTAGCTTTACCTGGGAAAATGGAACATGTTTATTATTCTTGTTAACTATTTCATATCTCTTTTTAATAATAACATATTGAGAATAAAGTGAGTTTTAGTACATATCTAAATATATTTTTTGAGTTTGAGTCATCCTTTATTATCCCCAAGATATCTCTATCCATTGTATTTGTCGGATTCCAAACAGACCATAGTGGTAGTGGTTTCAATAATTTGTGCAATACAAAGTCTGTTTAGTCTTAGGGCTGGAAGTTGGACTACCTAAGGATTAATGTTTACTTCATTGTCATTCCTTTATGGTTTCCCCTTGTTTGGGTGCATTGTGTGTGAATTTTTTAAATTTCTGGTGCTCGGATGAATATGTTATCTCAATACAAATCAACCATTGAGGAAATCAATTCTCAAAGTCTGGATTATTGAATTTATGCGGCTATTTTCATCATCTATGCTGTGAAACTTCTGTAAAACTATTTTTATAAATTTTGGACAACTTGTAGCTTTTATATTTGTTGTATTTTAAATGCATTTTGGAAAGGCTAATCTACATTTATGTTAAGTTATTCACCTTGTATCTAGATTTTATTACAGAACTTGTAGAGGATGATTATTAGAGCTCAATGATTTGATAACTGGTTTGTAAATTTATAATTTCTTATATTCACAAGTGCAACAGGATTATGTCCCAACTGTATTCGACAATTTCAGTGCAAATGTGGTTGTCAATGGGAGTACTGTTAACCTCGGGTTGTGGGACACTGCTGGTAACTATTTCAAAGTCCATTGATACTATTCCTGTTCTAATTAAACTTCAGTAATACCGGCTTG
Source organism: Cuscuta epithymum (assembly GCA_945859915.1). Lineage (NCBI taxonomy): Eukaryota > Viridiplantae > Streptophyta > Magnoliopsida > Solanales > Convolvulaceae > Cuscuta > Cuscuta epithymum. The sequence continues at coordinate 2,113,868 of CAMAPF010000976.1, forward strand.
CAGGAATGACAGGCTATTTATATGCTTAAATATGTTCTTTCGGCTGTGCAAAAATAGCATTTTTCTAGGTTCCTGTAAATCGTGTTTATTTACTTTACTTTCCTATTTCATTTTAGTTCCTCTGTCTGCTTCCGTTCGAAAACTGGCACGCCTTTCAGGACTCAAGTCTCTCCTCACAAAAGGCTTACAATTTTCATCTTTTCTCTGCAAATGTAGTTCGGAAATTCCTTGGATATTTCCATGGACGAAAACCGTACTTGTGACATCAATAAATTTTGTGGAAAGCCCATAATGCATTTCAGTTAGCCATATCTCACATGCCATTTTTTTTTCAAGCAGACATAGAGGAACTTAAAAGAAAATGTGATAAATTAGAGGGATGTATAACAAATAAATTCTTTTGTTGGTAAGCTATGCTATATTTGCTGGGATAAAAAACATTTTTAAGCCTATATTTATGTAATTATAGGCTTACCTGTATGCATCAATATAATACCATACATACAGGACAAGAGGATTATAACAGACTGAGACCTCTGAGTTACCGTGGAGCTGATGTATTCATCTTGGCATTTTCTCTCATTAGTAAAGCCAGCTATGAAAACGTTGCCAAAAAGGTTGAGATTTGATTGTTATATACAGAAGTTCTATTTAACATTTTTGTGTGGTTCTTGGTGAACTTATCTTAGTTTTGATCAATCTCTTGCCAGTGGATCCCCGAGTTGAAACATTATGCTCCTGGTGTGCCTATAGTTCTTGTTGGTACTAAACTTGGTTAGTAATCATACTCCGTTCTTTTACAATGGGAACATTAATACAGTGTAGTTTTCTTCTGTGGTAAAAAATTAACTAATTAGATTTATAAAATCTATCTTTACTTGTCATTTAGACTACAGAGTAATCTCTGTTCAGTGCATATATTAAATAATTATATAGATTACTCTCTACATAGAAAGGTTCTTGTTTCATCAAGGTACAACTATTGATTTTGGTGGAAGTAAAATTCTTGTAAATTGTCAACTGTACTTATATTTTTAAATTTATATGTATTAAAATTAAACTTTATGTACTTATCTTGTTTGGAACACGTTTTAAAAAAAATGCATGAAATTCAAAGAAAAATGGCTGCTTTTTTAAAAAGGGGTCTCTTTTTTGCAACAAAAGTATGTTTGAAGCATGACTTTTTTTGCGACACAAATATATTTTGAGACAAGACTTTTAATTGGGATGGACGGAATAATTAAATGTACTCCTCTGGAACCTTCAAGTGAAAAATCATGAAAATGTTCTTAATATTGCCTAAGCTATAATAAAAATATATAAGCACTTGGTTTGTTCAAATCCACTACTAGATTATTGTAATTTTCCGATTTATCACAAAATCAAATAATTACCCTTTATAATAATTGAATCAGATCTCCGGGATGACAAACAGTTCTTTATTGACCATCCTGGTGCCGTGCCAATCACCACTGCTCAGGTGTGAGCAAAACCGTTAATCTTTGTCTGTTTAATATATGGAGAGCTGAAAGATATTTTGACACTGCAGTTGTGTTCTTCAAACTAATGTGCTTTCCAAATCCAGGGAGAGGAGCTTAGGAAATCGATTGGTGCACCTGCTTATGTTGAGTGCAGTTCAAAAACACAAATGGTTTGTACTGTTTTATCATCTTATTTTGCATTTCATGGTGATCTTTGGCCATGTTTAGTATGATACTGAGGATTAAATGATGAGGAGTGAGATAAAATTATGTTTGGGATGATGGGAATTGGGTATAGGCTCATACATAGCACATGGTTTGTGGAGTAGGGTCAGACATTTCAGATGGGTTTGACTTGAACCATCTCAAATGTGCCTAACAAACCTGAACCAAAGGATGTTTGGTTTTCTTATCCCATTTTAAATCAAATCAATCTCTAAACTGAACAAACCCAATTCAAACCTAAAATGCCAACACTTGATATAGAGGGGGAGCTCTTGTGGTTTGTGCAATTTCAGGAACAGAGGATTCCCGGAAATATCCAATTTCCTGCCTTTTTTTCAATTCCAAACAAGGCCTTTGTGCTTAGTGGTTGTTTTGTCATTGCTATTAATGGTTGCAGAATGTAAAAGCAGTATTCGATGCTGCCATTAAAGTTGTGCTGGCACCGCCCAAGCAGAAGAAAAAGAAGGGCAAGGCTCAGAAGGCTTGCTCGATATTGTGATTGGCTGAAGATATATGACTTAATACTATTCTCTTTTCTACCCCTCATTTCATCTTGCCGCCTCTTCCTTTGTTTCAGAGGGTGGGGGGTGGTCGCACATTTTAGGGAAACAAGTTTGCACAGTGATGCTGCTTTTACTTTTAATGCGTTGTATTGTCTTAATCCTTTCTATTTTCTGGTTTCCACTATACTGCATAGGATGTTCAACTCATCCATTTTACATATTGTAGAATGTAATAGTTGTATTTATTTATAATCTATCCGAAACTTCTATATATGTCTTTGCAAGTTGGATTGCGACAGGGATGAGAAATGTGTTTAGGCATTTAAATGTAAATGAATCAACTCGTGGTGTCATTAATCGTCTACCACTACGAATTGATTTCATTACAAGGTATTATTTCCTAGTGCCATCCCAAAACGGAGTATTAGACTATTAGTGTCAGTTAGACCTGGACCTGGACTCGGGCCGGTTCGGGCCCGGCCGGGCCTCGGGCCAGGATAGTTGGGCCCAGGCCCGAACCGCCGGTGGGCGGTTCCGGTTCCGGGCCAAACCGGGCCGGGCCTACCCGGAATTTTTTTTTTTTTTTGGCTCTTCTATTTAACCCCCAACCCCTCCCCCTCAACCCCAAACTACCCCAAACCACCTCAAATGGCCCAAAATACCTAATCCAACCCAAAACTTAAAAAAAATTCAAAAAAAAAAAAAAAATTTAAAAATTGAACCGAACCGGGCCCGAACCGGCCGGGCCGGTTCGCCAAAACCTCGGCTCGAGCCCGAACCGCCCAGCAGCCGGGCCGAACCGAACCGGTGGGCCCACCGGGCTCCGGGCCGGGCCGGGCCTCACAGTAACCGGGCCGGGCCGGTTCCGGGCCGGGCCGCCCGGCCCGAGTCCAGGTCTAGTGTCAGTGTTCATCAATTACTATGTGCAATGTTGGTCACAAAAAATTACTAAATTACTAAGTGCAATGCTGTATTAAGCTTTTAGGCAAATGCGAAAAAATGCTCTTAACCTCTTCAAATATTTTGAGAATAGAAGTATGATGTTTGCCTTTAAAACATGATTCCAAAATTTCCAAGTTCAGATGGTCATACAAATGCATGCTAAAAGCGTTAGCAACTTAGCATTATAGTATATTTAATATTTAACATCTTGTTTTTTTCTAGTACTACTTGTGTTCTGCTAAGATTTTACCATTTCGGATTTTCGGTCTATCCCATCTAGGGGTGGACTCCGGCCGGGCGGCCCGGCCCGGTTACTGTTTGGCCCGGCCCGGGGCCCGGTGGGTCCACCGGTTCGGTTCGGCCCGGCCCGGCTGCTGGGCGGTCCGGGCTCGGGCCCAGTTTTTGGTGAACAGGCCCGGCCGGTTCGGGCCCGGTTCGGGCCGGTTTTTAATTTTTTTTTTTGAATTTTTTTTAAGTTTTGGGTTGGATTAGGTATTTTGGGCCATTTGAGGTGGTTTGGGATGGTTTGGGGTTGAGGGGGAGGGGTTGGGGGTTAAATAGAAAAGCCAAAAAAAAATAATAATTAAAGCCGGTTAGGCCCGGCCCGGCCCGGTTTGGCCCGGAATCGGAACCGGAACCGCCCACCGGCGGTTCGGGCTCGGGCCCAACTTTCTTGGCCCGAGGCCCGGCCGGGCCCAGGCCCGAACCGGGCCTGAACCGGCCCGAGTCCAGGCATAATCCCATCAAGATTTCTCCATACCTTATTTGGTAAAGTTTGTGAGACTCTAAATCATTCTTACTTTATTCTTACTTTATCAATTCAATATCAATCACATAAATCATTTTTTATAAATTTGCGTGTGATTCCCTCTTGTCCCATTGTTAGTGAGACGGAGGGAGTATTATTTTGTGTATTGCGGAAAAATATATTTTGCAGGGCCGTCTAATGAATTTGGAGGCCCTGGTTCAAAATTAAAAAACGGGGCCCCACTTTATATATAAAAAAGTAAAAAAATATCTCAAACCAAATACTTAGACTTTTTTTGCAAGAAACCAAATACTTATAATTAAATAAATTGAATACTCATTAAAAGAGAACTAAAAGAGTAAAAAGATCAACGAAAAAAATGACGGATCTATATTTTTCTTCCTTACTAGCTAATTGTATTTTGGTGCTTAGTATTAATATATAATATTACTATATAATACTAATAAACATTTAAAATTTTGGGGTCCTATAAATCCGGAGGCCCTGTTCTAGATAACCTATTGAACCCCTAAAACCGACCCTGATATTTTGCCTTCTCTATATTTTGTCCTTTCTTTTGTTGCTGATGATTTAGGTGAAGACTAGGTTGCTAGTTGTGATAACCAACTCTTTTCTTGTACGTAATTATCTGTGCACAGAAAATGCTGTACATGTATGTATAGGGATGGATCGGGCTAGGCTGAGCTCCGGGCCGAAACTGGACGGGACCAGGACTAAAAATTTCAGGCCCGGTGCCGGCCCGAACTTAAACAGTGTTGGTGTATACAGGCGAGGGGTCTAACAATTTCATTAGTATTTATGTAGTATGGTGTACATGTGTGATCATAAGAGTATCATTGGCTTTTACTCTTATTTTAATATATAAGGTATTTATCTTTAAAAAATTAATAATTCTTGGTTTACACAAAATTATACACATTTCGTACACATTTGTACGTAATTATCTGCACACAGATAATGTTGCATGAGCTGCCATTTGTGGGTGTACACATTATCTTTGTACACAAACAATCAGGCATAAATGTGTGCTAAGTGTGTACATATAGATTTTTTTTTTGAAAAAAATATTACATCTTGTTGAATACTTGAATGCATCAACGTTGAGTTGAATGACCCGGGCCATCTACCCAAAAGTTATCTTACACGGGCAGACAATGTGAAGGAGGATCAGATTTTGTAACAACAAAATTGCATTGGAAATTTCTAAAACCAATACTGCCTTTGGAGTTTGGACAACTTTTTCCTTGTTCTTGGTTGTTATACCCTTTCTTCATTAGTTCATCATAGTCTACAGATATAACTCATACGTAGTATAAGTATATAATCATCATAGTCTACCCTTGGAGTTTGCACTCCCAGGGTAATGTGAGATGTTCCATCCGTTTTTATCTAATGGTTCTGTTTTACACATTTCATTCTCTCCTACTGTTCACTATCCTTCATTTTTCATTTTAAACTTCACCCAAATCCTAGTCATCAGACAATTGCAAGCAGAGAAGTGTACGTGGGTAGTATCTCACATTTAGGCATGGACCGGTTCTGGGCCAAGCCGGGCTCCGGGCCGGTCCAAACCGGGCCTTTGGGGGGGAGGCCCGTAACCGGCCCGGAATTCCACCGGGTCCGGGCCGGGCCGGTTTAATATTTTTTTTTTCTTTTTTAATTAACCTCCGACCCCCCCACCCCCACCCGGCCACCCCCCAAACCTCCCCAAAACACCCAGCCCAACCGGGGAAAAACAAAAAGAAATTGAAAAAGCAAAAACAAAGGCCCGAACCGGGCCCGGCCCGGCCGGTTCCTATTTTCCATGAATCGAGCCCGCTCTTAGTAACACCCGGTTCGGGTCGACCCAGGCCAGACCAGGGCCCGGTTGCCGGGTCGGGCCGGCTCCAAATAGTGCCAGGCCACGAGCCGGTCGGCCCGGAACCGGTCCATCCCTACTCACATTTCCTTCCTTTGATTAAATAAAAGTTCAAACTAGTGAGACTAACTTTGATATCAAGTGTCGGCTTGATAACAAGTACGGAGTACTATGTATTTTTTGTTAATCAATCAAATTTTAACCAAACATGTGACGTTCAATAAAATGAGGATATGTGCAATGAATAAATTACGAGCGGTTTCTTGTGTGTGTTGAGATATATATAAATGTCGGTAGAACATAACAAATTATTCGAGCAATTGAGACTTACTTCTTTCAAAAGTTTTGATGTAAGTTTTTGGGAGTTAAAGATGAATTCGATAAAGTCATAATCACATGACGCTAACAAAAAATCCAATCATGTGGGTAAAAATAAAATATCAAGACAAAGAGAAAAATTAGAAAAAGGTTGGGGGGGGGGGGGGGGGGTCAAAAAATAAAGAGGGAGAAAAATTAGAAAGAGTATACAAGATAAAGGAGAAAAAATAGAAAAAGGACAACAAGTAATATAAAATAGGAAAAGATGAAAAGGATTACATAAACTACTAAAAATATAAATATAAATATACTTCATCCATCTAACAAAACTTATTCGATTTCATCTTTCTTATTTAATTTAATGATAACAAAGTTTTACAAGTTATTATATTTGTGTGAAGCTTATGAAAGTAATTTTAACAAAAACAATTCTATATAATTATCATTTGTGAAATAATTTCACATTAAAAATATTAGAAAAAGTATCAGAATCGCCCTCGTAGTTTGTACGAAAGGTCAACTCAGTTGCGTACTTAAATTTTCATCAATTATATGTTTATATTTTGTATTTTTCTTAAAAATCGACTTAGGGGGTAATTTGCCGATAAGCAAATAACTTGTTGACTTGGCGCACATGTGACGCGTCGCATTGCCCTTTTTTTCTTGTACTAGATTGGAGTTCGTTGGCAAGGAAAGATGCTCCATATCGATTTTGAGATGCTGGGGACGAGATTTGGGGGCTGGTTTATAGCTCGCTGGAACTTCTCTTTTTTGGACTCTTATGGCGACGCCGGGGCTCAGCACAAAATAAAATATGCAAAGGAGGTCACCGTGAACAGGCGCACCTCCTCATGTTTGTAGTTTAATTTTCCGCACACCCTCCATTTTTGCGAGTACTATTCATGTCGGCGGCCTGTTCACGGTTGGAGAAGAAGAAAGGTTGGTAGGGAAGAGAAAGAAAGAAAAGGAAAAGGGGGAATAGAAATGGAAAAGCAAAAAAGAATTGAAAAACGGATGTGGCGCACCACGTGTTAGGTCATGCGTGCGCCAAGTCAGCAAGTTAGTTGTTGACCGGCGGATTACCGGCTAAAAGTCCGTTTTGACAAAATTACGAGGTATGAAGATATAAGAGATATTACCCGAAATAGGATTAAAAAGGTTTGAAAATTCCAAAATAGGACTGCCATGTTTTTATTCCCAAAATAGGACTAATTACTGTCATGTTTTGGCAGTACCAGACTTCAAACATGACATTATTTTTCAAACTTGACAGTAATTACTCCTATTTTGGGAATAAAAAAACATGACAGTCCTATTTTGGAATTTTCAAACTGTTTTAGTCCTATTTCGGGAACTTTCCCAAGATATAATTGATGAAACTTAAAGTACAAAGTTGAATTGAATTTTCGTACAAAGTACAAGAACCAATTTAACACTTTTCTCAAAATATTACTTCATCCCTCCATTGAAAAGTTCTCACTTTCCTTATTTACATGTCTCATTTAAAAGTTTCATTCCATTTTAGGAAATAATTTACTCTCTTTAATTACATGTCAAGTCTCACAATTTCTCATCCCCAACTTATTTCATTTTAATTACGTACTTTCATTTTATATGTTTATTATTTCACTAAGATAGATGGAGTATCAATAACTCTATTTAACCACTTGCAAAAAAAACTGTCACTTACCCATTGTAACCTTCCGCTAAGATAGATGGAGTATCAATTAAAAGTCAATATGAATGTGTTGTAAAGGATGAAGCACAAAATAATACTCCCTCTGTTCCTAATAACATTGCCAAGTTTGACCAGCACGGGGATTAATAGAGTAAAAACTGTGTGGTTGAGCTTTGTGCAGAGGAGAGAGAATTAACTGGAACCAAAAATTCTTTACTTAAAGGGGAAAGTGGCAAAGTTAATGAGATATCCAAAAAATGAAAGTTAGCAAAGTTATAAGGGACGGTCGGACGGAGGGAGTACTTTCCAAATGAATAAGGATAAAGAATTTTAAGGAATATCGAGTACTACCTCCGTCCCAAAGAACTGTCATTTTTAAAACATTGACCAACTATGTATTTTTTTGTTTGAAATTATTTATAATATAAAAATTATATGAAAATGTTCTTTAATGTAAGTACTTTTATAAGAGTATAAAATTTTTAACTTCCATAATATTATACTCCCTCCGTCCCATAAAATTCTTCCCACTTTCCTTTTTGGGCCATCCCAAAAAATTCTTCCCACTTTCTGTTTTTGAACAATTTGTGTGGTTCACATTCATTTCACCTTTTTCTTACACAACCACAACCACACATTTCCACTTTATTCCACTTTCTTAATCTCCGTGTCAAGTCAAAGAGGGAAGAATTTTCCGGGAGAGAGGGAGTATTAATCAAAATCATGATTCAAATTTTTTAAAATGACAAAGTATTTGGGATGAAGGTAGTATGTTTTTAGAGGAGTATGTTTTTTATTGGTGAAGAACACCAACTATAAATATAAACTCATGAAGAGGTTGAGTCTCATTCGGGATAAGCTTCAGACATGTTTTAATAACCTTAATGATATGATTTTGGGCCTGAATTCTCGTGCCACGCATGGAAAATTGGCCTCTGCTAAGATCTATGAGTTGTTAAGAGTCAAGGGCGAAGTTAGGACCCCTATGAGTTTCATATGGAAATCCTACATCCCCCCAAAACTCTCGTTTAACGTGTGGTTGGCATTGAGAAACCGGCTTCCTGCCCAGGATAGCCTCGGTTATCTCCATATTGTGAACCGATGTGACTTGTGCAAGGGTGGTTTGGAGACAATACCACACCTTTTCTTTCGTTGCCCCTTTACTTGTAGGGTGTGGCAGCAGGTTCGGAACTGGATGGGCTTGAGGCATGAGATGACAACATTGTTGAGTGCTATTAAGTGGATTACGAAGACGCATAGAGGTTCAAAGTTGAAGTCAAAGGTGGTCCGCATTGCTTTTTGTGCTACCGTTTACTACATATGGCATGCACGGAATGAAATTGGTTTTGATGAAGGCAAGAAGACGGAAGAGGAGATTATAACAAAGATCAAGCATATGGTGTATAAGATACTCTTTAGTATCTATCTGCATGAGTTGGTCATTTTTTATGTAGAAGCAAAGTATTTTTTGGGGGGACCCACGGCACATTGTAGTATAGTGAATTGAGTGCGTGCATCTTGCACATCTCTATTTTTTGTTTTTTGGGCCGCGACTTTTTAGCAAATTGGCTTTCTCTGAGTTTTGTATGATTGAAAAGCTTCTCCCAACCCTCTCCTATACGCTTGTAACAGGAGGGGGTGGGGGAGCTTTAAATTTTGTACCATCTTGCTTGGATGATATATATATTCAGGATTCATGCAAAAAAACACTCATGCTACTTGAACACAAAATTTGTGTACACACTTGCAATTGTCTGTCCAAATGAAAATTCTGAAGTGTTATACATGTGCTCAGTGACAGGTAATGAGTTTGTATATAAAATGTGTAGAAAATTCATTTATAAATAACTTTTCCAAATATAAATACATTGGGACACAAAGGTACAGGTCTGACTCATATCCAACGTTTTTTTGAATCATAACAAGGTACTATGCACACAGTTCTCAATGAAAGAAATAAGGAGGTGTCATTCATTCGGTGGTTCATTTCTTTGATCACTCTAGAAAGATCACAACTTTATACACAGTACATTAAGATACCGTTTGGTAACACTGTTTTTCGGTTTATCAGGCTTATCATTTAACTTTTTCACCAAACACATAACTTTTGCTTTCGCGCGTTGAATTGTGTAATAAGCAGAAAAAGTAAGGTTGGAGTTACTTTTCTGGCTGAAGTTACTGTAGATGACCATTTTAACTATTTTTACATATAATTTTTCTTTATTTTATTGTTAAAATATATTTTAAAAATAATTGTTTCTTACCTCAGCAGAATCAGCCAATGCACCCACTTCAGCCAGAACTTCATAAATTTCAGCAGATTCAGCCAAAATAACCTATTTTGGTGCTACCAAACGGGCTCTAATACACACCCTCTCCTTTAAATATTTAAACCAATGTTTCATTTTCTATTTTAATCAATTAATTTATACATTTTTTCTTTCCTGTATAAATTTCAAACTCTTTTTTTTTACTTTATGATTATCAATATCGATCAAGATAATGATTGTTCTTAGTGTACATTAAGACACCATTTGGTAACACTGTTTTTCGGCTTATCAGGCTTATCATCCAACTTTTTCACCAAACACGTAACTTTTGCTTTCGCGCGTTGAATTGTGTAATAAGCAAAAAAAGTAAGCTTGGAGTTACTTTTCTGGCTTTATTGGCTGAAGTTACTGTAGATGACCATTTTAACTATTTTTACATATAATTTTTTCTTTATTTTATTAATAAAATATATTTTAAAAATAATTGTTTCTTACATCAGCAGAATCAACCAATGCACCTACTTCAGCCAAAACTTCATAAATTTCAGCAGATTCAGCCAAAATAACCTATTTTGGTGCTACCAAACGGGCTCTAATACTCACCCTCTCCTTTATAATTTTAAACGAATGGTTCATTTTCTATTTTAATCAATTAATTTATACGAAGTACATTTTTTTCTTTCCTATATAAATTTCAAACACTTTTTTTTACTTTATGATTATCAATATCGATCAAGATAATGATTGTTCTTGGTGTACACGCCTTGTACATCTTGTGTCTAGATGGACAAAAGCAAAAAAGAAAAAAAGAAAAAAAAAATTGCTTGTACACATTTGGAATACACTATGAGCCCCTTTGATAGTACAAAAATTGGGTGATTCTGTTGATTCTGCTGAAATTTATAAAGTTCTGGCTAAAGTGATTGTATTGGCTGATTTTGCTAATTTAAAAATTATTTTTAAAATACTCCTCCGTATTTTTTGTTTGCTACAATATGTGTTGGCACATTTTTAAGAGTGAAATAATAAAGTAATGAATAGTGTAGAAAAAGTAGGAGAGATAGTGGAAAAGTATGAAATAGAAGATAAAAAGTAGAAAACGTAAGGATAGTTGAGTACTTCCTCCATCCCGCTATGATTATCCCATTTTACCATTTCGGTCCGTCCCACTAAGATTGTCTCATACATTATTTGGTAAAGTTTGTGTGGTTCTAAGGGCCCGTTTGGTAGTTTACACATTAAAACTTTACATGTAAAATGATTGCATATAAAGTGTAAGGCTGCAATTAGATTGCATGCAAATTAAAAATACATCGTTTGGCATCTCTTTTAAAATTACACACTCTTTACTATGTACTCCGTATATTATAGACTACATATAGAGTAATGATCCGGTCAGGAGTTCCTGACCGGAACCGCCGTCCGGACCGCGGCGTTTGGCCGCCTTCCCGGTGGCATTTTTTGATGAAATTTTTATGACATGTTCTCCATCAAGTCTAGTTTAGCCACAAAAAAATTCAGCCAAAACATCAATCGGGAAGCTCGTCAAATGATTTTTGCAAGTTAACTGGTCCGGAAAATACATATTCTGGACCAGTTAACTTGCAAAAATTATTTGACGACCTTCCCGATTGAATTTTGGCTGAATTTTTGTGTGGATAAACTAGACTTGATGGAGAACATGTGACAAAAATTTCATCAAAAAATTCCACCCGGAAGGCGGCCAAACGCCGCGGTCTGGACAGCGGTTCTGGTCAAGAACTTCTGACCTGAACATTTGTCCTACATATATATACTTATTATACGTAGTATAACCATCACAAAAAATTAAAAAACCAAGCACTCAACACTGCATATATACGGAGTATCAACGAAACATTTTCACTTTATATATCAGAAGAATAGGATTTCCATGTGTGTGTATATATATATATATATATATATATATATATATATATATATATATATATATATATATTTTGGTTCAAATGAGAACACCCCTTAATGTGAGAAGTGAGAACAAATCCTCACCCTCCAAAATATATACCGATCTGCGATTAACTAAATGGCATTAGAGGGCATTTTTGTATTATTCTTTGTTAGCCAACCGATCTTGCAGTTAATGCTTTCCATGTTCCACGTTCCACATTTTTAGTAAGGGAAACAATACTTTGCATATATTATATTAATTTTTAATTTGATCACTTACGTCAATTCAGTTGCCCATGTATTTAGAAACAATATATTATTTTCTTTTCATTAAAGTTCTCCATTAAATTGTAATTTATTTTCTATTCATTTAGTTTGCATCAAATACCAATTGTAGTGTGTTATATTCTAGCTAATAGTAAGATGGTCAGTTCATGTGCTTTAAATATTGGTTGTTGTTTATGAAATTTTGATTCTTGTGCGGTAAATACTTACTGTGATTATATATATTTTATGTTAGGTACTGGTTTTGGGAAGTCTTTGCCTATTGTGCATAAGATATTGATTCTTGTGTGTTATATATTAGTTTATGTTGTGTGAAATCCTAATGCATTAGATATTATCTATCTTTTCATTGTTGTGTGTGTCAGATAATGTTCTTTGTGCATTAGATATTAGATTTTGTGCTTAAGATACTTGCTTTAGTTTTTCTTACACATATTGTGTGTGAGATATTAATTCTTGTGCATTAGATATTTGTGTTTGTGTGCTAGATATATATTCTTGTGCATATGGTAGCTGGAGACGTTTCGTGTGGTTTATTGTATACATATTATACTTATTTGTTTGAAACAAAATTATATATGACATATAGGTCTCATATGAAAGGTAATAAAAAGTTATTTAATTTGATATAATTTTTGTTAAAAACAGATTATAATTTAAGAAGTTAAATCAATTTAAAAAAAAAACATTTTATATGATTTGACATTTAATTTTATCTCTTCCTAATGTTACGTAAGTGATAAACTCCTTCTTTTGACCTTTTTAGCCTTTAGCTATGCCACGCATCATCAAATTACCATGCCAAATGTTTATGTGTGTGATATGGTGTACGATTTTATTCTGCACCTTCCAAATAACGAACGTCCGTTTCACCAGATCAAGAGCTAGAATTTGTTCTCATTTCTCACAATAAGAGTTGTTCTCATTAGAACTCATCCCTATATATATATATATATATATATATATATATATATATATATATATATATATATATATATATTTGTCGACGAAGCTTTCTCAGTTTATGTCAAAGAGGTAGGTTTCTAAAAAACTAAACAGCATGTGTAGGCTGTAGGCTGTAGAACAGCACAGATGGATAAAGAGATTTGATGAAAAACGATTTTTGCTTGCCGCCGCATTCCATCTTCGAAGGTCGGTACAGTTGAATAATATGTAATTCGTTATATTTATTCTGATCTATTAATGGATGTAAACTAGTTTACCACCCTCCCCCTACGTGAAATATTTTACACGGTACAGTGTAAAGTGTTGTTTAAAAAGTGTCATACAATTTACATCAAATTGTTAAAACAAACAGTGTAAAACGTTTACATCCCCACACTTTGCATGCAAAGTGTTTACTTTACACCATAACAAACGGGCCCTAAATCATTTCTACTTTATTCTTACTTTATCAATCCAATATCAACCACACAAACTCACTTTTATTAATAACCGTGTCATCTTCTCTTGTCCCAAACTTAAGAGGACGGAGGTAGTATTTTTTTAAACGAAAAACTTATCAAAAAAAGGAAAATGTAGCAAATTTTTTAATACATCCAAAATTGAAAAGTGTAGCAAGCAAAAAAAAATACGGAGGGAGTGTATGTTATTAACAAAATAAAGAAGAAATTACATGTAAAAATAGAAAAAATTGTCATCTACCTTAACTTCAGTCAATACGGCCAGAAAAGTAACTCCAATGTTACTTTTTCTGCTTATTACACAATTCAGCGCGTGAAATGAAAAATTACGTGTTTGGTGAAAAGTTGGTTGATAAGCCTGATAAGTCGAAAAAAAGTGTTGTCAAACGGCCTCTATAAGTGTTTTATATTTTTATTATTTAGAGCTCGTTTGTGTAATAATAAGAAGAATATGGTTGGAGCTACTTTTATGGTTGTATTGTCTTAAAATTACTCTAAAGGACCATTTTAGCTAATTCTTCATGTAATTTTTTTATTGATTACATATATTTTAAGTATCTTTTTTCATAAATCAACAGAATCAGCCAATACAATCACTTCACCCAGACTTTCATAAATTTTAGCAAAAGCAGACGATTCAGTCGATTTAGTGTTACCAATTTGGCTCTTAAATTTTACTACCTCCGGTTTTTATTAAACTTCACACTTTGACTTCACACAAAATAAGGAAAGAAATTTGACTTTACTGTAGAGTACACTGTTGACGCACTGTTTGACACTGTTTAGCACTGTTGAGACACTGTTTGGCACTGTTAAGACACTGTTTGGCACTGTTTGACACTGTTTTGATGTAGATTTCTTTGCCAAAAAAGGAAATAAGGAATTGTGAATTTTATTTTAGACCGTCCCAAAAAGAAAAGTGTGAAGTTTAATAAAAACCGGAGGGAGTACATTTTAGTCTAATCTCTCCCAACCATTTACTTTTCTCCCCCTCTCCCTCTTGCATCTTTTTTCTTCAATTTTCATCACCTTCACACCTAGCCGCATATTCTATCTTCATCATATTCACCATCTCCATCTTTCATCATCTTTCACTTTCATTAACCTCACCATATTCATCACCTTATTGTCTTTACTGTTACCATCTTCTAAGATTGGAAAATAAAAAGTTTTAAAGCCGCAAGAATATTCGCTAAAAAAATCTTGTGTGATTTACATGTCAAATATTGTTTGTGTCGTGCTGGAAAATGATATAAATTGTCTGTAACATTTTGTAAAAATCCACAAGGACAAAAAATGTCTATATATAGACACATTTTAGTCCATGGGTTCTCGGACAAAATTGTTAAGCATAGAAAAAAATTGTACAAATTATCTGTGCTCAGACAACTATTGTTTATGCACACACATTGGTTTCCATGCAATCAAACTCTGTCATGTCTGCAACACATCAAACAAACCAATGTTTGTACACAAACGTTAGTTGTCCCTATGTAGATGCGGGCATTTCTGCCTTCTTGAAGCCTTAGCTTTGCCGCCAACTCACTGACTTCCTCGCCTCCCTTCTGCCCTACCGTACAAGCGCCATGCGCCCTCACTCCACCTTTCTCTTTCTAGTCTCCAGCTGTGCCAGCGTCTTCTCCTGACGTTGGTTCTCCCTTGCCCTCGCCTTATGGTTGCAGCAGCCTGTCTCCTGTGGATGCGGGCAGCATGATATCTTTGCCATTGTCCATACCACCTTCTCCATCCTTGCCTCCTTCTACAGAGGCATGCTCATTGCTCATCTCCGTTACCAAACCCCATCCTCTGCAATCCTCTCTGCTTAATACTCAACCTATGCGGCTCGCGCAAAGTCATAGATTTTTAAACTCAAAGCCATATTTAATTTAAATACAAATGTAATGACATGTGATCCAAACCGTTTTTCTAGTGCCAATAAAGATCTTAAATGGAGAGGTTACGATAGAAGAATTTAATGCATTGATTATTAATCACACATGTGATTTGGTTTGTTTTGACTCTTCTAAAAATATAAGTGTATCTAAGTGGATTTATAAGACAAGATATCGTTTTGGTGGTTTTGTTGCGAGGTACAGAACTCATCTTGTTGGTCAAAGTTTTAATCAGCAGGCTGGTATATAGTTTTTCGTGAAACTTTTAGTCCTGTTTTCAAACCTACCACACTTCGTATTGTTCTCACTTTAGTTGTCTCTTTTGATTGGTCTATTCATGAGTTAGATGTCAAAAATGATTCCATTCATCGTCATCTTACGAAGGATGATAGTGTGGAATTCTTTTTATGCATGTTTGTATTTGTAACCATTTTTCATTGTTTGGATACGAACTTTACCACAATATACTATGTATAAGTGCAAGTATTGATTTTATCTTGAGACACACAATGACTTTAGTGCTGTCAAAGAAAGTTTATGTGTCAACCTCCAAATTTTGTTCATCACCGCATATGAAAAAAAGGGCTAAAGGTCTAAACCATAATAATTGAATAATACACAAAAAAAAATTACTACGCGTCTACGCGCAATATTTATAAGGAATTTCTTGTTGTATACAAAATTTCTACATAATATGTATACAACTTGTGTACACAGGCAATTGACATACATTTACTAATTATTTTAAACGAATTATGTGTGTACACAGACAACAAAGAAGTGTTTTTAAAAGTACAAGTTAATTATAATTTTGCATACAAATATAATATTTCTACATGGTGATTATTTATACTACTATGCTTCGTGTATATAGTAATACACGACATTTTTACACAGCGGTCAAATTACCTGTGCACAAGGGACAACTAGGGAGTTAACACGGCAGGTAAATAGAAATTTTTAACAAGGGACAAATATATAGAAATTATTTGTTACACGGCGGGTAACAAATTTTTCATTTTTAAAGAACTGTTTTTCATAGGAAGTACTTAAAAAATATTGTCTCTGTCATAGACAAAAGAAATTATGGATGCTAAAAATTATTCTCTTTTACAAAAAGAAAAAAAATGTGCACATGCATCCCACGGGTCATGGTCAATCTCCTTAACTACAGCCGGTACTAGCTAGAGCTAGTCAACAAACAATTACCACTGCAGTTAAATTTCTGTTGAAGAATTGTTGACCCCTAGATCAGTTACATTGAGCTGCTAATTTAAGTAATATAGGCGGCCAGTTATTGTGCTGCTTGCCGTAGACGTACGACGGAGATTACTCGATCCAGTCATTTTTCAGAATGGAGCAGATGATGTTCTGCAAAGCTTGCAGTTTTTGTGGGAATCTGCCTCTATACGCAGCTGTCCATCCATTTCAAGACACACCATTAATAAAGTTAGTTAATAATTATCCATAATAAAAATTTAGGGATTTTTCAAAAATATTATCAAAATAAAACCTATTTACAAAATATGATTTATTCTTACTACAATGTAATGTCATGATAACTTAACTTTATAAAATAAACATAAACTTAACTTTACTAGTCACAATTTGTCAACAATGTTTATTTTGTCATAAATATGCAATTAAATATGATTTCCTTTGTTTTTGACACATATCACTGAAAAGCCAAAACAAATCTCGTCATATTTAAATATTGAGGGGCAAAAATACTCTTATTAAAAAATTGCATTTTAAATTTCTTTCGTCAATTTTAAACTATTGCACTTTATTGCAGACGTTATAGCACGACATTACTGTACTTCATGAACACAAACGGCACGACATTACGAAAAATTTTAGGAACTTATCGTTCTTTTTTTGCTTTTTAGATATGATAACTTTAATTTTTACGTCGGATTAAATATACTGCGATTTATGTCGGCGTTACTGCATGTTAAGAATTTTTGTTTCTTTTTATTCTTTTTAGATTTGAGAACTTTAGTTTTTGTGGCTAATTATTTAATATATTGCATTTTATGTCAGCGTTAATGCTCTGCATTACATTACATTACATCTTGTTATATTCACTGTATTGAATAAAAATTATTCATTGCATTAAAAAAATTTATTCACTGTGTTCACTACTCACTATCTTAAGATTCACTGCCCATATAGTCTTCAATCATCTTCAACCTTGCATTCGTCTTCAATCTCCGGTTCATCTTCATCCTCAATGGCCTTGGCTAAAGAATCTGAGTTGTCGGAGCGGTTGACGGGAAGCGTTCTTTGGGAAGATCGCCAACCCCAATTTTCAGGAAATGCAAAAGGAAGGAGAAGAAGAAAGAGAAGGAGAGGAGAAGGAGGAGTAGGAGGAGGAGAAAAAGAATGAGAAGAAGCATAGGGAAAAGGAATAGGGGTAGGGGCAGCGGGAGGAGGTTGGGGGTTGGAGAAAGGCGGGTGACTTGAGACATGCGGCGTGTGGGCGGCTGGAGGCTAGCAACCGAGCGTCTAGTGGAGGCTTGTCCGGCATCCAACTGTAAGCGGTTGACGGTTGGCAGTTTAGGGTTGGTGGTTGACGTCCAACTTCCAATTTGGTCCATGTACTATCACAAAAACGTCAATTAAGTCCTCGTATTTCTAAAAAATATCAATATAATCCTCAAACATTTAATAACTGTTCAATGGAGTCCATTAGCAGGTTACCCGCCGCGTCACCAAGTCATCTGTGACATGGCACACATGGCATTTGAGTCAACAATGACTTTGCTGACGTGGCACACACATGACTTCCCTGTCAACAGTTACTTTGCTGACATATCGCACACATGGACTACCATGTCAGCAGGTGCCCAGCCAACGTGAGAGTTAAAACCTGCTAATTGACTCAGTTGGATATTTTTTCAAAATTGGAGGGTTTGATTGATTTTTTTCAAAGTATGAGGAATTAATTGTCGTTTTCGTGATAGTATGAGGACCAAATTGAAAGTTTTTTCTTAGAAGGGAAAACTATTAATTTTTTAATTTATTTGCCCTTTAAATAATTAGTCCATATAAATTATTTGTTAATTTATTTATCAAATAAAATTATTTAAACTTACCAATTAAATATTATTTTGGGGAAAAACTAACTAAATCATGGGAGAAAGTGAGAGTTTTGTTCGGTTAATTACTGATTTGATAAACACCATTTAGCTAGGTGCCCTAAAAATAAGACAAAGTTCAACGATCAATACGAGACAAATTAAGGGAGCAATAATAATTAATAAACTATGATACGTGTCTAGGTCTATGTGATTAATTAATTTCGGCGATACAATGGTTTAATTAATTCTACTCTCGATCTGGTGCGGCCGGAGGCCCGGAGAAGCATAGCTAGCTCTGGGTGTCTGTCTTTTCCGCTTCTAACTAGTACCTCAACGATGAAGTATAGATGGAAATCAATCTTTCACCCATATAGCTTCGGGTATACTCCGTATATATATACTACGTATATTTTTTTTTGGAATATACTCCGTTTATTCTTTAAACAGCTTATATAAGCATTCTGGAATATTATTCTTGAGGAATAATACTCGCAGGCGAGTGGGACATGGTAGAGATGTGCAGGTTTGGGCAGACGCATGGTTGCCGGGACAGGGTTCGGGGCGAATCCAGTCAGCCAAACCCCCTGGGGTCCGAGATATGAATGTGGCAGCGTTGAGGAACCATACGGGGAGGGAATGGAATAGGGAGAGGATTCATTCTATTTTTGAAGCGGTGGATAGAGATCAAATTTTAAGCATACCGATTAGTAAAGTGGACAGAGATGACGGCTACTGGTGGACAGGGGAGAAAAATGGGAATTTTTCTGTTAAAAGTTGCTACAGGAAGTTAGTCAATACAGTCCCGTCCGGAGGAACAAGTAGTTGGGCTAACTTGTGGGCACTTGAGGTACCTCCTAAATTTAAATATTTTATTTGGCAGGTACTGGATGGAATGCTCCCTACAGTTGATAATCTAAGTAGAAAAGGCGTGCAAATCAGCGAAAATTGTCATCTCTGTAATGGAGGCTCCGAAGACCTAGAACACACCTTCTGGGAGTGCGTTTATGCGCAGGAAGTTTGGCAACAGGCTAGTGGAGTGACTCAAGTGCAGGAGTGGATTAAGCATCAACTCACACATGCTAGCAGAGAGCAACAAGGAGAGTTTGTGGCCCTATTTTGGGGTATATGGAAGCGGCGCAATGCTCTTGTTAGGAAAAATGAGTGGCAAGGTTCGGCAGGAGTCATTAGCAACGCATTGAGCATGATAACTAATTGGAGGATGGCCCAAGGACCAGGGGCTAAGTCAAAGAAAAAGCCCAGTGAGAATGTGCAGGTATGGCGCAGACCGGGGAGGGATTTTATATTAAAATAAATGTTGATGCTGCTCTGGAGCCAAATAGTGACAAAAGGGCCTGGGGTTGGGTGGCAAGGACTGAGCAGGGGGATTTCATTAAGGCGGGAGGAGGGTCTGCCAATGCAGGATGGTCACCGACGGAAACAGAAGCGATTGGGTTGAGGGAGACTATTCAGGAGGCGATCACAGCGGGCTGGCAGAGAGTGGCTTTCGAGACAGACACACTCTCAATTGTTCAGGGTATTCAGCAAGAGGGAGGTTTGTCTTATCTGGATCTTATCCTGGACGACATTAGAGAAATTTTGACAACAAAGAATAATTATAGTGTTTCTTTTTGTAGACGATCTGCGAATCGTGTAGCTCATGCACTGGCTAAAGCACACGTTGTTCTCTCAGATCATAGGAGTACCTTTGATATAGCTCCTCATTATATTGTAAGCCATCTGGCAAACGATTTTATTAATTAATTAGAGATGGTGGTTGATGATAAAAAAAAAAGCATTCTGATTTTTGGCGCTATCCGCGCTACATGTATTGTGTTATTCACTTGCTAATTACTCCTAATTATAGGGAAAAAATGAACAGATATTATACTCTGTAATACATAGTACTTCCTCCGATGTATCTAAAAAATAGTACTCCCTCCGTCCCGGAAAATTCTTCCCGGTTTGGCTTGGATCGGAGTTTAAGAAAGTGAGAGTACAGTGAAAATGTATGGTTGTGGTTGAGTAAGAAAAAGGTAAATGAATGGTAGACACACAAATCTTTCCAAAAAGGGAAATGAGAAGAATTTTTGGGACATCCCAAAAAGGTAAGTGGGGTTCATTTGCAATGGAGCCAAAGATTCATTTTTTTTGCTTGAGAATATGATGGAATAAAGCAAAATAACTCACTAAACTGTCTTTCGGTATGAAGCAGCAGTTAGTCCATGCAATTTTGGACGCGATTTTCACTAAGGGCCATCCGGAAACAGTCTTTCTATGCTTTAGTATAGGAGTAAGACTGCGTACATCCGACCCCCTACCTCACCGTATATGGGAGCCTTTGCGGCACTAGGGTAAATGAAAATGATGAAATGGTCCCAAAATGGTAAGAGAAGAATTTTGTGAGATGGAAGTGGTAAGATTTAAGAGGATAATTCTAAAAAAAAATAAAAAAAAATAAAAGACAAAAATGGCTGCCGGTTTCGTCTATCACTTATTGATCTGTTTACCTCTTGATATTCTTCAATGAGCTTAGATTTCTCTTTCAAAAGGAGTTTCACTTCTTGCTCTAACGCACTTGTATGAGCCTGCATTTTTGTACATACATCATGTCAATATGTTATCCATACTTACATACTTCTCTATGATAATTACTTTCAACCAATATGTTATCCATACATACATACTTCTCTATGATAATTACTTTCAACCGTTAAATCTTACTATTTTCGTCTCTTAAAACTTTGACAAGTTTGACCGGCACGAAGATATCATTTTCATTTTCATTTACCCCTGTGCCGCAAAGGCTCCCACCTACGGTTGGGTAATGGGGGTCAGATGTACGTAGTCTTACCTCTGTACTAAAGCACATGGAGACTGTTCTCGGATGACCCATAGTGAAAATCGCGCCCAAAATTACATGGACTGACCGTTGCTTCATAACAAAGAAGCAACAGACAGTTTAGTGAGTCATTTTGCTTTATTCCATCATATTCTCAAGCCAAAAAATAATGAATCTTTGTATAGAGGAGAAAGTACTAACTCAAACCACAAATTCATTACTTAAAATGGAAAGCAACAAGTTAGTGGGACATCCAAAAAGGAAAATTTGCAAAATTTTAAGGGACCGATGAAGTAATTAATTATATTCGAAAGTGTATCCTAGAATCTCATCTGTTCACCTCCAACATTTATCTAACTGATGATTCCCTAATATAGTGAATTACATATTAGTTCCAAATTACTCCGTATAAGTTTATCACAAAAGTCAAATTTAAACTCTTTTTTTAAAATATTTATGAGACTCTAGCTATTGAAACAAATAGGTGATATATAGTAATGAAAAAGAGGATCAAATTTCATTTTCCGCTAAATATAGAGTCTCATCAAACAAACTTTATACGAACGTTAGTACAAACTGCGTATATACATGTCCCATGTCACATACTTCAGTTTTCATTAATAATTAAAGCGTAAATGTAAAAAAATAAATTTATTTATAAATAAAAAACGAAACTAAATACTTAATATTAAATAAAATTAATAGAAATAAAAAATTAGAAAAATAAAATTAGAAAAGTAAAAAACTTAAAACAAAAATAACATAATGTAAATAAATAAAAACATGTGCAGACTTTTGTTGCCGCCTTAATAATCTTCCAGTACCACCATCTGCGACCACCAGAAAAAAATGATAACATGTGTCTGTAGTATCATCTTGATGGCAAATTTGGAGAAAAAAATGACATTTTTAAAAAGTAAAAATATCATCTTAATAGCATTTCCAAAAAAATGACTGTTTTTACATAGAATGGAATTTGTTTACCAATCGGTGGTGGAAGGGATTGTGTCAAAGACATCAATAATTTTTTATATTTTTATGTGTTTTATGCATCGAGTATTTTTGAATTTTTTTAATTTTTTAAATTAAATTATTATATAATGTTTTAAATATATTTTTTCTATATTTTTTGCAATTTTATTATGAATTAAAATATTTTTTATAATTCTTATGATTTTACCCAAATTAAATTACGGAGTATGATCTTCCAATGAAGTTATGTAATAGGAAAATAAAATATACTTTAGTCTTCTTTTGAGAAGATAAGTAATACTCCATATAGAAGCCGTTTGGCAATACTATTTTTGTTGGCTTATCGAACTTATCAGCCAATTTTTTACCAAACACGCAATTTTTACTTTCGCGCGCTGAATTGTGTAATAAGCAGAAAAAATAAGACGAAGTTATTTTTCTGGCTGTATTGGCAGAAAAAATAAGACGATCACTTTACTTATTTTTACATATAATATTTTCTTTATATTATTAATAAATATTTTTTTCTTAAATCGGTAGAATCAGGCAATGCAGCCACTCCAACCAGAACTTCATAAATTTCACCTCATAATATTATTTGTGCATTTAGGGATGAAATTTACTAATATTTAGGATTATTTTCCTTAAATTAAGTGATAAATAAATGAGCTTAAATTAGAGAATAATGAGAGTGTACGCATGAGTAGAGAATACTTTCCTCTTTTCTTGCTCTAGAGCGAGCGGCCGCTTCCCGGTTCTTCATCATCCGCTTATGCCTGTGGTCGGCGGGAGTGTTGGGTGATTGGTGAACCCTCTTCCTCCGGCCGCTGGAAACCGGAGATGAAGCAGCGATTCGGCGGCCATCAGGGGAAACGGAATAAAGATGAGGCAAGACAGAGGTGTGGGCATCAGCTGGTCCGCAGGAGAAATGGATCTCCGGGACATTGCTACATAGGCTGAGGCTGGGAGGCGGCGGAGTGTTTTGGGCGGCGAAGGGTCGGCCTAAGAATTCGTGCAAAGCGACGCCGTGGGGGGCAGGGGGCTTCAAGTGGTGGAGGGAGGAGAGGTTGATGTCTTCCCAGAGGTCTTCCATCGCCGCCCGGATATCAAAGATCGATCCGATCCGATCCAGCTGCGCTTAAATGAAAGCTTAAAGATCGTTAACGAATGAACGAATTGTAGGTAGGTATTGAAGCAGCAGCAGCAGCTGCTAATAAGGGCTAGGCCTCACTCACTCACTGTTTAATCACATCAGGACGTACTACTACTCTACTATTCCACCATATCTATCACACACGCAATATTAATTAATTATTACTCATATCTATTAGCCTCGTCTTATTGGTTAGTGCAGGAAGACGTAGCCATAGGTGCATAGCTGATCCATCGAACAAAGATGCCCTCGAAAAGGCGAAACCCAGACTCCTCACGTACGTCCAATGTTATTGTCCTACTTTATTCAAGAACCAAACTCCAAACCTTATTTCAAAAAAAAATGGCGTCACAACATGTAGGGGCGGATCTAGAGCACTAGGTCGGACTGGGTCGATACATAAAAAAAAAAATTAAAAATTTTTACATAGAATTTTGTACACTAAAAATACAGGCATTTTTAAAATTTGGGCTGGGCCAGAGCCAGAGATGGCTCTCCCCTAACTCCGCCCATACTAACATGAATCGATTCATAATATCAGAGTTAAAAAGGAAACGAGCATACCAACACAACTAGTTGTGAAACTACCAGTTCATATGTGAGGTCTCGTGTTCGAAACCCGCTATGCACCAAAGGGAAGATGATGGGGGTCTTGTTCCCAATGATTCTTCCTACCTTCATGGAGTTGCTCAGCGGCTAAGAGGGGAGAGGATGATAATGCAGCTTTGCAGATTCGTGTGGTGGGAGGACTCCCTGGATGGCTGGGCTATGCGGGCTGACAGGCTTTGGAAGTCCTACTTGATCTGCCCTGTGGAACCAATACCGACAAGGCTGACTATGATCAGATCTGGATTTAACTGTTTAGGGGCATTGAAGGGTAGTTCATAGACTCCGTGACTAGGGGACCGCAAGCACCGACACCTGTATCATTAAAAAAAGAGTTAAAAAGGAAAAAAGATAAGAATAATATAAAAAAATAAGATAGAGATCGATAAATCAAATAACATAAGAAAATAAGAAAGATATACTGAGTATAAAAGAATATAAAAAGATAAAAATACGAAGTAAAAAATAACATGAGGAATTGCCCCAAATAAGACTAAAACATGCTCAAAATTCCAAAGTAGGAGTTTAAGTATTAAATCCCCTAAATAGGACTCCAAATTACATTTATACCCGTTATCCAAAAAGTCATCGATCAACTCTTCTCCTCCCAACCCCTGCGATTTCTCCCTCCCCATCGGCCGCCACCTCCATCGATTGCAGCCCCTCACCTGCGAATCTGTCACGAACCAGGACAACAACTTCTCTGCCATTGGTTGCGGTTCTGTGATCATCGAAGCCCGCACATGTGTTTTGCGATTTCTCTGACGAAGTCGATCAGGTACTCTTCCTCTTTTTTTCTTCTTCTTCTTCTTCATCTTCTCTTCTCCCTTCTTCTTCACTTCTTTCTTCTTCGTGATTCTCTATTTTTGTTTTGTCAATTAATGTTATTGCTTTCAAAATCCAAAATAAAATTTTGGATTTGAAAATTTCAGATGAAGAGTCCAATTTAACAACAAAGTGAAAGAAATGAGTTTGAATTTTTATATACTATGTATTTATCAATTTTGATTAATTTCAAATATGAGAATATCATAGCTATTTTGTGTTAGAAAAATGCCACAACTATCAGTTTCATGACATTAAACGTATAAAGATGTCAGTTTTATTACATAATGTCACGCCCCGGACCTATCCGGACACGTCAACAATCCGCCGTACAGTACGAATGGTCAACCGCAGTCCAACACATCCATATTATACAAGGCGTCTGGAATATCATTCACACATAGTACATCCATAAACAACATAATGTAAAATATTCACTTAAAACAACGGAAGCATTCAATACAAGTGTGCATGCCACACTTTGGCAAACATGGGCATACAAGCCCCAAATAAATATTTAAAAATAATATCCATGAGCATTATTTTAAAATGTTTTCAAAACAGGAACGGAAGAAGCACGAACCACGTCTCCCTCCTTTGATCTTCCCGAAGCAACGGGCAGTGGTAGCAACCTTCAAGTTCTACCTGAAACTGTGAGGTGGCCTCCCCCGTGAAGGGGAGGTCAGTACTTGGAAGCATTTGACAAGTACAATGACAACTATACTAAGTATAATCAAAGTTTCAATTTCCAAGACCCTCACTCTAAGATGTTATTCATTTATGATTAACTCATGTCCTCCATGCTAGAGCTCGGCTCATAGTCATATCAATTTGTGCTAGAGCTCGGCTCATAGTCACCCTACGTTTGCTAGAGCTCGGCTCATAGTCATACTAATTTGTGCTAGAGCTCGGCTCATAGTCACCCTACGCTTGCTAGAGCTCGGCTCATAGTCATACTAATTTGTGCTAGAGCTCGGCTCATAGTCACCCTACCACGTGCTAGAGCTCGGCTCATAGTCACGTCAACTAATCCCTAAACCACTTCTTAGTCTAGGTTCCATCCATTTTGAGTAACCCCTAAGGCTTACTCCAAATGTAACTTGAGTTCATAACAATTTGGATATTTCAATTAAATTACTCATTCAAGTATAACTTGGCTCTAATATCAAAATATTACTTTTATCCTTCCATGACTTTCTTACATGAGGTAAAAGTATATTTATCACAATTTAGTTTATAGTTTACACCACTATGATGTCATTGTATTCATAACACACAATCATACACAATTTGTTCATAAATTTGTATATTATGCATTTTTACTTATAACAATAATAATCTCATTTAGGCATCTTTTTATTATAAATAAATCATGCCAAACACATATAATTCATTTAGGTAATCTTATGAAATTAACCCGATAATTATAAGCAATATAGTCGGTCATCCTCACCTTAAGTGAGCTTAAGCGCGTTTTACGTTCCCTGATTTGAACTTTGACTAATTCCGGCAAGCTTTGACCAACTCCGGCGTACTTTGACCAACTCCGGCGAAACTCCGGCGAGGTTCAAAAATGCTTAAGTCAAGTCCCTAACAAGGTTTTAACATCATAAAACCTTAATCAATACAAATAACCTCTAAAGGTTATTTTCCGGTAACCCGGTCGTTTTGACTTCTAAATCCGTTCTTGGACCTAGAACCACTTTCCAACCCATCATTCTACACTTAATCGTGTGGAACCATTCTCAAGGGTCTTCATATGATATATATCTCATATGATAGAAGAAAAATAAAGGAAAAGTTAATATAAGGTCTTTACCTTAACCCTTCTCACTTTCTCCTCACTTTTCCTTCTCAAAGACCTCCTTTTGGACCCTTAAGCTTGAGCTCTCTTCAAAGATGGAGAATGGAGGATGGAAAATTACTCTTGCTTCTTTCTTGGGTGCTGGCCGAGATGGGGGGTGAGGGAGAGAGGGGTGAGATGTTCTTTTTGGCTTTCTTGCCAAATGAGTGAGGATGGGGTCCTTAGGATGTCAAAGTGGTCTCCCCCATCATCTCAAGGTTTTCAGACCTTGTTTGAGACAAATCAGCCTCCATTTTGTGGCCAAAATCGTGGGTTGGCCCCCACTCATGTGGGAGGTCAACCCCTTTTGTCCCGAAGTGTACAATCGGTCCCGAAAGTTGTATTTTTCGGACAGTTTTTGTTATATTTTATTTTATCGGGTCAAATAAAATATTTTACATGCTCTTTAACCAACATGAACCTTATAATGAATATTCATTCCCCAACTTTAATTTATAAGTCCCCGAAATTCAATTTCGGACATTTATCGGTAAAATCGTCAATACCGGTATTTGGGCTTCTTTTGACCAATCGGTCAACTCTGGACCTTTCCATGGTTCAAAAGAAGTAGCCACCACTATATAAATATTATCTTGACCAAGATAAATAAAATATATGGTTTCGGGAATATCGGGCGGCCCCCGCTCCCGGTGCGGGCCCCATGTGCGAATTTACTATTCACGCAAAAACATTAATAAAAATTCACAACTTCGAATACTCGTTAACCATTCCATGAGTTCAATACATTATTCTCTTTAAAAGTAAATACATTTGGGGACGGTGTTACAAGTTCACCCCCCCTTATTTGGGATTTCGTCCCCGAAATCCACGTGTCTAATCGAAAAGAAACGGGTATTGCTCCCTCATTGAGACCTCAGTCTCCCAGGTTTCTTCTTCGACTCGATCACTCCTCCAAAGAACCTTTACCATAGGAATCTCTTTGTTCCTCAGTTTCTTCACCTGTTGGCCCACAATCTTTACCGGTTCCACCGCATATTGTAGGTCTTCACGTATCTCCACCGGTGGCTTCTCAAGAATATGAGATGGATCTCTCACGTATTTCTTGAGCATTGATATATGAAACACGTCGTGTATCTTCTCAAGTTCTGGCGTCAACTTGAGACGGTATGCCACGGCCCCAATCCTTTCAAGGATTTCAAACGGACCAATGTATCGGGGGTTGAGTTTTCCCCTCGATATAAATCGGATGATACCCTTCCAAGGAGAAATCCTTAGGAAGACCTTATCACCGACCCCGAACTCCAATGGCCTTCGTCGTTTGTCGGCATAACTCTTCTGCCGATCTTGAGCAGCCTTGAGTCTATCTTGAATGACTTTCACCTTAGCCTTGGTGATTTCAACGAGTTCAATCCCCTCGAGCTTGGCCTCGCCAACCTCGTCCCAACACAACGGTGTCCTGCATTTCCTCCCATACAATGCCTCGTATGGAGGCATGCCAATACTCGCCTGATAACTATTGTTATAGGCAAACTCAACTAGAGCCAAATGTTTGTCCCAACTCCCTTGGAACTCCAGAGCACACGCCCTAAGCATGTCTTCCAATATCTGTATCACCCTCTCAGATTGTCCATCCGTCTGTGGATGAAAAGCTGTGCTAAACTTTAGTTTAGTACCCAAAGATGCTTGAAACTTGGGCCAAAATCGAGATGTGAATCGTGGGTCCCTATCCGAGACAATGGATATTGGGACTCCATGTAGTCTCACAATCTCCTCCGTGTATAGCTTTGCCAATCTTTCAAGAGGATAAGTAATGTTGATAGGCAAAAAGTGTGCACTCTTGGTGAGCCTATCAACCACTACCCATACCGAATCATAGTTGTTCACTGTTCGTGGTAGCCCCACCACGAAGTCCATGGTCACATGCTCCCACTTCCATTCTGGAATGGTCAATGGCTGCAAAAGCCCTGCCGGGTGCTGGTGCTCCGCCTTGACTTGCTGGCAAGTGAGGCATCGACTCACGTACTCTGCGATATCCCTCTTCATACCCGACCACCAGTAACTTTCCTTCAAGTCTCGGTACATTTTAGTGCCTCCTGGATGCATAGCATATGCCGAAGAATGAGCCTCCTCTAGTATAGACTTTTGGAGCTCCTCACTCTTTGGTATGCATACCCGGTCCTTAAACAGTAAAAGACCGTCATCACGTACTCGAAAGTTCTCCACGGGCCCTTCAAGGATTCTCTCCCGGATCTTCTGACATTCCTCATCAATGGCCTGACATCTACTGATCTCACCCAGCAATGTAGGTCTAACCTCGAACCTAGCAATGAGGACCCCACTCGTGGACACCTCCACTTGCGCCCTCAAAGTTCGTAGACATGTGAGTAATGTCCCCGACGTACCCTTCCTGCTCAGTGCATCGGCCACTACATTGGCCTTTCCGGGATGATAGTCGATGATCAAGTCATAATCCTTGATCAACTCCATCCATCTCCTTTGCCTCATATTCAACTCTTTCTGAGTGAATACATACTTGAGGCTCTTATGATCGGTGAAAATGTGACATGTCTCTCCATAGAGATAATGTCTCCAAATCTTTAGTGCAAACACTACCGCCCCCAACTCCAGATCATGGGTAGGGTAGTTCGCCTCGTGTTTCTTCAATTGCCTAGAAGCATAGGCAATCACCCGACCGTTCTGCATGAGTACACATCCCAGCCCTTGGATGCTAGCATCACTATATATGTCATACCCTATCCCCTGTGTGGGTAGGGCGAGAACCGGTGCTTCCGTAAGCCGTTTCTTTAGTTCGAGAAAGCCTTTCTCACAATTGTCGTCCCATATGAACTTGGCCCCTTTCTTCGTGAGTTTTGTCAATGGAGACGCCAATACGGAAAATTTTTCAACAAACTTTCGATAGTAGCCCGCTAAGCCAAGGAAACTACGTATCTCTTTCACATTTTTGGGTCTCTCCCAATTCATAATGGCTTCTATCTTGGCTTTATCCACCGAAATGCCCGAACTTGACACGACATGCCCGAGAAATCCAATCTCTTTGAGCCAAAACTCGCATTTAGAGAACTTGGCAAAGAGTTGTTTTTCCCTTAGCCGTTCAAGTACAAGACTCAAATGATCTTCATGCTCCTCTTCACTCTTGGAGTATATCAGAATGTCGTCAATGAATACTATCACAAATTGATCTAAGTATTCACTGAACACCCGGTTCATCATGTCCATGAATGCCGCCGGTGCATTGGTTAGACCAAATGACATCACCAAAAACTCGTAGTGGCCATATCTAGTGCGAAATGCACTCTTAGGTATGTCACTCTCCTTTATCTTCAACTGATGATACCCCGACCTTAAATCAATCTTCGAGAATACTGTTGCCCCTCGAAGTTGATCAAACAAGTCATCAATCCTCGGTAAAGGGTACCTGTTCTTGATTGTGACCTTGTTCAACTGTCGGTAGTCTATACACATTCTTAGTGTACCATCTTTCTTCTTTACGAAGAGTACGGGTGCTCCCCACGGTGAATGACTGGGTCTAATGAACCCGTTGTCCAATAGCTCCTGAAGTTGAACCTTCAACTCTTGAAGCTCGGCCGGTGCCATTCGATAAGGAGGAATCGAGATGGGTTTGGTTCCCGGCTCCACTTCAATCACGAATTCGATCTCTCTGTCGGGTGGAAGCCCCGGCAAGTCTTTGGGAAAGACATCCGGATATTTGCACACGACACGTACATCGTTGATGTTAACCTCCTTCTTTGCTTCATCCACCACGTAAGCAAGGTATGCGTGGCATCCCTTCTTCATCATCTTCCGTGCCCTCATCACGGATATTATACAACTATGCGATCCTCCCCGATCTCCCTCGAAACGTAGAGTGTTTCCCTCAGCACCCTCGAGTTCCAAAACCTTGGCATAACAATCCACTCGAGCATGATGTTTCTCGAGCCAATCCATCCCTAGAATTGCATCGAATTCTAACATACTTAGAGGTACGAAGTCGCAAGTCAAAGGTTGACCCGTCACTTCTACTTCACACGAAGGATAGTAGTGTTTCCTCTCCACATCGTCTCCCAACGGTGTAGAGGCCAACAAGGGTTGTGTCATTACTATCAACGGCACGCCTAAACTTTCGGCAAACGCTTCACTCACGAATGAACGTTGTGCCCCGGTATCAATGAGAATTCTTGCGTTTCTACCATTGATCTTTAATGTTCCTACATATTTAAGTCATGTAAGACACACCACCCAACGTACCGGATCGAAACGGGGCTTAACAAAACATTTCGGGTGAAAATACACTGGACCGGCGCCGGTTATAGGCAAGACCGGCGCCGGTTTGCCTTCGGGGTGGCCGGATACACTAATTTTGAACTGGACCGGCGCCGGTTATGGCCAAAACCGGCGCCGGTTTACCATCGGCAACTTCGGAAAAATGTTTTTCTTCAAAAACCGGCCCCGGTTACGAGCACGGTGATTCTTCCGACCACTTTTTCCCCTAGACCGGCGCCGGTTATGGCCAAAACCGGCGCCGGTTTTGCTACGGCGTCTCCCGGAATTCAAGTTTTAATTGGCCTGAGTCACCCCGACCCTTGACCGGCGCCGGTTATGGGTCAAAACCGGCGCCGGTTTACCCACGGCGACCCCGAAACAGCCATTTTTAATTAGAACCGGCGCCGGTTTGAGCCTTGACCGGCGCCGGTTTACCCCTGGGCAGCTTATTTTTGCAACTTTTTGCCAAGAACCCGAACGGTATCGGCCCCGGCGAGCCCGTACAAACCCGCTATCATTCTTAGCACTCAAAATATGTAATTTATCAATTGTTACAAGGGATTACCTGCAACGGAGTCGGGATTAGCCCGAGCGTCAGCCTCGGTCATCGCGTAGACTCTAGCTTGAGTCCTCCCTTGATTTACGGACGGCGCGTTGCTCGTGCTCGCTCCCCCTTGCCCCGCACTAGCATGGGGTGCCCCGGTTCGGCTCCTACTCGCCGTGGTGGCGCCGCTTGATCCCGCCCCTCGGTTCCCACCAAGTTGAGGGCAGTTTGGTTTAATATGCCCTGTACTCCCGCATTGGAAGCACCGTGGTGGATCACGACACTTACCGGCGTGGCTCCTGTTACAATTCCTGCACCTGGGCGTCGTTGAGGCTTGTGAGCCCGAGTTGTGCCCGCTGAAAGCCGGGTTCCCCTTGGACGGCGGTGCCGGTGCTCTGAACGATCCACCTCCCCCATGGTTCCCCTTTTTGTTAGAACCTTGGGAGCCATGGCCTTCCCACTTTCTCTTCTTCGCCTCTTCGGCGTCTCTCTTCTTTCTCTCTTCCCATTGCTTCTCTCCTTTCAACCCTTGGGCAACCACTTGGCTGAAAGTCATGTTGGGCAATTGAGTCGCCCTATCACGTATCTCCAGGTCCAAGGCCTCCCAAAAGTGATTCACCATTCGGTTTTCATCACAAGCATACTCCGGTATGTGGTCGGCAAGGTCCCTGAACTTGTGCTCGAGTTCTTTCACCGTCATGTTACCCCCTTGGGTTAGGAGAGTATATTCCCTCACCTTTGCATTTACTTCAAAGTCGGAGTAGTATTGGGCAAAGAATTCTTGCCGAAAATCCTCCCAAGTAACATTCCCACCATACTTGCCTTTGGTTCCATCCCACCACTTGGATGCCAACCCTTCAAGTAACCTCACCGCGATTCTTAGTTTGAAATCGGGGGTGAGTTGCATGTCAAGGGCTGCCTCGTTCAGCCTCTTGATCCATTGCGCGGCCACCGAGATGTCCCCCGTCCCATCGAACGGTTTGCACCCCAAGTCCCTCGCCTCTTTGATGTATTTGGAGATCCTTATGGTTGGACCCCCATCACCTCGACTTCCATGCGCCTCCACATGGGTTCTTGAATCACAATAGCTCCTTCCTCTTGGAGCCCCACCCGAAGGTTGCCCCGCACGGCGCCTTCGGCGTTCTCTCCTTTCCTCGCGCTCCCGATGATATTGTTGGAGCAGCGCTTCAATCCGAGCCAAGGAGCCACTTTCCTCCTCGTCGCTCACATCATCATCATCCCCTTCATAAGGGGTCTCAACCGGCTCAGTTTCCGGCCGGTATGTTGAGTCCTCATAAGACCAATAGGTTTCGCTTTCCGTATCGACGTGGCCATCGCTCACGGTTTGTTGCTGTCGGCCTCCGCGGCCTCTTCCTCTTGATCCCCTAGAGGACCCCCGGCTACCGCGCTCGGACCCACCCGGTACACGGCCCGTCGGGTTCCTCCTAGTGATCCTTCCGACTGGCTCCATTTCTGAAAGGAAGTAGAATGAGTCATTAGACTCGTATCAATGTCACGTGACGGATAGGTACTTAAAGACATCCTTTGGCTCAAATCACCGTCATACCAATTGTTAAGGGTACCATCTTAACAATTAGAGACCTTGCAACTCAAGTACCAAAAGTTCTATAAGTACAAAACTTTTATGCTCATGGTTTTCAAATTCCTTTTCGAAAAGAGATTTTGAAGCTTCATTATGAAGTTTACGGACTAAGGCTCTGATACCAATTAAATTGTCACGCCCCGGACCTATCCGGACACGTCAACAATCCGCCGTACAGTACGAATGGTCAACCGCAGTCCAACACATCCATATTATACAAGGCGTCTGGAATATCATTCACACATAGTACATCCATAAACAACATAATGTAAAATATTCACTTAAAACAACGGAAGCATTCAATACAAGTGTGCATGCCACACTTTGGCAAACATGGGCATACAAGCCCCAAATAAATATTTAAAAATAATATCCATGAGCATTATTTTAAAATGTTTTCAAAACAGGAACGGAAGAAGCACGAACCACGTCTCCCTCCTTTGATCTTCCCGAAGCAACGGGCGGTGGTAGCAACCTTCAAGTTCTACCTGAAACTGTGAGGTGGCCTCCCCCGTGAAGGGGAGGTCAGTACTTGGAAGCATTTGACAAGTACAATGACAACTATACTAAGTATAATCAAAGTTTCAATTTCCAAGACCCTCACTCTAAGATGTTATTCATTTATGATTAACTCATGTCCTCCATGCTAGAGCTCGGCTCATAGTCATATCAATTTGTGCTAGAGCTCGGCTCATAGTCACCCTACGTTTGCTAGAGCTCGGCTCATAGTCATACTAATTTGTGCTAGAGCTCGGCTCATAGTCACCCTACGCTTGCTAGAGCTCGGCTCATAGTCATACTAATTTGTGCTAGAGCTCGGCTCATAGTCACCCTACCACGTGCTAGAGCTCGGCTCATAGTCACGTCAACTAATCCCTAAACCACTTCTTAGTCTAGGTTCCATCCATTTTGAGTAACCCCTAAGGCTTACTCCAAATGTAACTTGAGTTCATAACAATTTGGATATTTCAATTAAATTACTCATTCAAGTATAACTTGGCTCTAATATCAAAATATTACTTTTATCCTTCCATGACTTTCTTACATGAGGTAAAAGTATATTTATCACAATTTAGTTTATAGTTTACACCACTATGATGTCATTGTATTCATAACACACAATCATACACAATTTGTTCATAAATTTGTATATTATGCATTTTTACTTATAACAATAATAATCTCATTTAGGCATCTTTTTATTATAAATAAATCATGCCAAACACATATAATTCATTTAGGTAATCTTATGAAATTAACCCGATAATTATAAGCAATATAGTCGGTCATCCTCACCTTAAGTGAGCTTAAGCGCGTTTTACGTTCCCTGATTTGAACTTTGACTAATTCCGGCAAGCTTTGACCAACTCCGGCGTACTTTGACCAACTCCGGCGAAACTCCGGCGAGGTTCAAAAATGCTTAAGTCAAGTCCCTAACAAGGTTTTAACATCATAAAACCTTAATCAATACAAATAACCTCTAAAGGTTATTTTCCGGTAACCCGGTCGTTTTGACTTCTAAATCCGTTCTTGGACCTAGAACCACTTTCCAACCCATCATTCTACACTTAATCGTGTGGAACCATTCTCAAGGGTCTTCATATGATATATATCTCATATGATAGAAGAAAAATAAAGGAAAAGTTAATATAAGGTCTTTACCTTAACCCTTCTCACTTTCTCCTCACTTTTCCTTCTCAAAGACCTCCTTTTGGACCCTTAAGCTTGAGCTCTCTTCAAAGATGGAGAATGGAGGATGGAAAATTACTCTTGCTTCTTTCTTGGGTGCTGGCCGAGATGGGGGGTGAGGGAGAGAGGGGTGAGATGTTCTTTTTGGCTTTCTTGCCAAATGAGTGAGGATGGGGTCCTTAGGATGTCAAAGTGGTCTCCCCCATCATCTCAAGGTTTTCAGACCTTGTTTGAGACAAATCAGCCTCCATTTTGTGGCCAAAATCGTGGGTTGGCCCCCACTCATGTGGGAGGTCAACCCCTTTTGTCCCGAAGTGTACAATCGGTCCCGAAAGTTGTATTTTTCGGACAGTTTTTGTTATATTTTATTTTATCGGGTCAAATAAAATATTTTACATGCTCTTTAACCAACATGAACCTTATAATGAATATTCATTCCCCAACTTTAATTTATAAGTCCCCGAAATTCAATTTCGGACATTTATCGGTAAAATCGTCAATACCGGTATTTGGGCTTCTTTTGACCAATCGGTCAACTCTGGACCTTTCCATGGTTCAAAAGAAGTAGCCACCACTATATAAATATTATCTTGACCAAGATAAATAAAATATATGGTTTCGGGAATATCGGGCGGCCCCCGCTCCCGGTGCGGGCCCCATGTGCGAATTTACTATTCACGCAAAAACATTAATAAAAATTCACAACTTCGAATACTCGTTAACCATTCCATGAGTTCAATACATTATTCTCTTTAAAAGTAAATACATTTGGGGACGGTGTTACAAGTTCACCCCCCCTTATTTGGGATTTCGTCCCCGAAATCCACGTGTCTAATCGAAAAGAAACGGGTATTGCTCCCTCATTGAGACCTCAGTCTCCCAGGTTTCTTCTTCGACTCGATCACTCCTCCAAAGAACCTTTACCATAGGAATCTCTTTGTTCCTCAGTTTCTTCACCTGTTGGCCCACAATCTTTACCGGTTCCACCGCATATTGTAGGTCTTCACGTATCTCCACCGGTGGCTTCTCAAGAATATGAGATGGATCTCTCACGTATTTCTTGAGCATTGATATATGAAACACGTCGTGTATCTTCTCAAGAATATGAGATGGATCTCTCACGTATTGTAGGTCTTCACGTATCTCCACCTAAGCTAGGATATGGCTTCTTAATTGGAGAGATTCTCAAGAGAAAAGGCATAATAGGGAAAATCAAAGAAGAAACCAACTGGAGGAAATTCCTCCACCAAACCTCTAAAGCTGGGGCTCCACAAATATCAAGGGCAGAAGACACCTTTCTCTCCAATGAGCCCATCCAGATCGAATTCAATAAGATCAAAACCCAATCTCTGAAGAGGCTGCGATCAGAAGATAAAGAAGCCCAATCCAAGAAGCAAAGAAGAGAAACTACTACAAAAAGAAATCTGCAAGAAGAACTGGAAGCAGCTGCCTCCTCACTTCCCACTATTCATGAAGAAAGTGAGGGCTCCCGATCAGAGGAAGACCAGCATGCTCATGCTTCTCACTCTGAAGGTATTGATATATCTGCTACTCCACTCTCAATACATCCCCAATTCCATGAGCAGGTCACTCAAGAAGTAGAGCAGGAGGCTCCTCCTTCACCAGCAGATCACTCAATCACTCCCCTGGAAAGATTGGAAGCTGAATGGGCTCGAGTCAAAGAATGGAGGAAATGGAAGATGTCTCGAATCCTAACCCAAGCCAAAACCCTTTCCAAATTCATCACGGAAGAGTACTTTGCTCTAAACTGGCTAGGAACTGAGGACATAGCCAAAGCCACAAATCTTCACCAAATGAATCTGGTCTATCTCACAAAGAAGAGGCAGCTGACTGATAAACCACCAGAGGAGCACTCCGTGGATAAAAAGGATGATGATGATTCTGATGATGATGATGACAATCACTCTGGTCCAAATAACCCTCCACAGAATAGAGGTAAGCAAATCATCTCTTCTTCCTCTTCTAGTGATAAAGAACTTCAAATGGTTCTAGAAAAATCTAAATTTGAGACTAGAGGAGGTGGAGAAACCTCCAAAGCAATGAAGGAAGTAGCTCATCAGCCCACTGCAGATCAAGAACAGGAGTCTAGTGCACACTCTCAAGCGTCTACTCAAAACTTAGAGCAGCACTCTCCCACATTCATTCTTGCACCTGAGGATAATGACGAGGACACTGCTACCCTGGCAGACGTCTTCATCAAAGAAAGAAGGGCTACCACACAATTCATAAGCCGCGCCGAGGTCCGACTACACAAGAGACTCATCAAAATGAAGAAGCAACTAGAAGAAAAGCTAGATATCAGGTTTGGAGAAGTCCACAGCCACATCAGGAAAGATTCAATGATCCAACAAGTGTTCAATGCTGAGCAGAGAGCTCTCCTCAAGACCAAAACCTCTCAGCAGTCTGTCTTGACCAATGAAATAAAGCAGGAGATATCTGCACTAAAAGCCAAAAATGAAGAACTCGAAAGACAAGTGCTAGTACTTCAAAAGCAGCAACAAGCTCAGCCTACTGCAGCAAGTGCTTCTGAGCAATTGCCTTCTCTCCCAACCTTACCTTCTAATCTTCAGCAGGCTTTTCAAAAGGTGCAGGAACATGAAGAGTATCTCATGAAACTAAGGAATGAGGAGTTCCCTGCCATGTTCAAGCTATCTCAGAAATTCCTTATGGAGCAGCAGGCTCATGCTAAAGCCTATGAACAGCTCACTAAGGACATTGCTCACAACTTCCAAGTTCTCCACAAAGGAACTCAAGAAACCTTCTGGCAGCAAGGCAAGGACTTCCAGAAACTAGGACAAGACTTGGCACAGACAAAACACAAACTTCAGAACTTGGAACACGAAGTCAAAGATGAGGTAAAAACGGATCTTCTGGACATCAACAACCACATCAAGGCACTGTCTATTGAAGTCTATGGTCTGAATACATCCAGAAGACCACATGAAGATCCTGACTCTGATCCAGAGATAGAAGCTCTATTCAACGAAAGCCAGACCCCTGCTGCTGATGCCAAAAAGGGGGAAAGAACAACACAAGCAGGCCCCTCATCTGTAAGATCACTAGCAGCAAAGAAAGCCGCAGAAACCAGGAGAAAGAACAAGCTCCTCCAAGAAGAAGCGGAGATCAGACAAAGGAAAGCTGAAGAAGCAAAAGCCAAGAAGAAGCTGGAGGAAACCAACAAAAATAGACTTCAAGGAAAGTCCGAAAGTGACTAAAAACTATTGTACTTTAGACTGTAGACCAATGTACAATATTCTCAATAAAAATCAATAAAAACAATTGTTTCTTGTGTTGTATAGTTTTGGCATCATCAAAAAGGGGGAAACTGTTAGTACCCAATTTTGATAGATTTTGATGATGCCACTATACTTTGCACCCGTACATTGTGTCTAAACTAAATTCAAATATTAGCATTAAAATGTGACAAAATAAATGTAAAATTTTTGGAACTAATAAAATTACACTGGAAAGTCAAAATGCAATAAGGTAAAAATTCTTTTACCTTAAAAGGATATTTAAATCCTACCAGTATAATTCTATTAGCACACAAAAATTAAATGTCACATAAACATATACATTGAATGTATATGATTGAAGACAAAACTTGACCGGCATTTAATACCGGATCAAGTACTGGGGCCGCGGCATGGGACGCACACATAATACAAGACAAAGTGATCAGCTGAAATTAATGCTCCAGCACAAGAAGACAATTGTACTACTTATCCTTGCCAGAGAT
Source organism: Cuscuta epithymum (assembly GCA_945859915.1). Taxonomy (NCBI): domain Eukaryota; kingdom Viridiplantae; phylum Streptophyta; class Magnoliopsida; order Solanales; family Convolvulaceae; genus Cuscuta; species Cuscuta epithymum. The sequence goes on from CAMAPF010000976.1 coordinate 2,152,601, forward strand.
CTTCAACGACAAGGATTAATTCATCTCAACCAACGGATGAGATTAATCAACCATGAAGGCCTATAAATATAGGTAGAAGCATGAGTTCGAAAATAAGCTTGAGCATCCTAAGTAGAGAAATACTTTCATCAAAGCATATACGAGCTATCTAGCAAAAGAGAAAGTGCAAACTCAACTTTACTCTCTGCTTAGCCTCATGCTTCACTAAGCTCTTAGATTAGATCAATACTTTTACATTTTTAGAGCTTAGTTCATAGTTGGAGGTTAGAACTTTCTTGTAACATTTCACAAATGGTTGTAAACACTTAGGAGAACAGTTGTTCGGATCCTAAAGTGTAGTTAGATAGATAGAGTACCTTTTGATCCCCACTGGATCAATTGAGAAAAGTCTAAGGACTGAGTAACTTTGAGTGGTGTTATACTCATTGTGAAAAACCTTCAATCTAGGCCTAAGTGTTGTAAAGGCTAGATTGGCACTAAGTGTATTGGGCTTAATACTTTAGTGGAAATCCATCTGAAATAGGGTGGGACTGGATGTAGGAGGATTACACCACCTCTGAACCAGGATACATCGTGTGTTGATTCTCCTTTACTCACCAAAGCACACACCCAACACTTCTCACTAAAGGGATCGTAGTTTGCCAGCAGCATCCTAAGCAGTTGTCTTAATTGACTCTACTGCTTATCCTACTGCTTAATAACTCACTTTTCCTTGAGACTTCTGTTTCCCACAAGCTTTGAATATCACTACTAAAAGGTGTGGTTGGTCAGTCCTCAAAGATACCTCCTTATAAGCAGCAGACGGCTTAGCAGTTTCCTGGGATTACCCAACTGCTCAGACCACTGCTCAGGCAAAACTCTTTACTATCTTCAGCTCAACATATATTCAGAAAGCCCTCATCATTCTCTGCAAGGCCATATTATCATCTTTCTCAAACTCCTATTTTCAACTGGCAGTTGCCTCAGCAGTTCCCTGCCATCTAGCCAACTGCCAAGCCAACTGCTCACAGTTTAAAGTCCAAACATCATTCAAGGTAGAAAGTTGTCACACACTCATTAGAAAAAGGGTAAAGACTTCCGCTGTGCATCTATTAATCTCTCAAAAGATTATAGATCAATTCATCTAGAGGAAAAAAACTTCAAAAATTGAAAAAGACTTAAAAGTCTATTCACCCCCCCTCTAGACTTTTACCCTATCCGGAACCATCAAGTGGTATCAGAGCGGAGTGTTCCTAGAGTCAGTTTCTGACTAATTTGAACTAAAGATCCAAACCACTCTACTTCCCAAACACTTTCTAGAAATGGACAGTCAGTTAGCCAAAAATCTTCTATTCAACTTGAACAAATTTGACGACTGGAAAATACGGATGAGAGCACATCTCAGTGCTTTACATGATGAGATGCTTGAAGTAATTACTGATGGACCTATCAAAATAATGAAGGTCATCACATCCAGAACCACAGAAGGGACAGATGATGTGTACATTCCAAAACCCAAAATGGAATGGACAACTGAAGACAGGAAGAGAAACAATCTTGACAACATTGCCAAAGATATTCTCTTTAAATCTGTTGATGAATCCATATTTCCTAGAATCAGGAAATGTGAAACTGCAAAGGATGTATGGGATGAGCTCACAAAGATTGGAGCAGGGGATGAACAGGAAAAAGACAACAAACTAACCATAGCCCTCAAGAAATTTGAGGATTTCAAAATGATGACAAATGAATCTATCCATGAGATGGAGTCCAGATTCTTGAAGATTGTGGCAGAGGTCTCAGACCTAGGGAAAGATCTATCCCAAAAGGAAATTTCCCTTAAAGTCTTGAGAGGCCTGCCATCAAAGTGGGACATGAAGGTAACTGCTATGAGAGATAGCAGAGATCTCAGAACTTTGTCAACCGACAAACTCTTCAGTGATCTCAAGGCCTATGAATTTGAAATGAAGGAGATCAAAGAAGAAAAGGAAGATGAATCCAAGACACTAGCTCTAGTTTCTGAGCCTGGCCCGTCAAGATCTAGTGAAAAATCCCTCAACAACCTCCTTACTGACGAGCAGTTCGCTATGTTTGTAAGGAAGTTTAAAAGGTTCATGAAAAAGGAGGGAACTGCCCCAAAAAGACCATACAATCTACCACCCAGGAAACAAGGGAGACCTCAAACCAACGAGGAAACTGTCCTGTGCTACAACTGTAGACAACCAGGACATTACAAAAATGAATGCCCTCTGCCCTTAGCCCAGAAGTATCAAGGGCAGCAGGGGACTGGTCCCAAAGCTGGTTATAAGAAGGACTTCAAAGGCAAGAGGCAAGCCTTTGTAAGTGAAAAGAAAAAGGAGGAACCCCAATCTGAAGATGAAAGCAGTTCAAGTGATGAAAGCTCTTCATCTGAAAGCTCAGAGGAAGCACTTCTATGCCTTTTCTTATATTTTTATGACTAAGCACTTCAAGAAGCCATATACACACCAGGTGTTTGTGTATTTACTTAGCAAAATTCCTGACTTTTGTTGTAAGGTTTTCTGTGGTATCCACATTTATTTCCAGTGACACAGGAAATTCTCCTGGCTGTCAGATAGACCATGCGTATACGGTTCCCCACGGATGGTCCTTGGAAGTTTTAGAGCTAATGGGATTAATATATACAAACACAAGTAATTTAGATTAACGATTCAAAAAAACACTGGAGTTGACACGGATTTAGCACAGCTCTTTGGAACAGATTTGCAAAATTTCAGAGTATTTGGCACGGATTTGACATAGATACGTCGAATATGTGTCAATGTCGTTTGTCACCGGTTATTTGGCATAGCATCGTGCGAAAAGCATGTTATGATTCGTGTCAAACCCGATCAATCTGTGCAAAATCGTGTTAATATCATTGTTTTTTGTAGTTGTATATAAAAAAATATCAAGAAAAGGAAGTTTGTAGTATAGACCCACCCAACTTACTCTGTTCTCTTTAGAATTTTTTTGTTTGCTAGTGCAGAATTCCAGAAAGTGCACACCAGGTGTTTGTGTATTTGCTTAGCCAAAGTCCTGAGTGTTGTTTTAAGGTTTTCTGTGGTATCCACATTTATTTACAGCGAGACAAGAAATTCCACTGGCTGTCAGATAGACCATGCGTATACGGTTTTCCACGGATGGTCCTTGGAAGATTTTAATATATACAAACACAAGTAATTTAGATAATTAACGATTCAATAGGAAGTACTTGTATATATAAATGTGATGTAACAATAAAAAGAAAGAAATTAAAGTCGCAGCCAACCCTAAGTTGCTTGGCGCTTAGTTGTTATTGCGTATAAAGAAGTAAAGAAAGACACCCCATATTTATGGACTATCATATGGATCATAGCACATACTTGTACATATATAAGTACTCGTTTTTGGATAGTGTGGTAATAAAATAAATGATTATTAATCAACTATTAGCTAGCTACCCTGCAATCAGTTCTGACTTCTCCGTCGGCGCCTGCTGTGATGCTGCTCATCTTGATCATGGAATCCGCAAAGGCCCTAAAGAAAGCTTCTTTGGAGTCGGCGTACTTGGAAACCAAATCCTGGGTCTTTGGATGAGAGAGCAGAGCTTGGTCGGAAGAGAACAAGGTTTTGCCCTGGAGAATGAGCTTGAAGTAGTTATTGTCGAAGGATGTGGAGGAATCGAGGTCCATTCCAGTTCCATCTTCTTTGGATTTGTTTTCCTGTGGGCAGATGCTTCTCAGTTGGGCTGCAAATGCGGGATCCAGCGTGGGGTCCACGTCGTTGCTGGCGTTGAAGTTGTGCAGCCTGCTCTCGAAGGACGAGCAATGCGAGAAACCTATGGTGTGTCCACCTGAAAGAGCCACCAAGTCTTCCATGGACAGACCTCGCTGGGAAAAGCTAATGTACAGCTGAGATATGTTGAAGGCAGGGCCTGGCAATTGTAGCGTTTCACTGGCTTTCGACACTCGCCCATCTTTTCTCCCTTTTGGGACATCCCAGTAAGGCCCCCCTGCCTGAAAGAAATTAATTAGAAAGAACAAACAAACACGGCCGGCACTATAGAAAGAACAAAATGAAACTTACAGCAACAACTGCATCCCTGGCTGCAAAGGCCAAAATGTCAGCACAGGAGACAACACCAGGACACATTGCTTCCACAGCCTTCTTGGCATCATCAATCACAAAGAATGAGTGGAGAGAGAGATTGGGAGGTCCATTCTTCTCCCCACTGTTCTTCTTTGAGTCCAGTAGCACTGATGCATCACACCCCTGCATATATATTTGCCACCGCTTAATTTCTTCAACAAGTACCATCCAAATCGATCAAGTATATATGCATGTGGTGTTGTGGGTGTTTGTGTTTCCTTCTTCGGCCACTAATATACTCCGTAATTACTTATGTATGGATCAAATCAAAGTAAATCTTAACTAAGGAGATGAAAATGAGAATGATTTTCGTGCATTATTGGATTTTCTGCAGCAGGTTGGGTAAAAGAAATTCGAAAAAGTTCGATTAGTATGTATTTGAATCTAAAATGTAGTGCATTGAAGTAAAAGTGAAAATTTCACATCTGGTTACACATTAAACACATTTTATATACGAGTATATAGATATGTCTATGAAAGCTGATTTAATATATACTCGTTATAATTAATTAACCATCTATGTATGTGATGAGTACGTTATTATTAAGGGCAAGTGGCGGACATGATGAGAATTTGGATTTGAAACAAGACTGTTAATAATACTTTGATTACAAGCAAAGTAAAGGCAGCCGCGCTAGCTCTAGCTAGCTAGTGTTGTAAGTCAAAATTTTCTTATAAACGTCACGTACACTACTTATATATAGTCCAACCAAATGAAATGAATAGAATTAGGTGCGTGCGTACCCTAATGAAACAATCATGGAAATGCATCCTGAGTAATCCCGCAGGAACGGTTTGGTCAGCCAGTGATGCCGCCCTAACCACCTCTGCCACCACAACCTCTGCCTCAGGACAAGTCCTCTCATAGTAATCGGAACTCAGTCCATTCCCCACATCAATATTCATCATGCAAATTATTAACACTATCCATAATGAACTCAACAATCTGGAATAATAATGAGCCATATATGTATTAACGTACGTATAGTACTGGAATTAAAACTTTATTATGTACTACTACGTATATTGTTGTTAATCACTTGCCCTGGTCTTTTCATCATTTGGAAGCAGTATTTATAGCAGATAGCTAGGATGATCGGAAGAATTGAAAAAGAATGTTTAATTAGTAGGTGAGTGCGGGCACTGTTAATTAATTTCATTACTTCATTAATTATAAAGAATTGGAAATGGATGATATGCCCCCAATCAAACGTACATTTTCTTCTTTTCTCGCTGACTTTTCCAACAGAAAAACAGGCCAGGTTTTTTATATTGAGATCCAGCTGATTGATTTTTACGATAGACTTACGCTTATACGTTTATCTTTTTTGTTTTGTTTTAAGTTCTATTTAGATTAAGGTTCTTGTTTGTATGAAGACATGAAGTGATATTTGTATATTGGATTATTTCTTTTATGTGTTTGAATAAATACCTTGAATGGACTGAAATAATCATTCACATTATAATATAGAAATTGCATACGCAAAGTTCAAAAATAGGATTAGGTATGTTTTCTTTCCCAAATAGGACTTATTTAGTCCTATTAAAAAAATAAGTTGATTAAAATTAGAGTGGATGAATCATATTTTAATTTGGGGAAATTAAAACAAAGGGAGTCCTAGCTATTTATGAACCTTAATTCTTATTTTAGTCCTATTTGAACAATTTTCTCTTATTATTAAGTTATACTGTATGTAGTACTCGTATTAGCAAATACCAAGTAGATATTGGATAAAGTCTTAGGGGCAGTTTGTTTGGGGGATATCAACCCTGTTAGGAGGAGTAACCCGAAGCTTAATATAGCACTCTAGTGCTTCTCAATTTTCTGGTGTGGGACATTTTTAACACCCCTCCTCACGACCAGACACTTCGTCTGGATCGTGTCGTCATTCATTTTTCATCGGTTCGTCATTTTTTTTTATTGTGTCGTCATTTTTCATAAGGGGCCCCACACCATGGATCGATTTGGCTCTGATACCATGTTGAACTACACGTACACCGATTAAGGGAATGTTTTTCTCTAATTCAAAATTTGTTAAATGGTACCAAAGTAAATGACAGTCATAGTGAAAACGCCGCAAGATAAAACGTACGTAGGAGGCATGACGTACCATGACGTACAATAAATTTGAAATAACTTTTACATTTTGAAAAATTTAAATAAAGTGAACATATATAAAAATTGTACTATATGTATATAAGGAGTACAGGGAGGAGTTTGTGTGGCATTGTGGCAAGGAAAGTTCATGTTCATGCATTCCATATTGAATTGGCACAAACATACGAGAAGGAGTGCTTGAACCAAGAAGAAAATATTGAGAGAGAATGAGATTCATATACAAGGTGCCCTAGCAAGTAGCAAAGCTTTTACTAGTTGTAGTTCTTTTAGCGGTTTTATTAATTCCATGTACTTCAATTTTTATTGTATTGGGTTTGAGAGAAACATTTCAGAATGTTTTACTCTTAATAAGCTTGGGATAGGATGTACAAAGTGAGTGCTTTGTTGTAAATTTGAGAGACTCCACAAGATAAGATAGCAATAATTGTCCCTATAGAGGTTGGAGGTTTTTTTATCCATTTTGAGCTAAGGGATTTTCCCTCGTTAGATTCTTGTGTCTTTAGTTTCTGCTTTTCCTTGACTCATACTAGAACTTGGCAAAAAAATGTCAGAGTAATTAATAGTCATATTTGTGTACTTAAGTTTTATTTTAGTACGTAGTAATATTTTTGTTTAAACCCCCTAATTTTTTGCGAATTTGTAGAATTGTTAATGTAGTTTAATTTCCGAATATGTAGCTTTTATTTACTAAAAACACTTTGAGTGTTGACAGAGATCAATTAACTTTGTCATCGGTCAAACATCGTAAATCGCAACTAGAAGATCAAAGTTTTTTGCGAGATGAAGGAAATACTAAGCTAGTTAGCCATATTTCAGAAATGACCGCATCTTTTAATCAGATTCCTAGTAAGTTTCTCATAAAGACGTTGTATATTGTATTTACTTTAATGCAAGCTCGAAATTTGCATGAAAACTTTTCTCGAAAATCATTTGCTCTGCGAGAAACTGTCTCTAATTCACTCCATCCCTCATCTACTACTCGTGCGTACAATGATTTTTGTGGAGGATTGATAGCACTCAGTTGTCTTTGTGGAGGATTGATAGCACTCCATTTTAGGGTCTGTTTGCAACAGCTTCTGCTTTTAAAAAAGTACTTTTTTTAATGAAATGGGGAGAAGTGATTAAATAAAAGTTGATAGTGTTTGAGAAAAAAGTGATTTTGAAAAGTAAAACTGAGTAGTGTTTGGTAAAATAAGTGTTTTTTGTGTAATAGAAAAAGTAATAGTACTTTTGACGCGGAAGCCGAGAAAAATAAAAGTTGTAATGTTTGGGAAAATAAGTGCTTTTTTAAAGTCGGAAGTGCTTTTTTAAAAGCAGTTGCAAACCAACCCTTACTCAGATAACATTTAAAAAGTGTCAAACCAAAGTCAGAATTAGATATAACAATTTTAATTTTAACGGTCAATCAAAACGTAGTACGTTGACCACTCCGAGAACCATTCTCAAACCGTTTTATTTCAGTTTGGATTTAGTGGTTAAATAATAAATACACATTCAATATTGAACTAGGAAGAACTGTTTATAAGAAGAAAACGAATGATATGCCTCGAATTGTCTCTAGTGGCATGCAAGCGTGAATTGACATTGGAGTGGCATCTAACATTCCTTCATAACAGTACATAATTCCTTTTTGTTCTTTTGAGGCTGACTTTTCCAAGGAAAAAAGAGGATCTTTATTTGGAGGAGAGAAAAAAAATCCATATTAAGAGGTATACAACCTTTTAAAGTTTCCGATTGCTTCTACTTTAAAATTTTATAAAGTGATTTAAACGAAAATGTTTAATAGTAAAAGTTGATAGTATAATCATATCATATATATATGCTCAAACTAAAATGTGTAATTATGTTTGATACAAAGGCATACAAGTCTGTTATTAATTCTCACTGGCATTATGTGCATTCTTCATAAACATTTATACTTTCATATCACTATAAAAACAATGATAGTAGCACGGACTTGGCACGGATACGTCAAATTCGTGTCAAATTCCGTGCCAATGTCATTATGTCACAATTTGTCACAACATAGTGCCAAAAATATGTTATGATTCATGTCAAACTCGATAATTTCATGCTAATATCGTTGCTTATTTGTAGTGAATGAAATACAATTTATACTAATAAGTTAACAATAAAACATTTAGAAATACATTAAATATAGAGAATAGAGATTTTATTGTAAACATTACATGTAGAAGTTAAATGTGTATGAGATAGAAATGTTCAGTTTTTATTTTTTGACATGATTAATACGGAGTATTAGTGTTCAAGTGGACTTGATGCTCTTGAATTGTTAAGAAAGTAACATTATGTTAGATGAAAAAATACAAACAATGCCACTATATATATATATATATATATGTATATATATAGAGTCCTTTTCTTGTCCAGCCGGCCTGACGGGAACCGCAGTCCGGCCGAGAGCATTTCGGGCACTTCCCGATGGAATTTTTTGATGAAATGTTTTGAGCATGTTCTTCATGAAGTCTAGTTTATCCATACCAAATTTCAGCTCAAAATTCGATCGGGAATGCATTCAAATAATTTTGTGAAGTTAACTGGGCAGTTTATATGTATGAACTGCCCAGTTAACTTCAAGAAATTATTTGAATGCCTTCCCGATTGAATTTTTAGCTGAAATTTGGTATGGATAAACTAGACTTCATGAAGAATATGCTCAAAAAATTTCATCAAAAAATTCCACCGGGAAGTGCCCGAAATGCCCTCGGCCGGACGACGGTTCCCGTCAGGCCGGCTGGACATGAAAAGTTGTCTATATATATATAAATGATAAAAAAAAATGACCATCCGAAAGAATGTGAGAAAAAATTGTGAAAGGGAATGATGAGCTATAAGAGTCATGAGTTGGGATGTCAAAGTTTTTGCCAACTGTATAATGCTTTGGGTTCGTGAGTCCATGACCATGCATGTTTGTTTTTTCCAAACTTCCTCATTCTTAATAAAATCATTTTAAGATATTTGGTTTTGTGTGCATGATACTATGTAATACAGTACACTTTTTTCGTAAAGTGCTTTAAATGAAGCTAAGATAAATGGTGTTTCTAACTTCTGTCCGGCTGTAAGATATTTCCAAAATTATATAAATGAATACTTAAATGCATTTGTAAACAATTCAGCTCATATATGCTCTCGTTTCAAACGGGATCTAAAATAATCAACTTATTGTACTAGCTAGCATCATTATATTTTAGCTAAATTTATCTTCTAATTGTGAAAATAATGGGAAAAGGTGCTCCGATAGGAGTCCTGCCATGTCTATTTATATTAAAAAAAGGGTTTTTCTTTAGCCTCTGATACCATGTGAAAATAATGGGAAAAGGTGCTCCGATAGGAGTCCTGACATGTCTATTTATATTAAAAGAGTTTAATACAGAATAGGAAACAAATATGCCTAATAATATTCTATTACTAATAAGCGTCCAATTAATCTGTGGACTCGAATATTCAATTCAATTCGTGAATTTTTTTCTTTGAGTGAAACTGACATTTCCTGGTCTCATATTTCAATGTTTCATCATATCTAGCCTAGCCTGTTGGGATTTTAACATCAATTCTGTTAACTTGTTTACGTAATAAAGGCATATTGCCAATAATCTACTCCGTATGTGTTTCATTTCTCCTCGATCATTAATATATAATAATCAGTCTCAACTAATTTTCCGTTGTGATGTGATTTGTTTGTTGCTGAAGAAATTAAAGTAAGATTGGTCGGCTCCATATGGCTAATTATTAAGAAATTCATGATTGATTAGCGACTACGTTCCTTATTAGCATGTGTTTACGTACGTACCAATATTTCATCATTATGTTACTCCAATTTTATTTTTTTTGAAAATTTCAGTTACTCCATATTATATATTGTGTCCAACTCAGTTAATTATAGGGTGAATTTTGGCAGGGCCGTTTCTCAAAACATTTGTGATCTCGGTAACAATGTTCATGCCAGATATATACCATACAACCGTCCCACCATGAGTACCGTACTCTCACTCCCAAAACGATGAAGTTTTGGATAATTTAAAAAAAATCGCGTGAACAGTATACGCGTGAACAGTACACGCGTGTACATTGACTTTTTTTTGTCTTAGTAACATAGATGGTGTAACTCGCGTGTAAAGATATGTAACGTGCGTTATTGATCAATGTAACTCAAGCCCATCCAAAATGTAACTTGTCAAATATTGATTTCAATGTAAATAATGAAAAAAGAGTCTAATTACACAATTGTTTTAGGTAAAACGTGAATATGTTTTGTTTTTAATATCATGGCTATAAAAAATAATTTTTTAGAAAAGATCATTTTTTGTTTTAATAGCAGGGGTTGATTTTTTAATGTAACTCGTGTTATTTCAAATGTAACTCACGTTGATGCCAAATGTAACTTGGGTGTATACAGAATGTAACTTGTTGGAAAGTTGAACAATGATTTTTTTTTTTGTGTTTGAGATATTATAAACATTGATTTCAATGTAAACAATGAAAAATTGATCCTAATAGCTTAATTAATTTTTATAAATAGTGAATATGTTTTATTTTAATATTAGGGCAATAAAAATGATATAGCTGGAGTTTGTTCAGTGGTGTAACTCGCATACATTAAGATGTAACTCACATATATTTAGATGTAACTCGCGTACATTAATATGTAACTTGCGCAGAAGAAGATGTGACTTCATTGTATAGGAGCTGAATGATGGAATATACTATTTTATTTAGATTTATAAACTTTTTGTCATGCATTGATAGAGAATAAAAAAATAGATTCAATTATTATGTGGATTAATAAAATATGCTTTTTATGTGGATTAATAAAATATAAAATGTATTACAATACACTTATTTTATGTGGATTAATACAATTTGTAATAATTTGGTAAAGGAAAAAATGTAAATTCATTTATATTTTAATTAGTTAAAGATAAAGATAAGTAAAATCACAAATAAATTTTTAGTATTTGATGTTAAAGAGAAAAGAATCAAAGAAAATAGAAAAGAACAATAAAGAGAAGGAAAAATTGACAAAAATTATCCCACCTTTCGCTGGTCTTCTCATAATAATCCCACCTTTAGATAATCCCAGAATAATCCCAGTTTTGCACCTCATCTTCTTTCATTGGACCCTGACCATGTTTTTTACTCTTTTTTTGAAAATCATATAAATAATCTCATCTTTCACTTTTCTATTATATCTTTATAAATGTGAGATTATTTATATAAGAATTTCAAATAAAGGTAAAAAACTTGGTCAGGGTCCAATGAAAGAAGATGAGGTGCAAAGGTGGGATTATTCTAGGATTATCTAAAGGTGGGATTATTATGAGAAGACCAGCTAAAGGTCACTGATCAACTTTAATAAATTCCTTAAATCTTACCAGCAGGCATCTGGTCAGTTAATTAATTTGCACAAGAGCTCCTTCTTATGTGGAAGAAAAGCCAGGTCTGGGGAGATAGCTAGGCTGTTGGATATGCAAGAAGCTGAGATGCCTATCAAGTGCTTGGGTGTGCCCCTGCATATACAGTATAAAGGAATAAACAGAGCTCAGTATTGTACAGATATAATACATAAGTTTGACTCAAAACTTTCACCTTGGAGGCAAAAACATCTTTCAATGGGAGGCAGGTTAATTTTAATCAAACATGTGTTTAATACAATACCTTTGCATGTTCTTGCAGCTGACAGATTGCCCAAAAAAGTGATTACAATTCTTGAAAGCAAAATGGCAGCTTTTTATGGGGTTCATCTGATACAAAAAAGAAACACCATTGGGTTAGTTGGTCTCATCTCTGCTTTCCTACTGAAGAAGGGGGTTTAGGTATTAGAAATCTCTCGGATATAGAGAAGGCTTTTACATTAAAACTGTGGTGGAAATGGAAAACTGAAGATTCTATTTGGGTAAGCTATCAAGGCTAGATATCCCAGAGGTGAGAATATGATACCCAAAATAACTGACTCTCACATATGGAGAAGAATTTGTAGCATTAATGAGTTAGCCAAGTCATTATGCAGTGTGGGTAATGCTGGTAATCTCATTTGGGAACCTGTGGCTGATGGTAGGTTCTCTTTCAGGTCTGTCTATGAATCAGTAAGGGAGGAAAGAGCTGTATCTTTTACCTTTCAGCATATTTGGCAGCCTAGACTTCCTTTACAGATCAGAATTTTTCAGTGGAAACTACTCAAAGGAATTCTACCTATCACTGATAATTTACAGAGGTTTGTTATGACTTTAAACCCTTCTATTTGCCCTCTTTGTAGGGCACATGTTAATGAAGTTGATCATATTTTTTAGGGTAAACTACAGTAAACGTACTTGTGGTTTGGGGTGTTTTCAATTCGGGGCATGAGATTCATTTCTTGACAACCACGGGCGCGTGATTCCACTCCGTTATCTCACCCGGGGCACCGACCTTACGACGTTAGTAATAACTGACGTGGCATCATTTATTTGGCCACGTCCGCTCCAACACATGATTTACTTGGAATTGAATTTAGAATTAAACACCATGCTTTATTCTTACACACGATTTTGCTGGTGAAGTGACATAAGAAGACGGCGACCGGTAAACAGCTGGTGTTTCTGTGAAACGTAAGTAAAGCATTTGAGCTTTTCTTTTTGTACTGAATGTTTAAGTTTCTAGAGTGGATTGTGTGTTAAATTCATAGGTTGCAATGTATAATTTGTGGTTAATTTCAAATGTATAAATGTATGTATAGGTCGGAATGACAGAGTATGTGAACTTGGTTATTCACCATGGTGGTAAATGGGATTGTGCAAAAAAGAAAAGGGAATATTTGGGGGGTGAGGTGACCAAAAAGGAAAAGGTAGACATTGACTACCTTAGTAAGTTCGAATTGGATGGGTATGCAGAGGACTTGGGCTATAAAGATGGTGTACAAATATGGTTCAGAAGGTTTGCAATTAAAGATGTATGTGGCCCAGCTGCTTTACAAGAAATTGAATGTGATAAGGATGTACATGACATGCTTCTTTCCAACATAATGGACCCATACATTGAATTGTTTTTTGTCTCAAAGAAGAGTCCAAAAGGGAAAGGGAAAGCAAAAGTACCAGAAGGCCCCTCAAACCCTTCCCAAAGTGCAGATGCGACCCCAACTTGTGATTCAACTCCATGTACTGATATAGCCATAACCTGTGATGCAAGCCCTCTTTTACAACCACTCATCCGTGTGGAGTCAACCCACACTCCATTACAATCCCAACCTGAACCTCAGGGTCTTCCTGCATTTCTACAAGCACAATACCACAGTGATACTGAAGATGAAGATTACCAACTGTCAAGTAGTGTGAGTGAATCTAGTTCTGAAAAGTCTCTTTCACATGTTAGTCAAGATGAAGCAAGCTGGTTATATCAAGATCTAGAAGGCAGTGAAGATGAAGTTTTTCAGGATTTGATCAGTGAAGATGAAGCACCCGAGTTTAATGAAGCTCATGATGAGGGGAATACACCTGACTTTAATGAAGACACTGTGGTTGACCAAGACTTAGATGAGTTCAATGAAGAGGCAGCCTACAGTGATGACCTTCACAGCTATAATGGATCTTCAGATGATGAGGGAAATACTCCTGATTTTAATGCAGACAATGGATCTAAACATGGTGATTTGTGCAAAGGTATGAGATTCACATCACATGTGGAATTCAGAAAAGCTTTAAAGGAGTGGGCTGTTAAAAGTGCATTTGATTTCAAGTATGTGAACAATAGAAGAGCTAACATCACTGTGGTCTGCAAAAATAAGGAAACTTGTTCATTCCGGGTTCATGCATCAAAAATGAGTGATTCTGGGTATTTCCAAATAAAGACTTTCAGGCCCAAACATGAGTGTTCCTTTAGTAATCAAAATAGTCTAGTGACAAGCACATATTTGAGTGAGAAATTTCTTGATGAGTTGAGAGACAATCCAAACTGGGATGTTTTAGCAATGCAAAAGACAATTCAAAGGCAACTTAGGGTGCAGGTCAGTCTTGCCATGTGTTATAGAGCGAGAGTTAAAGCAAAGGCCAAGATTGCAGGTGATATCACAGAGCAGTATAGGAGATTAAGAGATTATGCTGCTACTGTCCTTAAGTATAATCCAGGTAGTCTTGTCAAGATTAAAACTGAGGTACTCTCTGAGGAGGTCCAACAAGCAGCTGTGAGTGAGGCAGTTCCTTCAATACCCAAAGAGGTCACAATATTTCAATACATGTATATGAGGTTCACAGCTCAGAGACAAGGCTACTTTTCAGGTTTAAGACCCTTAATCTGCTTGGATGGGTGCCATGTGAAGACTTCAATGGGAGGACAACTTCTATGTGCAGTTGCCAGGGATGGAAATGAGAATATGTTTCCCCTGGCTATTGCATATGTTGACAGTGAAGACAAAGCTTCATGGACTTGGTTCCTACAGGTTCTCTTTGAAGACTTTGGAAGACCAGAAGAGACTAAGTGGACTTTCATGTCTGACAAACAGAAGGTAAGGACTGTTTGCACTCATGCTCTTTTAATTGTGTTTTTTTTTCCTGTAACTTATAATTGCTTACTATGTATATTTTGTACATGTACACTTATTTCAGGGGTTACTTGAGGCTTTTAAGGCTGTCAATCTATTGAATGAGCATAGATATTGCTTAAAACATATGTATGAGAACTATAAGAAAGTTTTCAGGGGTGGGGAGTACAAGAAAAAGTTGTGGTTAGCAGCAAGCACTGGAAGTTTAAGGTCCTGGCAGAGACATATGGAAGCCATTAAGAGTTTTGATGAGGCTGCCCACACTTGGTTGCTGCAATATGACCCTAGGACTTGGAGTAGGGCTCATTTCTCACCACACACCCAGTCAGATGCTCTACAAAACAACATATGTGAGTCTTTCAATTCTTACATTCTTAGAGCTAGAGATTTGCCTATCCTAAGTGTTAGTACCCAATTTTGATAGATTTTGATGATGCCACTATACTTTGCACCCGTACATTGTGTCTAAACTAAATTCAAATATTAGCATTAAAATGTGACAAAATAAATGTAAAATTTTTGGAACTAATAAAATTACACTGGAAAGTCAAAATGCAATAAGGTAAAAATTCTTTTACCTTAAAAGGATATTTAAATCCTACCAGTATAATTCTATTAGCACACAAAAATTAAATGTCACATAAACATATACATTGAATGTATATGATTGAAGACAAAACTTGACCGGCATTTAATACCGGATCAAGTACTGGGGCCGCGGCATGGGACGCACACATAATACAAGACAAAGTGATCAGCTGAAATTAATGCTCCAGCACAAGAAGACAATTGTACTACTTATCCTTGCCAGAGATCTTCAACGACAAGGATTAATTCATCTCAACCAACGGATGAGATTAATCAACCATGAAGGCCTATAAATATAGGTAGAAGCATGAGTTCGAAAATAAGCTTGAGCATCCTAAGTAGAGAAATACTTTCATCAAAGCATATACGAGCTATCTAGCAAAAGAGAAAGTGCAAACTCAACTTTACTCTCTGCTTAGCCTCATGCTTCACTAAGCTCTTAGATTAGATCAATACTTTTACATTTTTAGAGCTTAGTTCATAGTTGGAGGTTAGAACTTTCTTGTAACATTTCACAAGTGGTTGTAAACACTTAGGAGAACAGTTGTTCGGATCCTAAAGTGTAGTTAGATAGATAGAGTACCTTTTGATCCCCACTGGATCAATTGAGAAAAGTCTAAGGACTGAGTAACTTTGAGTGGTGTTATACTCATTGTGAAAAACCTTCAATCTAGGCCTAAGTGTTGTAAAGGCTAGATTGGCACTAAGTGTATTGGGCTTAATACTTTAGTGGAAATCCATCTGAAATAGGGTGGGACTGGATGTAGGAGGATTACACCACCTCTGAACCAGGATACATCGTGTGTTGATTCTCCTTTACTCACCAAAGCACACACCCAACACTTCTCACTAAAGGGATCGTAGTTTGCCAGCAGCATCCTAAGCAGTTGTCTTAATTGACTCTACTGCTTATCCTACTGCTTAATAACTCACTTTTCCTTGAGACTTCTGTTTCCCACAAGCTTTGAATATCACTACTAAAAGGTGTGGTTGGTCAGTCCTCAAAGATACCTCCTTATAAGCAGCAGACGGCTTAGCAGTTTCCTGGGATTACCCAACTGCTCAGACCACTGCTCAGGCAAAACTCTTTACTATCTTCAGCTCAACATATATTCAGAAAGCCCTCATCATTCTCTGCAAGGCCATATTATCATCTTTCTCAAACTCCTATTTTCAACTGGCAGTTGCCTCAGCAGTTCCCTGCCATCTAGCCAACTGCCAAGCCAACTGCTCACAGTTTAAAGTCCAAACATCATTCAAGGTAGAAAGTTGTCACACACTCATTAGAAAAAGGGTAAAGACTTCCGCTGTGCATCTATTAATCTCTCAAAAGATTATAGATCAATTCATCTAGAGGAAAAAAACTTCAAAAATTGAAAAAGACTTAAAAGTCTATTCACCCCCCCTCTAGACTTTTACCCTATCCGGAACCATCAAGTGGTATCAGAGCGGAGTGTTCCTAGAGTCAGTTTCTGACTAATTTGAACTAAAGATCCAAACCACTCTACTTCCCAAACACTTTCTAGAAATGGACAGTCAGTTAGCCAAAAATCTTCTATTCAACTTGAACAAATTTGACGACTGGAAAATACGGATGAGAGCACATCTCAGTGCTTTACATGATGAGATGCTTGAAGTAATTACTGATGGACCTATCAAAATAATGAAGGTCATCACATCCAGAACCACAGAAGGGACAGATGATGTGTACATTCCAAAACCCAAAATGGAATGGACAACTGAAGACAGGAAGAGAAACAATCTTGACAACATTGCCAAAGATATTCTCTTTAAATCTGTTGATGAATCCATATTTCCTAGAATCAGGAAATGTGAAACTGCAAAGGATGTATGGGATGAGCTCACAAAGATTGGAGCAGGGGATGAACAGGAAAAAGACAACAAACTAACCATAGCCCTCAAGAAATTTGAGGATTTCAAAATGATGACAAATGAATCTATCCATGAGATGGAGTCCAGATTCTTGAAGATTGTGGCAGAGGTCTCAGACCTAGGGAAAGATCTATCCCAAAAGGAAATTTCCCTTAAAGTCTTGAGAGGCCTGCCATCAAAGTGGGACATGAAGGTAACTGCTATGAGAGATAGCAGAGATCTCAGAACTTTGTCAACCGACAAACTCTTCAGTGATCTCAAGGCCTATGAATTTGAAATGAAGGAGATCAAAGAAGAAAAGGAAGATGAATCCAAGACACTAGCTCTAGTTTCTGAGCCTGGCCCGTCAAGATCTAGTGAAAAATCCCTCAACAACCTCCTTACTGACGAGCAGTTCGCTATGTTTGTAAGGAAGTTTAAAAGGTTCATGAAAAAGGAGGGAACTGCCCCAAAAAGACCATACAATCTACCACCCAGGAAACAAGGGAGACCTCAAACCAACGAGGAAACTGTCCTGTGCTACAACTGTAGACAACCAGGACATTACAAAAATGAATGCCCTCTGCCCTTAGCCCAGAAGTATCAAGGGCAGCAGGGGACTGGTCCCAAAGCTGGTTATAAGAAGGACTTCAAAGGCAAGAGGCAAGCCTTTGTAAGTGAAAAGAAAAAGGAGGAACCCCAATCTGAAGATGAAAGCAGTTCAAGTGATGAAAGCTCTTCATCTGAAAGCTCAGAGGAAGCACTTCTATGCCTAGGATCCTGGCAGATGGCTGAAAAAGGCGGCAGCTGGCTCACTGAAGAAAGCAGCAGATGGCTCAGTGAAAGTGATGAATGCAGCTCCCCTAAATGCCTAATGACCAAAGACCACTACAATGACGTTGAGGTAACATCATGCTCTTCTTATAGCTCTAGTGATTCTGGACCAACCAATACTACACTGGAATCTTTATTACAAGATTTCCAAAAAGTCCAAGATCACCATGTTCTCTTAAGATCAGAAAATAATAGATTAAAACAAGACATTAAGGCTGTTCACACAAGATTGCTAGATGCCTTAACCAAAAACAATGTCTTAGAAGAAGAGAACAAAGAGCTGAAAGATAAAATGAATAACTTCAGCATGGATAGTAAAACCAGTGACTCTACTGCTGAAGTTGTTTTAAATAGGAAGAGAAGAGGCCTCGGATATGTATCCCCCACCAGACTCACTCAAAACTCACCCTCCACTAGCCACCAAGAAAATGCCAGAAAGCCAATCTACCAAAAATCCAACTCCCAAAACATTCCCACAAGAAGGAACCTGCCTGCTCCCAAATCAAAATCCAAATTCCTGTATAAACAAAAACTTCCCAACCATCAAACCCCAAGGACCCGTTGGCAACCAACCAATAAGACCAACCACAGTCATAACACTAAGCAGTGTCCTCCAAAAGCCAATAATCCATTTCCCATTTTAAGAAGGAAAAGGATTAACAAATACATAGCCATCCCCCATGACTATAACACCTCAAATGGCTATAGACCAATCTGCTTAGAACTAAATGGTTCTAGATGGGCATGGATGCCCAAACTTGTACAAAGGAAGTTGCCCACTAACTTGTGGGCTACTGCTCAACAATGATGAATACAGGAAGGTGCTGGAGCAGTTGACTCACAAACATGGTACATAGATTCAGGCTGCTCCAGGCACATGACAGGCAGCAGGCGGCTCCTGTCAAACTATATGGCAAGCGAAGGACCCAAAGTTACTTTTGGGAATGTGGAAAAACAAGGAGAAACCAAAGGAGCTGGAGACCTATCCATTAATGGACTTACAATCCAAAACATATCTTATGTTAAAGGATTAAAGTTCAATCTCATAAGCACAAGCCAGCTCTGTGACAATGGCTATAATGTTACATTCTCCAAAGACATCTGCTTGATTAGAGATGTCAAAAATGACAAAATTGTGCTCACTGGTAGAAGGAAGAAGGACATGTATATTGTTGATTGGAGCTCAGCAAAGGAAGGGATTTGCTTGGTGACAAAGGCAAATTCAAATTTGAGTTGGGAATGGCACAACAAATTAAGCCATCTCAACTTCAAAACAATCAACAAACTGTCCAGAAAAGGATTGGTGAAAGGACTTCCTGAAATCAATTTCAAGAAGGACCATCTCTGTGATGCTTGCCAAAAAGGAAAACAAACCAAGGTATCATTCAAATCAAAGGAACTGGAATCATCAACTAGGCCCTTAAGCCTACTACACCTTGACTTGTTTGGACCAGTTGAACCAACGAGCTTAAGTGGTAGAAGATACACCCTGGTGATAGTTGATGGTTATTCTAGATACACTTGGACCGTATTCCTAAAGAAAAAGAATGAAACAGAGAAGAAACTTCCAGAACTGATGAAACTAATTCAAAATGAGAAAAGTCTCTCAATCCAAAAGATCCGGTCAGATAGAGGTACTGAATTCCTTAACTCTATAATAATTCAGTACTGTGAAGAAAATGGAATCCATCACCAAACTTCAGCAGCAAGAACACCTCAACAAAATGGTGTTGCTGAAAGAAGGAATAGGACACTCAAGGAAGCCGGAAGGACAATCTTAGAAGCAGCTGGTTTACCCAAAAGATTTTGGGCAGAAGCCATCAACACTGCGTGCTACACCCAGAATAGAAGTCTCATTCATAAGACTTACAAAAAGACTCCATATGAACTATGGAAAGAAAGAAAGCCTAATGTTAGTCATTTCCATGTGTTTGGATCCAAATGCTTCATTCTAAACAATGGAAAAGACTATCTCAAGCCATTTGATCCCAAATCTGATGAAGGGATCTTCCTGGGCTACTCAGCAACAAGCAAGGCATTCCGGATCCTCAACAAAAGAACTCTGGTGGTAGAAGAATCAATCCACGTGGTTTTTGAAAATCACCCCACTGCTCAATCAAAAGAAGAATGTGAGTCATCCAACTCAAAGAAGGACACTGGAAAGGCTCCAAGCTGCCTTCCAGGTAATAATAAAGAAAAAATAGTTGAATCTAATGTCAATCCACAGCCAGCAGTGGACTCAACTGTCAGCCCGCTGCCAGCAGGTGACTCACCAACAAACATCCTTCCAGACCTTCATGAAATTCCTAAACACCCTACTCTACCAGAAGATAGTGACGAAGAAGAAGTTGAGGATGACCAACAACTTCAAAGCAAAACCACCACATCTGACATTAGATGGTTGAACAAACATCCTCCGCACCAAATCATTGGAAACATCCATGCAGGGGTTCGTACAAGGTCAGCAATCCAAAAAGAAGCACTATTCTCATGCTTCTTCTCACAAATCGAACCCAAGAAAATTGAAGAAGCCCTACTTGACTCTGACTGGATACAAGCAATGCAAGAGGAACTAAATCAGTTCGAGAGAAACAATGTGTGGGAACTTGTGCCCAGACCCTATCACCAACATGTGATAGGAACCAAATGGGTGTTCAGAAACAAGATGGATGAGGAAGGCACAATTGTCAAGAACAAGGCAAGACTAGTAGCCAAAGGCTACTGCCAGGAAGAAGGTATAGATTTTGATGAAACATTTGCTCCTGTTGCCAGATTAGAAGCAATAAGAATATTCTTGGCGTATGCTGCTCACAAGCAATTCACAGTCTATCAAATGGATGTGAAAAGTGCCTTCCTAAACGGTCTACTAGAAGAGGAGGTCTATGTGGAGCAACCTCCTGGTTTTGAAATCAATAGAGAGAAGGATCTAGTCTACAAACTGCATAAAGCTCTTTATGGACTCAAACAAGCCCCAAGAGCATGGTATGACACTCTCTCTGAGTACTTAGTAAATAATGGATTCACTAAGGGTAAAGTAGACAAGACTTTATTCAAAATTGAAGAAGGTCCCCACATATTGCTTGTTCAAATCTATGTTGATGACATAATTTTTGGAAGTTCAAATCAAGTATTGTGTGAGAAATTTTCAACTCTCATGCAAAGCAAGTTTGAAATGAGCATGATGGGAGAGTTGAATTATTTTCTGGGACTACAAGTGAAGCAGACTCCTCAAGGTATCTTCATCAACCAAGCCAAATATACAAGAGATCTCATGAAAAAGTTCAAGGTCGAAAACAAGTCAACTGTGAAAATACCCATGAATACATCCCAAGGTCTAAGTCAGGATGATGATGACAAAGATGTTGATCCCACACTTTACAGAGGTCTGATTGGTTCCTTGTTATATCTCACCACTAGTCGGCCAGATATTTCCTACTCAGTTGGTGTGTGTGCAAGGTTTCAATCTAAGCCTAAGGAAAGCCATCTTCAAGCTGCCAAGAAAATTCTGAGGTATCTAAAAGGCAATCCTAACTCTGGATTATGGTACCCAACAAATGGAGGTTTTGAACTCTATGGTTATTCGGACTCTGACTTTGCCGGATGCAAAATTGATAGAAAAAACACCTCAGGAACTTGTCAATTAATTGGTGGAAGACTTGTCTCTTGGTTCAGCAAGAAACAAAACTCAATTGCTACTAGCACTGCTGAAGCTGAATATATAGCTGCAGGCAGCTGCTGTGCTCAAGTACTTTGGATGAAACAGCAATTAAAGGATTATGGAGAAGAAACAAAGGAGATTAACATACTGTGTGATAACACTAGTGCTATTGCTATCACTCATAATCCTGTCTTTCATTCAAGAACCAAGCACATTGAGATCAGGCATCACTTTATCAGAGAGCACGTTGAGAAGAAAACCATCAAGCTTGAATACATCCCCACGGAAAAACAGTTGGCTGACATCTTCACCAAGCCATTGAATGAAGCTAGATTCAACCAACTAAGGCAAGAGCTTGGAATGTTAGATGATCTAGATCAAGCAAAGGAATAACCCTGCATCTACTCAGGGGGAACCAAATTCCATAATCAAGGGGGAATTCCTAGTCACCTGTTGAGGGGGAACAATCCAAAAGGAATGAAGCAACAAGGTCCAAGAAAGTCGATATCAGGCTTTCAAATATTGTAAGGTATTAAAATTCGAGAGATTGGCTCAGCAGTGGACTGCATTCTAGCAAGCAGCTGGCTCAGCAGGTGCCTGACAACTAGCCCACTGCTGCCCACATAAGGAGAAGGAGTGCATTAATACTCTCTTAGAGTCAAAGACAACCCTGGCTCAGAAGCTCAAGCAGATGCCTTCCAGCAGATGCCTGCCCCAGGAGCAGGTCCCTACTTCAAGCCAGCAGTTGGGTCAACTATTGACCAACATACATGGAATCAGAATACGTGGTATACACCATCTTGATCCCCACATATCAAGCATTCCAAAAAGGTACTTTTCGATCTCAAACAACAAATCCAACCATAAATGAGCCTCATGTGTGACCACATTCAATGCTGAAAAGGCCAGCCGTCTTCTCCAACGGCTATATCTCAACGGCTAGTTCCGGATAACCTATAAATGCCTTATCCGTACAATCCTTGAACACTTTTCACTTTACAATCTTTCTCTACCTATTCTAAAGCACTCAGACTCTCACTCTACTCTCTCAAAAGCTCTCAACCTTCACCACCGCACCATCACAAATTACGAAAATGACCTCACTCATCGAAATAGCAAAATCCATATCCACCGGATCCATTCTTAGCACTCCCAAAATTATTGAAAAAGCTGCAAACCCTGATCTAATGAGGGAACTGCTGAGGAAGCTTGAGTCCACTGGCCTCATAAGAATGGCTACCTACCCCTATCCCTGCTTCTATCCAGAGATAGTAACAGAGTTCTACATCAACTCAACTTCTGGTACTCTGAAATCAAGGGTTCTTGGAATCGAAGTTGAAATCAAGGAAGAAGAAATCAAGGATATGCTATCTCTACCCGGAAACGAAGCCCCTGATGTAAGTAACATCACCCTTGACGAAGTGGCTTTCAAGGAATTGGTATTTCTTCCAAAGGCACAACATCTCAACACTCTCAAGGTGAAGAAGGGCTTGATGGTACAGGAATATTCCCTTCTTATGGACATCCTGTACAAATGCATAGACTGCAGAACCACAGCCCTAGATGAGATGAATGCACAAAGGGCCTCTGCTATGGCTGCAATAATATCTGGTTCCCCACACAACTGGTCCAGGTATGTACATAAAGAACTTGTGAGATATGTCAACAAATCTCACACGGATAGAGCAGAGGATGGTTCCCTACCTAAGCTAGGATATGGCTTCTTAATTGGAGAGATTCTCAAGAGAAAAGGCATAATAGGGAAAATCAAAGAAGAAACCAACTGGAGGAAATTCCTCCACCAAACCTCTAAAGCTGGGGCTCCACAAATATCAAGGGCAGAAGACACCTTTCTCTCCAATGAGCCCATCCAGATCGAATTCAATAAGATCAAAACCCAATCTCTGAAGAGGCTGCGATCAGAAGATAAAGAAGCCCAATCCAAGAAGCAAAGAAGAGAAACTACTACAAAAAGAAATCTGCAAGAAGAACTGGAAGCAGCTGCCTCCTCACTTCCCACTATTCATGAAGAAAGTGAGGGCTCCCGATCAGAGGAAGACCAGCATGCTCATGCTTCTCACTCTGAAGGTATTGATATATCTGCTACTCCACTCTCAATACATCCCCAATTCCATGAGCAGGTCACTCAAGAAGTAGAGCAGGAGGCTCCTCCTTCACCAGCAGATCACTCAATCACTCCCCTGGAAAGATTGGAAGCTGAATGGGCTCGAGTCAAAGAATGGAGGAAATGGAAGATGTCTCGAATCCTAACCCAAGCCAAAACCCTTTCCAAATTCATCACGGAAGAGTACTTTGCTCTAAACTGGCTAGGAACTGAGGACATAGCCAAAGCCACAAATCTTCACCAAATGAATCTGGTCTATCTCACAAAGAAGAGGCAGCTGACTGATAAACCACCAGAGGAGCACTCCGTGGATAAAAAGGATGATGATGATTCTGATGATGATGATGACAATCACTCTGGTCCAAATAACCCTCCACAGAATAGAGGTAAGCAAATCATCTCTTCTTCCTCTTCTAGTGATAAAGAACTTCAAATGGTTCTAGAAAAATCTAAATTTGAGACTAGAGGAGGTGGAGAAACCTCCAAAGCAATGAAGGAAGTAGCTCATCAGCCCACTGCAGATCAAGAACAGGAGTCTAGTGCACACTCTCAAGCGTCTACTCAAAACTTAGAGCAGCACTCTCCCACATTCATTCTTGCACCTGAGGATAATGACGAGGACACTGCTACCCTGGCAGACGTCTTCATCAAAGAAAGAAGGGCTACCACACAATTCATAAGCCGCGCCGAGGTCCGACTACACAAGAGACTCATCAAAATGAAGAAGCAACTAGAAGAAAGGCTAGATATCAGGTTTGGAGAAGTCCACAGCCACATCAGGAAAGATTCAATGATCCAACAAGTGTTCAATGCTGAGCAGAGAGCTCTCCTCAAGACCAAAACCTCTCAGCAGTCTGTCTTGACCAATGAAATAAAGCAGGAGATATCTGCACTAAAAGCCAAAAATGAAGAACTCGAAAGACAAGTGCTAGTACTTCAAAAGCAGCAACAAGCTCAGCCTACTGCAGCAAGTGCTTCTGAGCAATTGCCTTCTCTCCCAACCTTACCTTCTAATCTTCAGCAGGCTTTTCAAAAGGTGCAGGAACATGAAGAGTATCTCATGAAACTAAGGAATGAGGAGTTCCCTGCCATGTTCAAGCTATCTCAGAAATTCCTTATGGAGCAGCAGGCTCATGCTAAAGCCTATGAACAGCTCACTAAGGACATTGCTCACAACTTCCAAGTTCTCCACAAAGGAACTCAAGAAACCTTCTGGCAGCAAGGCAAGGACTTCCAGAAACTAGGACAAGACTTGGCACAGACAAAACACAAACTTCAGAACTTGGAACACGAAGTCAAAGATGAGGTAAAAACGGATCTTCTGGACATCAACAACCACATCAAGGCACTGTCTATTGAAGTCTATGGTCTGAATACATCCAGAAGACCACATGAAGATCCTGACTCTGATCCAGAGATAGAAGCTCTATTCAACGAAAGCCAGACCCCTGCTGCTGATGCCAAAAAGGGGGAAAGAACAACACAAGCAGGCCCCTCATCTGTAAGATCACTAGCAGCAAAGAAAGCCGCAGAAACCAGGAGAAAGAACAAGCTCCTCCAAGAAGAAGCGGAGATCAGACAAAGGAAAGCTGAAGAAGCAAAAGCCAAGAAGAAGCTGGAGGAAACCAACAAAAATAGACTTCAAGGAAAGTCCGAAAGTGACTAAAAACTATTGTACTTTAGACTGTAGACCAATGTACAATATTCTCAATAAAAATCAATAAAAACAATTGTTTCTTGTGTTGTATAGTTTTGGCATCATCAAAAAGGGGGAAACTGTTAGTACCCAATTTTGATAGATTTTGATGATGCCACTATACTTTGCACCCGTACATTGTGTCTAAACTAAATTCAAATATTAGCATTAAAATGTGACAAAATAAATGTAAAATTTTTGGAACTAATAAAATTACACTGGAAAGTCAAAATGCAATAAGGTAAAAATTCTTTTACCTTAAAAGGATATTTAAATCCTACCAGTATAATTCTATTAGCACACAAAAATTAAATGTCACATAAACATATACATTGAATGTATATGATTGAAGACAAAACTTGACCGGCATTTAATACCGGATCAAGTACTGGGGCCGCGGCATGGGACGCACACATAATACAAGACAAAGTGATCAGCTGAAATTAATGCTCCAGCACAAGAAGACAATTGTACTACTTATCCTTGCCAGAGATCTTCAACGACAAGGATTAATTCATCTCAACCAACGGATGAGATTAATCAACCATGAAGGCCTATAAATATAGGTAGAAGCATGAGTTCGAAAATAAGCTTGAGCATCCTAAGTAGAGAAATACTTTCATCAAAGCATATACGAGCTATCTAGCAAAAGAGAAAGTGCAAACTCAACTTTACTCTCTGCTTAGCCTCATGCTTCACTAAGCTCTTAGATTAGATCAATACTTTTACATTTTTAGAGCTTAGTTCATAGTTGGAGGTTAGAACTTTCTTGTAACATTTCACAAGTGGTTGTAAACACTTAGGAGAACAGTTGTTCGGATCCTAAAGTGTAGTTAGATAGATAGAGTACCTTTTGATCCCCACTGGATCAATTGAGAAAAGTCTAAGGACTGAGTAACTTTGAGTGGTGTTATACTCATTGTGAAAAACCTTCAATCTAGGCCTAAGTGTTGTAAAGGCTAGATTGGCACTAAGTGTATTGGGCTTAATACTTTAGTGGAAATCCATCTGAAATAGGGTGGGACTGGATGTAGGAGGATTACACCACCTCTGAACCAGGATACATCGTGTGTTGATTCTCCTTTACTCACCAAAGCACACACCCAACACTTCTCACTAAAGGGATCGTAGTTTGCCAGCAGCATCCTAAGCAGTTGTCTTAATTGACTCTACTGCTTATCCTACTGCTTAATAACTCACTTTTCCTTGAGACTTCTGTTTCCCACAAGCTTTGAATATCACTACTAAAAGGTGTGGTTGGTCAGTCCTCAAAGATACCTCCTTATAAGCAGCAGACGGCTTAGCAGTTTCCTGGGATTACCCAACTGCTCAGACCACTGCTCAGGCAAAACTCTTTACTATCTTCAGCTCAACATATATTCAGAAAGCCCTCATCATTCTCTGCAAGGCCATATTATCATCTTTCTCAAACTCCTATTTTCAACTGGCAGTTGCCTCAGCAGTTCCCTGCCATCTAGCCAACTGCCAAGCCAACTGCTCACAGTTTAAAGTCCAAACATCATTCAAGGTAGAAAGTTGTCACACACTCATTAGAAAAAGGGTAAAGACTTCCGCTGTGCATCTATTAATCTCTCAAAAGATTATAGATCAATTCATCTAGAGGAAAAAAACTTCAAAAATTGAAAAGGACTTAAAAGTCTATTCACCCCCCCTCTAGACTTTTACCCTATCCGGAACCATCAAGTGGTATCAGAGCGGAGTGTTCCTAGAGTCAGTTTCTGACTAATTTGAACTAAAGATCCAAACCACTCTACTTCCCAAACACTTTCTAGAAATGGACAGTCAGTTAGCCAAAAATCTTCTATTCAACTTGAACAAATTTGACGACTGGAAAATACGGATGAGAGCACATCTCAGTGCTTTACATGATGAGATGCTTGAAGTAATTACTGATGGACCTATCAAAATAATGAAGGTCATCACATCCAGAACCACAGAAGGGACAGATGATGTGTACATTCCAAAACCCAAAATGGAATGGACAACTGAAGACAGGAAGAGAAACAATCTTGACAACATTGCCAAAGATATTCTCTTTAAATCTGTTGATGAATCCATATTTCCTAGAATCAGGAAATGTGAAACTGCAAAGGATGTATGGGATGAGCTCACAAAGATTGGAGCAGGGGATGAACAGGAAAAAGACAACAAACTAACCATAGCCCTCAAGAAATTTGAGGATTTCAAAATGATGACAAATGAATCTATCCATGAGATGGAGTCCAGATTCTTGAAGATTGTGGCAGAGGTCTCAGACCTAGGGAAAGATCTATCCCAAAAGGAAATTTCCCTTAAAGTCTTGAGAGGCCTGCCATCAAAGTGGGACATGAAGGTAACTGCTATGAGAGATAGCAGAGATCTCAGAACTTTGTCAACCGACAAACTCTTCAGTGATCTCAAGGCCTATGAATTTGAAATGAAGGAGATCAAAGAAGAAAAGGAAGATGAATCCAAGACACTAGCTCTAGTTTCTGAGCCTGGCCCGTCAAGATCTAGTGAAAAATCCCTCAACAACCTCCTTACTGACGAGCAGTTCGCTATGTTTGTAAGGAAGTTTAAAAGGTTCATGAAAAAGGAGGGAACTGCCCCAAAAAGACCATACAATCTACCACCCAGGAAACAAGGGAGACCTCAAACCAACGAGGAAACTGTCCTGTGCTACAACTGTAGACAACCAGGACATTACAAAAATGAATGCCCTCTGCCCTTAGCCCAGAAGTATCAAGGGCAGCAGGGGACTGGTCCCAAAGCTGGTTATAAGAAGGACTTCAAAGGCAAGAGGCAAGCCTTTGTAAGTGAAAAGAAAAAGGAGGAACCCCAATCTGAAGATGAAAGCAGTTCAAGTGATGAAAGCTCTTCATCTGAAAGCTCAGAGGAAGCACTTCTATGCCTAGGATCCTGGCAGATGGCTGAAAAAGGCGGCAGCTGGCTCACTGAAGAAAGCAGCAGATGGCTCAGTGAAAGTGATGAATGCAGCTCCCCTAAATGCCTAATGACCAAAGACCACTACAATGACGTTGAGGTAACATCATGCTCTTCTTATAGCTCTAGTGATTCTGGACCAACCAATACTACACTGGAATCTTTATTACAAGATTTCCAAAAAGTCCAAGATCACCATGTTCTCTTAAGATCAGAAAATAATAGATTAAAACAAGACATTAAGGTTGTTCACACAAGATTGCTAGATGCCTTAACCAAAAACAATGTCTTAGAAGAAGAGAACAAAGAGCTGAAAGATAAAATGAATAACTTCAGCATGGATAGTAAAACCAGTGACTCTACTGCTGAAGTTGTTTTAAATAGGAAGAGAAGAGGCCTCGGATATGTATCCCCCACCAGACTCACTCAAAACTCACCCTCCACTAGCCACCAAGAAAATGCCAGAAAGCCAATCTACCAAAAATCCAACTCCCAAAACATTCCCACAAGAAGGAACCTGCCTGCTCCCAAATCAAAATCCAAATTCCTGTATAAACAAAAACTTCCCAACCATCAAACCCCAAGGACCCGTTGGCAACCAACCAATAAGACCAACCACAGTCATAACACTAAGCAGTGTCCTCCAAAAGTAAATAATCCATTTTCCACGTCAAGAAGGAAAAGGATTAACAAATACATAGCCATCCCCCATGACTATAACACCTCAAATGGATATAGACCAATCTGCTTAGAACTAAATGGTTCTAGATGGGCATGGATGCCCAAACTTGTACAAAGGAAGTTGCCCACTAACTTTTGGGCTACTGCTCAACAATGATGAATACAGGAAGGTGCTGGAGCAGTTGACTCACAAACATGGTACATAGATTCAGGCTGCTCCAGGCACATGACAGGCAGCAGGCGGCTCCTGTCAAACTATATGGCAAGCGAAGGACCCAAAGTTACTTTTGGGAATGTGGAAAAACAAGGAGAAACCAAAGGAGCTGGAGACCTATCCATTAATGGACTTACAATCCAAAACATATCTTATGTTAAAGGATTAAAGTTCAATCTCATAAGCACAAGCCAGCTCTGTGACAATGGCTATAATGTTACATTCTCCAAAGACATCTGCTTGATTAGAGATGTCAAAAATGACAAAATTGTGCTCACTGGTAGAAGGAAGAAGGACATGTATATTGTTGATTGGAGCTCAGCAAAGGAAGGGATTTGCTTGGTGACAAAGGCAAATTCAAATTTGAGTTGGGAATGGCACAACAAATTAAGCCATCTCAACTTCAAAACAATCAACAAACTGTCCAGAAAAGGATTGGTGAAAGGACTTCCTGAAATCAATTTCAAGAAGGACCATCTCTGTGATGCTTGCCAAAAAGGAAAACAAACCAAGGTATCATTCAAATCAAAGGAACTGGAATCATCAACTAGGCCCTTAAGCCTACTACACCTTGACTTGTTTGGACCAGTTGAACCAACGAGCTTAAGTGGTAGAAGATACACCCTAGTGATAGTTGATGGTTATTCTAGATACACTTGGACCGTATTCCTAAAGAAAAAGAATGAAACAGAGAAGAAACTTCCAGAACTGATGAAACTAATTCAAAATGAGAAAAGTCTCTCAATCCAAAAGATCCGGTCAGATAGAGGTACTGAATTCCTTAACTCTATAATAATTCAGTACTGTGAAGAAAATGGAATCCATCACCAAACTTCAGCAGCAAGAACACCTCAACAAAATGGTGTTGCTGAAAGAAGGAATAGGACACTCAAGGAAGCCGGAAGGACAATCTTAGAAGCAGCTGGTTTACCCAAAAGATTTTGGGCAGAAGCCATCAACACTGCGTGCTACACCCAGAATAGAAGTCTCATTCATAAGACTTACAAAAAGACTCCATATGAACTATGGAAAGAAAGAAAGCCTAATGTTAGTCATTTCCATGTGTTTGGATCCAAATGCTTCATTCTAAACAATGGAAAAGACTATCTCAAGCCATTTGATCCCAAATCTGATGAAGGGATCTTCCTGGGCTACTCAGCAACAAGCAAGGCATTCCGGATCCTCAACAAAAGAACTCTGGTGGTAGAAGAATCAATCCACGTGGTTTTTGAAAATCACCCCACTGCTCAATCAAAAGAAGAATGTGAGTCATCCAACTCAAAGAAGGACACTGGAAAGGCTCCAAGCTGCCTTCCAGGTAATAATAAAGAAAAAATAGTTGAATCTAATGTCAGTCCACAGCCAGCAGTGGACTCAACTGTCAGCCCGCTGCCAGCAGGTGACTCACCAACAAACATCCTTCCAGACCTTCATGAAATTCCTAAACACCCTACTCTACCAGAAGATAGTGACGAAGAAGAAGTTGAGGATGACCAACAACTTCAAAGCAAAACCACCACATCTGACATTAGATGGTTGAACAAACATCCTCCGCACCAAATCATTGGAAACATCCATGCAGGGGTTCGTACAAGGTCAGCAATCCAAAAAGAAGCACTATTCTCATGCTTCTTCTCACAAATCGAACCCAAGAAAATTGAAGAAGCCCTACTTGACTCTGACTGGATACAAGCAATGCAAGAGGAACTAAATCAGTTCGAGAGAAACAATGTGTGGGAACTTGTGCCCAGACCCTATCACCAACATGTGATAGGAACCAAATGGGTGTTCAGAAACAAGATGGATGAGGAAGGCACAATTGTCAAGAACAAGGCAAGACTAGTAGCCAAAGGCTACTGCCGGGAAGAAGGTATAGATTTTGATGAAACATTTGCTCCTGTTGCCAGATTAGAAGCAATAAGAATATTCTTGGCGTATGCTGCTCACAAGCAATTCACAGTCTATCAAATGGATGTGAAAAGTGCCTTCCTAAACGGTCTACTAGAAGAGGAGGTCTATGTGGAGCAACCTCCTGGTTTTGAAATCAATAGAGAGAAGGATCTAGTCTACAAACTGCATAAAGCTCTTTATGGACTCAAACAAGCCCCAAGAGCATGGTATGACACTCTCTCTGAGTACTTAGTAAATAATGGATTCACTAAGGGTAAAGTAGACAAGACTTTATTCAAAATTGAAGAAGGTCCCCACATATTGCTTGTTCAAATCTATGTTGATGACATAATTTTTGGAAGTTCAAATCAAGTATTGTGTGAGAAATTTTCAACTCTCATGCAAAGCAAGTTTGAAATGAGCATGATGGGAGAGTTGAATTATTTTCTGGGACTACAAGTGAAGCAGACTCCTCAAGGTATCTTCATCAACCAAGCCAAATATACAAGAGATCTCATGAAAAAGTTCAAGGTCGAAAACAAGTCAACTGTGAAAATACCCATGAATACATCCCAAGGTCTAAGTCAGGATGATGATGGCAAAGATGTTGATCCCACACTTTACAGAGGTCTGATTGGTTCCTTGTTATATCTCACCACTAGTCGGCCAGATATTTCCTACTCAGTTGGTGTGTGTGCAAGGTTTCAATCTAAGCCTAAGGAAAGCCATCTTCAAGCTGCCAAGAAAATTCTGAGGTATCTAAAAGGCAATCCTAACTCTGGATTATGGTACCCAACAAATGGAGGTTTTGAACTCTATGGTTATTCGGACTCTGACTTTGCCGGATGCAAAATTGATAGAAAAAGCACCTCAGGAACTTGTCAATTAATTGGTGGAAGACTTGTCTCTTGGTTCAGCAAGAAACAAAACTCAATTGCTACTAGCACTGCTGAAGCTGAATATATAGCTGCAGGCAGCTGCTGTGCTCAAGTACTTTGGATGAAACAGCAATTAAAGGATTATGGAGAAGAAACAAAGGAGATTAACATACTGTGTGATAACACTAGTGCTATTGCTATCACTCATAATCCTGTCTTTCATTCAAGAACCAAGCACATTGAGATCAGGCATCACTTTATCAGAGAGCACGTTGAGAAGAAAACCATCAAGCTTGAATACATCCCCACGGAAAAACAGTTGGCTGACATCTTCACCAAGCCATTGAATGAAGCTAGATTCAACCAACTAAGGCAAGAGCTTGGAATGTTAGATGATCTAGATCAAGCAAAGGAATAACCCTGCATCTACTCAGGGGGAACCAAATTCCATAATCAAGGGGGAATTCCTAGTCACCTGTTGAGGGGGAACAATCCAAAAGGAATGAAGCAACAAGGTCCAAGAAAGTCGATATCAGGCTTTCAAATATTGTAAGGTATTAAAATTCGAGAGATTGGCTCAGCAGTGGACTGCATTCTAGCAAGCAGCTGGCTCAGCAGGTGCCTGACAACTAGCCCACTGCTGCCCACATAAGGATAAGGAGTGCATTAATACTCTCTTAGAGTCAAAGACAACCCTGGCTCAGAAGCTCAAGCAGATGCCTTCCAGCAGATGCCTGCCCCAGGAGCAGGTCCCTACTTCAAGCCAGCAGTTGGGTCAACTATTGACCAACATACATGGAATCAGAATACGTGGTATACACCATCTTGATCCCCACATATCAAGCATTCCAAAAAGGTACTTTTCGATCTCAAACAACAAATCCAACCATAAATGAGCCTCATGTGTGACCACATTCAATGCTGAAAAGGCCAGCCGTCTTCTCCAACGGCTATATCTCAACGGCTAGTTCCGGATAACCTATAAATGCCTTATCCGTACAATCCTTGAACACTTTTCACTTTACAATCTTTCTCTACCTATTCTAAAGCACTCAGACTCTCACTCTACTCTCTCAAAAGCTCTCAACCTTCACCACCGCACCATCACAAATTACGAAAATGACCTCACTCATCGAAATAGCAAAATCCATATCCACCGGATCCATTCTTAGCACTCCCAAAATTATTGAAAAAGCTGCAAACCCTGATCTAATGAGGGAACTGCTGAGGAAGCTTGAGTCCACTGGCCTCATAAGAATGGCTACCTACCCCTATCCCTGCTTCTATCCAGAGATAGTAACAGAGTTCTACATCAACTCAACTTCTGGTACTCTGAAATCAAGGGTTCTTGGAATCGAAGTTGAAATCAAGGAAGAAGAAATCAAGGATATGCTATCTCTACCCGGAAACGAAGCCCCTGATGTAAGTAACATCACCCTTGACGAAGTGGCTTTCAAGGAATTGGTATTTCTTCCAAAGGCACAACATCTCAACACTCTCAAGGTGAAGAAGGGCTTGATGGTACAGGAATATTCCCTTCTTATGGACATCCTGTACAAATGCATAGACTGCAGAACCACAGCCCTAGATGAGATGAATGCACAAAGGGCCTCTGCTATGGCTGCAATAATATCTGGTTCCCCACACAACTGGTCCAGGTATGTACATAAAGAACTTGTGAGATATGTCAACAAATCTCACACGGATAGAGCAGAGGATGGTTCCCTACCTAAGCTAGGATATGGCTTCTTAATTGGAGAGATTCTCAAGAGAAAAGGCATAATAGGGAAAATCAAAGAAGAAACCAACTGGAGGAAATTCCTCCACCAAACCTCTAAAGCTGGGGCTCCACAAATATCAAGGGCAGAAGACACCTTTCTCTCCAATGAGCCCATCCAGATCGAATTCAATAAGATCAAAACCCAATCTCTGAAGAGGCTGCGATCAGAAGATAAAGAAGCCCAATCCAAGAAGCAAAGAAGAGAAACTACTACAAAAAGAAATCTGCAAGAAGAACTGGAAGCAGCTGCCTCCTCACTTCCCACTATTCATGAAGAAAGTGAGGGCTCCCGATCAGAGGAAGACCAGCATGCTCATGCTTCTCACTCTGAAGGTATTGATATATCTGCTACTCCACTCTCAATACATCCCCAATTCCATGAGCAGGTCACTCAAGAAGTAGAGCAGGAGGCTCCTCCTTCACCAGCAGATCACTCAATCACTCCCCTGGAAAGATTGGAAGCTGAATGGGCTCGAGTCAAAGAATGGAGGAAATGGAAGATGTCTCGAATCCTAACCCAAGCCAAAACCCTTTCCAAATTCATCACGGAAGAGTACTTTGCTCTAAACTGGCTAGGAACTGAGGACATAGCCAAAGCCACAAATCTTCACCAAATGAATCTGGTCTATCTCACAAAGAAGAGGCAGCTGACTGATAAACCACCAGAGGAGCACTCCGTGGATAAAAAGGATGATGATGATTCTGATGATGATGATGACAATCACTCTGGTCCAAATAACCCTCCACAGAATAGAGGTAAGCAAATCATCTCTTCTTCCTCTTCTAGTGATAAAGAACTTCAAATGGTTCTAGAAAAATCTAAATTTGAGACTAGAGGAGGTGGAGAAACCTCCAAAGCAATGAAGGAAGTAGCTCATCAGCCCACTGCAGATCAAGAACAGGAGTCTAGTGCACACTCTCAAGCGTCTACTCAAAACTTAGAGCAGCACTCTCCCACATTCATTCTTGCACCTGAGGATAATGACGAGGACACTGCTACCCTGGCAGACGTCTTCATCAAAGAAAGAAGGGCTACCACACAATTCATAAGCCGCGCCGAGGTCCGACTACACAAGAGACTCATCAAAATGAAGAAGCAACTAGAAGAAAAGCTAGATATCAGGTTTGGAGAAGTCCACAGCCACATCAGGAAAGATTCAATGATCCAACAAGTGTTCAATGCTGAGCAGAGAGCTCTCCTCAAGACCAAAACCTCTCAGCAGTCTGTCTTGACCAATGAAATAAAGCAGGAGATATCTGCACTAAAAGCCAAAAATGAAGAACTCGAAAGACAAGTGCTAGTACTTCAAAAGCAGCAACAAGCTCAGCCTACTGCAGCAAGTGCTTCTGAGCAATTGCCTTCTCTCCCAACCTTACCTTCTAATCTTCAGCAGGCTTTTCAAAAGGTGCAGGAACATGAAGAGTATCTCATGAAACTAAGGAATGAGGAGTTCCCTGCCATGTTCAAGCTATCTCAGAAATTCCTTATGGAGCAGCAGGCTCATGCTAAAGCCTATGAACAGCTCACTAAGGACATTGCTCACAACTTCCAAGTTCTCCACAAAGGAACTCAAGAAACCTTCTGGCAGCAAGGCAAGGACTTCCAGAAACTAGGACAAGACTTGGCACAGACAAAACACAAACTTCAGAACTTGGAACACGAAGTCAAAGATGAGGTAAAAACGGATCTTCTGGACATCAACAACCACATCAAGGCACTGTCTATTGAAGTCTATGGTCTGAATACATCCAGAAGACCACATGAAGATCCTGACTCTGATCCAGAGATAGAAGCTCTATTCAACGAAAGCCAGACCCCTGCTGCTGATGCCAAAAAGGGGGAAAGAACAACACAAGCAGGCCCCTCATCTGTAAGATCACTAGCAGCAAAGAAAGCCGCAGAAACCAGGAGAAAGAACAAGCTCCTCCAAGAAGAAGCGGAGATCAGACAAAGGAAAGCTGAAGAAGCAAAAGCCAAGAAGAAGCTGGAGGAAACCAACAAAAATAGACTTCAAGGAAAGTCCGAAAGTGACTAAAAACTATTGTACTTTAGACTGTAGACCAATGTACAATATTCTCAATAAAAATCAATAAAAACAATTGTTTCTTGTGTTGTATAGTTTTGGCATCATCAAAAAGGGGGAAACTGTTAGTACCCAATTTTGATAGATTTTGATGATGCCACTATACTTTGCACCCGTACATTGTGTCTAAACTAAATTCAAATATTAGCATTAAAATGTGACAAAATAAATGTAAAATTTTTGGAACTAATAAAATTACACTGGAAAGTCAAAATGCAATAAGGTAAAAATTCTTTTACCTTAAAAGGATATTTAAATCCTACCAGTATAATTCTATTAGCACACAAAAATTAAATGTCACATAAACATATACATTGAATGTATATGATTGAAGACAAAACTTGACCGGCATTTAATACCGGATCAAGTACTGGGGCCGCGGCATGGGACGCACACATAATACAAGACAAAGTGATCAGCTGAAATTAATGCTCCAGCACAAGAAGACAATTGTACTACTTATCCTTGCCAGAGATCTTCAACGACAAGGATTAATTCATCTCAACCAACGGATGAGATTAATCAACCATGAAGGCCTATAAATATAGGTAGAAGCATGAGTTCGAAAATAAGCTTGAGCATCCTAAGTAGAGAAATACTTTCATCAAAGCATATACGAGCTATCTAGCAAAAGAGAAAGTGCAAACTCAACTTTACTCTCTGCTTAGCCTCATGCTTCACTAAGCTCTTAGATTAGATCAATACTTTTACATTTTTAGAGCTTAGTTCATAGTTGGAGGTTAGAACTTTCTTGTAACATTTCACAAGTGGTTGTAAACACTTAGGAGAACAGTTGTTCGGATCCTAAAGTGTAGTTAGATAGATAGAGTACCTTTTGATCCCCACTGGATCAATTGAGAAAAGTCTAAGGACTGAGTAACTTTGAGTGGTGTTATACTCATTGTGAAAAACCTTCAATCTAGGCCTAAGTGTTGTAAAGGCTAGATTGGCACTAAGTGTATTGGGCTTAATACTTTAGTGGAAATCCATCTGAAATAGGGTGGGACTGGATGTAGGAGGATTACACCACCTCTGAACCAGGATACATCGTGTGTTGATTCTCCTTTACTCACCAAAGCACACACCCAACACTTCTCACTAAAGGGATCGTAGTTTGCCAGCAGCATCCTAAGCAGTTGTCTTAATTGACTCTACTGCTTATCCTACTGCTTAATAACTCACTTTTCCTTGAGACTTCTGTTTCCCACAAGCTTTGAATATCACTACTAAAAGGTGTGGTTGGTCAGTCCTCAAAGATACCTCCTTATAAGCAGCAGACGGCTTAGCAGTTTCCTGGGATTACCCAACTGCTCAGACCACTGCTCAGGCAAAACTCTTTACTATCTTCAGCTCAACATATATTCAGAAAGCCCTCATCATTCTCTGCAAGGCCATATTATCATCTTTCTCAAACTCCTATTTTCAACTGGCAGTTGCCTCAGCAGTTCCCTGCCATCTAGCCAACTGCCAAGCCAACTGCTCACAGTTTAAAGTCCAAACATCATTCAAGGTAGAAAGTTGTCACACACTCATTAGAAAAAGGGTAAAGACTTCCGCTGTGCATCTATTAATCTCTCAAAAGATTATAGATCAATTCATCTAGAGGAAAAAAACTTCAAAAATTGAAAAAGACTTAAAAGTCTATTCACCCCCCCTCTAGACTTTTACCCTATCCGGAACCATCACTAAGTATGTTTGAATGGATTAGAAAACGGTTAATGAAAAGGTTTCATGTGAAGTACACTGGGATGGTGAAATACAAGGGGGCAATCTGTCCTAACAAACAGGACCTTCTAGAAAAATACAAGTATGAGAGTAGGAATTGTTTTTGCACACCAGCTGGTGACAAGCTTTATGAGGTAGAATATTTTGATAGAAGCTATGTGGTCAACTTGAATGAAAGAAGTTGCACATGCAGAATGTGGGATTTAAATGGTATCCCCTGCAAACATGGAGTGTCTGCTATTTATGCCAATAGAGAAAAACCTGAGGAGTATGTCAGTCCTTATTACTCAAAAGAAACCTACCTGGCTGTGTATAACCATATGATCCACCCTGTCCCTAGT
Source organism: Cuscuta epithymum (assembly GCA_945859915.1). Lineage (NCBI taxonomy): Eukaryota > Viridiplantae > Streptophyta > Magnoliopsida > Solanales > Convolvulaceae > Cuscuta > Cuscuta epithymum. Next base: position 2,190,687 of record CAMAPF010000976.1, read on the forward strand.
AAAGAAGAGTGGGAAACCACTGACTACCCTGACATCAAGGCACCCATTCCAAGAAAGCCAGCTGGTAGACCAAAGAAAAAGAGAATTAAAGCTCCTGAAGAAACAAGGAATCCATATAAGGTTTCTAGGTCTGGGAAACATGTTGTTTGTGGTAATTGTAAGCAGGTGGGACATAATGTAAGAGGATGTAAGACATCCCTTACAGGAGAAACCCCATGGCAGAGAAGAATGAGGCTAAGAAAACAAAAGTCTTCCACAGGAGGAGGCCAAGAACCTGATGCTCATGAAGCTGAAAATGCAGATTCTCATGTCAACACTCAGGTTGTGCAGACCACCAGTGAATCAGTCCCCATTGCTTCCACTCCAAATGCAACAAGTTCAAGAAAAAGAAGAAATACTTCTAGTTCTCAACCACAACAAACTTCATCAAGAAGAATTACCAGATCTTGCAGTTCACACCCACCACAGTCCCTGGTATGACTTAATGGTGTGACATTAATGACCTTTAAATCAGTGCTTGTATAACTATTAAAATTGTTGTTTATGTGTGCAGGACAAACATTGTTGAACATGGGGGTGCTTCAATTTGAATAGATGTCATATAATTGCTGAGAAGATGTCTGGGCTTAATGTTATTGTGATGTAATTGTAATTGTAACTGTGATGAATGTAGCAGACAATTTGTAATGTCAGTTGGATTGGTTTTTGCAGTTATTTTGCTGAAATGTAATAAGTACTATGTATTGGATGGATTTTAGCAATGAATGTATGGTCTGTCTGGGCACACATTGCTTTGATTTATCTAAAAAGGCAGGAACTGTGTACTTGTTGTTTTGGCTGGAATCAAATGAGTATGGGTCAGATTGTTATGTTTCAGTATAATATGTCAGATTGTTATGTTTCAGTATAATATGATGTTCCTATTATACTTACAATTGGATGTTCATCAGATTATTATGTTTCTTTGATTTATCTTGCAGTGGGTGTTCATCAGATTATTATGTTTCAGTATGGGATTGCTAATCTAATGTGTCCTAGTAGGATGTATTAGGGAGTCAAAGATGATAATAAACATGACAATAAAGAACAACAGCTTAGGGACTCAAACACTATCATTCACATTTGATTTGCTTGTCATCTAATATGCTTCCATAATGGCTTAAACCCATTTTGCAGAAATCCCTCAGTGGGATATGTAAAACACATATGCTGCCACTGAATAAGATAATAAACAACAAAAGCTTCAAAAAGACCATAAGCTTCATAACCAAATTCATAATCTTCATTACAACAATACAACCAAATTCAACAACCAAATCAGTACCCACATACAACCACACAAGAACTAAACATCTACTAAAGAAAATGACAATTAATTGAGACTGAAGTTTGAGTGACACATTTTATCAAACACATGGCAACCTTACACACCTAATATATCCTACTTCCCAACAAGATGATAACCAACAACCCGAACCACACTACATTCCAGGAGAAAGTCTTATTGCCTTTCTTTGACATCTTAAGTTCCTCTTCCATATTTTGGAGTTTCAAAAGACCTATCCCACGAACACAACTCTTGATTTCAGCTTGCATCTCCAATTCTTTCACTCGGAAATTGTCTTCAACACTGGTAATCTTCTGGAGCAAAGTATCTATCCGTCTCAAACAAGTAACACATTCTTCATCCTCAACCCATTCAAAAAAATTGCACTTTTGAGCACTCAAGAAACGACCGCACCCATGAAATCTTTTCCCCCTGTTTTTGTCTGTCGTAGCAGTCCACACTGGTGCTTGGAGTCCACACTCACACCTCTTAATTCGTCTTCTTCCATCCATCCACTGGGACTCAGTGCTCGAAGAACTCATCGCCGTCTTACTCGCCTTTCTTTTATTCCTTCACCGACGTCTTAAGGACAGCCTTAAACAAGAGGCTGGAGGGTTTTAATAATTAAGCAGAAAAGATAAGCCACGTGTATATGCGTAGATGAACCATTTCAAATTTCACCGTTAAAAATTTTGCCACGTCAGTTATTACTAACGTCGTAAGGCCTGGTGCCCCGGGTGAGATAACGGAGTGGAATCACGCGCCCGTGGTTGTCAAGAAATGAATCTCATGCCCCGAATTGAAAACACCCCAAACCACAAGTACGTTTACTGTAGTTTACCCTATTTTTTATAATTGTGAAAAAGTCAAACCAGTTTAGAATTATTTCAGAGGCATTTTGGGTGTTCCAACCCTATATCAGACTGTATCTATAAGGCAGGTTCTTGTTTCATGGTGGCTCAAGGCGAGTAGTAAGAATTTGGAAGATATCTTCAAACATTGTTTACCTGGTATTGTGTGTTGGCATATTTGGAAGGGTTATTCCAGTTTAATTTGGGGACAGGGGGATTCTTTCCATTCTCCAGAAAATCTTATTACACAGAGTAAAGGGTATACTCGTTTGTGGGTAAATAGCTTCTCGACTAAAAAAATTCAAAAGGTGGATAGGTTTTTATATGAGGAAAAGTTAATTCCTAGCTCTTTCCTATTAGAAAAACCGCTAATCCTAGCAGTCAAATGGAATAAGCCTAATCAGAAATATAAATTGAACACGAATGCTAGATACTCATCTTTATCAGCCGCAGGGGGTGCGATTCTGCGTAACAAAGAAGGACTTTTGGTCCGTGCTACTTCCTTCCCAGTCCAAGCGTCTTCTCCTATGGAGGCGGAGCTGCTTACAATATGTCGAGCATTATCTTGGGCTATCAGTGAAGGTTTTTCAGACATGCACGTAAAAATGGATTCGGAAGAGGCTTTGAAGATAATCAGGGATGGTGGAAAGGGTAGATGGCAGAGTGAAATTCAGGAAATGTTGCTGATGTCGGAGGGGAAGAGGGTTTCCTATTCCAGAGTTTGGCGTGAAGCTAATTGGGTCGCACACCATTTAGCGGCCCAAGAACAAGCCCAACAGATTAATTATTCCCAGCCTGCTTCGTTACCAGCCTGTGTAAGAAATGCATATTTTACGGATCTTTTTGGGCTTCCTATTCTTAGAATTTTGGGTTAATTTTTTATTGCTCGTGTTGTTTTTTCAATGGGTCAGGTATAGCCCCCCCCCCCATTGGATGTCTTCTATTTTTGTTTCCAGTGCGCTTTAATTTTTCCGTATTCATACTGTTGTATTTTGAGAAGGAATGCCTTCTTAGAGAGGTTTTGGTCTAATCCCCCTCCTCTCTTCGGTGTACTCTATTTATTCTTTAATAAAACCTGGCAAGTGTTCCCCGGCACTTGCCCCACCGATGAGTGGTTTTCCTACCGGGTTTTAAAAAACGGTCTTCTTTTGTCCAATGACCAATAATGCAATAAAATCTATCAAAATATAGATAATGTTATTAACATTAAATTACTAATATGACAATATCTATTACCTAGTATTTTGTTTAGATGAACTTGCAAAATCAAACAAAAAAATAAAAAACCTAAAGTAACAATAAATTAGAAATTAAAACTTTCAAAGAAGAAAATAAGAAATTGAAAAGTAATACACCAACAAACATGTAGTTACGTAGACAGTAGGACATAATTAAGAGAAACTATGTCAAACAAATTGAAAAATAAAATAATTAAAACTTCACATAGCACTGCAGCAGGACATAAAGAAACTGTAAAAGGAGGAAGAGGTGGGTCATCGGTGGAGACTCAAACCGGGCAGGCAGGCAATAAGGAAAAAATTAAGAAACAGCAAAGATCGGGAAAAAAAAGTAGAAGGAAGAAAAAGGAGGAGAAGGAAGAAGAAGACGAGAAGGAAGAAAAAGGAGAAGAAGGAAGAAGAAGACCCAGCAAATTTCGCGACAAGGCGGCGACAAACATCGGTCCAGTAGTGACAAATGGCCCGGCGAATCTGCGACGAGAGGCTGTCCGGCGAAGACTCAGCGGACATCGCATCGCATCTCTTTGTTGGCCGATTGAAAAGTGGTGCAAGTTATTTGATGGGTATGAGTACTTTTGGCCCAGGGTATTCTCGCCCTTCCGATTCAAAATAAGTCTTATTTAGGAGTTAAAAACTTCCAACTCCTATTTACGTTCCAGCTTATTGCTTTAGGATGTTTTTACTTGGACTGTAATTTGCTGGTCTGGTCTGGTCTGATCTGGTCTGGTCTGGTCTGAACTGGTCTGATCTGGTCTGGTAAGTTCTGGTTTCTTTGTATTTTTATAACTATCCAAGTCCGGTCTGGTCTGGTCTGGTCTGAACTGGTCTGGTCTGGACTGGTCTGGTCTGGGGAAAATTACAGTCCAAGTAAAAACATCCTTAGTCGTATTTGAGTCTTATTCCCTAAGTTAATTAAAATTGTTCCACCTTTGAAAAATTTCACAACATTTTCCAGCGAGCAATAAATGGGCTGGGTAAGAGGGATAATGTGCATCATGCATGGATTTTAATGATCAAAGAAGCTTTTTTATTTCTAAGAGAAAATATTCCTGGACAATCTTACTGAGATTGAGTAGTGATATATATGGAGTTAAATGAATAAAAAATACCAACCGAAGTATGAGTGATGAAAATGTTAGCACTACATAGATCGGTGGTATTCAATGGCTCGCTAAACCCTAAAAGGAATTGAGCTCAAACTCGATTTGATTGCTTAACGAGCCGGTTTGATCGAGGTAGGCTTGAGTTCGAGTTTGCTCAAGCGCGCACTGGTCCAATCTGTTTATAATTAAGTTTGATCTATTGAAGTATGATCTGGTTTGGTTTGATATGAAACTAAAATAGTCCACATTACAATATATCAAGCTAAGTTAACACGCCATCGATCACATAACCCTATATTAATTTGTATATATAAAAACAAAACAAACTATGATGACTTTCTTTCAATATTGTTCCGATCCTTGTTATGAGATGGAATGGTAATTGATGATATTCAATAGTTGATTACCGGAAAATTCTACCGTGCACTCCTAAATTTTGAATGCACCGGTACACACCTTTTTTTATCCAATCCGGTTGTAGTATTTTACTATGTCACGTGATTCACGTGAACCTATACGAAGTATTTTATTTGCCTAAATAAATAAATAGGATTATATCATTACTTAAAATTCCTACGCAGAAGTGTATACAGCTTTTTCCTTCCAAAAAAGTGTATATGTTTGTATTCCCTAAATGGGTTTTTTATTCCATATTTTCCCTTCTTAATATAAATAATTACTAATTACTTTAATAAGACTAATATAAACATAATTGCAACTAAAATCTAAATCTTTCGCAAATAAGACTAAACATTAATTTTCTACCCTTAATATCCTTAATCTAATTAATTAATTTCGGCGATAGTGTAAAATTGGCATTCTGGAAATTTTCAGCGGATTCTGATGACCGACGACAGGAACATATCGGCAGTTGGGGCAGATTAGCGGCGGCCGCCGGGAACAAAAGACTGTGGAAGGTGGTTGGAGCTACGGTTGGGTATAATTGACCAAATTAAACACATATAATTAGTCATATTTAGGTAATTCACTCGTGACATCAATGACAGAACGACAAAGCCTGCTGGTAAGATTTAAGGAATTAAACACATAAGAAGGAGCTCTTGACCTCTTGTGCAAATTAATTAACTGACCAAATGCCTGCTGGTAAGATTTAAGGAATTTATTAAAGTTGATCAGTGACCTGGAACACCCATCTAGAAAGATCAAAAGGTCATCTGCAAATCCTAAATTAGATATAGGATAACCAGTAGAACCCATCCAGTAGGGCTTGATTGAACCCTTTTCCAAATGCCACTTCAGCCCTCTAGAAAAAGCTTCCGATGCTAAAATAAAGAGAAATGGAGAAATATGATCTCCCTGTTTCACCCTTCTTTTAGGCTTAAAAAAAACAGTAGGTGCTCCATTAACTAGAATAGACATACAAGTAGCCTGCAAGTTGTTTAGGATAACCTGAATGAAGATCTGGGAAAATCCAAAACTATGTAAGACACCTTCAATAAACTTCCAAGATAATCTATCAAAAGCTTTGGCCATATCCAATTTAACAATTACATTGGACCCCTTGACCTTCTTCTCTAAAGAATGAATCATTTCTTGGGCAATTAGTATATGATCCACTAAATCTTTGTCCTTCATAAAGCCTATTTGTTCAGAAGAGATAACCTTAGGAAGAACTTTAGATAATCTGTCAGCAAGAACCTTGGTGCAAACCTTGCTAATAAAGTTTGACAAGCAAATTGGTCTAAAGTCACCAAAAGAATATGGGTTATCCACTTTAGGGATTAAAACTACCAAGCTGCTAGAAACCCCCTGCGGAATAGGCATCCCCAAGAAAAAATCTTGAACTGCCTTAACAAGATCAGCCCCCACAATAGACCAACACTTTTTTTAAAAAAATCCATTAAAACCATCAGGCCCAGGAGCACTATTCTGATTTAAATTCCACACTGCACCTTTAATTTCTTCTTCCAAAGGAAGATTCATTAGCATGTGATTATCCTCATCTGAGATAAGTTTTGGTATAAAATGCAGGACTTCATCAGCATTAATCTCCGGGTCCACAGAGTACAGGTTTGAGAAGAAGTCAATGGCAGCCTCCCCTATATCCAAATGATCAGTAACCAGTTGCCCCCTCCTGTCAGTAATTTAATAAATGGCTTGTTTTCTATGTCTAGCTTTCACATATGAATGATAAAATTTGGAATTTGCATCTCCCTCTTTGAGCCATCTTATATGTGCCTTTTGCTTCCAATATTTTCTTTCGAGTTTGTATCTGGCAGTCAAAAGAGCCCTAAGATGGTTCCACTTTTCCTTATTTTCACTAGAAGGATTCAATTCAAAGGAGTGTTCAGCTTCTAGCACTTTTTCCTCACAGGCTTTGATATCTTCAAAAATGTTACCAAGTGTGTCTTTATTCCATGCTTTAAGATCCTTTTCCAGTCTTTTAAGCTTGTACACAAAACCCCTCATACCTCCCCCACCAGAATCTTGAGTCCAACTTTTCTTCACAGTTTCAAAAAATGTATAATGATGTAACCACATATTCTGAAACTTAAAGGATTTGGCCTTGAAAAATCTTCTGTAGAACATCTAATAAGGATAGGACAATGATCTGAGGGAGTTTTCTCAAGAATATCCACCTGAATCTGTTTATAATAGTCACTCCATTGAGGGTTTAGAAGGAATCTATCCAGCTTCCTCCAAACCCATCCAATGGACCTAGCACCAGCCCAAGTGAACTGTGGCCCTGAAAAAGAGGGTTGGATAAAGCTACAAGCTGCAATGAAGTCTGCAAAGTCAATAATGCTTCCCTGATCTGGCAAAGATCTCCCTTTGTGTTCATTATGAGTACAAATAGCATTGAAATCCCCTCCCACTAGCCAGGGATCATCCATACTATTAGATATAGTTGTTAGAGAACTCCAGAGCTCTTTTCTAACCATAGGGCTATGCTTACCATACACCACAGTAAACCATCCAGTAAAATTATCTTTCCTAATCTTCATGTGAATATACTGATCATGCCAACTAACCTCAGAAATGGTCACCACCACTGGGTCCCAAAAGACCCAAATTTTATTAACAGAAGAAAACAAAGCATTAGGATAACCTAAGATATGTTTATAGAAATCAATCTTGGAACAATTAACAATGGGTTCTATTACTGCTAAAATATGAATCTGTCGTTGCCTGACTATTGAGCATAATCTAGCACTAGCAGACTCTATTCCTCTTGCATTCCACACCAAGCAATTCATAAGCATTGATTGGATAAATCTTGAGTAGTCAGTGTACTGAAAACTGACCCAACACTCTCTTCCTTCTTTTTTGCAGCATTTCTGGTGAGTCTGGGAGAATTAACAGGTAAATCTTTTCTTTTGTTTCTCTTGCTCCTTACTGATGTGAATTCTTCTTCTATTGGACTGACAGTAGTGTCATTTTCAACAGCCATTAACCACACAATTCAACCATGCATTAATCGTGTTTTACAGTTTCCAAACGTTAACCAACGTTCGAAACACTTGCAATTCAAAGGAGAAATTGAAATGTCCATTGACCGACGGTAGTTCTACGTTTAGTTTACCTTCTCATTCACCCATTATCCGTTTTGAGTGTACCACATATCGAATTGAACCCCTTAAAAAGATGAATCTGAATCCACTCTAACCCGACCCAAATCGGAAGGGACCCAACTCAAAAATTTGTCCGAAAATGACCTTTTAATGCAATTTTAATACAATTTTCCAACAATATTCACTTACCCAACCAACCTACATCATTTCTTTTTTCACATCACCATCCAAGCGATTGGTGTTAGGTCCCTGTTTTCTAGTCTATAAAATGTATGTATGGAAGATAGATCTGGGAATGAAGCTTTCCATTGAATGATGAAGAAGTTTACAGAATGATGAACAAAACTTAGCGTAAAACTTCTATCACCGATATAGGCACTGCGGCACTAGGGTATGAGAATATCTGAAAAGCTTAACCTAGCCTTTCCCTTAAGGCATATATATAGCCTGACGGGAAAGGTAGGTTTTACAATTATTTGGGCTCCCTTTTCTAGGAGGCCCATACCTAAAAAGGTATAAAACCTTTTATTACAAATTGCCTTAAAAGGCCTATTCATTATTCTAGCTAGTCTATTTATTTATATCAGCTAAATACAAAGAGCTAAGAAACATTGATCACAATTACAATAAAAATATCTCTAACAATTGGCCATTACATCAACCACATCAGAGATTTCCTTCCAATTAGACTCCCAATATTGCAAAGGTTCCAGTATCTTTTGGGTTCCACCATCTGATGAGTACCCCTTGGCTACCAGGTCTGCATCATATTCCATTTGTTGCTTCATGTGCTTTAAAACAGCATCATCATTCATTTACACTCTCTTAGTATGCTTAATGCCCTTCACTTCCATCTGTAAAAGCTTCTTCACTTCCTCAACGTTTAATACATCAGGACATGCTAACTGAGTACTTTGAACCTTATCATTTTTCGGTGCAGGCGGTTCTTCATGGAATACCTCCTCAGTGCCAGTGCCCTCTTCCTCAATAGAGACTACCTTTGAAATGGGGACAGATGAGGAAGGTTGATCCACTATTATTAATGCTTTACTGTTGTTTGGCTTTGTAATAATGGTGTTTTGCTCCTTATGTGTAATCAGGCCTTTTCCTTTCTCAGCAACTGTAAATTTAACTTGTTTACCATTTGCTACCCTCTTCTCCACCCATTTTTGTTTAGGCATAGTGTCAGACTTAGCCATTTCTGGATTGAGCTTGGGACACATTTCAGTGCAACGAGTATGTGACCGCATTTCAGTGTGCTCAGTGTTTCAAGAAGCTTTCCAAAAGGTTCTACCAAACATATATAGGGAAGGAGGAGCCTTTGTATTAATTACACACTAATACCACACTTATTGTGTGAAATCGCCCATGTAAACACACATTTATCGTGTTTTTATGATATTGAACGTTAGAAGCCATTAACCACACAATTCAACCATGCATTAATCGTGTTTTACAGTTTCCAAACGTTAACCAACGTTCGAAACACTTGCAATTCGAAGGAGAAATTGAAATGTCCATTGACCAACGGTAGTTCTACGTTTAGTTTACCTTCTCATTCACCCATTATCCGTTTTGAGTGCACCACATATCGAATTGAACCCCTTAAAAAGATGAATCTGAATCCACTCTAACTTGACCCAAATCGGAAGGGACCCAACTCAAAAATTTGTCCGAAAATGACCTTTTAATGCAATTTTAATACAATTTTCCAACAATATTCACTTACCCAACCAACCTACATCATTTCTTTTTTTCACATCACCATTCTCGTACCATGACATCATATATCCTCCTTGAGTATGTGTATGGGAAGGTGAACCACTTTGGGAGTGCGGTAAATGTTGTGAGTCATTAACCTAATTTATTACAATAATAAACAGAAATTACAATCAGAGAAAACGAATGTGGGAAGCCCGATTGAATATGTAATCAATGAACAAATGCGACTGAAGCCTTGTTTGCCAAATCTTAAATAGAGGAGGTCGATTTTCGGATTTTGCGCGAACATAGACTGAGGCAATCACGAAGATAGTTGCCAGGGAGTCTAATTCCATAGGAAGTAAGACCTTATAATACGTTCTAATCATTATGTATATAGAGAGTGGTCCACTTCTAAAAAGATGTTTACCATAATAGGTATGAGATTTTAATTTTAAGTCCTTCACAATTTACTTTTGTCTCTCTAAATTGCATTTATTCATGGTGGCAATTTTTTTTACTTATTTATGAAAATATCACTACGATTTAGAAATTGTTGATTATAATTTGCCGAACGATTTGATATCACAACACTTTTCATAAAGATGGTTTAACCCAAACGATCACTTCCAAAAATAGCATTTACTTTCACCATTAAAACAATTCGATTGGGTTATTCCAAACCCAAAATTTATTTGTAGAATAACACATGAGTAGAATCTCTTAACATAGTTTAATTCATACCAAAACAATTTGCACAATTTGCAATCCAAAATAACTAATATTTCTCAAAATCACGATTTTGACCATATCAAACTGATTTGATACATTCACCAGATATCACATGTTCATAAATTCCCAGAAAATCACAGATTATAATATCCATCATATAATATCCTAAAAACTCATGAAATTTTAGAAAGAAACTCAAATCATATCTCAAACCCTAGTTAATACATAATAGGGGCAAAATAGTAATTTTGGTTGACATAGTCCTTACCTCGAGGCAAGCAACAAAATCTAAACGCGAATCCTAGCTTGAGAGGTCATACACACGTTCCTAGGAATATATAGGGTTGTAGGGTTACAACTTAGGAAAGAAATTTTGAATTAAAAGAATTGGAAGAAACAGGAAGAAATCGCTAAAACGCACTTACCGGGAGATTTGGTTGAACTAGCACTTTCTTGGCCACAAAAATATTCTTTGATGGTTTAAGAATGAAAAGCTTGAAGAAAAATATCTCACAAAGTCGACTTTAGGGTTTAAAGAACGAAAAGAATTCAAACAATGGGTGTATTTATACTAACATATCGAATTTGGGTCGAATTGGCTTGAAAAGCCATGCGCACACCGTGCGTGCAGCATGAAATGACACTCAGTCGGATGCGCAAACCTTACGCATGTCGTGCCTACCGTCGTGTGTGACGGGCAGTAGCCTAGCTTCTGCATACGTCGTGCGCGAGTCCCACACACGTCGTGCGTGACTGACAATGGCTCCACCCAATTCCACTGCCACGCACGTTGTGCGCAAGTCCCGCGCACACCGTGTGTGACCCTCAGACACCCCAACACTGAAATTGGCTTAGTTTTTTCCAGGTTTAGGCCTCCCTTTGGTCCCAAACACCAAACCAAACGTGTTAAACTTCTTAGAAATTATCTAAACGATGTAGATCACAATTCTGAATATCTCTCAAATTTTTGGGGTGCTACAGGATGTGTATTTTACATCGGTGTAATCAATCCAGTGAGGTTTTGTTGTTCATGGTTGGCATAGCTTTTTCAGCCTTAGTATTCTGAGGCTTTAATTACTCACCCTTCACCTGAACCACCGTTTTGCTCGAAGAAGAAGCTAGAAAGTGCTCAACTGGATCTCCTTTCTGTTGGCTGGTCAAATCGATGATTCAAAAAATTTATGCTCGACTGAGTTTCCTTTGTCGGTTGCTAGTCAAACCAACAAAGGAGGAGAGACAAAAGTAAATTGTTGATTTAATTTGTTTCCTTTCAAGTTTGGGAGATTTATTTTCTTTCAATTACTTTTTGAGTATCAAGTTCAACAGTGTTGTTAGATTGGCCTACATAGTTGCAGGGTTAGTGATTTTGTTTGATCCTTGAAGGCCATCCAATTCTATGTCTTATCCCAGTATAGCCTCGAGCTATTGAATTGGTTTATCTCTTGTTACTTTTATCATAAATAAATAAGCTTTCTTTTTTTTCCAAAAAACCATATTGCAACATTTTTACAAATGATGGAAACCGACTCGGTCTGAGCTCCAGGTGCGATCGAGTTCTCTACATCAAGCCTTTCATTTGAACCATCGCCTTGCTCGGAAAAGAAGAAAGTGCTCACCTGGATCTCCTTTTCGATGGGTGGTCAAATCGATGATTCAAAAAATTTCTGCTCGACTACGTTTCCTTTGTTGGTTGTTGATCAAACCAATTCTCCTTCCGGTTGCTTATGAAAGCGGTATTTCATGATTTAATTTATGTCCTTTCTAGTTTGGCAATTTATTTTATTGCAATTACCTTTTGAGTATCAAGTTCAGCAGTGTTGTTAATTTACCCTACATAGTTACAGGATTAGCGATTTTGTTTGGTCCTTGGAGGCCATAAAACTATATCTAATCCTAATGTAGCATCGAACTATTATATTGTTTATCTCTTGTTACTTTTATCATAACTAAATAAGTTTCATTTTTGTCAGAAAACCATATTCCAACATTCTTACAAATGATGGAAATCGACTTGGTTTGAGCTCTAAGTTTAATCGAGTTCTCAACAGCAAGCCTTTCACTATGAAGTGAGAGAGTCTAAGTTAATGCGGATGCGTTAGTTTGAGGTGAACAACGAGGGCCCGGATGGGTGGTTCGTGACTCGGAGGGGATCCTTTTAGGTAGAAGTTTCTAATACTTGAGATGAAGCTGAGATGTTATGCATTCGAGAAGCACCTAATCGGATGAAATGAGCTCTTTTTCGATATTGATTTTGGATATTAAATTTGCTAGATTAAATTTTTCTCGTGTTTGGATCATTAATCCTTCCAATTGTATTACTCTTCAAACTTTGATTTGATAAATGATAGCAAACTCTAATCTTTCTTAATAAAATGCACTTGTCTAGTTCCCTCACCCCCATCCCCACCCATATGGGCCCAATTAATAAGATACACAATTACAAGGGTAATTCTATACACACACACAAAATTACTATATGCAGCCCCCATCGAAACACAAACTTAAACATCTCTATTTTGCCCTTACACTAACCTATCGACCATCTTCACTATTTCACGTTGATTGACACAATTATTACCAGATGAAAACTTCTTAAGAGATACAGATGTTTGGAGAGCTTTCTAAATTCTCCGACTCTCAATCAATGCCTCATGCGAATGCTCTTCATCTGGCGTTCATGCACGAGTATTTTCCTCCATCGGCAGTTGCACACATCAGAACCTTGATTCAAAATTTCAGACAAGCTCCAATGGAAACAATAAGTGAGGCTTGGGATCGATACAAAGGCTTACGGAGAAAGTGTCATACACAGTTGATGGATGCTTATGACTTGATGTTCTATTTCTACTATGGACTTCAAGTTGTAAGTAAAAAAGAGTTGGACTGTTATTCAAAGGTGGGTTCTTTTCTCGACATGACACCGGAAGAGAGTGAAACACTCATGGAGAATGCGGTATCAAATGCTAAGAACTGGTACTACGAGACAGAATCTTCTTCCGGGACTACACCTCAAGACATCGATCAAATTTCTTCCCTCACAACCATAATTGACAACTTGGTCGAAGTGACGAATCTCATATCACGACCAAGTCGGGTCAACAAGCAGAATCATATTATGGCAGTTCAGGAAAGTTTAGTGGAGACTAGCACGGAGGCACCCATATTTGATGAAGAATCCACAGATGAGAGATGGGCCTCCACTGAAATACAAAGCTCAGTGGAACTACAGAATGAGACATTTACTGAAGATAATGAAAGTGAAATTGGAGAGATCTTTGAGCCAATTTTAAAGGTGGAAGTGGGGGACATTTTGTGCAAAAGTAAAGTTGAAAAGGGAGAAATTCTGACATCATGTCTTGCTGAATTTGATGAGGCGTCTCACAGAGAGGAGGAATCCGAAATGATCACAGTTGCATCATGTGAAGAATTGAAGAAAAATCCTGAGTTAATCAATGAAATTGAGGTTCTCCTGGATCTACTTTTGGAGACTTTGGATGTGCAAGTTGACCATGAAAATTCTGCACAAAATGAGAAAGAAACAAGTGTGGAGGATGTCCTTGACTTGCTCCTTGAGGTACTTGATACTAGTACATTGCTCGAAACTGTCGAGATTGACGAGGAACTGGGGAATGGGGAAGACTTTCCTTACTTTATTTTTCCACCTGGCAATGAGAAATATGCACAAGCCTTTGTTCTTGCTTGCGAGTTTTTTATGAAAGAATAATGGTACACAAGAAGAGTTCCGAGGGCCAAGCTGTATGATCCAAGAGTTGGAAGGTCAAGGAAAAGGTGGATAATGCGTCAAGCTAGTGACGTTAAAGAAGCGCTTTTGGGAGGCAACCCAAGTGTTAAAAAGGAAAAAAAATTCAAAAAAAAAGATGCAAAAAAAAAAACCAAAAAAAAAAAAATTATTTCCTCTTTTCCCTTTGTTCGTGTGTTAGTTTTGATTCATATATATTTTCTTTAGCTTTTTCAGGTTAATCACTGGAGTTCCCCGATTAGATTAAAATTTGATTTGTGCTTGCTCTTTCAAATCTTCAGTATTGAGCACAAGGGGAGTACTTCTTTTCTTTATCAATTTTTTCCCTCCATGTGTGTTTATATGTGATTCATCTTAAGTGTGAGGAGATTATGTTTGAAAAAAATGCAGATTTGCCCTGTTATATTTTGATTTTATTTTGAGACCTCGAGGACGAGGTCTATTCTCAAGTGTGAGGAGGGTTTGGAACAGGGCAATGGACTGATCTAGTGTGCATGACAAGAGGCTCAGGTGAACTAAGTTAAGATCATTAATAAGCTAAGGTGTAATCTAGTCTAATTATTTTTTTTATGAAAGTTTTGTTATAACTAATCTTTTTATTAGCATTATACTTTAAAAAAAATCTTTAAATATTAGGAGATATGCTTGATTTCTACTTTAAAGTTCTGTGCACTAGTTTGGGTTTTTGGTTTGACTGGTTGTTTGATATTACTTTCTTTTCATGGATATATACTATGCTCCTTGGTTAGCTTAAAATATTTAAATTCTTTGGATTAGGGAGAATTCTATCCTCGAATGAGGCTCTGCTTTTAGCATTTGATAGAATATCTCTCGCTATTCTGGTTGTACTTGATTTGAGAAGTGTCTTCGTTGGGAGTCTCATCTCCGAGAAGGGGCGCTGCTCTTCTCATTATCGTATTCTGCGAGAGTTGAGTATATTTTATATATTTTATGAGATAGCCCCACAAATCAGTGATTTAGTTCAACCATGAAATTCATACCAACTTGGCCTTGTTTATAGCTCCCCTAAGATCACTCTAAAAAAAAAAAAAAGACCCAAAAAAAAATGCTAGGGGAGCTAAATCAGTTTTCAGAACTGGAGCTTGTGTGTATTTCATGACTAGTTAAGGATGACTGAAGCTTTCTGAATGTGAATGTTGACTTGTGCTCATAACTACTTAGTAGCAATTTTGCATATATGCTAGTATTACATGATTTTTTTTATTAGTATGTTGTGTCATAAAAGTTGAGTTATTACCGTACTTTCATGTAAATATAGTTAGGTAGATTAGAATCTTATTATATTGATGATTGATTCTGCGTGATCTTGAGCCCTTGAGTTGTGCACTATAAACGGTTTGCCTTAAAAATTTGTTTGCGAGTTGTTTTGTTGCTTGGGGGCAAGCAACGCTTAAGTGTGAGGAGATTGATAAGTCTAATTTGTTCATATATTTTCACTCACTTTTTATAGCGTTTCTTCTTAAACTCGGGGCAAATTGAAGCATTTTTCTTTATTTTTATTGCATTTTTGTTAATGTTTGAAATTAGTGTTTAAATTTACGTTTTTTAGTAATTTGTGCTTAATTGAAGTGTTTGGATTGATTTTGTGTTTTTTTTTTTCACTTATTTGTACTTTGGTTATTTTGTGATTTGTCAAATTTAGCATTCTATTATATTTCAATAAGATATCTTTTAGTACAATAAACAAATGAAATAAAGTAAAAGAAAACTAAATAAATAAAAAATGATAAAACCCAAAAAGAAAATGCAGCAAGGCTGCGTTACAAACAAAAAAAAGAAGCAAAAAGTTAAAGAAAACAAAAAGAAAAGCAGCTGGAATTTCCTGGGATACAAAGAATAAACAAAAGAACAAAAAAAAGAAGAGACAAGAAAGGACATGTGCTTTGACTTTTTGAGTGCTTAACCCCAAGCCAAAAAAATGAGACAACTTGGGAGAAGGGGGAGGAACCAACGAGCTGCACAAAAGGGATAGGAGCAGCTGGCCGCAATACACACTCTCAGCTCTTGGCCACAGGGCAGGGGCAGAACATTCAGCGGCAAAAATACTTCACATCTGAAATTACTCAGCAGTAGCTATAAGCAGAGAACTAAACGCAGACATGGGATAGATAGCAACTCAGCCACAAGCAATCAAGGCCATCTGCTGGCCGGAAGAAGAGAAAACCACAGCCAGCTACTCGTTCATTCACCTTTCGACTTTAATTTTTAAGGTCTTGTATTAAATATCTTCTTTAAATTCATGTTTGAATAATCTTTAAATTTATTCTTGGACCATTTATAATTTCGAATTGCTCTTATCTTTAATGTTGAACTGCTATTACTTCGAGTTGATATTTTAATTATGTTCATGTGCTATTTTAGCTCCACCTTCATTAATGTTCTTAGTTTCTTGATAGTTATGTTAGGCTAAATCTTCATGGGGTTTGGATTTGGATAAAATTTAGGTTAATGGGTGTTCTTGAATATTGAGTTGAATTTGGGAAAATCTCTAATTTTTAGGACTAGTTGTTTGAGATAAATTTGAATGAGTAATTTGTGAAATTGATCACTTCACTTGTGAATGTTTGGAAAATTAATTCTTGCTTGTCTATGAGTGTAGAATTAATTTAGCTCACATCTCACACACCCTAAACTAAGCCTAGAAATAGGACATGTTAGGGAATTAAAATTAAATTCTTGTCTATGAGAATTAATGTTACTACTATTCTTAGATTGGAGAAAATACCCAAATTTAATTATAACCAAAGACACCCAAGATCCTTAATTCCAAATCTAAACCCCACTTTTAATTAGTTACTCCGTAATTTATTGTCACTAGTCACATTGAATTTACTTTTAGCATTTTATTTTAGAAACTTTACTCATCCATTTGTTTGCTAGTTTAATATTTTCATTAGTTAATTTTCTCTCTAAAGTTATTTTTCATGTTCACTAGTTTTAGTTTACTCATTAGTGTAATTTAATTAAATTCTCAGTTACTACTTTTGTTGTTTAATTTTATTTGCTTAATCATTACCACAATTAATCGTTTGAGAAAGCTTGCAACGACTCGTACTAACCGGTGACCGATATTGAAACCAACAACTTCCCTCCGCCACTCCTCAGAGACACGATACTCGGGGATAAACTTTTCCACCCGGAAGGGTTAAACTCCGTTTTACTACAACGACGCGAAAGCGGTTATCACATACAAAATATAAATGAATACCTTAATTGGTGAAATTCTTTTTATTGGAATTCTCTCTAGCATATACGGTTCTGCCATTTCATCATTGAGAAGTAAATCTGAATCCAGAAAGATATTTTGATTTTTCCAATTCCCCATCTAGGTTTGTATTTTGAACTTGTGATAATTAGTTAATTTATAAATACATGCCTTTATTACGAAAAAAATGCTTTTATTAGAGCAAAATAAATTTCCATTTAATTTGGATATTACAGAGTTCTTTTACTATGCAGTAATAAAATAAGAACTGTATTCTTTAAAGTTGGGATTGATTTGGTTGCTTAGATTCAAGGAATAAGAAAGTTGGGGTTGATGGCTTCGTGTTAAATTACTAGCTTATTGCTTTATTGGTGCCGATTGTGCATTACTGAATAAGAAAGTTGGAGATTGATTTTGGTTGCATAGATGTAGAAAAGGATACGATATTGATGGATAGATTTAGAAGCCGACAACAGCAAGTCCATCTGTGACCAGCGGTGGAAAGAAATTACCAGACGATCAACCAAAATCCACAACAGCCCAAAAAGTTCAATTAATTTGGTGGATGAGGAAATTCATTAATTTGGTGGCTGTGGGAAGAAATAAGAGAGAATTCCCTAAATAGGAGTAAAAACGTTTTGAAATTCCAAAATAGGAGTATCATGTTTTTTATTCCCTAAATAGGAGTAAATTTCTGTCAAGTTTGGGCATTACAAGGCTTTAAACATGGCATTTTGTTCCAAACTTGGCAGATTACTCCTATTCAGGGAATAAAAAACATGATACTCCTATTTTGAAATTTCAAAACGTTTTTACTCCTATATAGGACAATTTCTGAAAAAATAAAGGGGCTGTCAATAGAATAGAAACACCCCAATTACAAAGGTTGTAGTCTCCTATTAAGCATCTAGATTTTTCTTGGGCCAGAAATGGATCTCGGATGACTAGATACCAATTTACATACTTGGGCTTTACCCAGGATAGCATCCCGCCCAATTTACGGCCATTGTTCGTCTAAAATTATACGCAGTAGGGTTTATCACCACGTGTTTGATGAAGCACAGAGAAGCTGTAGTTTAGAAGCCTGTCCTTGCAGTGAACGAATTTCAGCTTAGCTTCACATCTCATGGGATCAAAGAATAGAAAGAGCAAGGGTGTTACCAAGTTGGGTAAGCCGGACGGCGGTGCCGGTACCACCGCATTCGGCCGCGGAAGTCGTCAAAATGTAAGCAACACCATCACAGATGCTCGGTTCGCATCCATTCACACGGATCCTAGGTTCCGGAAAGCTCCAAAGCGAAAATCCAAGGTGGTGCTCGATTCCCGCTTCAGCCATATTTTCACAGATAAGAACTTCGCGTCAACGAAGGCAAAGATTGATAAGAGAGGCAAACCCAAGAAAGACTCTTCGCAAAATCTCATGAAACACTACTACCATCTCGAGGAAGAAGGAAAAGAAGCGATTGGACGAGGTGAGGAGTTGACGAGCAAAAATGTTGATGTCAAAGAAGAGGACGAGGAAGAAAGTTGCAGTGAAGCAGGACAAAGCAGCAGCGATGATGATAGTGGGAGCGGGGAGTTGGAGAAGGGAAATTTGATAAGTAAGTTGGGTGCTACAGAGTCCGAAAACGAAGATGAAGAGTGTCCTAGTGATGATTCCTCTTCAACAAGTTCTACGGATTCTGATGAAGAGAATGAGATTAATCTAGACGAAGAAGATACCTTTGTGCAGGTAGAGAATGGAAATATTTGGCTTTATGGTTTCTGCTGCCAACTTGAAAATTAACAATGCTTTTGCTTTATTGAAATGGTTTACAGGAAGAAACCATACAAACAATTGAGAAGGAAACTCATAGACTAGCAGTTGTTGGTATGGATTGGGGTCGAGTAAAGGTGTGTTATGGAAATTTCAATTCTTCCAATTGCGTGTATGAATTTATGATTGCTCACTTGAATTGTATTATTATACTCCCTCCGTCCCGAAAACAACTTCCCACTTTCCTTAAATGGATGTCCCAAAATTAACTTCACGCTTCAATACCTTCCTTATTTGTCAAATTATCTACATCAAAAAAGTGATAAACAGTGCCAAACAGTGTTTAAACAGTGCCAAACAGTGTTTAAACAGTGCCAAACAGTGCATTCTACAGTAAAGTCAAATTTATTTCCTAAAAGTGTGTGAAAGTCCAACCGGGAAGTTGTTTTCGGGACGGAGGGAGTATGTAACTGAGGATGAACCATATAGTGATTTACTAGTTTGGTTGCTCACTCTCAGGTTTTTGTTCTTTTTAAATAATGTAAAGACCTGCTCAACCTGTCTTTTGACTTTGCTGAAATACCTACCTAATTGGACATTGTTATGCCCATAACATTGTACTGTTAGACTCTTAGGGGTTGGCAAAGAAGGATCTTGCATTTTTTATATTCCTCTCTTTTATATTTGGTATTTTTGAACGTTTACTTTCCAAATATATCTGAAGTTGAATTGTACAAGCTTGATAACTTAAACGACTTCAAATAGATGAAGAGAGATATGTGCCAAAGTTGCATTAAAGGTATCTTAACTTTTGATTTTATCTAAAATTGTGAAATAGTGTGTCATTTCTTTTCACATTAATCGGTGCATGCAGAGACTATTTATGATTAATTGGCTTTCAATTTTTTATCCTTGGCGAAAAACAGGTGTATAAAAGTATAATTAAGTTATGTTTAGAGTCTGTGTTCTTTATTTTAGTTCGACATAGTTACGTTTTTTGAAGTAACTCTTGTGTTTTGTCTTGTTAAACTTTTCCCTTGCTTCTGTTATGTTCCTTAAGTTGCATATATTTATTTTTTAGCCGTATACATGGCTTGATCATCTAAAAATTTTATATAAAGAATGTCCAACATATAAAATAAAATTAAAAAATTAATACAGAGCTAGGGTGCAACTTTGGTCTTCCTTTCTAAGAATATACTGAGTAATCGAGTATATGTTTATTTGACATTCAGTCCATATCATAAAACTCTTTTTTACGTGAGTTTATATTGAGCTTTTGCAATTTCAAGCCATATAATATCACTACAATTAATAACCGAATGTATACATAATCATAAAAACAAATACTCAAACAACTTTTCAGGATTTTAAATTTATAATGATAAATACAATTTTTCACTACTTACGGAGTATAATAATGTGTTGACCACATATGGTAAACTCTGTAAAGATTTGAGAGGATATACGAAGTATATATACACATATATAAAGACAAATTGAACTTAAACCTTGTAAAAGTTATCTTGATCTAGAAATTAGTAACCCAAAACTCAATGCAGTCAAACAAACAATTTAGCCCACTATTAACGGGGTATGCAAACAAAAGACTATGTATCTAATACTACGTAGTAGGATTTTGGTGAAACCTTCATCTTCTTAGCATCTCTACCCCTTGCTTCTTTTCAGCCGCAGCTCTGGAACACATCTTCCCCGCTGGCCGCTGCTCTCTCTCTCTCACTTTCTCCTTCTCGTCATGATAACATCAGCCCAAATCAATCCATTTTAAAATCAGCTCGTCTTCGTCAATCCCCCACTCTCCTCTGTTTGATCCTACTATCGAGAAAGTATAAGCAAAGACCTCTAAATGAGTCAAATGGGTGTCATATTCTTCTTTATGGTAGTATAAAGCTATATAAAGGCAAATTTCCTTACTCACTGACTAAAAGTTTATGGTAGTACAAAGCTATATAAGGGCAACTTTCTAAGTTATGTTTGCACACGGATGATACAGCCACTGAGCTACGATATATAGGGACCTAATGAAAGGGTTAAGTTATATCTATTTGGAAACAATATTTTTCTTTTCATTTTCCCATGTGTAATATTAATAGATATACAATTTCAATGTGCCGTTTTCCCTTCTCAAGCATTCTGGATAATTCCAGTATTTTTTGGCCAATGATTTTTATCAATGTAGTTGCCGTACTTTTTCTTCCGTGCTTCAGCACTGCACGATCTACTTTGAATGGTTTTGGCGGGAGCTTCTCCTGCAAGAATCATTTTCTTAATATATATAAATTTCTTAATATATATAAATAGATAGATAGATATGGAGAATACGATGGTATAGAGATTTTTTAGAATTCATGGTATGCATTGCTCCATAGATGATTTTTCTATAAATCATATGATACGGAGTATATTTCAATAAACGTCCTGTATAGTGTTAAAAGAATCACATATTCATCCTTGTTGTCTGGTAGTATTGCTATCTATTTCCATTTATGCTCATAATTATGTTTATGCGGTCTGGTTAATATGCTCTACAGGCAGTAGACATATATGTGCTGCTGAGTTCATTTCTCCCAAAAGGAGACCTCATTAAGTCTGTTGCTGTCTATCCAACTGAGTTTGGACTAAAGCGCATGGAAGAAGAGGCACTGCATGGTCCAGTTGGTCTGTTTGATGAAGATGAAAATAGCAAGAGGAGTGATGATGAGGACGATGATGAAATTGAAAATGAGAAGTTGCGTAAATATGAATTAAGCCGGCTCAGGTGATTGATTGTCTTTCAAACTGAGCTTATATAGCTAGTCAGATAACTCAGATTGAGTAGTGTATGATGTCTAAGCTACAATTAGTCTCTTTCCTTTTTTTTTCTCATAGGATGTCACTGTTTTTCTAAAAATTGTTTGGGAATAAGGCTTGGATGTTGTTGTATAGGATGTCACTACCCCACATGATATGAGGATTAAAAGAAGTCTCCAACTTGGTTCTTTTTATTTTTTATTGTATCTTACTTTGTATATAATTATCTTAGCATACACTGACACGTTTCTGTTATATGTGCAGGTATTATTGTGCTGTAGTGGACTGTGATTCAATTGCTACAGCTGATTACCTTTACCAAAACTGTGATGGGGTTGAATTTGAAAGGACATCGAATAAATTGGATTTGAGGTTTATTCCTGATTCTATGGAATTTAAACATGAGCCACGTGATGTTGCGATAGAGGTAACCGCAGAAGAGAAGTGTTTACAGTGCATGCATAACCACATAAGAGAAATGTATACACTGCTCTAAATTCTTATACTTGTGTTAAGACTTTAGACTGTTATTTCTCCCCCCTCCCAAAAAAAACAGGATGCTATTATTAGTCAACCTCAGGTTTTAAGTAAGATCCTGTAAAGCCAAGTAGAAAATGCTTTTAGTCAATTACTCCAAACTATCTTGGAAAAAAGTCTTAGAGGTATATAAGTGGCCATTCATGGCTTGTAAAAGCTTTCTCTTGGAAATAAGTCTTAGAGGTATATAAGTGGCCATTCATGGCTTGTAAAAGCTTTCTCTTGGAAATAAGTCTTAGAGGTATATAAGTGGCCATTCATGGCTTGTAAAAGCTTTCTCTTGTTTGTGTTGACTCAAAATAAAAATAAAAATAAAAATAAAAACCTTACTTAAATGTGACTCTGATTTTATGGATTGAGGGATTATTGAATAAGAAACTCTTGATAAACTGTTAAAAAAATCAAGATTTGTGCTTTTCATTACAAATGTTGATGGGCAATTGTATTAAAACATAGTATCAAACATATCGTATTAATCTTTTGTAATTTATGCTCGGCTTAGGCACCAGCTAACTATGAAGGTTTAGATTTTCATACTCGAGCACTTCAACACAGTAATATTGAACTTACATGGGATGAGGATGAGCCACAGCGTACGAGGACCTTGAAGCGGAAGTTCAACGCTGATCAGGTTTGTCTCTTTTCTCTTTTTGAGCAAAATTTCCACAACAACAACATCATCCAAGCCTTATTCCCAAAAGATTTTGGGATTGGCTAACAAAGGCTTTATTCCAAATTGGCAAAAAAAAGATGACCGTTTGACAATTTGGTAAAAAACAAAAGCTTCACCAACATATTGATAATTTTGAAAAGCTCCTGAGTGATTTTAATCACTCTGTATTGGGCAGAATCTTTGTGATCGGATCACTTTGAATGCAACTTTAGGCATATTTTGCGAAACGGTTCACCCTCATTTTATTACTGCTTAATTTGTCATTACATCATTATGGCCTACAAGAAAAGAGAATAACCATGACACTCATCTAATTATCAGTTTTCATCACATTATTTTTGCCCCTCTCCAATTCTCAATCTGTGTGCATATATAGTGCGGGATCTCTTCATATCAATGTCATATGCTCTTTTTTAATAAGTTGGTATAAAATTAGCCATATGATGCTGGAGTGTTTTTAAACTATCAATATGTCGCTGGGGTTCTTTTACCAATTTGTTAAACAACCCTCTTTGTTTTTATCAATTCGGTAGTTCAGCCACTCTTTTTAATCTCGATCTGCTATCCTTTTGGTATATTTCAAAATGAAGTTAGTGTTAATTACAGCAGTTCTAATTTTTCAGCTTCTTGGCTGTTCATTTGGACTCTTAATGATGTTTTCTACGAAGTTCAATAAGCCTAAGAGCCCAATTCGTAACACAAAATTGGTTGAATCGTCTAAAGCCGCTGAAATATGTGAAAATCTTGCTAAAGGGGCTGAATTTTGTTGATCTTTGAAAAAATTATATTTAAAATGTATTTTACTAATAAAATTTTAAAATGTATTTTGCTAATAAAATAAAGAATGAATTATATGAAAAATAACTAAAACAGTCATGTTCAACAATGTTGACAATTTAGCCAGAAAAGTAATTCCGTCCTTATTTTGATTATTATACAATTTAGCGTGCAAAACCAAAATTTACGGGCTCTTAGTATTACAGAGTTGCATGAATGTAGTTCCATAGTTATGGACCTATTTTCTCAGGTTGTTCATTTCTTAGAGGAGGTGATGGATGACTGTAAAAGTTTTTAGTTGGATTGCAATGGCTTTATTAAAACAATACACTATACCACTTATAATGCATCAAATATTCATAAAAAATCCAATCCATCCATAGTCTATTAAATAAAATCCAACTAATCCATCCATTAATATTGTTTTACAGATAGTTATCCAACCCATCCATTCTCATTGGTTTTCATGTGTAGATAACTGAGCTATGCATGTAATGAATTAATTGTTAAGCTACTAGCAGAAGTATAATGACAGACAAATGTAATAAGCAAATAATAAATGTGGATAGTTCAATGAAGCCGAAGGATATAAAATGTTTTTAATTTAATCTATTAAATCAACAAAAAAGTAGATGGATCGCCTTATATAGATGAACTGGATCCCGTGCATTATTATCACATTTAAAAGGGATGGATTGGTTGGCTTTACAGTTGGATGCAAATGACGACATTAAACAATCGGCTTCTCTTGTCACCCTTATTTTTGTGGGATTATGATTTGGTGTTTCGGATAACTGCTAACATTGCATTACACTGCCAGCTTGCAGAACTGGAGCTGAAGGAATATTTGGCACCTGATGATAGTGATGAAACTGATGATGATGAGGGCAATGAAGAAGACTCTGGAAATAGAACCACAAAAAAACATAAAAAACAGGAAATGTATCGTTCATTACTTCATTCTGGAGACTGTTCTGATAACAGTGACAAGGATGATTATGATGACGATGACGATCAAGAGGACATGGAAGTCACTTTCAACACAGGATTGGAAGATTTAAGCAAACGTATTCTTGAAAAGAAGGACAAA
This sequence comes from Cuscuta epithymum, assembly GCA_945859915.1. Classification (NCBI taxonomy): domain Eukaryota; kingdom Viridiplantae; phylum Streptophyta; class Magnoliopsida; order Solanales; family Convolvulaceae; genus Cuscuta; species Cuscuta epithymum. The sequence continues at coordinate 2,215,802 of CAMAPF010000976.1, forward strand.
CAATCTGAATCTGTTTGGGAAGCCTATCTTAGAAAGCGAAAAGAAAAAAAGAAAGCCAGGAAAAACAGATCAAAGGATTCATCAGATGATGAAAGCAGTGACGGTGATTATGATGAACAAAAAAATCATTTAGAAGAACCCGATGACTTTTTTGTTGAGGAACCGGTGGCTATTGGAAATAAGGACAGGAAAGGTAAACGTGCCGGGAAAGTGAAACCGGATCAAGGAACCGCCCAAGAAGATATAGCAGGTAGAGCAGAGCTTGAGTTGTTGTTGACGGATGAAAATGGAGGAGGTACCAAGTTGAAGGGCTATAATATGAAGAAACGCAAGAACAAGGATAGAAAAGGAATAGAAATTATTGATGAGGATAAGATACCAAATATGGACTATGAGGATCCTCGGTTTTCCAGTTTGTTCACTTCACCACTATTTGCTTTGGATCCCACTGATCCGCAGTTCAAGAGGTATAGTTTCTCACGTTTGACCGTATCACATGACTCAACTAAAACATAATGTAGTTAAGATCCCTGTTATGCTTCATTTTATGTACATGTCTGACTCTCAAGTCCCAATTCACCAACAGCTCATGATGTTTTATAGGGCAAATACCTGAAAAGAATGGATTTGGCCTTTCAAAGTAAATCCATATTGTCCTTGAACCCTTCAATGGTCTAATTTAAACCCAAAGTAATCCAATAATGATCTTTTAGCTTCAAAAGATTCTCGGTTGCCTTTAAACGTCCTGTGTTTGCATGTGTCTTGAAAAACATGCTAACGGATGATAAATCAACTAGCTGTAACAAAAAAATATACATTATTAATATAAACTTTTGATAAGGTTTAGGCCGAAGCTGTCTGGACTTGTAATGTTTTCTATTGCTGCTGCTACTAGTCTTATCATGGCTTAGAAGTTAGAACTTGTTAAGAGTCTTATCATGACAAGATTTTATCCAAGGTTCGAAAGTGAACTAGGGCAGATAAATAGGTGATTTTTTTATCTATGATCAGCAGAGAGAGGAAAACAAAAATAACAAGGATTTATTGTAATTATTTTGGCTCCTTACCTAGTCAAGACTCTCAAGAACTAATTATTCCTAAAGTACTTTATTCAATACTAATGATGACCCTCATGTAGCCATCATAAGAGTCCCAATGTAACAAATGAAATCTCAGATCTGGTAGACTTCTAATCTGACTAAAACTGAAAGCAAGAAATAAGAAGAATAAATGAATTAGGACTGCTTTGCTTAGACCACAAGGCAGCCCTCAGTGATGCGCTCTACTGTCTTCTGTGAATGACATTGTCTATAAGTATGGCCCACGAGGCGTCTTCATCATAACTTTCTTCATGCATCATGCATGTGTTTGATGTTCATCATGCATGACATGCCCAAGGTCAATCGGGGTCATGTTTGAGTATTTGGCCGTATCTGATGTGAAATTGAGAAAATAATCTATGTTCACGGTTTTTAAAATTTCAATCTCATTATTTCATTCTTTAGAAGGTTTGATGAACGTGCATCTGGCGTAAAATATTACATTTCGCTTATGACATGGTTTCTTTTCGACGGTTTGATGTTTACAGGAGTGCAATCTATGTAAGGCAGATGTCTGAGAAGCAACACAAGACCGCCCCAGAAAACGTCAAGGGAAAGGAGGAAGGCAGAGCAGAAGAGTTTCCTTTGAGAAAAGAGAAGCATGAACTCTCCTCTCTAGTCAAATCAATTAAAATGAAGTCAAAGCAAATCCAACCGCCCTCTCTAAATAAGGCGACAAAGAAAGGTGAAAAGCTGATATTGAAGACAAAAAAGTAGAAAGACACACTTCCTCTCTGTGATGAACTTCTTATGGATGGATATAGAGATATTACTTATTCTTTTTATTTGTTACATTATCTTTTTTGCAGCTTATTAATTAATTGTTGTAGTGTATGATTTCCTCCAATATCTTGCAACTTGTTATGGATGGGTTCATGGAATCATGGGTATAGAGCTATTACTTATTTTTATTTGTTACATTTTCTTTTTTTTGCAGCTTATTTATGCATTAATGAGTTGTTTAGTATGACTTCCTCTAATATCTTGCAGGTGTGATTTGTTAGATAAATTATAACTTATAAGCATTAGCATTCTATTCCTCTGTGTTCAATGCGCTAAAAGCCCAAAATTGTTGTCAAGTTATATATTCTGATGTTGTAATGTCAATAATAATGGACTGGGTTTTCTGGGAACTAGGCACCCGGCATTCCATTTTTTCAAAAATCACAAAATGATGAATGGGTCATTTTAGTGGTGAAGCTAATTTAACCCAAGTTTTTTTTGGGGGGTCCAAAAGGTGAAAAGTTTGAAATTTAGTAGTTTCCAGCATTAGGCAAATACAATAAATAGGGGTTCAAATGACATATAAGAAATACTTCTTAGTAGAACAATGAGACTTCAAAAATTGTTCTCTTTAAACACAGATTTTCCTTCGATTTCCTGGAGGCTGACATTTTAACCCCATTCCTGGTAGATTTTACATTGAAGGAATAAATTATATGGGAAGAAGATAAATGGTTGATGGCTCTTGGAATATGGAGTGACCCATTTCAGATATACACTGATTCCCTTGAAAATCAACTCGGGTACCCGTCTGCCCAGTAAAAAGTTTGTTCGGGTTTATTTCCTTCGCCCAGTGCCGATGGTAAGAAGCTCAAAGCTCAAAGCCTCTAGAAGTGTTACCAGTTCGGGTGAAAGATGATGACTTGGACTCAACAGTGGGATGATGATCCAATCTATGGGTAGAGGAGGTTAGCCGCCCGCTGCTGGACCCCAGCCGTCCAGTACGGGTCTCAATGTTGGGCTCGCCCGACGAGCTTGGCCTGCTACTTGACACTACCCCCCTCCTTGAAGTGCTACCCGTCCGTGAAACACGCCCTCCTCTATCAGTAGTATCAGCTTGCACATCTTTGGAACAAGAATCAGTTGAAAATAAAATAGAATAAAATAAAATAAGAATAGATATAAAGACGTGAGATTTATATGGATGTCTAAATATGCAAAATAATGTATGACCTTTAGGCTAATTTAAACTCAACACTCGTTATTGTCTTATTGATCACTACTAGTGTAGTACCCGTGCGATGCACGGGACATTTTTCACAAAGTAATTAAATTGGTGCATATCTAATAGAAAAGGGTAAATTCAATCTAAGAAAAAGAATAAAAAAGTTTTCCAAATTTGAATTTACACCTGTATATAAAAAAAGCAATCAATAATACGTGAAAGAGTAACATATAATTGACGATAACTGAGATTTATTTTTCAATTCAACGTTTTGTTATACTACGTAATTTAAATTCAACGTTAGATAATGTTTATTATTGATTTTTATTAATTGCATAAGTCAATAAAAGAAAATTGTCTTCTTTGGAACTTGAAAAGTAATCTCTAATAGGGTTCAATATTCTTGGAAACACTACATGTTCACTTGTGTATATACACCTGTCAAAACATTTCTAAAGTATAGGTGACGATGGGGTTGATATGCAAAATGCATAGACCCCATGCAACTACATAGGGCAATGTTTCACCTAAATCAGTTTGTGATTAAAGTGTAATTTACATCCTTTCGATTAACATTTTGACCAGTGTGCTCATGTGCTGGGAAGCCCGAAGCCCTTAAGGATGGGGTGAAACCCACTTATTCAAAACGGTGATGATTTCACTTAAAGGAAGAATATTCAAATACATTTATTGTCCTTGAGCATAATATTCAAAATTTATGTAAAAGTACACTACAGTTAGAATTTGGCCAATAAAGAATCAATGAGAAGAATAAAATAAAAATGGTGCAACACAATATAAAATAAAATTAATGTCCAAACTATAACAAAAGTCAACTAAAAAATATTTCTGAATCATCGCCAAATAAGATGGCATGTAGGCTATGTTTCACTATCAGCGTTTGAGCCAAAACGTCAATAAGCATTAAACGTAAAACGCTACAAAATGCAGGAAATAGAGATGGCATTTCTGCTCACCCACCAAAAAAGAAATGCAGCCATAGTATCAACATTTGCCCGATGCAAAATGCTAAGGAACTATCATTAGTCCAACCCATTAGCCATTTGGCCTGCACCCACCTCCACATTCAAGCCAACAAATCAACATCAACTTTTGGTACTTGCTGGTACCGGCCACTCCAACACAAAAAGCTTACAGATGAGCTTAATGGTCAAACCACCAAAACAAACCTATAATGGTCAAAGTGAATGAAATGCAGTAAGTTAATAAAATTAGCTCTAAATTTTACGATATTTAAAAATTAAACCAAGTAGTCTAACAACAAATGAAAATATCAACATCTCAAAAGTAAGAATAAAATGGTTCCAATAAAGTATAGACCGTTCCAAATAGCTATACATTCCATCAGGTGAGGGAGCTTTTAATTAAGACTGGGTAATAGAATATTAGAGACCATGTATACTACCCACTCCAAGATCATCAAATTACTCATATGTTAAGAGATGAAATTGATGCCGAGATGAGCATCTAGATCCTTTCAGTGCATTTAAATCTCAATGAGCACCAGAGCATATTAAAATCCCATTTATCAGAGGCTTACTCATTATTACATATATAAAAGCTACTAAATGAAGAAGGTAGGCCAAACTGGAAATAGTCCCAATTTCTATACCTATCAGTTAATTTAAATTGCAATGAACCATCTACTCGCCAAATTAAAACCATAAATTTAAATCATCAGGGATGAGAGAAAGATCATTACCAGAAAACATGCATAAGAGCTACTAAATGAAGAGGTTCATCCCATTTTGCTGGGTTGAAGTGGGTTTTATACACATGATGTGACTATATGTATGAAGATGGAGTGCCTTTTCACTACCCGGGCTAGCAGCTCTTCCTCATTCTTTCAACTTCTCGAATATGCAAAACTCAGTTACAACTTTCAAGGTTGTTAAATAGTTTAAGAAATAGCGAGAAGTCCAAACAATAGATTAACACCATCCAATTTAATGCACAATTTTTTAATTAGATGCTTCGGAATTGCTGAAGTGAGTTCTTGAATATTTATGTAGACAAATAATAAATTAATTCTGGAAACAGATTCAGCCAGTGAGTGCACTTCCTGCCTAAATGACCTTAGACTATTGCGTGCTGCACTTCCAGCCTAAATGACCTTGGACTATTGCGTTTTTATATAGTATAATATAGATTTGAGTACATGGTAATGATGGTATAGTTATTTGATTATTTAATAAATCATTTTAGTTTTCACTCTTGCTTGCCCAAATTGTCACCAGTGAAAAAAAACCACCAGGGCCAACCTCAAGGCAACATATTGCCTCTTTCGAGAAGATATCTCCCTTAAAAAAACTAAAATTCAAAGTAAGTTATACAAAAATAGGAGTAAAAAATTAGAAAGCACCGAGAACAGAGGACAAATGAAGCAAGATCATATGCACTAACTTGTCATTGCAAGAGCAAAGAATTTTACACATAGCTTTTCACACTTAGCTAACACTCCCTACTCACAGAAAATAAAACCAGACATTCAATTCACACTCAAAGATTAAAACTAAGAAAAATAAAAAGCTTTAGCATGAATGCTAAAGCTTAAAATTTTAGAATTACCATATAGGAATGCAAACATGGACTAATGTTATTCAGAAAAAGAAAGAAAGATCACCTAAGCATCTTATTCCATAGGATACAATATAAGTTTAACTTCTCAATTCATTTAAAATGAACATTAATCCATGTTCTATTTTCATGTTGCTCTATACTAACAAAATTTAGGACATTAAAGCCTACCCCTTTATCCCACCAGTGTAAAAACAGCTTGCACTACCTCAAACTGTCAAGTACTAAAGATTGTACTTGTATTAGTTCATTCTTGATTGTTTTAATCTCTTCAAGTAACCATTTTTAGACTCACAATTTCACTTTATAGTATACTGCAAATGCAATTAAAATTCTGTTTTTCAATATCATGTAAGCATTTCATCAAACAACATATATGCAGAATAAAAAAAATCGATAAAGAGAGCAAAATTCTCTAATATAGAATTGAAACTACTATATATTCAATCATATTACGTATAAATGGAAACCTGGACATGGGTGTAGAAGAAGATGGCGGAAGAGTTGCGCTTTGATGCAATTGATGGTTGAGCCACACAACATTGGATGGAATTATTCTTAGTTGAAGTTGGTTTTATAGACATGGTGTGATTGCATGATTGAAGGTGGTGTGCCTTTTCATTACCTGGGTAGCTGCTCTTCCTCGATCTTTCAATTTCTCAAGTAGACAAAAATCAAAACTCAGATACTACTTCCCAGGCTTCATTAATAGATAGCGAGAGCCGAGATGTCCAAAAAGTATATTAAGAACACCATCCAATGCACCGTATAATTACCAGATGCTTTGGAATTGTTAATGTGAATTCTAGAATATTCAATAGACAAATTCTCGTATACAGATTAGGCCAGCTAGCGCTGCACTTCCCGCCCAAATGCTCTAAGACTATTCCGTTTTTATATATTATATAGATATAGATTTATTACTTCCTCCGGTTCTAAATATAAAGTTCATGGTTTGATTTTACATTTTTAAGAAAGTGAATTTTTTGTTTTTTACTTTCTCATTATACCCTTAGAAGAAAGTGGCACTGTCACTCAAATTCTCAATGGTAGATTCTAGCAATGCCAGATTTTAACCACATTCCGGCATGAATTGAAGTATTTGAATTAATTCATGTTTCTTCTTCGCATTTCAGTGTCTTGTTTCGCTTTCTTCCTTTTTAAATTCTCTGCCTTTACTATTTTTTGTCTATTAAGAATTTTTGTGACATTAAGATTTTATCTGCCTTTACTATTTGGATATGAACATGCCAACGTTTATATAATTAGATGTTTACAGCAAACACACTCGATTTTTGGACATTAGTTTCATGGTATAGTCATATTTAATCCAGTTGCATATAATACTAGAATTTTTTTTCAACATGATAAGCAATATATACGTAGTATTTAAAATCCTATTGTCTTAGTTGGGTGTCTGCTTTGATCGGGTATCTGCTTCGATCCCTAATTCCCTACTGGTTATGAAATGGATGCTAGTTTTGTACAAGATGACAATATGTCTTCTTGACCATTATATTTTATTGGAAAAACTGCCATATATTATGAAAGGGACTCCAAATATTTGAGAGGTGTGCAAGATAGTATTCCCTCCTATTTTAAAAATTGCTACAATAGGATTTGACACATTATTTAAGAAAGAAATAGTAAGAATAATAAATAGTGTAGAAAAATAAGGGACACGTTATAAAAGTGTGAATGAGGAGATTAAAAATAAAATAAAAAACAGGAGTAATTGAATTTTTTAAAAGAAATGATGAAGCTAATGGAAAATTAGAATACACTTCAAAAAGGAAAGTGTAGCAAACATTTAAATATGGAAGGAATACCGTTTTTCGTTATTGATATTCTGAATGAAACGTATGCAGCAGGATGGCAATGAGAGAGTTGTACTACACAAGATGACAGTTTTGATTGCTGGACATTGTCACTGAAAGCTCTGAGAATTGTGACTGTCACCGTCGCCACTGATAGCCCATGATGGCTTTATTCATGCTTTTGTGTGCATTACAATTAGGCTTGGACCCGGTTCAGGCCACCCGGCCCGGGAAATCGGGTACCGGTTCCAGGTCATGACCCAGTTTTTGGGGTATCCGGGCGCGGGTACGGGCTTAGGGAAAGGTGAACCGGCCCGGCCATTTCCGAGCCAGGTTTGGGCCATTTTATTTTTTTTATTTTTTTTTTGTTTGGGCTGGGTTTAGATGGGCTGGGCTAGGTGTTTCCGATGGGGGGTAGGGAATGAAAAAAAAAAAATAGAACCGGACCCAGCCCGGAACCGGTGGTAACCCGGGCCGGTCCCGGATCTTCACCCCAACCTTCAAAAGACCGCCGGGCCTAGGCCCGACCCAAACCCAGCCCGAGTCCAAGCCTAATTACAATACAGTTAAAGCAAACTGATTTTTGTTACAAAAATATTGTAATAGTAGAATTAGAATATGAATTCTTATTTGGAGAATAAAGGCATGTACTTCTATAATTGCACTTTTGTTAAATTATTTTCTTATTCAGGGAATTCTCAATAAAATAAGGGAAACCAAATGCTGCATTTACTACTATATCAGTAACTATTGTGCTATATTACAACATGAGCTTCTATTTTACAACAAAAAAGTATGACCTTGTGCTAATAAAAAATGGTGACAGCTCGAACTCTATCCTATTTGTATAGAGAAGATAAATGCAGTTGAGTTGTAATATGGAGGAAAGAGGTAAGGGCAGGGAAAGACACAGTAAAAGGTTCCGACGAAAATGCCCCTCTAAGCGAGTGATATACTACCGCTTATTCTCTGGCATTTCAACAACCCAATTTCCTTGAGGCTTTCTCGCCCATGGCCTTCCTCTAGTATCTATATACGGGGCCTAAAAATGATCCTCATGCACATAAGTATTAAGAAATGATCAAGAGAAAGAAAGAAATAGAGATGAGAGAAGCGTGAGTGTGGAAAAGAAAGAACTCTTCAAGTGTGAGGCGTTGTTTCCGGAATGTGGAGTGGTTGGCACCGCTCCTCCATTTCCTGAAGTGGCCTCTGGTACTATAGTGGTAGGCGAAGGCGCTTCAGCCGCTGGCCTTTGTTTGTTTACAGGAAGAGTAGTAGTGGTGTTGGATTGTTTACTACCCACATCATTACCTGAGAAGAAGAAATCTCTACAATAAGTCTTTCATTATACTGAGTCTGAGTATATACTTGGTATTACTATCATTAAAGGCAGAAGCAGAAAACCAAACAAACACAAGGGTGACACCCTACCACACCTACATCCCGTAAAGAAACAACTTTTCTATTTGCATTTTTTATTAAACTATTTGAATGGCTTGTTGTCCTGGCCTCCTGGGACATCCCACTTGGGGGAGTCAGGCTCGTATGCTTCTTCTGCAAGAGGAAAAGGGAAATAAACTTACAGTCCGCTGATGGCTCCCAGCCCAAAACTAGCTTCTCACTATCAAATATGACCCGTTGACCCGTCATAAAATTTTCTGGAAATTATGAAAACAAAATTAAAATAAGCAAGATTAGATAATGAAGCAACATGGCAAGAAAATATTCATTGTCAGGTTTGACTTCATATCATTCTTGTATGTGAAAGCAGCAATAGGAAAAGACGCACAAAAAAACAAATTTTAGTAACAGTTAGAAACAATGGGCAAAACCAATGTACTTTTTATTTTTCTAGGGCTCATGGTGAAGTTTTCTTATTCATGTTTTATATTTTGAAAAGTTTTTGTTTCCAAATTTTCAGGAAATTATTAGGAAATTATAATATCTCTAATAAAACTTATAAATGTTTCATTAGTTGTGTCAAAATCAAATGCAGGTTTCCAAATATAATGAGAACATCGAATTCAGTTAACCAGCAATTTCCGAAATTGTGTTTTTATCCTAGCAGAAGCTAAACAAAGACTATTTGTGTTTCGTGGTTATAAAGCAGCAGTCATTCCATCCAATTTCCGACGCGATTTTCATCATGGGTCATTCGGAAAAAGGCTCTCTGTCCTTTAGTACAGGAGTACGGCTGCGTACATCCGACCGCCTTTACCCCACCGTAGGTGGGAGCCCTAAGGTGGGAGCCTTTGCGGCACTGGGGTAATGTTGTTGTTGTATCTTAGTAGAAGCTAAACAAAAATAGTCAATAATAAATAATGCAACTGTTTATGTCCCATAAAATTGTTCCAACTTACGATTTTGAGGCGTCCCAAAAAAATCTACTTATTTACCTTTTTGGAAAGTTTTGGGTGGCTAACATTCATTTACCTTTTTCTTACTCAACCACAACCATACATGTCCACTTTATTCTCATTTTATTAACTCCGATCCAAGTCAAATCGGGAAGAATTTTATGGGACGGAGGGAGTGTTACTTTCGTCCCATTGAACAATTCAACTTTGAATTAGGTAAGAAATAAGAACAATAAAAATTGTGTGGTTGAGGTTTGTGCAAAGGAGAGAGAAATGAGCATAATCACAAATTAGTTACTTCAATGGGTAAGTGATAAACTTTTGGGACAAATGAAAATGAAAAGTTCACAAATTCCAATGAACGGATGAAGTATTTTATTTTGAAGTGAAAATGAATCAGTAGAAACAGATAACAAATACAAGAACTTACGTCCAATGATGTTGATGGATCCATTAGTTACGATAGCTAAGCAATAGATACACGTCTGGAGATAAAGAAAATGTGAAAACAACTTACAACATAGTAGAATAGAGATAATAAATTTTTTAAAATAAGAACCAAACCAAAAAAGAACCTTACCTCATTACACAAAAGTTCTACAGGCTTAAAAACTTCAAACTGGTCACCACCTTTCATTGTTAGGTACACACGAGGAACATCAACATATGTTTGATTTGGACTGAAAACAGAGAAATGGGGAGAAGTTCAAATTGGAGTTTTCAGAGAGACAAGTTCACCAAAAAAACTAGTTGACATTATAAAATTCAAACAAGCACAACAACATACATAACAGTTCAACCGTAAGAGATTAGAGTTACGAAAATAATCCAACCTCTTATATGGTCAGTGATATGGGGGTGAGGTAAACTTTTAAAAGAACACCCAACCCACCTTAAATCGTAGCAATACTCAAAGGGAATACCAGAATCTGAGGTAAAGTTGTGGCGTGGTTCCTTTGCCTTTGAATTAAACTGCAAAGATGGTAAAACTTTTTTAGCAAAATTGTAAAAACAAATAAAATTGGGGATGCCTGATGTACTGGACTTACATTTTCTGTAATGATTGTGTACGCAGGGTCTCTTAAAAGAGTGAATGAGGTACCAGAGTCAAATATGGCTGTAAAATCAACATTCGTGACATTTCTCTCCACGGCTATTTGTGTGAGGCTGATATTGTAAGTTGGGCTGAATTAAGAGGGAAAAATGAATTAAGTCTGAATTTCTCTCATTATGGTGATCAGTTCCACAAAATCCTAGTCTCATTACGCCTATCTTTGGCCTGCCTTAAGCTAGCTAGCTAGCTAATAGATAAGGAAATGCACATATATCAAGGAACCTTACAAAATGATCATTCTGCCCTAGTTGAAGCTAAACATTAAACATGGTTTATTTTCAGACTACAAAATCATCTAATGAAAGCCGAGTTAATAATGATGCATTCGGAAAACTGGTGAAACATGACTTGATTAAATTCCTAGAAAGATAACTGTTTTGTGACAACTTGTTTGCCTAACTAAGCAACAGCTCTTAGGGATAGAGGGAGTATTTAATAGAATTCTAAAAAGGAAACTTTGATCAGTTAGGGAATTGATTTGATGAGTTCAAGCTTCTTTAATAAGCTTCTTGAACTGAAGTAACTTTTCAATGAATTATTGATCTTTTCATTTATAATTTTACTTTTATGCTAGCTGATAAGCAGTGTAAGTTAATCGGAAATTGTCCTAAATAGGACTAATAAGTTCCTAAAAAGCACAAATAGGACTACTATTTTTAAAATTCCCTAAATAGGACTAAACATTGATTTTCTACCCTAAATACCCCTAAAAGTATTAATTCATAATGAAATGCTTTAATTCATAATAAAATCATAAAAAACGTAAAAAATATTTAAAAAACGTAAAAAAAATTATAAAAAATTTATAAAACATTTATAAAATAAAAAATTTAATTTTTTATTTTTTTATTTTTATTTTAAAAATAATAAAAAATAGTAAAAACCCATAAAAAAATGAAAAAAATTATGGTTACCTTTCTCACCGCCTCCCGCCGCCTCCCAGCACCACCACCTCCGATTGGTGAAATTTCTTCCACTTTTGGTAAAAAAATGCCATATTTTTCTGAAAATGCCAAAAAGATGGCATAATTACTCTTCAATATGCCAACATTTTCATTGAATATGCCATCATTATGACATTATTTAAAATGTTGGCATATTTTTCTCCGGTGATGGGAGATGGTGGTGCTGGGGGTGGCAGGGGTGGTAATGTTTTTTTTTAATTTTATGATTTTTTTTTATTTTTTTTTTAAAAATTTTTTTTAATTTTTTTTTTAAAAATATTTTTTTAATTTTCTATTATTGTTTTACGATTTTTAGTATTTTTTTCGATTTTTATTAATTTTTTATGATTTTATTATTAATTAAAACATTTCAAAAGTTACAAGGGTATATTTGTCCAAACACATATAAATAGTCCTATTAAGGGAATTTAAAAAATGTAGTCCTATTTGTGCAATTTTGCCACTTTTTAGTCCTATTTAGGGAATTGACTCTAAGTTAATTGGTACTCTGTAACTTATATATAGTTTATAAGTTCGTAGATCTGATAGTGTTTTGATAAAACGTACACCATTAGCAAGTTTAGAAAACAGAAACATAAAATACATACAAGGATATATTTAAAATGATCTTAAAATCAAAATGAGGACTACATCAAATGATCATTAGCTTATTTGAAAAGCTACTCAAATAAACTTATTATATAAACTCAAATAAGTACTTCGATCAAAAGAAGCGTATTTGTAAAAGTTTCCTTGTGACATGCTAAACATTGTCTTAACCTTCAATGTCTTAACCTTCAATTTGTATGACATACTATACATTAGACATATCTTTTTATGTTATTTCATATTCCTAAACTAATATAACAGCGAATTCTCCCAAACACTATATCAGACTAGCTAGATATCAGCTATAAGTTAAAAACTACGGAGTGTAAACTATTAGCTATTAATCTATTATCATATATCAGATTATCAGGTAGCTTATTGGTTTTCCACACATTTCCTAAGAGAGATACATACTGTGAATGGTCAAGATTTAAGGGCGTTTCGCTTAGGTTTGAACCGCCTTTGTCTCCAAAAACTATTCTCCCAAGTCCTTCTTTTCCAAAACACATTGAAAATGACTTTGGAGCAAGTCCATTAGCAGCTAAAATACTAGGAACAGAAGTATCATCTGTACCCAGCCCAAACAAGCCATTAGGAGCAGCAGAATCCAGAAATGCACCAGTTTGTCTTATTCCACAACTGAAAGGTATCCAAGAAATAAATGCCATCAAACAGTAACAAAGTACAACAGTAATCCTACTTATAGTGTTTTCAGTTACCAGGTTTAACTATATCATATGATGTGATGTTTAATCGGTGAATAATTCATCCAGAGACTTTGCTAGTTTGTCTACGTACTTGATCTGAATAAAAAAACCAAGTTAGTTGGTTATTTTAGCGAGTCGGAGAGTCCGGTTATTCAACAAATGACTCTGTAATAGTTAAATAAGAAAGTTTAAATGAAATTTGGGTCATTATGAGGTTAAAAAACAACTCAAGGACTTTAAATTAATGAAGAAAAAAACTTCAAGGTTCTATTAGTTCATAAAACTGAAAACTCTCACTCAAGATAGATTTTTGGACATATAGGAAGACGAAAAAAATGATGATCTTGAACCAAATAAAGTTAGGACTAGTTAGATGGTGGAATTTTCTTTAAACATTTTCGCTAGATATTGTGATTTTTCTACTTTGTATATATGTATGTATATGACGAATAATAGTATGATTCTTGATGTATGAGAAATTTGTGGCATATATTTAAAAAAAAATATTAATCTAAAGCCATCACCGATTGCTTATGAGAGGAGTAACCGGTAATAATCACTACTCTGCCTTTCCCTGATCAGCTACCCAGTAATGATTTAAGTACCTAGATCATATGTGATTTGTCTCGTATCTTGTCAGTTTATATGAAACATTAGTTTCATTTGATCAACCATCACTTCTCATGAGACAAAATGACGTATTTGATACTTATTTTTCAAAACGGCATAATATATTATTCTAACATATGACAAGCACTTTTATAAACCACCAAAAATTCACTGGCTCCTAAAGAAAATGATTTTGAAATTTACTCTATGGTCTAGATCCGCTTCGTGCCACCGAGGGTTTCTAGGTTCCTCACATTTATATATACTAGACTCAAACCCAGAAGGTAGATTTAGTATACTTAGCACATTACAAGAAGAAAAGTAAATGATCATGCATACCCAAATGTGATTGGCGCCTTGATACTTTTCTGTTTAGTGTTGTCTGTAGCTAGGTGCAAGACGTCATTTACCAATATCCCACTAGAAGAGGTTTCACTAGATAGATATGCAACTTTATAGCCACAGGCATTGCGTTCCACCGAGCATTGGCTTTTTTGTCCACACATAGTATCATTGCATTGAACTATATGGCTTGTTGATGATGCATTAGGGCTATAGGTATTAAAATCTATTTGCTGGCAAAAAATGAAACCATATGAGAAATAGCTATTATTAAGATTTTGGTTTCATCTTAGAAGTCAACCTGGTACTAGAAGTGGTTCATATTATCTCGTGGTTTGTATGCATAATTGAATGACTTAACAAACCCCACAAAAAGAGGGATATTTGGTGATCTTCAGAGCAAACCAATCTTAAGTATTTTTTTCATTTTGTTGATGTGAGATGACTTGATTGTTATTATACTAAAAAATAAGAAGGCAAGATACTCTCTTCAGTAAAAAATATAGATAATCATTTGGTGAATCACATACTCTTTCTGTTCCTATCAAGAGACCTTGTACACAGCTGTTATTGCAATCACATGGAAGCCAAAACAGATCACTACCGGTGTCAAGCGCCACAATAAATGATAGAGGAGGTGTGCCCACTGTGACATTTGCATAGTGCAAACTGAAAATTCAAACAACACATTTATTCATTTCTTCATCACCTTATCCATCTTAGTGAAATGGTAAAGATAGTACAGATAGTATAGTCTGTATAGATACATGTTGTGTGTTCAATTTGCTATAATGTACACAAATACTATGTATATTCTCATAAATAAAATTCTTTAATGGTAATAAGAATGCCAAAAAAGCCCATTGATCTATAGCTACTAATAGCTGAATCAGTATACGTAGTATAAGGTAATATTTGGCAAAACAAGCTATCAAGTTGATGTGTTCATCACAGTAACTTATGACATATAGGTTATAGCTTATATCAAATAAGCTAGTTAATCTCATATAGTGTCTCATGTGGTGCTTGGTAAAAATACAAGCCAGTGAACACATATAAGATGACATAAAGTCATAAATGGTGATGGAGTATATTGTCATACACCCCAGGGGCACAACCTTTGCACCAAGGAGCCTCCGTTGTAGGCTAGGGCAAATCCGGCCGAGGCCGAGGCCAAGGACAAGGCCGCCGGTTGAGCCCAGAAACAGTTCTCAGATCATCAAGATAAGCCCGGAACGACAGCCGAGACCGACCCCCTGCTGAGGTCAACTGCAGGGGCGGCTTTGGGGCCAGTTGGGCCAGGCAGCTGCCTTGGGCCTCAGCTGCCAAAAGGGCCTCCTAAAATTAAAAATTAGTACTAGGGATAGAATCAGTGTGAAGCATTAGCCTGAAAATAGATAAATATGGATACACTCCCTAATGGGAATCGAACACAGTACCTACCCGCAAATTCAAACATCCCCTCCACTCAAACTAACGGTGCTTAGTTGCTCATTCATGTTGCTTGTCCGTCTTTATACCATTTCAACTTAAGACTTTTTTTTAAAGCAACATTTATGTTAGATACTCCGTAGTCCGTACTACATTATTAATTACTCCATACACTATTTATGTGCTTCCCAATTATTGTATATCTCTCAGATATATTTATGTAGTTTTTTTTAAATTTGTACTTGGTGTCATATTTATACGGAGTATGTATTTTCCATTTAAGCCCTAATGTATTTTATTTTTAGTTAAACCCAATATACTTTGGTATTATAATATTTTTATTTGTCTTATGTTGTATTATCTTTTATTTAATTATTATGAAGGAATATATTTTTTCTATTAATAAGGTAAATTTCTGAATTTCTAGATGTTAAATACTTAAATACTTCATGATGTTATATTATTTCGCATTTCAAAAGGATGTTAAAAACTTATTCTTTTGAATATTACAAACCGTGTACAATGCACTTTGGATATGTTTTTTCACATGACGTTTTTGTTCAATTTATCTGATTTTCAATATGATTTGGCATAATAAATATTTTTTCGTCTAGGGCCTCCGAAATTCTCAAGCCGCCACTGGTCAACTGGCCAAGGCCAACTCTGGTGCGGCGGCCGAGCCCAAGGCCAAACCCGATGCAGATTCCTGAGATCAACAAGACAAACTACAGTTATCGCTCGAGCCGAGCCCGACACATCCAAGCCGGGCCTCGATATTCCTGGACTTGCCCTAACTTGTGTTGAGCTCCATCATATGGGCTGAGCTTCCCAACCTGTGAGCTTCGCATTCACAATTAGAGCTAGATTGCTCTACATCTAAGCCGAGCTAGAGACCTCGGATAAGCATCGTGGACTTGGACATTTCAGCACTAACGTTCCACAGTTCAAGGCCCACTCGCCAAAGGACAGCTGTTTCAAAGCTGTTTCAAGGCTGACGTCACTCATTTTATTACAGTAGCCAGTTATCAGGCTTACACGTGTGGATTACCTAGCCATTCTGTGACACAAAGGACAGTAGTCGGTACAACAGTACCAATCAAGCAATCAATCATATTATTCTCTCACTAATTAGTCTTACTGTGGCATCTTCCAATTAGAATAGTTATTTTACTTGTTCTCCAAATATATCCATATTACATTATAAATATCACCTTCCATCTTGTGGAAAGAGATCGCGATTATAAGGTTTAAGCATACCGTTATTCTGTCAAATTTCAGAGTCATTTCATACTTGTGTTGTTTTCTGACTCTCCTTCGGTTTTACTACCTCTAGGTCGGTAAACCCATCAAATGGGTATGCTAAAAATGAATATGAAATAAAACAATAGTTAAACTAAATGAGACTATAAAGGAAAAGTTAATTGGCTTTTTTGATAAGCTACTCCGAGGGGCTCATTAAGTAAGCTCACGATTATCAATTAAATCCACAACTAGCATCTGAAATGATTGTTTCAAATAAGCTAGTATAAAACTTATAAGCTAGTTTAAGGCATCCAGACATACTCATAGTATGAACTTTCTCTTTGACCCATAGGGAAGTAGCAAGCAAACACCTAACATAGTTAAATAGATTAGATGGTCCAGCATGTTCTAAGATTACGGTTATAATTGTTTGTTCCAACATTATGAATAATAAATTTACAGTTCAGTCTATATGATACAGCTCCACCTTTCCAGTTTCCATTTGAGGAAAGAAAATTCAGTCTAAAATGAAAACATAAAATAAGATAAAACAAAGTAGCGATAGTAAAAAAAATGGGGATAATAGAGGAAATGAGCACTCTTTGAAATGAAAAATGAACGCTCCAGAAAAAAGAAATGAGTAGAGTAAAAAAAAACTTAAGAAAACAAAAGGAAACGGACATACGTGCAATTAACCATCAAGAAAAATATAAACAAGCATTATGCCATATAATTAATATGGGGATAATAGAGGAGGTGAGTAAGCCTACTATCCCAGATTAACGAGCCGGGCAGTCTCATTCCCAGCTTCGAAAGTGAGCAGAGAGGAATTGCCGCCGGATTCGGCAAGGCGGCGGCCGTTGTTAAGACGGTGTTTATCTCGCGACACCCACGAGGAGTAGTACTCGACGCTGCCCTTTTCCGGCAGGCCTTGGAGGTCCAAGATAGTGGTGACCGGATCAGAGTACCTGTGGTGGAAATTGAAGCCGAATGTCCCAAACGCTTCGCCGTGGTGGGACTGGAGAATAACCCAAAACATCGCCAACAAGGAGAGGGTGAGGAAGAAAGTAGAAGAAGCCGCCATGGGTAAGAATCCAAGTGGTCAGTTCCAGGGGAAGCTCGTCGGGTGGCTATACGGAGTGTAGATAGATTGTCAAAAAAGATGGCTGCACACGTTATTCCAGGTAGAGAGAGTACTTTTATCATTATCCTTGTCAACACAGATTAAAACTTTTGAAAAAAACTGCCAACACCGTGGTCAACCATTTATATTTTTTTCGCCTAAAACAAAACACCGAAAAGTAAAGGGGCCATCTATGGGTGGAAAATTTTTTATTTCTTTGAAAATTTGGAAAACTGAAACGGAAAAAAAGTTTTGTCTTTTTCAAAAATAGAAAACAGGAGACACATTTTTAATATCTTCAGTATCCTCCATTTGCAGAATTCATTTTGGTAGTTGTCTAAAACTCTAGAAAAAATAATAGAACAAATTATTAATTGACACCATGATATTCATGTAATTTCCAATTGTATGTTTGTATTTTTAACTACTTTTTATTAGTTCTAGTTGTGAAAATTACACACTTTTGGTGTAATACTTTATTTTCATTTTTATTTGTAATTTAGTTAGATTAGGATTTTTCTGAGCTAAACAGGTCAAAGATCATCCAAGGGATCAAGATTGGACCTTAAAAGATCAAGGAAAGTGCAAGGAGGCAAGAAAGATTTCGATTTGGAAAAAATACTCATGTACCCGGTCGGGTATTGCCTATACCCGATCGGGTAATTGCTTGATTCGACTGTCCAAATCAAATCCGAAGACAAATGATCGTGGGAGCAAATTTTCATAAAGATTTGTCACATACCCGATCGGGTATGCCCAGAAAAGTGACTTTCTGGGCAATTTCCTGAGATACCCGGTCGGGTATCAAACCCTGCAGCTCCCAAAAGCCTATAAATACACCCCTTTCCTTCCCAATAAAAACACCAATTCACATATACTTCTTAGCTCAGTTTAGACAAGTTCTTTCTTTATATTTTTGTTAGTACCCAATTTTGATAGATTTTGATGATGCCACTATACTTTGCACCCGTACATTGTGTCTAAATTAAATTCAAATATTAGCATTAAAATGTGACAAAATAAATGTAAAATTTTTGGAACTAATAAAATTACACTGGAAAGTCAAAATGCAATAAGGTAAAAAATTCTTTTACCTTAAAAGGATATTTAAATCCTGCCAGTATAATTCTATTAGCACACAAAAATTAAATGTCACATAAACATATACATTGAATATATATGATTGAAGACAAAACTTGACCGGCATTTAATACCGGATCAAGTACTGGGGCCGCGGCATGGGACGCACACATAATACAAGACAAAGTGATCAGCTGAAATTAATGCTCCAGCACAAGAAGACAATTGTACTACTTATCCTTGCCAGAGATCTTCAACGACAAGGATTAATTCATCTCAACCAACGGATGAGATTAATCAACCATGAAGGCCTATAAATATAGGTAGAAGCATGAGTTCGAAAATAAGCTTGAGCATCCTAAGTAGAGAAATACTTTCATCAAAGCATATACGAGCTATCTAGCAAAAGAGAAAGTGCAAACTCAACTTTACTCTCTGCTTAGCCTCATGCTTCACTAAGCTCTTAGATTAGATCAATACTTTTACATTTTTAGAGCTTAGTTCATAGTTGGAGGTTAGAACTTTCTTGTAACATTTCACAAGTGGTTGTAAACACTTAGGAGAACAGTTGTTCGGATCCTAAAGTGTAGTTAGATAGATAGAGTACCTTTTGATCCCCACTGGATCAATTGAGAAAAGTCTAAGGACTGAGTAACTTTGAGTGGTGTTATACTCATTGTGAAAAACCTTCAATCTAGGCCTAAGTGTTGTAAAGGCTAGATTGGCACTAAGTGTATTGGGCTTAATACTTTAGTGGAAATCCATCTGAAATAGGGTGGGACTGGATGTAGGAGGATTACACCACCTCTGAACCAGGATACATCGTGTGTTGATTCTCCTTTACTCACCAAAGCACACACCCAACACTTCTCACTAAAGGGATCGTAGTTTGCCAGCAGCATCCTAAGCAGTTGTCTTAATTGACTCTACTGCTTATCCTACTGCTTAATAACTCACTTTTCCTTGAGACTTCTGTTTCCCACAAGCTTTGAATATCACTACTAAAAGGTGTGGTTGGTCAGTCCTCAAAGATACCTCCTTATAAGCAGCAGACGGCTTAGCAGTTTCCTGGGATTACCCAACTGCTCAGACCACTGCTCAGGCAAAACTCTTTACTATCTTCAGCTCAACATATATTCAGAAAGCCCTCATCATTCTCTGCAAGGCCATATTATCATCTTTCTCAAACTCCTATTTTCAACTGGCAGTTGCCTCAGCAGTTCCCTGCCATCTAGCCAACTGCCAAGCCAACTGCTCACAGTTTAAAGTCCAAACATCATTCAAGGTAGAAAGTTGTCACACACTCATTAGAAAAAGGGTAAAGACTTCCGCTGTGCATCTATTAATCTCTCAAAAGATTATAGATCAATTCATCTAGAGGAAAAAAACTTCAAAAATTGAAAAAGACTTAAAAGTCTATTCACCCCCCCTCTAGACTTTTACCCTATCCGGAACCATCAATTTTTCATCATGTTTAGTCTCCAAATGAGGAGCTGAACTCTTCCATCTTGGTTTTGCTACTTTGAAGCTTAATGAATTGTAAGTTGTGAGTTATTTTCTTTGATCTTCTTCCTTGAATATTAATTAATTCTTATTCCTATTACATATTACTATTTTGAGCAATACTTAAAGGATCAACTAGTTTTGTTTCATATATTAATTAATACTAGAATCGGTTGATTAATACGCTTGTTATTAACTCGGTCCTTTCACTGTAGTAAACTTGGGTTGCTAATGCATGCGTCTCATGGTTAGTAAGCCAAGGGGAATTAATTATATTGATTAAACCGATAAACCGCTTGTGTTGAGGTTATCAATCTCAATCATTTTCATCTTGATTTTATTGCTACTATCAAGTAAATATACGGCGCGTGTTCTATATTGACTCGGTAGTAAGTTTTATTAATGAACGCATCTCGTTATTAATAACTACCCTCGATGAATTGGATATACTCCTCGATTGAGTATTCGAGAGGAAGATAGTTAAAGATATAACCGGGATCGACGAACATTTCATTAAGTGGATAAAAGCAAAACCAAGCCTTCTTCTCATTAATTAAACTACATAACTCGTTCATCTTCGTGTTTAAATATAATTTAAAGTTCATCAACCAAAGTTCATTTTATTGTTACTTATTTATTCTTATAAGAAGAAAAGAATTTCTTTCCCTGTGGATACGAACCTTACTACGCTATACTACGTATAAGTGTTGTATTGATATTTATTTTGAGTGCACCTCACGACAAGTGCACGTCACACCACTTAAAAAAATAAAAATTGCTTAAAAAAAGATTAAGTATGTTTTATTCCCTCAACATGATTTATTTAGTCCTATCAAAAGAATAACATGATTAAAGTCTCCCAAAACTGAAGTGAATGGATCTTATTTTGAGATTAAAACATTGAGATTCCTGTTAATGAATTTTATCTATGTTTTAGTCTTATTTAGCGAATTATCTTAAAAAACTACATCTTATATACTACATATAATCTTTCAAAAATTAAAAATTGATACAACCATTTTAAAAAATAGAGGTCAGTGTATATTTTTCAAAAGTTGTAATACTAACTTAAAAATAATTGAAAAGTTTACAATTTACTTATCACTACCACATTCATCTCATTTTATGTGTCTTGTTTTGGTTTAACACAATTATAATAATGTGGTTGAAAAAAGTAATAGTTGGGATTGAAATTTAAGTATAATAAATTGAAATGTCGTAGACCACTAGACCACATACTCCCTCCGGTTCTTTTTAAACTTCACACTTTCCTTTTTGGGACGGTCCAAAATAAACTTCACATTTCCTTATTTCCTTATTTGGCAAAGAAATCTACATCAAAACAGTGTTAAACAGTGCTAAACAGTGTCAAACAGTGTCTCAACGGTGCCAAACAGTGTCTCAACAGTGTACTCTACAGTAAAGTCAAATTTATTTCCTTAATCAATGTGAAGTCAAACTGTGAAGTTTAAAAAGATCCAGAGGGAGTATTACTTTTCAAAAAAGAAATAGGACACCTATTTTGGAATAATTCAAGAAGAAATATAAGATGTGTAAGATGGGGCGAAGAGAATACTTTATTGGGAATATTACTATATTCCTCAAAGTAATACAATCTTCTTTCTTTAATTTTTGAACCAATTTAACCAAGCATTCCAGCCCAACTGGTTATGAGGTTATTGTGCCTAGTGAGAGAGGTCTTGAGTTCAAAATCCGCTAGGCACATAAGGGTTCGAAACTCAATGGGCTTAGTTTCAGCCCTAGTTACTCTAGCCCCCCTGGAGTAAAAAAAAATGTTTGAACCAATTTATCGACACTTGAGTATTTGACAATTTCTATTTTGTGAAGTTGTTATTTGGACAATTGAATGTCGAAATATATACGGAGTATCAAGTATCGTACTCGTATCATTTAATTTGTGAAGCTCTTGTTGAAAAATTGGTGGAGAAAAATGTATTCATTCATTTTTCATTCGTAAAATTAACTTTGGTTTTACCGGTGGCGACCGCAAGTGTGAAAAGAGCTTTCTCAACCATGAAGATCATGAAGAATAGATTGTGCAATCGAGTAGGGGGTGATTTGATGAATGATTTCATAGTTATTTTTATTGAAAAAGATATACTACTACCGTCTAAAAAAGATTGACCAATTTGACTTTTCTTAGTCAATGGTATTAATGTTTAGACAATGATTTTAGGTATTACATTAGTGTGTAATTTATAAATTGTAGGAGTATATTTTATAAAATATTTTTTAATAAAGAATAAGCTCATCTAATATTCATATTTTAAATAATTTTGTATTAGAAGATATAATTGTTCAAACTTGACCATCATTGACCAAGAAAAGTCAATTTGTGCAATCTTTTTGGGAGGGAGAGAGTAGTTCGTACTACATATTTAAAGTGTTGACAAAGAAAAAATTGTTGTATAACGTTTCCAAAATATGAAAACGTGTTGTGGTCAGTTGTGAGTTAGAATGGACTCCTGGAAAGTATGGCATGCTCTCTCTTTCATCTACATATAATGAGGTTAGTGTTAGTACCCAATTTTGATAGATTTTGATGATGCCACTATACTTTGCACCCGTACATTGTGTCTAAATTAAATTCAAATATTAGCATTAAAATGTGACAAAATAAATGTAAAATTTTTGGAACTAATAAAATTACACTGGAAAGTCAAAATGCAATAAGGTAAAAATTCTTTTACCTTAAAAGGATATTTAAATCCTGCCAGTATAATTCTATTAGCACACAAAAATTAAATGTCACAGAAACATATACATTGAATGTATATGATTGAAGACAAAACTTGACCGGCATTTAATACCGGATCAAGTACTGGGGCCGCGGCATGGGACGCACACATAATACAAGACAAAGTGATCAGCTGAAATTAATGCTCCAGCACAAGAAGACAATTGTACTACTTATCCTTGCCAGAGATCTTCAACGACAAGGATTAATTCATCTCAACCAACGGATGAGATTAATCAACCATGAAGGCCTATAAATATAGGTAGAAGCATGAGTTCGAAAATAAGCTTGAGCATCCTAAGTAGAGAAATACTTTCATCAAAGCATATACGAGCTATCTAGCAAAAGAGAAAGTGCAAACTCAACTTTACTCTCTGCTTAGCCTCATGCTTCACTAAGCTCTTAGACTAGATCAATACTTTCATACTTTTAGAGCTTAGTTCATAGTTGGAGGTTAGAAATTTCTTGTATTAGTCAAGTGGTTGTAAACACTTAGGAGAACAGTTGTTCGGATCCTAAAGTGTGGTTAGATAGATAGAGTACCTTTTGATCCCCACTGGATCGATTGAGAAAAGTCTAAGGACTGAGTAACTTTGAGTGGTGTTATACTCATTGTGAAAAACTTTCAATCTAGGCCTAAGTATTGTAAAGGCTAGATTGGCACTAAGTGTATTGGGCTAAATACTTTAGTGAAATCCATCTGAAAGAGGGTGGGACTGGATGTAAGAGGATTACACCACCTCTGAACCAGGATATATCGTGTGTTGATTTACTTTCACTCAGCAGAGCTCACACCCAACACTTCTCACTAAAAGGATCGTAGTTTGCCAGCAGCATCCTAAGCAGTAGTCTTAATTGACTCTACTGCTTATCCTACTGCTTAATAACTCACTTTTCTTTGAGACAACTGTTTCACACGAGCTTTGGAATACCACTGCTAAAAGGTTTGGCTTGTCAGTTCTCAGAAATACTCTTTTCATAGACAGCAGACGGCTTAGCCGTTCCCTGGGTCTACCCAACTGCTCAGACCTCTGCTCAGGCTAAACTTCTTATTCTCTTTAGCTCTACACATATTCATAAAGTCCTCATCATTCTGCACAAGGCCATATAATTATCTGTTCCAAACTCCTGTTTTGCACTAGCAGTTGCCTCAGCAGTTTCCTGCCATCCAGGCAACTGCCAAGCCAACTGCTCACTGTTCAAAGTCCAATCTTCCCAAATTAGAAAGTGGTCAAACTCTCATCACATAAAGGGTAAAGACTTCCGCTGTGCATCTATTAATCTCTCAAAAGATTATAGATCAACTTTTCTAGAGGGAAAACATCATAAAGTTGAAAAAGATTTAAAAGTCTATTCACCCCCCCTCTAGACTTTTACCCTATCTGGGACCATCAAGTGGTATCAGAGCGGAGTGTTCCTAGAGTCAGTTTCTGACTAATTTGAACTAAAGATCCAAACCACTCTACTTCCCAAACACTTTCTAGAAATGGACAGTCAGTTAGCCAAAAATCTTCTATTCAACTTGAACAAATTTGACGACTGGAAAATACGGATGAGAGCACATCTCAGTGCTTTACATGATGAGATGCTTGAAGTAATTACTGATGGACCTATCAAAATAATGAAGGTCATCACATCCAGAACCACAGAAGGGACAGATGATGTGTACATTCCAAAACCCAAAATGGAATGGACAACTGAAGACAGGAAGATAAACAATCTTGACAACATTGCCAAAGATATTCTCTTTAAATCTGTTGATGAATCCATATTTCCTAGAATCAGGAAATGTGAAACTGCAAAGGATGTATGGGATGAGCTCACAAAGATTGGAGCAGGGGATGAACAGGAAAAAGACAACAAACTAACCATAGCCCTCAAGAAATTTGAGGATTTCAAAATGATGACAAATGAATCTATCCATGAGATGGAGTCCAGATTCTTGAAGATTGTGGCAGAGGTCTCAGACCTAGGGAAAGATCTATCCCAAAAGGAAATTTCCCTTAAAGTCTTGAGAGGCCTGCCATCAAAGTGGGACATGAAGGTAACTGCTATGAGAGATAGCAGAGATCTCAGAACTTTGTCAACCGACAAACTCTTCAGTGATCTCAAGGCCTATGAATTTGAAATGAAGGAGATCAAAGAAGAAAAGGAAGATGAATCCAAGACACTAGCTCTAGTTTCTGAGCCTGGCCCGTCAAGATCTAGTGAAAAATCCCTCAACAACCTCCTTACTGACGAGCAGTTCGCTATGTTTGTAAGGAAGTTTAAAAGGTTCATGAAAAAGGAGGGAACTGCTCCAAAAAGACCATACAATCTACCACCCAGGAAACAAGGGAGACCTCAAACCAACGAGGAAACTGTCCTGTGCTACAACTGTAGACAACCAGGACATTACAAAAATGAATGCCCTCTGCCCTTAGCCCAGAAGTATCAAGGGCAGCAGGGGACTGGTCCCAAAGCTGGTTATAAGAAGGACTTCAAAGGCAAGAGGCAAGCCTTTGTAAGTGAAAAGAAAAAGGAGGAACCCCAATCTGAAGATGAAAGCAGTTCAAGTGATGAAAGCTCTTCATCTGAAAGCTCAGAGGAAGCACTTCTATGCCTAGGATCCTGGCAGATGGCTGAAAAAGGCGGCAGCTGGCTCACTGAAGAAAGCAGCAGATGGCTCAGTGAAAGTGATGAATGCAGCTCCCCTAAATGCCTAATGACCAAAGACCACTACAATGACGTTGAGGTAACATCATGCTCTTCTTATAGCTCTAGTGATTCTGGACCAACCAATACTACACTGGAATCTTTATTACAAGATTTCCAAAAAGTCCAAGATCACCATGTTCTCTTAAGATCAGAAAATAATAGATTAAAACAAGACATTAAGGCTGTTCACACAAGATTGCTAGATGCCTTAACCAAAAACAATGTCTTAGAAGAAGAGAACAAAGAGCTGAAAGATAAAATGAATAACTTCAGCATGGATAGTAAAACCAGTGACTCTACTGCTGAAGTTGTTTTAAATAGGAAGAGAAGAGGCCTCGGATATGTATCCCCCACCAGACTCACTCAAAACTCACCCTCCACTAGCCACCAAGAAAATGCCAGAAAGCCAATCTACCAAAAATCCAACTCCCAAAACATTCCCACAAGAAGGAACCTGCCTGCTCCCAAATCAAAATCCAAATTCCTGTATAAACAAAAACTTCCCAACCATCAAACCCCAAGGACCCGTTGGCAACCAACCAATAAGACCAACCACAGTCATAACACTAAGCAGTGTCCTCCAAAAGCCAATAATCCATTTCCCATTTTAAGAAGGAAAAGGATTAACAAATACATAGCCATCCCCCATGACTATAACACCTCAAATGGCTATAGACCAATCTGCTTAGAACTAAATGGTTCTAGATGGGCATGGATGCCCAAACTTGTACAAAGGAAGTTGCCCACTAACTTGTGGGCTACTGCTCAACAATGATGAATACAGGAAGGTGCTGGAGCAGTTGACTCACAAACATGGTACATAGATTCAGGCTGCTCCAGGCACATGACAGGCAGCAGGCGGCTCCTGTTCAACTATATGGCAAGAGAAGGACCCAAAGTGACTTTTGGAAATGTGGAAAAACAAGGAGAAACCAAAGGAGCTGGAGACCTATCCATCAATGGACTTACAATCCAAAACATATCTTATGTTAAAGGATTAAAGTTCAATCTCATAAGCACAAGCCAGCTCTGTGACAATGGCTATAATGTTACATTCTCCAAAGACATCTGCTTGATTAGAGATGTCAAAAATGACAAAACTGTGCTCACTAGTAGAAGGAAGAAGGACATGTACATTATTGATTGGAGCTCAGCTAAGGAAGGGATCTGCTTGGTGACAAAGGCAGATTCAAATTTGAGTTGGGAATGGCACAACAAATTAAGCCATCTCAACTTCAAAACAATCAACAAATTGTCCAGAAAAGGATTGGTGAAAGGACTTCCTGAAATCAACTTCAAAAAGGACCACCTCTGTGATGCTTGTCAAAAAGGAAAACAAACCAAGGTATCATTCAAATCAAAGGAAGTGGAATCATCAACCAGGCCCTTAAGCCTACTACACCTTGACTTGTTTGGACCAGTAGAACCAACGAGCTTAAGTGGTAGAAGGTACACTCTAGTTGTGGTTGATGATTACTCAAGATACACCTGGACCATATTCCTAAAGAAGAAGAATGAGACAGAAAAGAAGCTCCCTGAATTGATGAGACTAATTCAAAATGAGAAAAGCCTCTCAATTCAAAAGATCCGGTCAGATAGAGGTACTGAATTCCTTAACTCTATAGTAATTCAGTACTGTGAAGAAAATGGAATCCATCACCAAACCTCAGCAGCAAGAACACCTCAACAAAATGGTGTTGCTGAAAGAAGGAATAGGACACTCAAGGAAGCCGGAAGGACAATCTTGGAAGCAGCTGGCTTACCCAAAAGATTTTGGGCAGAAGCCATCAACACTACTTGCTACACACAAAATAGAAGTCTCATTCATAAGACTTACAAAAAGACTCCATATGAACTATGGAAAGAAAGAAAGCCTAATGTTAGTCATTTCCATGTGTTTGGATCCAAATGCTTCATTCTAAACAATGGAAAAGACTATCTCAAGCCATTTGATCCCAAATCTGATGAAGGGATCTTCCTGGGCTACTCAGCAACAAGCAAGGCATTCCGGATCCTCAACAAAAGGACTCTTGTGGTAGAAGAATCAATCCATGTGGTTTTTGAAAATCACCCCACTGCGCAATCAAAAGAAGAAGGTGAGTCATCCAACTCAAAGAAAGACACTGGAAAGGCTCCAAGCTGCCTTCCAGGAAATGATAGAGAAAAAATAGCTGAATCTAATGTCAGTCCACAGCCAGCAGTGGACTCAACTGTCAGCCCGCTGCCAGCTGGTGACTCACCAACAAACATCCTTCCAGACCTTCATGAAATTCCTAAACACCCTACTCTACCAGAAGATAGTGACGAAGAAGAAGAGGAGAATGATGACCAACAAAATCATACCAGCATCTATCAAACATCTGACATTAGATGGCTGAATCAACATCCTCCACAACAGATCATTGGAAACATCCATGAAGGGGTTCGTACCAGATCAGCAACTCAAAGAGAAGCACTATTCTCATGCTTCATCTCTCAAATAGAACCCAAGAAAATTGCAGAAGCCCTTCTTGACTCTGACTGGATACAAGCCATGCAAGAGGAACTCAACCAATTTGAAAGAAACAATGTGTGGGAGCTTGTATCCAGACCCTATCATCAACATGTGATAGGAACCAAATGGGTGTTCAGAAACAAGATGGATGAGGAAGGCACAATTATCAAGAACAAGGCAAGACTAGTAGCCAAAGGTTACTGCCAGGAAGAAGGTATAGATTTTGATGAAACCTTTGCTCCTGTTGCTAGACTTGAGGCTATTAGAATATTCTTAGCCTATGCTGCCCATAAGCAATTCACTGTCTATCAAATGGACGTAAAAAGTGCATTCCTAAACGGTCTACTAGAAGAGGAGGTCTATGTGGAGCAACCTCCTGGTTTTGAAATCAATAGAGAGAAGGATCTAGTCTACAAACTGCATAAAGCTCTTTATGGACTCAAACAAGCCCCAAGAGCATGGTATGACACTCTCTCTGAGTACTTAGTAAATAATGGATTCACTAAGGGTAAAGTAGACAAGACTTTATTCAAAATTGAAGAAGGTCCCCACATATTGCTTGTTCAAATCTATGTTGATGACATAATTTTTGGAAGTTCAAATCAAGCATTGTGTGAGAAATTTTCAACTCTCATGCAAAGCAAGTTTGAAATGAGCATGATGGGAGAGCTGAATTATTTTCTGGGACTACAAGTGAAGCAAACTCCCAATGGTATCTTCATCAACCAAGCCAAATATACAAGGGATCTCATGAAAAAGTTCAAGGTTGAAAACAAGTCAACTGTGAAAATACCAATAAATACTTCCCAAGGCCTAAGTCAGGATGAAGATGGCAAAGATGTTGATCCCACCCTGTACAGAGGTCTGATTGGCTCCTTGTTATATCTCACCACTAGTAGGACAGATATCTCCTACTCAGTTGGTGTATGTGCAAGGTTTCAATCAAAGCCTAAGGAAAGTCATCTTCTAGCTGCCAAGAAGATTTTGAGGTATCTAAAAGGCAATCCTAACTCTGGACTATGGTACCCAACAAATGGAGGTTTTGAACTCTATGGTTATTCAGACTCTGACTTTGCCGGATGCAAAATTGATAGAAAAAGCACCTCAGGAACTTGTCAATTGATTGGTGGAAGACTTGTCTCTTGGTTCAGCAAGAAACAGAACTCAATTGCTACTAGCACTGCCGAAGCTGAATACATAGCTGCAGGCAGCTGCTGTGCTCAAATACTATGGATGAAACAGCAGTTGAAGGATTATGGAGAAGAAACAAAGGAGATTAGCATACTGTGTGACAACACAAGTGCTATAGCTATCACTCATAATCCTGTGTTTCACTCAAGAACCAAGCATATTGAGATCAGGCACCACTTTATCAGAGAGCATGTTGAGAAGAAAACCATCAAGCTTAAGTACATCCCCACCGAAAAGCAGCTGGCTGACATCTTCACCAAACCATTGAATGAAGCTAGATTCAACCAACTAAGGCAAGAGCTTGGTATGTTAGATGATCTAGAACAAGTAAGGGAATAACCCTGCAACTATTCAGGGGGAACCTAATTCCATAATCAAGGGGAAATTCCTAGCCACCTGCTGAGGGGGAACTAACAGGGGTAGCCATCTCAGGCTACTCACAATCCAAAAGGAATGAAGCATCAAGGTCCAAGAAGGTCTATCTCAGACTTTCAAAAGAAAGAGGGAATCAAAATTCAAGAAGTAGGCTCAGCAGGTGACTACTCAAGACAGCAGTAGGGTCAGCAGGCAACTGACCAAATAGACCACTGCTACATGTGTAACAAGAGGAATTGAATTAATACTTTCATAAAGAAGAGTACAAGCTTGGAACAAGGGAAGCTCAATGGAGGTAAAGACACTGGTTCACAAATTCGAACAGATGTCTGCCAGCAGGTGTCTGCCTCAGAAGCAGGCCACTGTCTGAGATCAGCAGTTGGCTCAAAGTACGGCAAATGTACTTGGAATCTCAGCACGTGGCACATATCTTCTTGATCCTCACATATCAAGAATTCTAAAAAGGTAACTTTTGCTCTCATAAACCCTCAAAAAATTTACCAAGCTAGAGCACTCTGATACCAGTGTGAACACAATTAAACCAGCCGTAGTCTCCAACGGCTATATCCTAACGGCTAGTTTCCGATAAAGAATAAATACCTCCTCCGTACAATTCATTTACACTTTTACCTTGCAATCTCTCTCAAACCTCTCTCTAAACCTCGAACGCTCTCAAAGCCCTCAAGCAACAAACTCCTGTACTCACCATCTCATCCGCACTCCATATTTCACCCATACTCCTTCTACTCCTCAAACAAACAAGAATGGCATCTCTTAAACTCATGGCTAAGAAGAACTACACCGGATCCATTCTTGACACATCTATAATACTCAAGAAAGCTAACAACCGTGATCTTATGAAAGATCTTCTGAGAAAGCTTGATAACACAGGTCTTCTAAAGATGGCTACCTACCCATATCCTTGCTTTTATCCCGAGGTAGCTGCAGAGTTCTACCTCAACTCTACCAAAGACACTCTCAAATCTTGGATAAGGGGCAGACCCGTGGAAATTGAAGAAGGAGATATCAGAACACTGCTCTCACTCCCTGGAGATGAAGCTCCACCGGTTGAAGACTTTGAACTCAACGAACAGGAATTCAAAGAATTGGCATTAAAACCAAGTGCACACAATACACAAACTCTCAATCTCAAGACAAATAAAATGGTGCATGAGTACGCTCTTCTGCTAAGCATACTCTACAAGTGTATTGACGCCAAAAATACTGCCCTCGATGAAATCAACCACAAGAGAGCAACTCCATTGGCAGCAATCATCTCAGGGTCCCCATTCAACTGGACAAAGTATGTCTTCAACAACTTACTCGCATATGTAAAGAAATTTCATGAAAGAGCAAACAACACCATGCCCTGGCTAGGATATGGTTTTCTCATCGGTGAAATTCTGAGAAGAAAGGGAGCTCGCAGCAACATCAAAGAAGAAACTAACTGGAGAAAGTTTCTCTTTCTCACATCCAACCAAGGAGCCCCAGATCTTCCTAAGGCAGAAGACACCTTCCTCTCCAATGAACCTCTCAAGACCGAATTCAAGAAAATCAAAACCCAGTCACTGAAGAGGCCTCGATCTGACAATGAAGCGATCCAATCAAAAAGATCCAGAAAGAAAGACTCTCCTATTACAACAAGAAACCTGCAGATTGAACTAGAAGCAGAAGCCTCACCTCCACAACTCAATCACGACCACTTGGAGACCACAACTCACGATCTACAAACTATTCATGAAGAAAGTGGAGGCTCGAAACCTGACGAAGAACAGCAGGCTGATTTCTCCTCATCACAAGGCATTGCTATCTCGGCAACTCCACTTTCTACACATCTCCAAGAGCAGATAACTCAGGAAGTAGAACAGGAGGCTCCACCCTCACCAGCAGACCACTCAATCACCCCCTGGAAAGATTGGAAGTTGAATGGGATCGAGTCAAAGAATGGAGAAAATGGAAGCTATCTAGAATCCTACACCAAGCCAGAACTCTCCCAAAGTTCATCGCGGAAGAGTTCTTTGCTCTAAACTGGCTAGGAACCGAGGACATCGCTGCAGCAACAAATCTCCACCAGATTCATCTTATCTATATCTCGAAGAAGAAGCAGCTGACTGATAAGCCACAAGAAGACTACTCCACGGATGCTAATGATGATGATCCAGCTGATGATGATGACAACAATCATGCGCCACATGGCTCTTCAAAGAATAGAGGTAAACAAATCATCTCCTCTTCCTCTTCTAGTGATAAAGAACTTCAAATGGTTCTAGAAAAATCTAGATTTGAGACTAGAGGAGGTGGAGAAACCTCTAAAGTAATGGAGGAAGAAGCACAGCAGACCACTGAGCAGCAACCTGACAATATTCCACTACAAGAGTCTACTCCAATGCCAGATCTCGAGCAGCAGACTAGCTCACATTCACAGGCATCTACTCAAAACATCGAACAGCACTCTCCCACGTTCATTCTTGAAACCGAGGATGAAGAAAATGACAATGCTACCTTGGCAGATGTCTTCATCAGAGAGAGACGGGCTACAACTACATTTATCAGCCGCGCTGAGGTCAGATTACACAAAAGACTGATCAAGATGAAAAAGCAGCTAGAGGAAAGGTTGGACATCAGATTTGGAGAAATCCACAGTCATATACGAAAAGACACCATGATCCAACAAGTATTCAATGCTGAGCAAAGAGCTCTTCTCAAAACAAGAACCTCCCAGCAGTCAGCTCTTCATACAGAGATCAAGCAGGAGCTTGATGCACTCAAAGCCCGAAATGAGGATCTCGAAAGACAGATACTAGAACTTCAAAGGCAACAAAAAGATCAGCCAACTGTAGCAGGACCATCTGATCAGGTACCTTCCCTACCTTCTCCTCCACCTACCCTCCATCAGGCTCTTAAACAGGTTCAAGAACATGAAGAGTACCTCCTGAAACTAAGGAATGAGGAGTTCCCTGCCATGTTCAAGCTCTCTCAGAAATTCCTTATGGACCAGCAGGCTCATGCTAGAGCCTATGAACAGCTCACTAAAGACGTTGCTCGCAACTTTCAAGTTCTTCAAAAGGCTACTCAGGACACCTTTTGGAAGCAAGGGTCTGACTTTCAGAAACTAGGTCAGAGCTTAGTAGCTACACAGGACAGGCTTCAAAGATTAGAGAATGAGGTCAAAGATGAAGTCAAAACAGATCTTTTGGACATCAATAATCATATCAAGGCCCTGTCCATTGAAGTATATGGTCTGGATCCATCAAGGAGGCAAATTGAAGATCCTGACTCTGACCCAGAAATAGAAGCACTCTTCAAAGAGAGTGAGACCCCTGCTGATGATGCCAAAAAGGGGGAAAGGACAACTCAAGCAGGTCCCTCTTCCTCCAGATCAGCAGCAGCAAGAAAAGCAGCTGCAACAAGAAGGAAGAACAAGCTGCTCCAAGAAGAAGCAGGGATCAGAAAAAGGAAAGCAGAAGAAGCCAAGAAAAAGCTGGAAGAAATCAACAAAAGCAGACTTCAAGAAAAGTCCGAAAGTGACTAAAAACTATTGTACTTTAGATTGTAGACCAATGTACAATATTCTCAATAAAAATCAATAAAAACAATTGTTTCTTGTGTTGTATAGTTTTGGCATCATCAAAAAGGGGGAAACTGTTAGTACCCAATTTTGATAGATTTTGATGATGCCACTATACTTTGCACCCGTACATTGTGTCTAAATTAAATTCAAATATTAGCATTAAAATGTGACAAAATAAATGTAAAATTTTTGGAACTAATAAAATTACACTGGAAAGTCAAAATGCAATAAGGTAAAAATTCTTTTACCTTAAAAGGATATTTAAATCCTGCCAGTATAATTCTATTAGCACACAAAAATTAAATGTCACATAAACATATACATTGAATGTATATGATTGAAGACAAAACTTGACCGACATTTAATACCGGATCAAGTACTGGGGCCGCGGCATGGGACGCACACATAATACAAGACAAAGTGATCAGCTGAAATTAATGCTCCAGCACAAGAAGACAATTGTACTACTTATCCTTGCCAGAGATCTTCAACGACAAGGATTAATTCATCTCAACCAACGGATGAGATTAATCAACCATGAAGGCCTATAAATATAGGTAGAAGCATGAGTTCGAAAATAAGCTTGAGCATCCTAAGTAGAGAAATACTTTCATCAAAGCATATACGAGCTATCTAGCAAAAGAGAAAGTGCAAACTCAACTTTACTCTCTGCTTAGCCTCATGCTTCACTAAGCTCTTAGACTAGATCAATACTTTCATACTTTTAGAGCTTAGTTCATAGTTGGAGGTTAGAAATTTCTTGTATTAGTCAAGTGGTTGTAAACACTTAGGAGAACAGTTGTTCGGATCCTAAAGTGTGGTTAGATAGATAGAGTACCTTTTGATCCCCACTGGATCGATTGAGAAAAGTCTAAGGACTGAGTAACTTTGAGTGGTGTTATACTCATTGTGAAAAACTTTCAATCTAGGCCTAAGTATTGTAAAGGCTAGATTGGCACTAAGTGTATTGGGCTAAATACTTTAGTGAAATCCATCTGAAAGAGGGTGGGACTGGATGTAAGAGGATTACACCACCTCTGAACCAGGATATATCGTGTGTTGATTTACTTTCACTCAGCAGAGCTCACACCCAACACTTCTCACTAAAAGGATCGTAGTTTGCCAGCAGCATCCTAAGCAGTAGTCTTAATTGACTCTACTGCTTATCCTACTGCTTAATAACTCACTTTTCTTTGAGACAACTGTTTCACACGAGCTTTGGAATACCACTGCTAAAAGGTTTGGCTTGCCAGTTCTCAGAAATACTCTTTTCATAGACAGCAGACGGCTTAGCCGTTCCCTGGGTCTACCCAACTGCTCAGACCTCTGCTCAGGCTAAACTTCTTATTCTCTTTAGCTCCACACATATTCATAAAGTCCTCATCATTCTGCACAAGGCCATATAATTATCTGTTCCAAACTCCTGTTTTGCACTAGCAGTTGCCTCAGCAGTTTCCTGCCATCCAGGCAACTGCCAAGCCAACTGCTCACTGTTCAAAGTCCAATCTTCCCAAATTAGAAAGTGGTCAAACTCTCATCACATAAAGGGTAAAGACTTCCGTTGTGCATCTATTAATCTCTCAAAAGATTATAGATCAACTTTTCTAGAGGGAAAACATCATAAAGTTGAAAAAGATTTAAAAGTCTATTCACCCCCCCTCTAGACTTTTACCCTATCTGGGACCATCAGTTAGAAAATCTCAGCCAGTCATGTTCACCTATAAGCATATATTTAGAATAAACATCAACATATGCAGGTTAAGTTGTTACTTTGGAAACTTATTCACAGATATTCCTATGCCAGACAATCTATAGAGATTCCAACTTATTCTTAGGCCTTCAAGACGCCCTCTTTGTAGAAAACACGGTGACTCAATAGACCATGTGTTTCTTTGGATGTGAGTATACCAGGGGGTTTAATATATTAGTTCCTAAGTCAAGTTCAATTTGACAGATTCTAGTCATGTGGTGGTTAGAAGCTGGTTCTAAAACCATGATTGATATTTGTAAGAGAAATGGTCCTTAAACCTTAAAAGTCTGTATCTACCTGTCTAGGAGTCCCTACGTTTTTATACCTAAATGGGACCATTTTTAGCATTGATACCCCTTTCACCCCTAATTTAATTAAATGTATCAACTACTCCGAACTCTTTCTCCGCCTAATTCCCCTCCGTCCGACACCATTCGTGATGTGCATGAACAGATTGAGGAATCGGAAGGCGTCTTGGTCCGCGACCAGTGGCTTTTCTTCGTCGGAAAGCATCTCCAGGACGGTTGCACACTTGCCGACTACAACATCCAGATTGGGTCCATATTATTCATCTCGCCTTCCTCCTATGCGGTTGTTGATACATTAATGTATCATGTATGCATCATTGAGTTCTGTTTTGCACCAGAACTTTGAACATCTTGTTAAGAGATGGAGTAGTCAGTAATGAGATTAAATTGGCTCTGCTAACCGTTTAGTTGTTCCATTTAATGTATGCATCACATATTTTTTGTTTTGCATCTAAACTATTTGATGAAATGCCTACGTGAAGAAAATCTCTCTGTTTTGCATTTTCAGTTGAGAAAAATCATGGACAGCTTACTTACAGTGCATGAACAAGTGGGCTGATAATGTCTGAGAAATGTTAAACAGTCTTTCAATTTTGATACGCCTGATTGGCCTTTGAGTTTTGAGTTTTGGTTTCAGTACTGAGTTTCCTATTTCATTACAGATCGTGAAGAACTAGTACACTAAGCTAGCTTGACCGGCCAAATGGAAGATATCATTGACAAAGCTCATTAGCTGACTGATAGAGATTGTCGTTTGACCGGATCAAAACAAGTCATCGGTGGATTAGTCTAGAGGTCACTGGAGGACTAACGACAACAATGGTTGTCGAAGAACTGAAAGCGGCGGCTGTCGAAGGGCATTGTGACATTTTTTTCGGAATTGTGACTATGTTTAAAATACTGTGACAATGTTTAGAATGCGTTTTTGTATACAAATAATGCCTTTTTGTAGCATTATTATTATTATTATTATTATTATTTTTAACGGTGACATGTTTTATAATGAACGACATTGTCATTATTTCATTAACATTGACATTATTACAATGTCATTTTTATAGCATTATGATGGTCCCTGATAGAGGCGAAAGTCTAGAGGGGGGGGGGGGTGAATAGACTTTCAATGCTTTTTGAACTTTTAAAGAATTTCCCTCATAGGTATGATGATCAGAAACCTTTTGGGAGATTAAGGATCGCAGCAGAAGTCATAACCTCTATCAAACTGTGAATGGTAACTTTCTTATGAGAAGATATGAAGGAAGAAGTGTTTTTGACAACTTATCTTTAGTGACGGAAATGTCTAGTAGAATAGAAGCTCTGATTTGAAAATCTTCAGATGAATGCTTATGGTATGGTATTCTGTTGACCTTCTTCAGAGACCCTTCTGTGAGATCCACTGATGACCTTGAGTCAGAGACCCTTCAGTGAGGTCCTCTGATGACCTTGGATCAGAGACCCTTCAGTGAGGTCCTCTGATGACCTTGAGTCAGAGACCCTTTAGTGAGGTCTTCTGATAATCTTGGATCAAAGACCCTTTTAGTGAGGTCTTCTGATGACCTTGGATCAGAGAGCCTTTAGTGAGGTCTTCTGATAATATCGTAACAGAAAATAGATCGACACAAGATGTATCCTGGTTCAGAGGTGGTGTAATCCTCCTACATCCAGTCCCACCCTCTTTCAGATGAATTTCCACTAAAGTATTCAGCCCAATACAATTAGTGACCGTCCGGCTGTTATCACCAACTTGCTCAGACTTCAAGGTGTTTCACTAGGAGTACACACCACTCCAAGCTACTCAATCCTTTAGGTTTTTCTCAATTGATCCAGTGGGGATCAAAAGGTACTCTATCCTATTCTACCACACTTAAGGACTTAGATGACGTTATCCTTAGAAGTGTTTACAACAGTTTCAATATGAAACAAATTTCTAGCCCCCAACTAAAAACTAAACTTTCTGAGTATATCAATGAGGATTTCTGTTCTAGAGAGTTTAGTGAAGCATGAGTCTAAGCAGAGAGCAGAATTTAATGAACACTTTCTCTTTTGCTAGATATCTTCTTTGTGTAGTATGATTTCTCTGCTTAGTGAACTCAGGAGCTTATTTTTCTTCTCATGCTTATGCCTGAATTTATAGGCATCTCTGGTTGATTAATCTCCTCCGTCGGTTGAGAGGATTTAATCTTTGTCGTTGAAGCTTCTTGTACTTTCGTCTTCTTGTGTTGGAGCAGCTTATCTTCAGACGCAAATGGATCAACTTGCTTCGTAGGAAATGTAAACCCATTCCTTAGGCCTTTTACGCACTATTCACTATCAAGTGGGTTCTTGTCTTCTCAGGCAACTCTGCGTGTTGTAGTGTTCCGTGCTTTTGTAGATGCTCTGGCCTTAGGTAAATATTGTGACCTTGGTCTTTCTTTAACACATAAATTAAACTGGTAGGAAAAGAATCCTTTTTAAGGTAATTAAAATTACCTTATTGCATTTTATATTTCCAGTCAAGTTTATGTGTTTCCGAAAGTGTACAGGTAAGATTGGTCACAATTGTACTAGTGACAAGAATGATTTTATAACAAATAAAAACATACTGGATGGATTTGAATATCCTTGCAAGGTAGAATTTTACCTTAATTCATTTTAAAATTTCCAGTAT
Source organism: Cuscuta epithymum (assembly GCA_945859915.1). Classification (NCBI taxonomy): domain Eukaryota; kingdom Viridiplantae; phylum Streptophyta; class Magnoliopsida; order Solanales; family Convolvulaceae; genus Cuscuta; species Cuscuta epithymum. The sequence continues at coordinate 2,254,117 of CAMAPF010000976.1, forward strand.
ATTTATTTGTCATAAAATTTGTACAATGTTAATATTTGGTCACTTTTACAAAGTATTGTTATCTAAGCAATTTGAGAGCATACTACTGTTTGCAATACGAGTATACAATTTTCTCAATAGAATCTAAACACAAGAGAAGGATGGCATCATCAAAACTATTTCTTATAATAGTAGGTTACATCAAAGTCTGAGGGACCTAACAATTTCCCCCTTTTTGATGATGCCAAAAAAAAAAACTAAAATCTAACATTGTAATTAGATTCTATTTCCCCCCTTTTTGGCAGCAACAAACACTTGTCTTTAGTGTTGTCTGCCAGATGGTTCTCCAGCCATGCGAATTCTTTGCCTTCTTGCTCGTTTGAGCTGGTCAAGTTTTGCATTGTATACTCTGTCAATGAGGCCTTCTGACAGAGCAACACTAACAGACCCGGTTTCAAGCCAGTTGAGTGCAAAGGTTTCCTCTTCTCTGAGGAAGGGTGCAGCAAAAAGGAGAATGTTTATGGGAGACAGTCTCCACATCCTCCATGAAATCACTCTCTGTTTTTCTTGGTCAAGAGTAGTCTTGTCTGTTTCAAAGACTATCCATGACCCAAGATCATTCACACAGTTGTCTGTCCTTCGTGTTGAAGGAGTAGAGTCTTGAGACTGCAGAGGGGCTAGTGAAAGATCGAGGTTTAGTCTTTGATTTGCCATTTGAGAGTTAGAGAGTTTTGTCGAAGGTATTTTGGAAGAATGAGGCTTTCGAAGATAATTGTATAGTCGAAGAAGATGCTTGTTTATTTGAGGATTAACGAGGATATTTATACTTGCATGCATCGTTTGGGATTCTTGGTTGAGAATTCGAAGCGTATTAATGGGATTACGGCTTGATGTTATTTTCAAGAATAAAATCAGCATAGATGAAAGAGAAAAATTGGTTGGAAGAACTTACCAATTTAATGATGCTGCTTCCCAAGATTTTATTGAATCACCATGTGTCATAGTTGCATGCATGCGTAGATTCCTTGTATTTAACTCAACTGAATCCTTTTGTCATAGCGATTCTACCTCTGGTTGAGGTAGCCGTCTGTTTCAGCTTAAGAGATCATCTGTGAGTCTCTGAGGTCTTCTCCTCGCAATAGTCTTCTGTTAGGTCTGAGGCCTTCTGATAGTTTCTAAGGCCTTCTAATCATTTGTGAGGCCTTTTGACAGTTTCTGAGGCCTTCTGATCTGAGGTCTTCTGTTAGTATCTAAGGCCTTCTGATCTGAGGTCTTTTGATAGGAAGTAGTCCTCTGATGCACCTTTGAGACCTTCTGAAGGAAGTGGTCCTCGAATGCACCTTTGAGACCTTCTGTAGGAAGTGGTCCTCTGATGCACCTTTGAGACCTTCTGTAGGAAGTGGTCCTCTGATGCACCTTTGAGACCTTCTGTAGGAAGTGGTCCTCTGATGCACCTTTGAGACCTTCTGTAGGAAGTGGTCCTCTGATGCACCTTTGAGACATTCTGTAGGAAGTGGTCCTCTGATGCACCTTTGAGACCTTCTGTATAAGGACCATAGAGCTTCATTCCCTTGTCTTTGTCATCTTTTGTGTTCCAGCTTCTTTGATGTTCATTTTGTTAGATGTTTGAGTACATTTTCCCCCTGAGTTGATGCTTTTGGTAATTCCCCCTCATAATTGAGTTCTTTGAGTGGAATTCCCCCTGAGTTGTTGCAGACTTTATTCTCTAATTTGTTCCAGATCATCAAGCATCCCTAGCTCTTGTCTTAGAGAATTAAACTTGGCTTCATTTAAGGGCTTGGTGAAGATGTCAGCCAGCTGCTTTTCTGTGGGGATGTACTCTAATCTGATGGTTTTCTTCTCAACATGTTCTCTGATGAAGTGGTGTCTGATCTCAATATGCTTGGTTCTGGAGTGAAATACTGGATTATGAGTTATTGTTATAGCACTTGTGTTGTCACACAGAATGCTGACCTCCTTTGTTTCTTCCCCATAATCCCTTAACTGCTGCTTCATCCAGAGTATTTGTGCACAACAGCTGCTTGCTGCTATGTATTCTGCTTCAACAGTGCTTGTGGCAATTGAGTGTTGTTTCTTACTGAACCAAGAGACAAGTCTTCCTCCAATCATTTGACAAGTTCCAGAGGTGCTTTTTCTGTCAATTTTGCACCCAGCAAAGTCTGAGTATGAGTATCCATATAGATCAAAATCTCCATTTGTTGGGTACCATAATCCAGAGTTAGGATTTCCTTTCAGATATCGTAGGATCTTCTTTGCTGCTAGAAGATGGCTTTCTTTGGGTTTTGATTGAAACCTTGCACATACCCCAACTGAGTAGGAGATATCTGGCCTACTCGTTGTAAGATATAGCAGAGGCCCAATCAGACCTCTATAGAGTGTAGGATCAGTGTCTTTGCCATCTTCATCTGGAGTCAGTCCTTGAGAGGTGTTCATGGGGATCTTCACAGTAGACTTGTTCTCAATTTTGAATTTCTTCATGAGATCTCTTGTGTACTTTGCTTGGTTGATGAAAATTCCTTGTGGAGTCTGCTTCACTTGTAGTCCTAGGAAATAGTTCAACTCTCCCATCATGCTCATCTCAAACTTGCCTTGCATGAGAGTTGAAAATTTCTCACATAATGCTTGATTTGAGCTTCCAAAAATTATATCATCAACATAGATTTGGATAAGCAGTATGTGGGGACCTTCTTCAATTTTGAATAGAGTTTTGTCTACTTTGCCTTTAATGAATCCATTATTCACTAAATATTCAGAGAGAGTGTCATACCATGCTCTTGGGGCTTGCTTGAGTCCATAAAGAGCTTTGTGCAACTTGTAGACTAGATCCTTCTCTTTATTGATTTCAAATCCAGAAGGTTGCTCCACATAGACTTCCTCTTCTAGTAAACCGTTTAGAAATGCACTTTTCACATCCATTTGATAGACAGTGAATTGTTTATGGGCAGCATAGGCTAAGAAAATTCTTATAGCCTCAAGTCTAGCAATAGGAGCAAAGGTTTCATCAAAATCTATACCTTCTTCCTGGCAGTAGCCTTTGGCTACTAGTCTTGCCTTGTTCTTGATGATTGTGCCTTCCTCGTCCATCTTGTTTCTGAACACCCATTTGGTTCCTATCACATGTTGATGATAGGGTCTGGACACAAGCTCCCACACATTGTTTCTTTCAAATTGGTTGAGTTCCTCTTGCATGGCTTGTATCCAGTCTGAGTCTGAGAGGGCTTCTTCAATTTTCTTGGGTTCGTTTTGTGAGATGAAGCAAGAAAACATAGCTTCTCTCTGGAAAGATGATCTAGTTCGAACCCCTTCATGGATGTTTCCTATGATTTGTTGAGGAGGATGTTGATTTGTCCATCTGATGTCAGAGGTTCTGTTGACTTGAGTGTGTTGCTCATCCTCATCCTCTTCTTCACTATCTTCTGGTAGAGTTGGAGGAACAGGAACTTCAGTTCTTGTGAATGATTCAGCTGTTTGTTGTGGAGAAGTGATTTGAATTGATCCATCAGCTGATAGTTGTCTATTGTGTCACGCCCCAGACCGCAATCCAAGCGCGTGTACAACCGCCGTATAATCAAGTGACGTCACCCGCGAGTCAACCTCACTTAATTACACAAGGCGTTCGAGAATATAAACCATCCATACTCAGTAGTAAACATACATAACAACATCACACTTAAACCAATGAATAGCGGAAATATTCAACGGTAAGTCATAAGCCACAACCGGCCAACAACGTACATGGGCATGCAAGCCCCAAAAGTAGTTTATAACAAATAAAAATATCCATGAGCAATGTTTAGTCATTTGAAAGGAAATGAGGAAGCACGAACCACGTCTTCCTTGACTTGATGTCACCCGTAGAAAGGTGCAGGTAGCAAGCCCTAGCTTCAACCTGAAAATGGTGGGCCCCCCCGAAGGGGTCAGTACAAGTACCGAGCGAGTAGCAGGCTAAATATAGAATAACTAGCGTTTCAAGTATAAGACCCAAACATAGGGTGATACATATACATATAGTCCTTCCCCCCATATTAGTATACATACACTTGGAAATACCCGACCCATAGGTCATTGTTTATTTGGAAAAATAATAGTAGCCAATATCCTTGACTTAAATCCCAACCCACCCATATACCTATGAGTGTATAGAACTCCTCCTTGTTCAAATAAATTATCATAAGGACACCGCCCGGTCCTAGATCATTAAATGTAATCTATGAGTTTTGAGGATACACGCCCGATCCTTGGGTACTCCACCCTATATAACCGAGTTTTGAGGATAACCGCCCGATCCTTGGGTACTCCACCCTATATAACCGAGTTTTGAGGATAACCGCCCGATCCTTGGGTACTCCACCCTATATAACCGAGTTTTGAGGATAACCGCCCGATCCTTGGGTACTCCACCCTATATAACCGAGTTTTGAGGATAACCGCCCGATCCTTGGGTACTCCACCCTATATAACCGAGTTTTGAGGATAACCGCCCGATCCTTGGGTACTCCACCCTATATAACCGAGTTTTGAGGATAACCGCCCGATCCTTGGGTACTCCACCCTATATAACCGAGTTTTGAGGATAACCGCCCGATCCTCGGGTACTCCACCCTATATAACCGAGTTTTGAGGATAACCGCCCGATCCTTGGGTACTCCACCCTATATAACCGAGTTTTGAGGATAACCGCCCGATCCTTGGGTACTCCACCCGACCTATGACTTACCACATATCACACTAGATAGGATCTATATCATATTTAGCCATTCATAACTAATTCAATACATAAAACTTATGTATCACATTCCATGCAAAGCTATGCATTTATGTAAATGTATAATTAATTAATATCGACCGGTATTAATTAATCCATTATCCACCGGTCAACGTGGTCGTTGACCGCCATTGCAAACCTTGTACAAATCAACTTAATCATCACATAATTAAGTTAAAATATTCATTTGTGCTTCTAATACACTTCAAGCAAATATGCATTTTATATAATTCTTCATATCATATTCTATGCATAAACAATCTATTCCTTTCATACAAACTTAACCCTATTGGCTAATCACATGTTTAAATATCTTTTAAACATCATTATGAATTCATATAAACATTTATTTCGGTAATCTTATAATTAACCCAAAAGTTATAAGATATTAAGCCGTCCACTCACCTTGAACTAGCGTTAAGAAGTTCTACCCTTCTTGGTTGAACTCCGGTGAAACTCCGGTGACTTTTGGTCAACTCCGGCGACAACTCCGGCGACTTTTCCAACTTTGTGAAATCACTTGAAATACCTTTCACAAGTTCCTAACAAGGTTTTAACATCATAAAACCTTAATCAATACAAATAACCTATAAAAGGTTATTTTCCGGTGAACCGGTCGTTTTTGGCTTTTAAGTCCGTTCTTGGACGTAGAGCCACCTTTCAACCCATGAATCCATACTTGTAACATATGGAACCATACTAAAGGTTTTCTACATGATATATACCTCATATGGTAGAAGAAAAATAAAGGAGAAGTTATAACAAGGTCATTACCTTAATTATTCACACTTTTCCTAACTTTTTCCTTCTCAAACCTCCTTCCTTGGACCAATTTCTCTTGAGCTCGTGCTGCAACAATGGAGGTGGTTTTGAGAGCTTTTCCTCTTCTTTTCTTGAGGTCTTGGTCGAGCTTGGTGATAGGGGTGAGAGAGTGTACACACTTTTGTCTCAAATGACAAATAAGTGTGGGATGGGAGCCCACCTTTGTCCTTAGATGCTTCTCAACTCAAACCCATACAACCCCCCACTCCCCTCTTTCATTCCAGCCGTCCAAGACAGGGCATTGAGTGATTGATTTCGTGGGTTGGCCCCCACACATGTGGGAGGTCATCCCTTTAAGCCCTGAAGTGTACAATCGGTCCCGAAAGTTGTATTTTTTCGGACTGTTTTAAATATATTTTATTTTATCGGGTCAGATAAAATATATTATGTGCTCTTACTCATTATGACATGTATAATGAATATACATTCCCCAAATTTAATTTATAAGCCTCCGAAATTCATTTCCGGGCTGTTACCGGTTAAATTGTCGGTACCGGTAATTGGGCCTCTTTTTCCCAATCGGTCAACTCTACGCCTTGCCACGACCCAAATGAAATACTCACCACTATATAAATATTATCTTGACCAAGATGAATAAAATATGTGGTCTCGGGAGTGTCGGGCGGCCCCGCTCCCGGTGTGGGTCCCACGTGCAATTTACTATTCACGCGAAAGAAATAATAAAAATTTACAACTTCGTAAATTCATTAATCCTTTAATAAGGTTCGATACATTATTTACATAAAAGTAAATATATTTGGGGACGGTGTTACATATTGTGTGAGACACCTGCAGCTTCAGGATATTTGTCATTGTTGGGAAGGCAGCTTGGAGCCTTTCCCGTTATCTTTTCTTCCCCAGATGATTCTCCTTCTTTTGTTTTGTTGGCAGAGGAGTGAATTGATTCTTTTGTCATTGCTGTTTTGTTGTCAAAGGCCACATGAAATGATTCTTCTACCACCAGAGTTCTTTTGTTGAGGATTCTGAAAGCCTTGCTAGTTGCTGAGTAGCCCAAGAAGATTCCTTCATCTGATTTTGGATCAAGTGATTTGAGATAGTCTTTTCCATTGTTTAGAATAAAACATTTGCATCCAAACTGTCACGCCCCGGACCTCCCCGGACACATCAACAACCCGCCGTACAATACGAATAGTCAACCGCAGTCCAACACATTCATATTATACAAGGCGTCTTGAATATCATTCACACACATAACATCCATAAACAAACATAATAAGTAATTCATAACGCAACGGAAAACATTGTTTTAAACAAGAAGGCCACACAAGGCATTTCATGAGCACGCAGGCTCTATAGTAAAATATCCATGAGAAAATTTATTAGTGTTCAAATCAGAATGGAGGAAGCACGAACCACGTCTTCTCTCCAAAGGATCACCCGAGCAACGGGCACAGGTAGCAAGCTCGAGCCTAAACCTGAAATGGTGGTGGGACGCCCCCGAAGGGGTCAGTACTCTATACGGCTATAAAGTACTGGTGTGGATGGCATCTAAGGGATATACAACAAGTATTTCAAACACAAGACCCTCAAATAGGGTGATAATACAATATAGTGGTAACCCTAAGTTACCCCGTTTGATAATATACTTACTTTATATAAAAGTCAAGTAATCGGCTCGTGGGCCCATGTTCATTTAGAAATCACCATTCTCATTCCCCGTGACTATAAGCCACGACAATTCATAGAGTTCATCACATTACTATTGCATAGCAAGGGCTCGGCCCAACTACATTTCTATGCAATCCTTTATGTCAAGTACATCCTATCACATTTGCATAGCAAGGGCTCGGCCCAACTACGTTTCTATGCAAACCACAATTTACATCCTATCACATTTGCATAGCAAGGGCTCGGCCCAACTACATTTCTATGCAAATCACAATTTACATCCTATCACATTTGCATAGCAAGAGCTCGACCCAACTACATTTCTATGCAAATCACAATTTACATGGCAAGGTCTCGGACCAACTACATTTCCATGCAAATCACAATTTCATGGCAAGGGCTCGGCCCAACTACATTTCCATGCAATCATAGAGTCCGGCTCTAATTCCTCATCATAGTCCAATTCCTAAGCAAACCTATGCCTAGAATTGACACCTCAATAATATACCTTGAGTCATTCTTAATGACTACCCATAACTTACTCTTAGCTTCATACTAAGTCATTTTATGCACTTGAAGTACATTCAAGTGCATTCCATACAATCCAATACTTAGGATCAATTCTATCAACAATTTCAATTAATCACTAACTAGTATTTCAATACTATTAAGATTATTGTCATCATACAAATATCCTCATTTTGTAATTCTCTACATATTTATAAGTATGTAGCAGCAACTTAAATATTCAACTTCAATACATAAATATCCATTTATGTATCCACATATTTCATACATGAGTAAAATCCCCATTTCACAGAATAGTTCATTTATGACTCATTTAATCTCATATTATTCATACATCCTCAAATCATTTCCAATTTCATTCTTTGGGAACTATATCAATATTTCATCAATATTTAATCATAATAATCCATGAAAAATTATGATTTAGGCATTTAGGTAATCTCATGCTTAACCTACAAGTTGTAAGCAATTAGATGTCGATCCTCACCTTAATTGAGCTTTAAACTTTTCCTTCTTAATCCAATGGTCAAAGCTCCGGTCAAGGTGGATTATGAACTGATTCCTTGCTTAAATATGAGTGTTAAACAGCCTCCTCAAAGTGCTAGCTCAACCCCTAAATGTCAATACGAAAACAGCCCTAGAACGGGTGTTTTTTCCGGCGAATTCGTTCCCTAACCTTTCAAGGTTTTGTCTAGGTTAATATCTAACCTTTCCAACAATTAAAGTCACTATATAATAACATTTTATACACTTCAATCAGTGTATAATAGTTCTTCAATCATTTATATGATTTAGACAATAAAGAGGAAGGTTTTGGATTCAAACTTACTTTGAATACAAAAACGTATTCTGCGAGGTTGTGTTTTGCTCGGACGATTTGGAAGCCTTCCACTACTCCGATTGATGCAAACCAAACCTTCACGGATTCCTCGTCTTAAGAGCTTTCTGTTGGTGTCTCGCACGCCTTATTTGGATGTGTATAACTCGAGATATGGAGCAAACAAGTAACCTTACGCACTGGGAAGACTACCTGCGGACAGCCCTCTCCCTTCCTTCTCTCTTGAGTTGTGTGGATCCTTTTGCTCCCTTATCTATTTGGGGTTCGAATGGGGTGTAGGGGGAGTGTATAGGAGACCTTAAACATTCAAAAAGAGCATGTGGCTCACAAAAGGACATGAGAGATATTTGGTTTGAAATCAAATATGGGGTGGACCTCCCCCTTTTGTTTTCTCTTGGAGTTTTTGTGCATGTGAGCCAAGGGTCCGCCCCATATAGTCTTCTCACCTCTTTTCATTTGTTTTGCAGGTACTAAGTCCATGTGGAATGGTTCCCAATTGATCCCATTCAACTTGGGGTCCAAAATATCTACCAATACTTCCAAAAATGGGAAGATAGGTCCTATTGTTTTATCTTTTGTCAAAAGATGTCTTTTTGTACTCATCCTAATTTATTTAGAACAAGTCAACTTCTTTCATCACATTATTGATCTCCAATATGTGTAGGTTTATCACAATAATTTACTTGATGGATATCATAGAAAGAAAATCCTACTCCCATTATTTAGCTCAATAATGCCAAAGATGGGGCTATAGGCATTTGTATTCTTCTTTAATCATTCTATCACTTATTTGACATTTGTCATACATATTTTTGGGCTACTAGCCGTGTGGGTCACTCCCGAGTGGGTCTAGAACGCCATTCTCGAATACTTGCTATTTTTAGCAGGTTGGGCCCAAAATAATGTTTGGGCCGCCCGACCTTCCTCAAATTGTCTTGAAAGATTATGTAACATTATTTAGATAATGTTGGGCTCTTATGTTCATTAATAAGGCCCAAATAAGTATTTGCAAACCCGACACTAATATACGAGTTTGAACAATACAAAAATCAATCATGCGCTACGTAAAACATTAATCGTTTTACAATTGTTTGGAAATCGAAAATTCAATACATAGAAATTAATTTTTTTTTATATTGAGTTTTTCAAGGACGTTCGGGTGCGGTGTCACACAAACACATGGAAATAACTGATTTTTGGCTTTCTTTCTTTCCATAGCTCATATGGAGTCTTCTTGTAAGTTTTATGAATAAGACTTCTGTTCTGGGTGTAGCAAGCTGTGTTTATTGCTTCTGCCCAAAATCTTTTGGGTAGACCAGTTGCTTCAATCATGGTCCTTCCAGCTTCCTTGAGTGTTCTGTTCCTTCTTTCAGCAACACCATTTTGTTGATGTGTTCTTGCTGCTGATAATAAATTGCGAGTGATTAAAGTTATAAGACTAACGTATATAAATGATAATAAAAAGAATATTTTTTTCAAAAGTTTATAAATGCAATATATGTGTCATATGAAAGATTATACATTTTTATTTAATTTAATATATTTTTGTCAAAGGTGGGGATTAAATGAAAATAGAACGTGGTATAACATTTTGTAATAAAAAATCTTCGACACATTTTTAAAAATAATGATATTTGCACTTCATTGAATCAATTTTGAGTCATCAAACAAACTTATTAGAATTGACAACGTAATTGAGTTTGTTTTTAATTTTAAGAGACTAATAACTATGCGTAAATTGTCCTAAATAGGACTAATAAGTTCCTAAAAAGTACAAATAGGACTACTACTTTTTAAATTCCCTAAATAGGACTAAAATTGGTTTTCTACCCTAAATACCCCTAAGAGTATTAATTCATAATGAAATGCTTTAATTCATAATAAAATCATAAAAAATGTAAAAAATATTTAAAAAACGTAAAAAAATTATAAAAAATTTATATAACATTTATAAAATAAAAAATATAATTTTAATTTTTTTTATTTTATTTTTTTAAAATAATAAAAAATAGTAAAAACCCATAAAAAATGAAAAAAATATGGATACCTTTCCCACCGCCTCCCGCCGCCTCCCACCACCACCACCATCGATTGGTGAAATTTCTTCCACTTTTGGTAAAAAATGTCATCTTTTTTTGAAAATGCCAAAAAGATGGCATAATTATTCTTCAATATGCCAACATTTTCATTGAATATGCCATCATTATGGCATTATTTAAAATGTTGACATATTTTTCTCCAGTGATGGGAGATGGTGGTATTGGGGGTGGCAGGGGTGGTAATTTTTTTTTCATTTTTTTTATTTTTTTTTTAATTTTTTTAAAAATATTTTTATTAATTTTCTTTTTTTTTTATGATTTTTAGTATTTTTTTTCGATTTTTATTATATTTTTATAATTTTATTATTAATTAAAACATTTCACAACTTACAAGGATATATTTGTCCAAACATACATAAACAATCTTACTAAGGAAATTTAAAAAATGTAATTTTATTTGTTCAATTTTGCCACTTTTTAGTCCTATTTAGAGAATTGACTCATAACTATACCGGTCCAAACTCCAAATAGAAATGCACTTACAAAACTAAAAGGGGCAAAATGGTCTACTGAGGTTATGTAAAGCAATCCGGAGGGGTGTGCCTACTGCCTATATAATGCTCCTCAAAGGAAGAAAATCAGTTGGATCAAACCCTTCTTCTCCAACGAAGAGAAGAGCCGCATAGAACAAAGATAAGATATTAACGGACTAACACATAAGATAAGAATCAGGAACAAATCAAAGAGAGATTCAGCCTAACAAAGTACTCATTTTGTCTCTCCTGAAAACAGATCAAAGATCAATTTTTTTTGAAACCCCAGAATTCGATCGCTGGTGGTGGTCATTGACTACCATGGATTTGCGCTTTCCGTTTTCTCCGGCGGAGGTCGCCAAGGCCCGTATGGTCCAGTTCGGCATACTGAGTCCTGACGAAATTGTAATTCTAATCCACTGAATTTGTAGCAGTTCGAAGAATCTGTAACTGTTTATGTTGCTCGATTATTGAATTCGCTATGTTGATTTTCATTCATTTTGCAGCGGCAAATGTCAGTGGTCCATATAGAGCACAGTGAGACTACCGAGAGGGGAAAACCGAAGCCAGGCGGTCTAAGCGACCCTAGGCTTGGGACAATCGACCGGAAGATGAAGTGCGAGACTTGTATGGGCAGCATGGCCGAGTGTCCTGGGCACTTTGGTCACCTCGAGCTTGCCAAGCCAATGTTTCACATCGGATTCATGAAAACTGTGCTTAGTATTCTTCGTTGTGTCTGCTTCAATTGCTCCAAAATACTTGCAGATGAGGTACTTTGGTGGCCTCCAAAGTTATTTTGGTGTCTTAAAGACACATGAACTTTACGAAGCGCATGTCAAATACATCATAACTTTAAGCCAACTATTATATGAAGCTAAATTACTTTGCACCCAATGAGTATGGGTGTAAGTTTACTACACAAAATTAGCCTTAAGGGGTCAGAGGAGAGAGTATTTGGTTCTCATAAATGATCACTCAGAAACTTTATACTGGATGGTATCAATTAGATTGATTTTCAAATCTTTCTGTGACATGAAATTAACGATGATACTCCAAACTCTATTTGGCTTAGTTATTTGATATTGTACAGAGTGATCTGCATCTAATTTACAAATCAACAATATCAGCCTTTACCGCTATCTTTTTATTTAAAGACGACCTTGGGGTTATGTTGACATGTTGGCAGGATGAGCCCAAATTCAAACAAGCCATGAGAATAAGAAATCCCAAGAATAGGCTAAAAAAGATTTTGGATGCATGCAAAAACAAAAGCAAATGTGAAGGAGGGGATGAAATTAATCTGCAAGGCCAAGATCCTGACGAACCTGTCAAGAAGACTAGGGGTGGTTGTGGGGCTCAACAGCCCAAGATTAGTATAGATGGCATGAAAATGGTTTCAGAATATAAAGGCCAGAAGAAGAAGAATGACGACCAGGAACCGATGCCAGAGCCAGGACGCAAACAACTTACGGCAGAAATGGTACGTTCCTGAACAATCTAAGCCTTCTTGTGCTGCGGTTACTGATGTTCTCATATCCATAATTTCTTAATATTATAAATTCTTATTTACCATTACAGGTCCTTAGCATTCTGAAGCGGATAAGTGATGAAGACTGTCAATTGTTAGGACTAGACCCCAAATATGCTCGCCCAGACTGGATGATTCTTCAAGTACTTCCTGTACCCCCACCTCCAGTTAGGCCTTCTGTAATGATGGATACATCATCCAGGAGTGAGGTGTGCTCTCACTATTGAGGCTTTTAGTGTTTTCCTCTCCAGATTTGCATATTGTTTTTTGACTGTGAACATGTATTGATTCCTTAAACTTTGGTGTAGGATGATTTGACTCATCAACTAGCGATGATTATACGGCACAATGAAAATTTAAAGAAGCAAGAACGTAATGGGGCACCTGCACACATCATTTCCGAATTTGCACAGTTATTGCAGTTCCACATTGCTACTTATTTCGACAATGAGCTTCCTGGTCAACCTAGGGTATGGGCGGTTTCCAATTTTATCACACAATTTAAAGGCGTGATTTTTTTGTGTTATTGCAAATCTGTTTTGCTACTCAGGCTACTCAAAGATCAGGTAGACCTATCAAATCAATATGTAGTAGATTAAAAGCTAAAGAAGGCCGAATCAGAGGCAACTTGATGGGTAAGCGGGTGGATTTCTCTGCTCGAACTGTGATCACTCCAGATCCGACTATTAACATCGATCAATTGGGAGTCCCGTGGAGTATTGCTTTGAATCTCACTTATCCAGAAACTGTGACACCATACAACATCGAAAGGTTCGTTTTATTTTACAAAGTATCCACCAACCTAGTCTTAATGAATAAGTATGCTTACTTGGTCATGTTTATAATTGGTCAACAGGTTGAAGGAACTCGTTGAGTATGGGCCACATCCTCCACCGGGTAAAACTGGGGCCAAGTATATAATCAGGGATGATGGACAAAGGCTTGATCTTCGCTACTTAAAGAAGAGCAGTGATCAACACCTCGAGCTTGGATATAAGGTGAACTTTTACAAGCTACAAACTTTTTGTTCTATGCTGCTTTCTAAGTTTCTAACCTTGGTTCATTAGTTCAGGTGGAGCGGCACTTGAATGATGGAGATTTTGTCCTATTCAACCGACAACCTAGTCTACATAAGATGTCTATAATGGGACATAGGATAAAAATTATGCCATACTCCACTTTCCGTTTGAATTTGTCTGTCACCTCACCCTACAATGCTGATTTTGATGGTGACGAGATGAACATGCATGTTCCACAGTCATTTGAAACTAGAGCTGAAGTACTTGAACTCATGATGGTCCCCAAGTGCATTGTCTCACCTCAGGCAAATAGACCTGTAATGGGAATTGTCCAGGATACCCTTCTAGGGTGCCGCAAAATCACTAAAAGAGACACTTTCATTGAGAAGGTGATGATCTAAAGCCATTGTTGTACTTTCTTCATGACCATGTGCACATACTTTTCTTTATAGTTTTGTGTTTTAAAAGACTACTAGTATAGTACCGTGCGATGCACGGGGTATGCAATTCCAATGCAAAAAAGCTGAATTTAATTAAATAAAAAAGATCATTAAACAGATAAAAAATTATTATACTCTCTCCGTCCCCTTTTAAATGTCCCGGAATAGGGTGACACGAGTTTTAAGAAAAGTGGGTTTGTGTGGTTGATAATAATTGATAAAGTAAGAATAAAGTAAGAATAAAGTAAGAATGATTTTGAGCCACACAAACTTTACCAAATAAGGTATGAGACAAGTAAATAGGGACATCCCAATATGGTAAAACGGGACATTTAAAAGGGGACAGAGGGAGTATTTATTAGGAACTCTGAAACCCTTCCTAATATTTCTATATTAGTTGCACCCAAGAAGAAAGAACATATATCAAAATCTTAGAATGTATAATTATTTTCCAGCTGAATGAAATTCTATATTTCATGTACTTTTTGGAGAACCAATATGATTTTCGTTGCATTATTAGTTCATTCACAAATCAAAATAAGAGAATAATAATTTTAATTTTTAAACATGCATGATGATTTCCGATAGTAATAAAAAAAAAGTAAAAAAATTAAACATATCATCAAGTGTACTGCTGGTTCTTCAATTTTTTTTGCAAGTGTTTGGAATACCAAAGGTAAAATGAAATTAAAGTACGTAGTATTAGTTAAAGCTAATATTCCGGTGAATATCATTTCTACCTACCAAAAGAACCTCAAGAACTGCTCTATCATTAATGTTACAACATCTACACTTAATATTCTAAAATGTAATCATCTAAACTTATAGCATTAACACGCTGTTGTCCTATAAAAGCTAGCAACCCAGTTTCCAGCCAAAGTGTGTTGTAAACTTGCAACTATTCCATTTATATACATGGAGAGAAATATAAGATATAAAGTTGATCTAAATGTCAAACATGCAAATACACACTAATATCTAGCTTATCTATGGAAGTCATTTTAATGTTCCATATTTTTTATTTAGATCTACTTCACATCACTTATTTGCATACTACATTCAGATTTATATCATAGACTATAATACACGTAGGAAATAAGATATTAGTTATGCTTTCAAAAGCAAGTAAAACAAATAAACTAATTTATATAGTTAATTAACTTATTAAATAATTATTATAAAAACTCGTTTTTACTACATTATCTCTTGGACCTGTACAAAAAATTTGGACATTTGGCCTGGGAGAACATGCTAAAATCACCATCATGCCTTGTAATTGACCCATAATATCTGGAAATCTTAAAAAATCAAATGGCACACATCTCATCCTTGTATGTGCATTATAGTTCTTGGTTTTTCTTAAACTCTTAAAGAGATACGATACTCCGTATTTAGTTTAATAAATAAATACATTGGACATGACAAATTAGAGAAGCAAGATATTTTATAAATAAACTTAGACAACACTATAATAAAATAACGGTAGACATCATGTTTAAACTTTAATTTTGTTTATGTAAGTAAACTAGAAATTGTTCCCAAATTGCATAAACACACATACAATGATACAAATGAGCTTAAAATTAAAAAACCATAATACCATCTCTAAGCATTATCTTGGCTTTTTCATCATAAAATTCTTACAAAGTGGAATACAATTCAAAGACCAGAGAAGTGTACTTCGGAAGGGCTATACCTAGACAAAATGGGGTGTGTGTGTGTGTATATATATATAGATATAGATATAGATAGATAGATGGGACAAATTCTAGCTTGTACGTTGCTGCCTAATAAAAATAATAATTAAAAATGAAGCATTGGAATTCGAAAAGCATTTATCTCGATTTTAATGTGAAGCATGCATTGAAAACTTAACGATGATTTATTAATATCACACTATTGTTTAAGAAAGAGACATGGTAGAAGCCAAAAAGACTTCTTGGAAAACAGCACCTCATTTTTAACTCTCCGGCCATTATTACGTTAGGCCAAAAGTTAAATATTGACCGCTTTAATTGTCTCTCAGTTATACAGCCAATTCTAAACAATACTCTGTATTAATTAGAAGTTCCATTCAAACTCAAATTTGATCGGCCAAACACTTCAAACAATTAATGAATTCTGCTGCCCAAGAAGAAAAAACCAAAAAAAAAAGAATAGCCACAGTGTTCCCGCCCAAAATCCTCCTACTATTTTGTTATTATATATATAGAGATAACTTTTTTCCTTACTGCATGCAGGATGTTTTTATGAATATATTGATGTGGTGGGGAGATTTTGATGGAAAGGTCCCTGCTCCAGCAATCTTGAAACCCAGGCCACTTTGGACAGGGAAACAAGTTTTCAATCTCATCATACCGAAGGCGATAAACCTCATTAGATATTCATCCTGGCATTTAGATACAGAAAAAGGGTTTATTACTCCAAGAGATACTCAAGTTAGAATTGAAAAGGGGGAGTTGCTTACGGGAACTCTTTGTAAGAAGAGTCTTGGGACATCCACTGGAAGTTTAATACATGTTATATGGTATCGATCTATATGCATTGCATTCCTTGCTAGTTATCATGCCTAAGAAATATACTGACAGATTTCTTCTGTACACAGGGAAGAAGTGGGGCCTGATGCAGCACGTAAATTTCTTGGACATACTCAGTGGCTTGTTAACTACTGGCTATTGCAAAATGGCTTTAGTATTGGAATTGGGGATACAATCGCTGATGCTATGACCATGAAAAATATCTGTAACACCATTTCTGATGCAAAGAACAAAGTTAAAAAGCTTATAATAGATGCTCGAGAGAAGTTGTTAGAGGCTGAACCTGGGAGAACAGTTCAAGAGTCATTTGAGAATAAAGTAAATCAGGTACGACTATAGAGTCTAGGCAATTAACTGATATTCTTTTCCCCTTGATATGATGTTTTCCACCCACACTTCACCTCATTCATTTCAACTAATATGCCATCCTTTTTGTGTATTCATTCAGGTTTTGAACAAGGCTCGTGATGATGCTGGAACGTTTGCTGAAAAGAGTCTAGCTGAGAGCAATAATCTCAAAGCTATGGTAACTGCGGGATCAAAGGGAAGTTTTATAAACATTTCTCAAATGACTGCTTGTGTGGGGCAGCAGAATGTTGAAGGGAAGCGAATCCCCTTAGGCTTCATTCAAAGGACTCTCCCTCATTTCAGTAAAGACGACAATGGTCCAGAAAGTCGTGGCTTTGTTGAAAATTCTTACTTGCAAGGTTTGACCCCACAGGAGTTCTTTTTCCATGCTATGGGTGGTAGAGAAGGTCTGATTGACACTGCAGTGAAAACATCTGAAACTGGTTACATCCAAAGGCGATTGGTGAAAGCCATGGAAGATATCATGGTCAAATATGATGGTACAGTCAGGAACTCATTAGGTGATGTTATCCAGTTCCTCTATGGGGAAGATGGTATGGATTCTGTTTGGATAGAAACACAAAGGTTAGAGTCCCTGAAAGTCGATAAATTGAAGTTTGATGACATGTACAAATACGAGATTGATGATCCAAACTGGAATCCAAATTACATGATCCCAGATGCTATTGATGACTTGAGGTTAATACGTGAAATCCGAAGTGTCTTTGATGCAGAGGTTCAGAAGCTTGAATCTGATAGGCTCCAGCTGGGAACAGAGATTATTGTCACTGGTGATAACTCCTGGCCCCTACCTGTCAATATTCAGAGACTGGTCTTAAATGCTCAAAAGACTTTCCGGATTGACTTCCGAAGACCATCCGATATGCACCCTATGGAGATTGTGGAAGCCGTCGACAAACTACAAGAAAGGCTTAAGGTTGTTCACGGTGATGATTATCTCAGCATAGAAGCTCAAAAAAATGCAACCCTCTTCTTCAACATTTTGCTTCGTAGTGTCTTGGCAAGTAAAAGGGTCCTGAAGGAGTACAGACTCACGAGAGAAGCTTTTGATTGGGTAATAGGTGAGATAGAGTCTCGCTTTTTACAGTCACTTGTTGCACCTGGTGAAATGATTGGCTGTGTTGCTGCACAGTCAATAGGTGAACCAGCTACACAAATGACTCTTAACACCTTTCATTATGCTGGTGTCAGTGCAAAGAATGTCACTCTAGGTGTACCAAGGCTGAGGGAGATCATTAATGTGGCAAAGAAAATAAAAACCCCGTCTCTTTCTGTGTTCTTAAAGCCTGAAGTAGGTAAAACGAAGGAGAGAGCTAAAGCGGTACAGTGTGCTTTGGAGTATACCACCCTGAGGAGTGTGACCAAAGCCACAGAAGTGTGGTATGATCCAGACCCTATGAGCACCATCATCGAAGAGGATGTTGAATTTGTTAAGTCGTATTATGAGATGCCAGACGAAGAGATTAACCCTGACAAGATATCTCCATGGTTGCTTCGAATTGAGTTGAATCGTGAAATGATGGTGGACAAGAAACTCAGCATGGCTGACATTGCAGAGAGGATCAACCTTGAATTCGATGATGACGTTACCTGCATTTTCAATGACGATAATGCTGAAAAGTTGATTCTCCGGATTCGCATCATGAATGATGAAGCTTCAAAGGGTGAATTGGATGATGAATCCGCTGAGGATGATGTTTTTCTGAAAAAGATAGAGAGCAACATGTTGACTGAGATGGCTCTTCGTGGCATTCCTGACATTAACAAAGTCTTCATCAAGAGCACCAAAGTACAAAAATTTGATGTGAAGGAAGGCTTTAAAGCTGAGGAAGAATGGATGTTGGACACTGAGGGAGTCAACCTCCTAGCAGTCATGTGTCATGAAGATGTTGATGCCAAAAGAACAACAAGCAACCACTTGATTGAAGTCATTGAGATTCTTGGGATTGAGGCAGTTCGAAAGGCATTACTTGATGAATTGCGTGCTGTCATATCTTTCGATGGTTCTTATGTGAATTATAGACACTTGGCCATTTTGTGTGATACTATGACATATCGTGGCCATTTGATGGCCATCACCCGGCATGGAATAAACAGGAATGACACAGGACCAATGATGAGGTGTTCATTTGAAGAGACTGTGGACATTCTTCTCGATGCTGCTGTGTTTGCTGAGTCGGATTACTTGAGGGGCGTTACTGAAAATATTATGTTGGGTCAGCTTGCACCAATTGGGACAGGCGACTGTGCTTTGTATCTGAATGAGGAGATGTTGAAACATGCTATTGAGATCCCGTTGCCTAGTTACATGGACGGCGGGCTTGAATTTGGAATGACACCTGGAAGGTCCCCGATCAGTGGCACCCCATATGATGGTCTCATGTCTCCTATGCTTATGAGTCCTAATTTCAGAATGTCACCATCCACCGGTGCTCAGTTTTCTCCTTTAATCGGTGGAATGGCTTTTTCACCCTCTTCTTCCCCATTTAGCCTTCCCTCTTCTAAGTACAGTCCGTCTTCACCTATGTACATGCAGGCTGGATACAGTCCATCCTCACCCAATTATAGCCCTGACTCTTCCTCCGGTTATAGCCCTACCTCTCCCGCATATTCTCCCACCAGTCCATCCTACTCACCAACTTCACCGAGCTACAGCCCCACCTCGCCGAGCTACAGCCCCACCTCGCCTAGCTACAGCCCTACATCACCTAGCTACAGCCCCACCTCACCTAGTTACAGCCCTACCTCACCAGCTTATAGCCCTACATCTCCTGCATACAGCCCGACTTCTCCGTCATACAGCCCGACATCACCTTCGTATAGTCCGACTTCTCCATCTTATAGTCCAACATCACCATCCTATAGTCCTACTTCACCAGCATACAGCCCTACCTCTCCTGGGTATAGTCCTACATCACCAAGCTATAGTCCCACCTCACAGAGCTACAATCCTTCAGCAAGGTACAGCCCATCACTTGCATACTCACCCACCAGTCCCAAGCTGTCTCCTAGTCCATACAGCCCATCCTCCCCAAGTTACAGGTATATAATTTGAATCTTTCCTTAATACTACCTATATATTTACATTATAGGACATGCTATATGATAGGAACCTGATGTAATTCACTTCAGAATAGTAGAGAATCAAAGAAAATTGATCTAGAACAGATCAGCGATTTGTTTATTGAGTAAGAACAGATTGGAATAGGTATACGGACAATTCGAGATGCCCAGTCTCCTAGTCTAGCCAAGTCCAACTGAATACTTGCCTACCTTCTTTGCCTCCCCTTCCCTTTCTATTTATAGTACAAGCCCATTTATTAATATCTACAATAATAGGCCCACTTATTATTATTATCTACAATACTAGGCCCATTCCTATCATACCCCTCCCCTAAACAACCACCTTGTCCTCAAGGTGGGTGATAGGACACAGGAGTCAGCCATGATCTTCCACTTGCACTTCATTCTTGCACCCCTTCCTTCCCAATACCTCCCAGAATGCTTGGCCATGTCCTTCATTATTTGACCTTTTATCTTCACTTCTTTCACAGCAAATAGGAGCAGAAACTGGAGATGAAAACTCCCTGGAATTATGTTGTCAAAGATAATACTTCTTTCACCCATTTCTGCCTTGTTCCTATCCCCATTTTCACTTTGATCAAGCTTCTGACATGAAATTGAATGAGGTCCTACATGTTTTACATGATAACCAGACCTTGAAGCCTCTTCATTGTAATCATCATATAAAGGTTCTGCAAGATAAAATCTCTTTGCTTCCCTGTCCTGATCTGCCCCCAGCTTCATTAGCCCCAGTGAGTAGATAGGAGCCTTAACAATTCTTCCAAATGGCCAAAGTTCCACATCTACATTTCCAACATCCTCAATAGTCAAATCCATAGTCATTAAAACGGGTTTTATCTTTGGTACCCCCAGTCTTTACCTGAAACAATTCCCATGAACATGCACATATCTTCCCGCCAGTGTCATACAACTGAATACATTCTTCAAATGGACCCAGTTGCTCTTCTTTACTTGCATCATCGTGAAACTTTGGTTGAGCCTCAACAATTTTATCCATCACACCAATCCGTGCTCCGTAATCTGCATAATTCTTCATAATGTACCCCTCTGCTACCTTCTCTGTATCCTCTATTTGTGCACTCCGGGCACCACAATATAGAGAATTGTTTCTCACAAGGTTTCCTAATCGTCCATCTTCAAGAGATCTTGTAAAATCATTTACTGGTCGATGCATAGTGTTAGCACTTAGCAGCATGTTTAGAATCTGATTGTATTCCATTTTTCAAGCCATTGATGAATGCTGCCTCTCTAGCGTTGCTATTAACTCCATCAATAGCAGCAGTATGGAGATTTATCTACTTGTCCAGATATAGTAATGATTTCCGGCTGAGCAAAGTCTGAAATTAGCTACACCTACGTTAGGACTTTGATTTCTATCTACAAGGGTTGCAGATGTAACCGGGTCTCCGATATGTGAAGCTGAATTTTCCATACCTATAAAGATTTCAGGAACCACTTGGCTCTTATTGTTCCTTGAACCAGCAGTTGAGGATTGAGATACCACAATTATTTTCTCCTTGCATTCATTGTCACCATAGTTAAACGTGTCTTCAGAGGAAGGTTTCAGCTGATCATCCAACTCCTGCTGTGAATCTTGGGACTCAGAGATAGATTGCGACTGGGGAGGTTCTTGCGCATGATGAAAATAATCTTGCGCAAAAAGGTTCTTCTCTTGGCCGCGTCGTACTCTGAGGCGAACAGAGAGAAGTAGTTCGCAGATACGAACTAGGAGAAACGAAAAATGTTGGAGCTGATTGAGAAGACACCTGCGAACTGAGAGAAATTCTATACGATCATGTATACTGGTTCTCTGTCTTCCGGCAGCGTGTAGGTTGGAAATGCCGCTTTATGGCTTCCTTCAGAGCCTCCCAACTCTTCTCTCTCGTTTGAGTATACCACCATGGAAACCAGGCTAACGCCCTTTCCTCCATCGCACCTTCTGCTACTTCCACTTTATTTTTTTCCGCAGTAGCCTTGAGACGGAAATACTCTTCCATCCTAACAATCCAACTGTCTGCACCATCCCCTTTAAACTTCGGTAAATCAACCTTTATTACCGTACGAACAAGTCCTCTACTGTTATCGCGATCCTTACTGGAACGAGAAAATTCGGAATTTCTCGCGCCTCCGATATGCGAAGTGCGATGTGAAGTGCGATGCGAGCTGCGCTGAGTGAGCGATTGGTTCCTCGATCGATTCTGGTTGCTTTTCATCTTTGCAAGCTTCTGCTGTATTGTCGCTAAGGTCATCGCAATCTTTTCCATCGATGTATGGTTCCGCTCTAGGTTTTCCATTCTGTTCTCCTTTTTTTGGCTCTCGTCCAGACCTTCCTCAACTGAAACGGAAATGTTCTGGTATTGTGCCTACAGTTCCGATCACCAGAAACGATGCTCTGATACCAATAATAGGAACCTGATGTAATTCACTTCAGAATAGTAGAGAATCAAAGAAAATTGATCTAGAACAGATCAACGATTTGTTTATTGAGTAAGAACATATTGGAGATGCCCAGTCTCCAAGTCTAGCCAAGTCCAACTGAATACTTGCCTACCTTCTTTGCCTCCCCTTCCCTTTCTATTTATAGTGCAAGCCCATTTATTATTATCTACAATAATAGGCCCACTTATTATTATCTACATTACTAGGCCCATTCCTATCACTATACATCACTTTAACTATTTCAGAATTTCTTCTAATGGGCTGTCGATGATTAGTGATATTAGATTTATTAGTTGGGGAAGTTAGAAACTTAATCAGAGTCTATTAAGCTATTTGGGTAACTTGTTTTGCAAGTGCTTTCTTAGTTAAATACTTCACTGTGTTATGTTTTTTTGAAGTACCAAATTGCAGTTTCTTTAGTTAAGCAAAAAATTGCCCCCCCCCCCCCCCTCCCGAAAGCATGTTCTCCTGTATTGCACAGCACTTTTTTGATTGAAGTAAGTACCCATTTTCATCTGAAAAGCACTTCTGTTCCTGTGAAACAAGCACCCTAAAATGCAGTATGAGTATGCCTTGATACCTATATGAAGATCATGTCTTGTTTTTCGATTTACATAGCTAATCTACCTTATTGCTTATTGCAGTCCTACATCACCATCGTACTCACCAACATCTCCTTCTTATTCACCTTCCAGCCCAACCTATAGTCCAACCAGGTAACTTCTGCATTTAATTTTAACCATCTGTTAGCCGACCCCGAATTCTTTTGGGATGAAGGCTTGGCTGTTGTTGTTATCTGTTTTAGAGTTACTGGGAATGGCATACTACTAATTATATGGACATGTCTGAAGACAAGTTTTTGTTGTTGTTGTTGTTGTTGTTGTTTATGTGATGGCATTTCAGCCCATACAACTCGGGCACAAGTCCGGATTACAGCCCCAGTTCTCCTCCATACAGGTATGTGAAGTTTGCTCAACTCACTGTGCGTGTTCTTTCAATTTACGACTTCATGGTAGACAACACTTGTTCCAAATTCTTCTTTTTAAAGTAAAACGAATTTACTTTTTCCAAAAAATAACTTGTACCTTGAAAACAAGTCACATCATAAACGCACATTGTTCAAATTTGTCTTATTCTTGCTCTTGATGGCTTTTACTTGTGTCCAGTCCAAGTGCAGGTTATTCTCCCAGTGCACCTGGGTATTCCCCGTCTTCTACAAGCCAATATACACCCCAAATGAGTGATAGGGATGACAAGAGCGTTAAAGATGACAAAAGCAAACTCTAGAGACTAGAGTTAGTTGATATCGACGTAAGTTCCAATATTTTGTTAATCAGTTAATAACTCTTGTACCTGCAGCAGTTTCTGACTTCCATCCATGTTGAATCATGATATTTTTTATGAGTCATCCGGAAACAGCCTCTTTGCGCTTTTGTGCTTTAGTACAGGGTTAAGGCTGCATACATTCGACCCCTTACCTCACCGTAGGTGGGGAGCCTTTGCGGCACTGGGGTAATGATGATGATGATATCTTAATGACGGATACTATGAAGTAAATGCAGGACGATTTTGAGGATTATTTTAATTTGATCTTTTTAACGATGGATGACATGTTATTCGGGCTCTTATTGCTTCTTATATGCCCATCAGCTGCTTGTGATGACATGTTATTCGGGCTCTTATTGCTTCTTATATGCTCATCAGCTGCCTGTGATGCGCGCGGGGACAGCCCCTAGTGGGGAAATCAAGTTTGGAAACCAATACGGTTGTGGCGAGTAAGGATTTGCGGGAAGCTTTTTTGAAGGCGGTGTTTGTTATATATCAAATTGGTGCATGAGTGAAACTGTTAATCCACTGAATATTCGAGTTCATCTGATTTGTTAATACTGTGTATAACATAATTTCCAGCTATACTCCATTTTAGAAATGTTTCTCATTCCCAATATAGGGGGTGTTTGGATCTGATTCTTAAAACTGCTTCTGCTCCTCCAGGGAGCAGAATCATAAGTTGGAGTATTTGGGTGAAAGTGTAGAAGTGATTCTGGAGCTCTAATTTGCTCCTAGAATCAGTTTTTTTTAGAAGCTGGGGGAGACCAGCTTCTGGAAACTGATTCTGCTTCTACTTCAAAAAAGAGGCAGAATCAGAATCAGTTTCAAATGCCCCCATGTAGCTACACGCCTACACCTAGGCTCGGTCCTGGACTGGCTGATCATAAATTTTTTTAGTGAGCCCTGGGAGTCTGGGACTGGGACATATTTTCCGAATCTAGGTCACCCATTCTTTAAAAGTTCTTTCCAATTATTCTAATGCAAAAAATAAAATAAACGGGGTCGGAATTGTCTCAGGATCGGTCTCATTATTTGGGTTGATTCCATTTTTTTTTTTGCCGTTTGAACCATTGGAAAACACATTAAAAGCACTGATGTACATTTAAAAGTTGGAAAAGGGTGAAGAAGAGGTGGGGGATGGAGGGTTTACAAATACTCCCTTTAAATGTTTCTTACAATAGGGGTCATGGGGTAAAGTAAAAAGTAAAATTGATTAATCTTTTTAAAGGGAAAATTTTCAATGCTTAGTATTATAACTACTTGATTTTTGTGAAATAGAGTTACACTTAATTTTAATTTTATACTACGTATATTGTTATATTTTTATTAATATAATAGATAATAAATTATAAATGTTGATCGGGTTTTTGCTGTGTTGACTTGTCGGGTTTGGGTTGACTCTTGACTTGGTCACTCGTTTGAGTCGCTTTTGTTCAGATTATTATAACAAATAGGAAAATTATAACAAAAATCAAAATAGATTCCAAAAAGAAAAATGTAACAAACAAAAGAATACAGGAGTATACCAGAAAAAAATTGGGAATGCGATCGAACCGGGTCAGTGGGGACCGGTTTGAAACTAGAAATATAGGCCCCAATCTCGTGTAGATTGTACTCCGTATTAGGGGTGGATTCGGGCCGGGTCGGGTCTGGGCCTAGGACGGGTTGGGTCCGTCCCGGGTAGCTACCGGGTCCGGTCCGGGCCTCTTTATATATTTTTTTTGCTTTTACTAATTAACCCCTGACCCCCCCCATCCCCCACCCCCACCCCCCAAAAAAACACCCAGCCCAACCCGTTGGAATAAAAAAAATGAAAAACAAAAAAAATTGATTTTGGCCCGAACCGGGCCCGGGCCCGGCCGGGTCTCATTTTGGCAGCACCGTGCCCGGAACCGTCTCCCCCTCGGGCCGGGTCAAAGCCCGGTACCCGGACCGGTGAACCAGGCCGGTCCCACTCAGTAGCGGGCCGGTTCACGGGCCGGGTGGCCCGAGCCGAGTCCACCACTAGATTGTATATGTTTCTTTGTTATGAAACAATAATCACCATGACTCGTCAAGAATTTTTTTTTTGTGCTTTAGTATAGGGGTAGAACTGTGTACTTCCGACCCCTCTTACCCACCATAGGTGAGAACTTTGGCGATAGTGGAGTAATGTTGTTGCTTTCCATTGAAAAAATTCAGACATTCTTTTACTACTAATTTTGTTTTAATGTATTAATAGTAATATTTATGTAAACACACCATTATTTTATACTATGTAATTCATTTCATTTATTAAGTGACACAACTGAGCACTACTCATTTAGTGCATTATCATTCATTATTTTATATTGGGGCCTGCACTTGGGCCGGGCCCCAATATACCAACATGCATGATAAGTCGATCCTATGGTGTAATATGCGATTTTAGATATACTTCTTATGTTTAATTTTTTTGACCAATTGTGGATTTCATACTTATTTCGTCAATGTAAATGTGTATAATCACAAATGTGAAAGCTATTTTTCTCAACATTATATTTCTCTATAGTTTTGGGGTTCAAAAACTAATTGAAAATTACCAATTTAGAAAATAAAATTATTTTTTATACACAAATTTCAAAATTTATAAAGTATAATAATAAAATGAGTTTTATATTCTACGGGCAAAACTTGAAAAATGATCTTTAGCATTGCGGCCGATCACCAATGGCAATGTCTATGGTTCATTTGTAAAACCAAAAATCCGAAAACCATTTCTATTTTTTAAAACACAGTTTATGCCAAAAACTCGAGAGTTTTTGGGGTGAGGGCCAGGAAACACCTCACCTATTTATTAAAAATAAGGAAAAAAATACATGAGTAGGAGGTTAGACCAAAGCCTACTCTATTAAAGACCTGATTATAGACTGATGGAGGAGGATACAAAATCGAAGCCTACACAGATAGTGGTCAGATAACATATGGAAAGCCTATCACATCAAATTTGAGAAACTTAGAAAAGTGAGCGGATTTCACATCATTCCCCAGACTTATGTATCTAGCAACTGTATTGGTATTTTCAGGGGTAATGTTGATGCTAGTATGACCATATTTCAAGATCTTCCTTATTCTCAAAATCGTGTAGATGTTGTCCCAATGACCTATGCAATGGCGTTGAATTGCCCTTTTGACTTGCTTGTTATCAAGGTCCAGATTGTGAATTTGTAGGGATCTATTCCTGCAAACATTAAAGGCATAATACACAAATTTTTATAACCCCATGAAATAGTAAAGTAGCATGCAGTGACACAATATAAATATAATTTGAAAACACACTACATTTAAAGTTAAATGTTATGAAATACTTCTTTATACACAACATTTTTTGTTTCAATGTTCGTTCCTCTATCATTGATTACTTAAACACAATCACGTAAAGTTAACCATGACTAAAACATGTTTTTTGAACAACAAATCAACACGCAATAATGACATATTATTTTGTTACTTTTGTTAATAGTCATGACTTAATAAGTCATTTTGGGTATTTTTTGTGTCTGGAATTGGAATGCCAAGCTAACATATGAGGATGTTAAGCAATGTTTGGGAATTAAAACTTTCTTGTTTCACACTACGCCTTGTTAAAATCCTTTCTTCTAGTAAAATATTTTGCAAGTAATTCACCTACACGATGCACAAATGATTGTGACAAAAAAACTGCATTTTCAAATTAAAGGTTTTTATATGTTAATTGAAGGTAAATTTATTAATACGAAATGCGTAACCTTATGTTTATTTGAATTGCTTATTTAAACGAATTGCCTTGGTAAACACGCAAATCAGGGGGTGCAAATATGTGAAAGTGTGCTATGTCATTCTTTTTTTTTTGAAAGGTGTTATGTCATTCTTTAAATATACTTAAATATGAAGTACAAATTTATGTGAAATGGTCAAATATGATCAATTTTCACATCATGTGGCCATGACATTATATCCACAATAATTTTAGTCTTATTTTTGAAAATTACTTTTGTTTCAGCAATTTTTTATAAAAAAATTTATTTGAAGAAAAGTTTTTAAAATTTCTTAATTTTGTAAATAAATATACTTTAAGTATATTTGTTTTATAAATCAGTAAATTCAGTCAATGCAGTTGCTTCAATTAGACTTTGTCAATTTTAACTAATTTAATCGATTCAAGCAATTTCAATATAACCAAACAGGCTAATAAATTTGATCTAATTGTTCACCCAAACTTGTTAACTGAGCATAATTAACAGTTTATTTTATACTTTAAATACATGAAAACGAATTCACAATAGAATAGCTTGAGAAGATATATCTATATATGTGCATTTTATTAAGTATTACAAAGTATTTTTTCAGAAAAATCGTTTTCAAAAACAAAATAAATTTTATGGGAGACAAATAAATATCTCCTATGGAGTTTTTACTTTTTGAAGGGATTAATATTATTCTAAAAAATAGAGAACACTTTGAAAATATTCTTTGAGTTCAAACCCAAAATAATTAGAAAATGTCCGATTTATTATTCCAAGAGATATCTGTTATCTACATCAACTGATCAACCCATGAGGAAGCGGTCCAGCTCAGCTAGTCGTCGACTCACTCTCCTTTATGGGAGATCCCGAGTTCAATTGTCAATAGAGTGATTGATCCCAATTTACCCTAGGCCCCCAAACCCCTCCCCCGACGCCCCCTGGGGTAAAAAAAAATCTACATCAACCCATTTAATTTATGGCTCAAATCTATTTGCACTGTTATATAGAGGCCGTTTGGTAATACTATTTTTCGGCTTATCAGGCTTATTGTAAGGTTGAAGTTATCTTTTCTGGCTGTGTTGACTGAAATTACTGTATATGATCATTGTTTCATCTTGTCCACTTTTGATACTTGACTAATATTTTTAACCCTTCGTGGTCTTTTTCGGGCTATTTTAAGCATCAGAAACAATGTCGGAAGGAAAATGTATGGGCGAAAACCCAATAGTTACGTATCAAAAGTGGACAAAGCGAAAGATGTGGATTAAATGTAGAATTGACCTAAAACTCACAAGATCAAAAGTGGAGTTTATTTGATATTTGACTGATATTTAACTTATGATCGAATCGATTGGATATTTGTATACGATTCGTTAACTTTTCGTATTGTTAAACAAATACAAATCGAAACTAATATTGGTTTCTTATTCGAATTCAGATTCGTATCCAAAAAAATTAAACAAAAAAAAAAATACAAAATCATAGTATTCTATTCGTTTCCATTCGTCTTACTGTCTTAGGGAGTGTTTGCAACTGCTTCTGCTTTAAAAAATACTTTTGGAAGTGATTTTGGAGAAAATGAT
Source organism: Cuscuta epithymum (assembly GCA_945859915.1). Classification (NCBI taxonomy): domain Eukaryota; kingdom Viridiplantae; phylum Streptophyta; class Magnoliopsida; order Solanales; family Convolvulaceae; genus Cuscuta; species Cuscuta epithymum. The sequence continues at coordinate 2,283,342 of CAMAPF010000976.1, forward strand.
CAGTAGTAAAAATTGATAGTTTTTGAGAAAAAAGTAATTTTAAAAACTAAAAGGTGGTTGTGTTTGGTAAATAAGTGATTTTTGTGTAATAGATGATGTAGAAACACTTTTGACATAAAAGCTGATTGTCACTTTAAAATATTAATTTTAGCTTTTTTTTTAATCTAAAAGTTTAAAAAAGCTTTTTTTGAGCGGTTGAACTCGCTTCTTCTCCCATCGGACGGTGGTACAACTTTAAACAAATCCCATTGAAATGCTGTGATAATAATACGGAGTAATATCAATCTCCTCTCTGCGATTAGGGTTCTTTTCTTCTCGCAGACAAGCTGGTTCGGATATGGTAAATACTCATAAATTTTTATTCCTTGCTATCTCTTTTATGCGCATGACTTGTTTATGTTTCTTAGCCAGTCGCTGTAATTTGACCGATGCTTCAATTTGTTTTCTTTCGCAGGCTGATTCTCCCCGAAAAAGGTAAACTTATTCTCTCGATATGTATCCCCGAGCTTTCATGTCTGGATCACAATAAGAACTTGTGATTATGTCAAATATCTCCCTAGGGTGTTGTTTTAGCTCTTAAATCGTACCCTTTTATAGGATAATTGGCTTCTAGTTTAGCTCATCCAATTATACATTTATACATAGTTTCTGGATTCTGCCTGTACGGGTGTACCCTTTTCCTATCTACATCTTTATTTAAATTTGAAGCACTATTTCTTCATTTTTTTGTCTTTCATTTTAATCGCTTGGTACCATGTTTATAATTCGCACTACTGAAGTTCTGTTTTTAAAAATAGATCTTGAATCGTACATTGGAATTGAAGAGTTTGACCGGAAAGATTGTAAACAATAATCACATTTAGATAAGGTTGGCAGAATTTGTGTATGTGTATTCAGGGTAGTTAAAAATTTAAAGCTCGTGGCCATTGAAATAAAAGGTGTAGTCATTTTGACTTGGTTCACTGGCAGTTTTTTAATTGATATGGAGATCATTTATCAAAGGGAATTCTTTCTCAGCCCAGATTACACATCTTCAGAATGTTTTTTCTTGTATGCTTATAATTACTAGGTTCTACATTTTAGGTCATTAAAGTTAGTGGCAATTAAAATAAAAGACGTTCATATTGATTAGGTTTATTATGAGTTTTATAATTGATATCCAGATTATTTATCAACTACAATTTGTTCAGTCCCAGATTCCCAGTGTACTAATATTCAGAAATAACTTTTCTTCTATGCATTGAGTGAGTGTCATCAAAGATTGTCTTTGTATTGTTCTCTTTTTGGTGACTTTTCATGTATTCATGGTCATTTGATTGACTGAATCGGTTCAAATGATTAGTTTTATGAGCTACTGATTATATGAAGCTCACGTTATTAACTTTTATGTACTCATGGTCATCTTATGCTATTGATTTTATGAGCTATTTATTTGGCAGGTATTCACGATCTCCTTCTCCATGGGGAGAAAGGTCTCGCTCAAGATCAAGGTCAAGGTCTCGCTCTAGGTCATGGTCAAGGGAAAGGGGACGGTCTAGAAGTCGTGACAGGTCAAATAATGTGGTCTTACTCTGCCTTTTTTTCTCCAACCAGTGTCAAGGCATAATAACTCAAGGCACCAAAGTCGCATAATGGTCGTCTTTAATGACTTAATTCTTTCTCGTTAAACTGTGTAGGAATGCTCCTCCTAATCCTGGGGACACCCTCTATGTTACTGGTTTATCTTCTAGAGTTACAGACAGGGATCTTGAAGAACATTTCTCCAAGGAGGGAAAGGTATGCACTATAAACTAGTATCTACTGAGATTTTGTTTTACTTGATTCTTTTCCATAGGGAATTTGTGGATCCTGATAAATAGTAGAAAAAGAAAAACCAAGAAAACCCATTTTTAATGTTTGGTTTTATTTGGAAATGCAAAGAAAAATGAAATATGATCAATGTTTTAAAATCCTTTAAATATTATTATATTTTTTAGTCTTTATATATTAGAAATAAACTCATAAAATGAGTTTGTATAAGTGGCAAATATAACTTACTGAGTCAACACCGATGGTTAATTTTCTGCCACATTTGATTTCCTTCAATAGTTTTCCGGTATTTGCCTCTGATTTTTTGTTACCCTAGTATTTATCAAGCTCCAGAGGATTTTTCATTTAGCTCTAATCCCTTTTTATTACTATTTACTTGAGTAGCAAAATTCAACTTAATATTGAATTCTAGGCATTTATTCTTATTTTCTGTGTTTTTACCTTTTTCACTCTAATGTCTTTCCTCTACTACCCACCAGGTGAAATCAGTGTTTCTAGTTGTGGAGCCACGGTCCCGGATCTCTCGAGGATTTGCTTTTGTAACAATGGATAGTGCTGATGATGCGAATCGCTGTGTTAAACACCTCAATCAATCAGTTCTCGAAGGTCGATATATAACTGTAGAGAAGGTAAAAGAACTTGTACATGTAAATCAGATTGCTGAAGAACGACCCACTTGTTTTTTCTTGCGGAGTGGAAAGTATTCTGACGATATTTAGAACACATTGTGTCAGCTTTGTTTGGCAGCAAACGAAAGATGATCAGTTCTTCCATTGCAACATTTTATTCTCACAGCTTGGGCCCAGCTAAAACAGTTTCACATTGCATCTCTGATCAACTAAACATAGCAACTATATTGATTGACCAACCAACAACTATTACAACTTCAGCAAATAGTTTCAACTCTCAACTAATCAACAGTCTAGCAACATTGTAATGAGGCTTTTATGGTATCTCATGCCTGGAATTGTTTTGTTTTTCATATTAATTTATTTTTTGGTAAAAATCTAGTTAGCACTTTAGTTGCTAAATTCTAATAATAAATCTTGTTTCAGTGTGAACATCATGCTTTGTTCATTAGTAATATTGTTAAATGTATTAATATAGAATATAATTAGTTTTGACCTCTTCTCCATTTTATTTAACTTTGACACAGATATTTTTTTTAAGTAGATATTTTATGGTAATTAAAAATTAGATAGAAGATCTATGCTTTGTTTCTTAAAATGCGTACTTCCAATTCTTATATATGTATTATTGTTTTCAGTCCCGAAGGAAACGTCCAAGGACTCCAACACCTGGGCACTATCTTGGGCTCAAGAGCACCAGGGGTGAGGGTAAGACTCCTAGGCCTATATATTTTGTCCTATGACTATTATTTCATTTCCACTTGTGGTCGCTGGCCTTCATTTTGTGGCCCCCAATTTTATCTTTTCTTCTTTTGGTCATTCCCATCATATCAAAGATTCTATGGGAAAACATAATCAAATGTGACATCAAATGCAGATATGCAAATGTGGAAGTCATAGGTGAACAAAAGTTTACCGTATGGTGTACAAACATGCATGTAGGAATTTTACCAATGGTTTATCATTGTCAAAAGTCTACCATAGCATTTGGTTTGGGTGTAGGTTATCGTGGTGGTGAACGTGGGAGGTATCGTGGCTACAATGACTACAGCTATCGAAGGTCACCGCCAAGGCGTTCACCGCCTAGGCGTTCACCACCATATCGAGGTGGAAGGGATTATTCGCCTAGGCGTTCACCATACGGGGGAAGGTCAAGAAGGGATCGGTCCAGGTCATATTCTCCCTATCATCACAGTCTTGATAGGAACTATGCTCGAGGTGGAAGATAGGATCTCTCTTCATGGATTTGATCTGTTTCTATGTGTACCTTATGAAAGGACCCATTCACAAGGGCTTTCTAGCTGAGTTTGTCTTAAATATTTGTTGAAGATCATGAATGTTGATGCGTGTTTTCTCTTACATAGCTTCATGCCCGCTGTCATGCTTTAAACTTTTAAAAGAATATTCTAAAAAAAAGCATTAACATTTTGATGTGTAACAGTGTAAGCATCAAGTTATTTGTGTTTATTGTTGTCGAGAACTTGTATACCCGTCAAGTGTTGTTGTCTTGCATTCATAGGTGAAGTAAAACTGTGGAATATGTGGGAGGAAAGTTGCAGTTTGATTTTATATGGAGTACTGAATATTCACATAAATGTTTGGAAATAATTACATCAATTCCTACATGTATAAATCTAGAACTAGAATTATTTGAGTTGAAGGAGTATGCTTCTCAAAATGATCCCAGGTGACCTGGACCGTGTCTAACAGGTAAACCCCCTTCAGCCACCCATGACTCAGCTAGCCTATCTCTTCTTGGCTACCTATGGAAAAAAGTCCAGCTACTCCCCTGCTCCAGGATTTGGCTATGTCCCCTACACCTATCTTTTATTGAGTCTCCTTTGGCTGTCCTTGCCCAACTGTCTGTCTGGACGGAATTAATTTTGGCTCTCTTGATATGAAAGATGAATAAACCGATGAGGACGATGATGGAGCTATGTGTTTAGCAACCGAGCTCATTCCCTTTGCTTCCTGGATCCAAACTCCAAAGCAGAAACGGGATTGAAGAACAATTTCAGTTTCTTCTTTTTCTTGTCTGTCCATAGCAAAGTTGATCCCAATATCCCATACTTCTAAGTTTTTATTGGAATTACTCCGTAAGTCTAAAACCGTTTCAGTTCTTATTCATAATGTGAAATTGGTGAAATCGTTATAAAAAATACTCCCTCCGTCCCCCTATGTTTGTCCCGTTTTACCTTTTTCGTCCGTCCCATTAAGTTTGTCTCATACCATATTAGGTAATATTTGAGTGGCTAGAATTCATTATTACTTTATTCACACTTTATCAATTCAATACCAACCACACAATTCTACTTTTTCTTAAAAACCACACCACACCCCTTTGTCCCAAACTTAGGGGGACTGAGGTAGTATATATTATTGATAAATCTTGTCTGATTCCTATATAAAAACTCAAGAATCTCTATGGAACTGAACTAATACTAAATGTTTCCATTCCTACTTTTATCGATTCCTAAAAATAAATTTTTGACCATCGAAAAATTAACACTGGTTACTTTCAATCATACAAAAACGTCAAAAATTCAAAACACAAGAAATAAATAGTTTTTGAATCTCTGATCACTTCAAACATCAAGTTCAAACTTAATTTACTAAACACTTAATAGAATGAAAGAATTTTGATTTTTTTTTTGTAAACAAAATATGAAATCATTGTCATTATCATCATATAGTGGAAAAATAACATGTCTAGTTCAAGCCCCACAAAATAAAATAAAAAAACACATTTAATACACATGCACAAATTTAAATATGATTACATTTCAAATCCTAGAAGCATTATTTACAATAAATCTCATAATTCTAATCATCTTGAAAATTGAAAAGTAAAAATGTATGTAGCACACATGAATTTATTTGGACTGTATTTATAATTATTAAATTTAGGTGATAGAATAAAACATGATTTCTAAAAATGAGCTTAATGTATTCAACCTCATTTACACTTTTTTTATATGATAAGCGACTTATATTAAAAGTGTTAATTCCCTAAATAGGTCAAAAAAGTGGCTGAAGAGCACAAATAGGACTACATGTTTTTACCCCCCCTAGTAGAACTATTTATGTGTATTTGGACAAATATACCCTTGATGCTTTTCAAATGTCTTAATTAATACTCCGTAATAGAATCATAAAAAAAATAATAAGCTTAAAAAATAATAAAAACACGTCAAAAAATATTAAAAAACTTTTATAAAATATCTATATATATATATTTTAAAAAAATAACATAAAAAAGAAGTAAAAAACGCCGTCGCCTCTGCCACCCCCAGCATCGCCAGCTCCCATCACCTTTTGAAAATCTGCCAACATTTTTAGTAATGCCATAATAATGGCAAATTCAATGAAAATTTTGACATTATGATGAGTAATCATGCCATTTTCTTGGCATTTTCAGAAAATAATGGCATTTTTTACAAAAAAATGCGGAATTTTCACCTATCGGAGGTATCCATTTTTTTTTAAATTTTTATGGGTTTTTACTACTTTTTATTAATTTGTTTAATAAAAAAAAAATAAAATCTGCCAACAATTTTAGTAATGCCATAATGATGGCATAATCAATGAGAATTTGACTTTATGAAGAGTAATAATGTCATTTTTTTTGGTATTTTTGAGAAAAAATGGTTTTTTTTTTTTTAATAAAAAGTGACATAATTTTTACCGATCGAAGGTGGTGGTACTGGGGGGCGGTGGAAAAGGTATCCATATTTGTTTTTATTATTTATGGATTTTTACTATTTTTTTAAAGGTTCCTTTTTTTTAATTTTTTTTTATTTGTTTATTATTTTTGTACGATTTTTAATTTTTTTAACTAAATAAAATCTTCAAGCTTGAGGTACCAGAGAGTTCTTTTTCCCCAAGCTCTGCCCCACACGAAGGTGGTTCCAAAAAAGGGCGAGCTGTTGTATAATCTTTCTCCTCATATTCCTTATAATCTGCACTACACTCTCTCTTGGTTTTACACTAATTACTATTTGAGTCGCTGAAAATTGGAAACTTTTTCGTCGTGAGTAAAAACCCTAACGGCCGCTAGGTCCTCCTCGAGGATGAATCCTTCTTTTTCTCATCAATTTGTAGTAGCCCATAAACTCCATCTAGATCTTCCATACCCATAAAAAATGTTGTTGCACTTATACCCTTATATCTTGCTTGATAGCCGTCGAACCTGAATCAACAATATGATATTGAGTAGTACATTTTACTCAATTATCATAAAATCTGTATAGGTAAATATTGAGTTCAAGTGAAGCTATATAAACTGATGTGAATTTTACAATTATCATAAATATTGAGTATATAAGAAATGAGCATATCTGCGCGCATATGTATGATATTATAAAATGAGAACAACAAAGATTTTAGATGAGCATACACTCATGAATATACTTAAGTGAATAAGCTACACCTAAAGTGGAGTACTACGTATAAGTTAAATGTTGGTGCTTCCTGCTCATAGTACATCTTCGGGCGGAGCAATATTCAGAAACTGACAAGGGGAGCTTCTATGGGCAGTATGATTCAAGCTTCAGGCAAGTTGTTATGAAGTTGCACACTTGCACAGGTAAGAGCTTTGATAGAAGCTTCGAACATAGCTTTGGCGAGGGGACCGCCCCATGTGGGGCGGGGACCGCCCCGCCCCGCCCCGCCGTAACCTAATTAGCTAATATGTATTTTTATTTGTGGGAAATTGTTACCAATTGAATTTACATAAAGTTTATCTCTAAATAATAATTAAAAATTAATATATTAAATCAAATTCACGATACGCTAAAATTTTCAAAAATTAAGGAAAAATTACTCAGACTTGAAATAATTAATCTATTTAATTATATTAATCATTGAATATATGTATTAAAATGCTATATATAAAGAAGACATTGATAATCCGTCTTTTATCTCATTCTAATATATATTAATATACTATAAAATCAAAGCATTTATGATTTATTGTATACATATGTATGTTGAAGTGTATTTGTAGTATAATTCAAGAAAAAGTATGTATACTTATATATTGAGCGGGTCGGGGCGGCACGGAACAATTCTAATACCCGGACCCGCCCCATTGTATAGGCGGGGCGGACCCGCCCCATTGTATAGGCGGGGCGGACCCGCCCCATTTGCAAGACTGGGCGAGGTGGACCCGCCCCAAATGTCTCAGGCGAGGGCGGGTCATTGCGGGTCGGGTTTTTTTTGACATCCCTAATTATGAATAGTGATAGGGGATATAAAATATTGAGTGTGTGATGAGAAGATAATAAAAGAGCGGTGGAATGAAGGATAAACCCAAAAAAAGGTAGGTGTAATATTTTATTATTTTTAAAATTATTGAGGGTATGATGAGAAGATTTAGAAATGAGAAGATTATTTAGTTACAGTTAAAAAGGGGAAATAGGAATATTATTTACAAGGTGGGTCAATTACCGGTACAAGTTCGCGAAGCTATTTATCTGATTTCTTTGGAATTCCTCATCTTAGGTTTTAATTTATCTCATTTCAATTGGGTTAGGTCTGGCCCCCCAATTTTCTTTTAAATTTGTGGTGATCTTTTTTTTCTTTGAAGGTATGCATTCTCCGAGAGGTTTTGGTCTAGTCTCCCTCTCATTTTTGTATTTTTCTTTTCTTTTTCTAATAAAATCTGGTACCCCAGGCCACCAATTTTGGTGGTTTACTTATTGGGTATAAAAAAAGAAAGAGTTTAAGCTTAATAGAAATGAGCACTGGCATGGCATTATAAATGAGCATACAAAATTCAAATGAGTATACACTAATTACAAGCACATTGCTTAAAAGAAATGTACATTAACAAAATATTATTATAAAATGAACACAATAAAATTGATATAATCATAAATTATTTTTCTTAGTAATTTTCATTGGAAAAGTAGCTTATAATTGACTAAATAAATCTTATTATATGAAAGTTTTATTCAAAGAATACATATTATATTGATTAGTTCATGAAATGGTTATTTTATATTCACATGAGTATAAAACTTACCGTGAGTGTGCGTGATATAACGTTTTAAAATGAGCATATTGAGTGTGTGGACTATTGAAATTTGAAATGAATTTTTGTTATACTAAAATGAATATAATATTTAAAATAAATGTGCAGTGGTGTATAATCAATATACTAGTATTACATATGTGGGTTATAGAAGTAAATTTTATTCTATATGTAAATGAGTAAAACGTTTAAAAATGAGCATTAGTATCACAAAAAAATATGACACAATAAAAGTTTTAGGTGAACATATACAGTAATGAATAAATTCGTTTGTAGCTAGAATAATGCATACTTTACATTTATGAGTTTTACGTTATACTTAAATGGGTATTAGGTTAAAGAGAGTCATGATATTATAAATGAGCATAACACACGCGCGCGCACACACACTTATATAGAGATATAATGGATCAAATATAAACTTATCTTTGGCATCCTATGAGTTGATCTAAAGGTTATAGGTGCGTGGTGGTGTTTTGGTAATAAAGCCATTTTTTTTCCAGAATACAACACTTTGAACGTTAATTTACAACTGCTTATTTCATAGCAAAAAAATATGCAACACTTTACACGTTAATATGCAATACAAATAGCGTAAATATACATCGTACATGATCTTAGGGGTGAGTTCGGTTCAAACGGTTTGGTTTTCACCTAAAACCAAATGTCGAATCAAAGTAAAAGGTTCGGTTCGGTTTTATGTTCAAAATTTTGGAACCACGGTTTGTTCGGTTCGGTTTATTTCGGTTCAGTTTCGGTTTTTTTTTTGGTTTTTTACCAAAATATTATTGTTGATTAGATAGTAATTCGAAAACAAAAACAAAAAAATAAACTATTTCAAACTAGTATTAATAGTTGTACAATACAAAAACATACATAATTTAAAAAAAGATTGAAGAAAAAAATGCACTTCCAATCAATGAATTGCAGAGTACATATATACCAATTTAAACATTTTCTAAATTAATTAAATTTGCGAGTTTATTTGTGAATTATATATAGTGTATTCGCAAGTTAAAATTTTATTAGTAAATAACTAATTATACTTTCTTTTTAGGCAAAAATATTTGTCCTCTAATGTTTCATGTTTTCTGCTATGTTGTTTAAAGTATATATAGTTTATATTAATACATATTTCTTCAAAATAAAAAACTATGAGATAACAAACATATATACATAACATATAATATATCAACAAAATATCATTATCATGCAACAACAAGCAAAATGTAAATTATGATTTAAAATATCAACATGTTAGTATCATAGCAATAGACTTAAGTGTATGTACAAGTGTTTCACTTAAATAAGCCATAAATATAAAATGTCAACATCTTGCAAATTAAATCATAAGAAATCTAAAAACCGAGACATTCCCCCTGTGGCAACCCCTATCTGTAAGGTGTTAGAGACAGTTTCTCTAAGGAAAAGTTGAGAGCTTTTCTCTCCTGGGAGGTCTCACGCCCAGCTCTTTTCCGATGAGAAACTCTGCAGTTAGCTTGGTTTTTTGTTTTTGATGTGTTTTATCCTTGTGTTTCTTGGTCAGATTTCTTCCTTGAATTTGGTATTACAAGTCGATTGATGGCCAGAAAACCTAGGTTTTGAGGTTTACAAGTTCGTCGTTTTACTGTTCATGTAACTGGATTTGTGTCGATTTGAGGCTGTTTCTACTTCGATGATGTTTAATTGAGCTGGATTCTTCTCCTACTGCTATATCTGACCTCGGATTTTAGCTTGGAAGGAAAAAATACGTTCTGGGTCGGAACCTTCTGGATCTCGACTGATTGGGGCCTGCAGCATCTGAAATCGATTTTTGAAGGTTCAGGGGAGCTACGCTTACTGTTCCTCCTCAACTTCAGAACTCGTTTTCTGTTTTGGTGTTCTACTTTCTATAACAATGGTGAGAAAAAAGCAAAGTGGGGCTGCAGCTTCCTCTTCTACGAAACTCACCAGGTCTTCCCCCAGGTTTGCAATTCTGGATGGAGCAGATGGAGATTTCCCAGAACTCAATGTTGTGAACACGCCTGGGAAACCAATCACTGAACAACCTGTAACTAAGGCTGCAACTTTGACTGTTTCTAACTCCAATGCGGCTGGAGTAAAGGAACCTGGGGACAACCTCCGTCCAGGAAAACAGGGGACTGATAAAGGGGTTCAACCTGCTGCTCCAGGTGTAACAGACACTTGCTCGGTTGGCTCAAAAAATACTGGACAGAAAGGAAGAGGTACTGCAGGAGTAAATAAGGCTCAGCAAGTGCAGCCTATAACTACGCAGACAGTGGTCTCAGGTGAAACTAAATCTTGGAACTCCCTGTTTAGAGACAACCGTGATCCAAAAAATGGGATTAAGTTGAAATATGTTCCACCGAAAGGCGAAACATTGGACTTTGGTGACCGAGTACTACCCTCGATGGTTGAAATGTGGGGCTACTGCCTAGTGGGACACTTCACAGGTAAGTTCCCCGGACTTAAAGCGGTCCACGGTTTGAAAGCTAAATGGGGGGTAAAATGCCTTGTAAGGTCGCATAATAAGGGTTGGATAATTTTTAAGTTTCAAAATGAAGAGGATAGATCGAAGGTACTACTTGAGGGACCTTACACCGTATTTGGGAAACTCCTAATGCTTAAAGAACTCTCGGAGGATTTCACCTTTGAGGATGAGGAATTTCTAAAAATTCCAATTTGGATCAAATTCCCTAAACTACCAATGAGTTTATGGAATGATGAGGCTATGAGTGAGGTGGCATCTATGGTTGGGGTCCCAATTACCACGGACAAGATCACTCAAGAGAGGGCAAACAATGATTATGCTAGAGTGTTAATAGAGGTTGATGTCTCAAAGCCACCACCACTTCATTTTCCTATACGACTACCTTCCCGAAAGGTAATCAAACAATTTGTGGTTTATGAAACTTTTCCTAATTTTTGCTTTCATTGCAAAGAATTTGGGCACCACCCATTTATTTGTAAAAAGCTAGCCAAACAAGATGATGGAGGAAGAGATAAAGTACCAAACATGGTGGATAAGGAGAAAATAGGCTCTGGCACGACCGGGTATGATGCCCAGATTGTTGCTGCTGTCCCGCCTGAAGCTGAACTTGCTGTCCAGGTCACGGTTGCTGCTGACTACCCGACCGGGCCCCCTTACCCGACCGGGTATAATGCACAGACCACGGTAGAGCAAGGTGACCAGGTAGCTGCAGTGACTATTCCAGCAGCCCAGGGGCTTTCTAAAGCTACGGACAATGACCTTGAGGTCGCAGGGGAGGATATTGAAAGGGTTGTGGTGAAAGAACAAGATTTGAAGGTAAATGATGTGGTTATCAGATGTGAAGTAATAAACGGTAAGACACTCAAGTTGGTTGTCAAACCGTTTAGATTTGTGCATGCGAGTGTGATTAGAGTGGATACTTCTCTTCGACTTACGGATGATTTGGATAAGAAGGGACTTACCTTCACCGCCAAATGTCTCGAGGGGATGCCGGGAGTTGCTAAAAAGAGAGGGGAGGTTTGTTTTGACTCAAAGTTTACTACTCCTTTCCGAGCTTTCTTTGGAGTTTAAATTAGGAATACCTAATATTTTGTTGAGGTAGTTTGATTTTGATTTGAACCTTATGTTATATTTGGGTTCGAACTATTGACTTGGTAGGGAGCGAATCTTGATTTTGTGGTATCCTACGTCCTAGGATATGCACTTTGTTTGTAACATTAACTTGTTATTTTCTTGGGTGTTAATATATACTTACATTTCATCAAAAAAAAAAAATCATAAGAAATCTAGTATCAAACATTAATTTTTTAGAATTAAGAATTAAGAGCTAAAAAAATGTTATACTTAATGTTTAATAAATAAAAGTAACTAGTTTTAAAAAGTTCGGTTTATTCGGTTCGGTTGTGAGTTGTGAAAACCAAAACCGAAATCAAACAACTACGGTTCAGTTCGGTTTTTTGAGTTCGGTTTCGGTTTTCTTGCGGTTCGGTTGTTTTGGTTGCGGTTCGGGTTTTGTTGATTCGGTTTTCGGTTTCTCCAACCCACCCCTACGCGATCTGGCCCTTTTTTCTTCCAAGGGGATCAGGGGTAGGGGGCTGGGGTAAACCGAGATGAAATTCCCTCTATGGAATTTCAAACCCGATACCTCCCGTAAGTGACTCGGCGACCAATACGTTGTATATAATTAACTTCACAATTCACGTACACTTTATGAAAAACATACTCATAAAATTTCATAAAACTCAACTGTACAATTTACTAACCTACACTTGGACTCATGAGCATTAGTATGATATTGTAAAATCCGAACAACAAATATTCTAGATAAACATACAATAATGAATATACTTAAATGAATAAGTTAATCTATACTCCGTAACATATATATTAGGTGTATGATTAATAGACATGATTTTTATGTTATACTTTAAATGAGTATTAACTTTAAAAGAATTGTACATTGATGTGATATTACGAATTGAATGAACATAAAAAAGAATTCAAATGGATATAGACTTATTATCAAGATACTATTCAGAAGAAATTTGCATGGGTGTAACAAGCTAAAATGAACACGATCAAATTAATATAATTACATACGGAGTATTATTTTTAATATATATGTCCTTGCAAAACTACAAATAGTTGGGTAAATAACCTAAATCTGTTTTGTTGATTTCCATGTATAAGTTATTCAAATAAGTTTTATGTTATACCACATTAGTATAATGCTTGTTAGGAAATTTGAATTGTTATAATGTTTCAAAACGAGCACAACACCAAATACTACATGAGCATCGATTTAACATTTTAATCATAGTATAAAACATGATATTCAATGAGGGTGGTTTGATATTCAATGAAGAGTTCCAATGATTAATGAAGATGTTTGATCACATAGTCTCAATTTTTAATAGTAGAAAACGTGATACTCAATGAACATGTTTTGATGATCAATTGTTTTAAAAATTTATACTTGATTGCAGACAGGGGGCGGAGGGAGGGGGTGGCCTGGCTGGGCCATGGCCCAGGGCAGTTTTTTTTCTTTTTGTATTATATATGAATTCTTAGAAAAAAATTAGAAATGGCCCAGAGCAAAGAAAATACCGGCCCAGTGTATTGCCCAATGCAAATTAATCTTCCGGTGCAGCGTTGAAGGAAAGAAGCGCAGAATCAAAGCCATCGCCGTGCAGCATACCACTCCGTCCACTCGCATTGACGGCAGCGCCTATTCGCCGGACGGCGGACGCCGCCTCTCCTCCGCTCCGCCGCTCGCCCTGCGCAGCTTCGTTCCTTTGACCGCTGACCTGCTTCTCCAGACGAACAGACTCCAGTTCCCTCGAGGTAAGGAAGAACTAATTAAACTATTTCACTTTTTGTTTACAATTTTTAGTTTATTTCTTCAAATTTTTGACAAATACTTAGATGAAATTTGAAGGAAGATGGAATAAATCTGCCCTCGTTAATAAACCTGCCCTTATTAAGATGAAATTTGAAGGAAGATGGAATAAATCTGCCCTCGTTAATAAACCTGCCCTCATTAAGATGAAATTTGAAGGAAGATGCGAAATAAACCCATCAAATTGCATAGGACATAGTTAATTTAATTACTTCGTTTTACAATTTTTAGTTTAATTTAAGTATTTTATTTGTTATTTTAGTTTGTGATAGTCAAATGACTATATTGACTATCAATATTAGGGTGCTTTGAATTGTAAAATGAAAAATTAGGATTTAGGAATGTCAAATGGATTGTGAATTTCTTAAAATATTACGGAGTAATATGAATTTATTCAAAAAATAAAAATTAATATGAACTATATTGAATAATGTATTCAAATAAAATATTGATTAGTTTTTTATTTTTTGCTAAGATTAGTAGGTATGGCTACTCAATCTACTTCCAAAAAGGCAAAAATCACATTGCGTTCGTTTTATAAGCCTAGTACAAGGACTCAAAGTAGAAAAGAGTTAAATGTCTCATCTACTTCCAAAAAGGCAAAACTCCTAATATCTCATCTGTTCAAAGAGAATAGTTTATAATGCACTTGAAATTGAGCGGGATCCGGGAAAACGCAAAACGATAAGTGATTGGCCTTTAGAGAAAATAGATGAAATTAGACGATCTTATTTGATGCTTGGACCTTATCAACCGAAATTCAACTTTTACAAAGGCCGAGTTTACAAAGATAGGATACGTCGTTTTCAGGTTAATTGTTTAAAAGTATTACTATGAATTTTAATGGGTTTTAATCATTATGTTCACACTATTGTCGCTTTTAAAAATTTTATATACTGTTTTTAGTGTATAGTCGGCCCAGGGTAAACATCGATCCTGGCTACGCTCCTGATTGCAGAGTTGTAATGCTCAATGTAAATATCCTGATAATCAATGAAAGTGTCTTGATGCTCAACTAGTATAAATTATAATTTTCATACAAATGCATATTTTAAAAGTATAATATCAAATTAGATTCGCATAATGGAATTGATACGAGTTTATTATAAAATAATTTAACAATGATGTTAGGAACCATGGTGGGTGTGCTAAATGATTTCTAGGGAAAAAAGATTGGTGTGCAAGAAAGTTATACTCCATACTTGTTTGTCCCTGTCTGTCCGAAATTGACATACCAAGGACATACTGCAAGAAAGATTGGTGTGGACAGACAACTTGTACGCAAGGACATACCATTTATTTTTGTGTACACCTTGCTCTACGGCAACCATCATCTATATTCCAGACCAGTAACAATGGCGGCTGTGCTAAACCTGCAAACCACGACAGTATACTATCCCTTATCTTCATCTCTATATATTAAGAAGTTTTCTCCACCGCAATTCCAATGCATACCGCTATCATTCACCAGAAAGAGATCTATATTCCTCTCGCCTCCATATTCTTCGCTCCACAACGTATGCCACCCCTCGGCCCTGGTAAAAGACGAGGAAGAAACAGTCATCGGAGATTGTGTGGTCTTCGAAGAAGGTGTTTTCGACGATCCCTTTTTGCATCCGAAAATGGTTGAACCCATAAGAAAACGCGATGTCTCTAGACAGAGGAGCAATTCGGGCAAAGTGGAGCCCGAGAATCTCATTCCGGAGGACTGGGCTGATGTTCAAAAGGAAATCAATATTACGAAGAAGGAAAAGAGGAGGCTGGCGAGGGAATTGGAATTCGGGAGCCGCGTAGAGAAGAGGAGGATTGGGCTGAGACCAATTGTACTCGATAATCCCGTGTTTCCTGGAGCAGAAGAGGAAGGAAATTGTGAGAAAAGTGGCGATGAGTGCTCAGTTTCAAGTGTCTCCAATACCAGAGTAGAGCCGAGGAACCCTAGACAAGCTGTGGATGGCGGTGATTTGGATGATATAAGAGAGTTCTTCAATGGTGAGAATTATGCGCCTAGTTGCAAAAGTAAATATGAAGAAGGTATTGTTACTCTTTTGTCTCCCTGTCTGTTCGTTTTCTAAATTTGTGAATACTTTACATGCTGCGCTATCCTATCCTTTCTGTGAATACTTTCAGATGCCTGCCTCAATCTCTTTTGACTGTTTGAGACTAAGGCTTGGACACGTTGTTGATGTACTTATGGCTTTCAAGTACATAGAAAGAGTAGTTGTTTAGCATTACCCTTTTAAAAAAGCCATTTTAATAGAGTAAATTTGTATTTGAAGTTTTGAAGCTGATATTTTCTGAAAGTGCATATTTGTGTGTGTGACTGAGAGAGAGAGTTTGTGTGACTGTGTGTATAACTGTATGGATTTCATCAATGTGATGAAAATCTTGCTAACTGATTAGTTTATCAAACTTTTGGTAAGATGGATTGGCACATCTTGGGAAGCTTTATATCACTGCTTCTTGCCGCAACAACGGCTTGCACTCTATTAGCAACATCCAAGGGCTTGCAAGGGAAAAACGTAATATTGAATGACTCCTTAGATCGTTCCATTTCTACACTTGATGTTTATTGTCTTTCATTACATTGGCTGGCCAATAGGTAATCTCTTCCTTCAAACTTTTCTCAGATTAGTAGGAAAGGCAATGGATTTTGTTTCAAACCCTTATCCCTTTTGTTCTGTGTAACCCTATCATCATAATGCATAATATCAGTTCCTTAGTCCCAACTAGTTGGGGTTGGCGGCATTAATTTCTGGTGCCAGTTACAACAACATTATCTAAGTTATCTAAGTGCCTCAAAGGCTCCCACCTATGGTGGAGAAAGGGGGCCGGTAGTACGCAGCCTTACCCCTATACTAAACACATAAAGACTTGTTCCGAATGACCCGTGATGAAAATCGTGTCGATAAAAGAAGCGCAGACAGTTTAGTGAGCTATTTTGTTTTATTCCATCTTATTCTCAATCCAAAAAATAGTGAGTCTTGCAGACAGTTTAGTGAGCTATTTTGTTTTATTCCATCTTATTCTCAATCCAAAAAATAGTGAGTCTTTGGCTCCATTGGAAATGAAAATAATTTATGGTGCAAGTTAGTGGTATAAAATTAATTAACATCATAGATTCATGGATAAAAGCATTGTGGCCCTGAATGTTTTATGTCGCAACCTTCATCAAGAGTAATGAGATGGAAATTATATTCTCAAACCTTCATCAAGAAAATGAATTAACAGGTTAATTCCACATGCATGCAAACTATCATGACATGGTGCTGAGTTGAGATATTTGCTATTTGCCTTGTCCAATTGCAAATGGCTATACTTTATTCTGGTGAATTGATTTTGCTTGTGATTTTATACAACTTAATATCATACTTAACTATGTAGGGCGTATTATGTTATTGTCAAAGACTCAATGGAGGACTTCTCATGAATAAGGAAGGTCCCTGATCTTGCCGCCAGTTGCTACCTCTGGGAGTTCCCAACTTTTCAAATTAAATAGCTAAATTGATTGCTTTAACTCACATGTTCATTGTATATTATTCCTTATATATGGCTATGGAATATTGGAATGCTAGAGAAAAGCCTAGCATGCTTATATTACTCGCACAACCGATTACATTGAACAAGCTTTATTTATAAAAAAACATGTATTCTGGTAATTAACTGCGATTGGCTTGATGCGGTGTACCAGTGATGCTTTATCACATACTTTTTCACGACTATCATTCCATGTTTCAAAATGCATGGTAAGGAAATTCCCCCTTTTCTTGTTACTTATTTGATATGAATACAAAAGACTAAATTAGGGGTGGGCACGGGCCGGGGCGGGTAATGCAAAATAAAATGGAACCGGCGGTTCCATTGTACAGATTGGTCCGGTTTGGCTATTGCAATTTTAAAAATAGGAATCGGGCCTTACCCGACCTGTTTGAAACGGGTCGGTCCGGTTCGGGTTTTTCGGTTCTTGAATTGTTGTTGACAATTAAGATAATAGTACAAGTGAAAGATGAATCCAAAATTTAGCAAATGTGTAAAAATGTATTAGAGTCGAATGACCAGCTCTAATTTTCGGAGATCTTATTCACAAGCAAAGTGATGCTGAAATTTACTAGACCATTTTGACAATTTACCAAACGAATAAATACGAAGCAACTAATGTACATGAGATTCTATTTCTAACTCTATAGAGTGAGATGTGTGCAAGAAAGAAACAAGACCCCGGCCATGAAGGATAAGGTGAAAGAAGATGTTCTCCCCCTTACCTTCGCTCTCAGTCCGACGTGGAGAAACTCTATTGGAAACCAGAGAAGTGCTGAAGTTGCTGAACCAGAAATGGGGTCGGCCGACCAGGGATTAGGTCATCACTTCCTCCATGGCTCCATGCATGATGGTCGTCCGTCGTCGTCTCTAATTTCTGAAGTCTGAACTCCATAGACGTGCGTGAGAGAGGGGAAAGGCTCAAGTCCGAAATCTGAATTGGTACTTTGGTAGAGAGGCACATAACAACTCGGTAGAAGGGCTAAAGCTAATGGGCTAACCGGCTAATGGGGTAAGTCGCCATTGCGCAAAGGCTTAGAAAATAGAAAATTAGAAATTGTGGAAATTACCCATATGAGCCACTTTTACTCCCTGTATTTCATTTAGAGTAAAGGGTCAGTTTGGTCCTCGAAGTTGCAAAAAAGGTGTCAAATAAGTCCTTATGTTGAAGATTCTGTCCGGATGTGCCATTTGAGGTGGCTCCCGGAAGAATTTTTTGATGAAATTTTTTGAGCATCTTATTCCTTAAGTCTAGTTTACTCATACCAAATTTCAGCTAAAAATTCAATCGGGGAGACGTTCAAATGAATTCTTGAAGATAACTGCGCTTTTAACGGCACAGTTATCTTCAAGAATTCATTTGAATGTCTTCCCGATTGAATTTTTATCTGAAATTTGGTATGAGTAAACTAGACTTAATGAATAAGATGCTCAAAAAATTTCATCAAAAAATTCCACTGGGAACCACCTCAAATGGCACGTCCGGACAGAATTTTCTATATAAGGACTTATTTGACCCCTTTTTTGCAACTTCGAGGACTAAACTGACCCTTATCCCATTTCATTTATGACTCACCGTCTTTTTTCTTTCATCTCTAACCTTTCCCCTTTTCACTTTTAACATTTTTATTTCAAAATTGTCTAAACTTGAATATAACCTCGACTAATATCTCTCGGTCTCTCCTTATGTTCGGCAAATTATCTTCTCCGAAGCATGACCGCTACTCTCTCTCCAACCACCGGAGATGGAAACCTTGCGTACTTATTTATTACTACGTATATTTCACCCTTTATCCCACAGTAGAATTTGATGAAAAACTGTCACGATTTCTCACACACAATTCACCTCTCTTGTGTTACTTGCCGATTCATCACATGCCCATGGAAATAATAGTGTGATGTCCTAGCTCTAGCTAGCTAGCTGCGAGTAATTATATTTAACAAGCATGCAGCAAGGCCATGCCATATCGTAATTCGATCATAAATGAGCTTTAGGGCCGGGCCGGAGAATCTCTCCATTTTTATGACTTCCATCCCCTCTTTTCTCTCATACATAAATACATACAACGTAGACACACAGTGACATAGAGAGAGGGCATATTTTTATTAAAGTCATAGCCCGCGAAATTAAATTTAAGAGTAGCCACCCATGACACTGGCAGCAGGGAATCAAACTGCAGTATCTGTTCTACCTTTCTTTTCCTGTAAGAATTTAAGAGTAACCACCCATAGACCACTTTGCTCGCGCAGTCGCGCGTGATGACTGTTGCAATTTAATGCAAAACTACTAACCAGCCTTCCCTTGATAGGATGTTTTTACTTGGACTAGCAGAATAATCTAGTCTAGTATGATCTGGTATAATCTAGTCTGAACTAGTTCGACCTGATTTGGCAAATGTCTGGTCTCAGTATTTTATAACTATCCAAGTCTGGTCTGATCTGATCTAGTTTGGTCTGGGTCCAAAAACAGTCCACGTAAAAACATCCACAGTACATACTAAGCTACCCTGTCCCAATTTGTTTTGCAAAGTCAACAATTTTTAGCCAACCAATATTAAAGTTAAATCGTCCCTATTGATACTTTTTTGAACGAAATTGGCTTAATTATCATAAGAGAACGTAAGCATATTACAAAATGACAATAAGTCTTCTATCTGCCGTCCTCCCTAGAACCAGACTTAGAATTAATCCGTAGAAGCAATATAATCTGTTGATCCTGCTTTGGGCTTAACTGAGCCAAGACTTGCAGACCAGGCTTCTCGTCCCTATTCATAAATAATTCAATTTCAATATTTAAAATTTACAAATTCATAAACTGCATTAAAATCTCTATAAAGTTACAAAATCCAAATTAAAATTCAATTAAAAATTGGTATTGTAATTAAATGAATAAAATGAATTTGTTTGACAAAAAAAGTCAAATTTATAACTCAATTTGGGACGGAGGGGATTTTGTTTAAAGTATTATAATGACAAAACATGCGAGTAAATTTTCAGGATGACAATGACATAAATTTTCATGATGACAATGACGTCCTCTTACTTAAATTTTCAGTAAATCAACACCCCTATTTTGTAATTTCCGGATAATGTTTTAACTCATATTTCAGGAATTTTTCGTATCTCAATCGGTGATTGTAAATAAAATGTGTTTTCTAAAAAATAGACTAAGTCAGTATTTGCGAACGTCTCTCTATTGAGAGCTTCTCTCTCTCTAGGCGGCCATCTCTCTATCTCAATCAGTGCGGTTTTCTTGTGCGGCTTTCGTCCGTCTTTCATGAGTCTCTCTTCTTCGCAGACTGCAGCGCCTATATGGCAGATAAAAGTTGTGTACCCCTAGCAACAGGTGGAGAGTTTCGAAGATGTCGTTCATGGTTGAAATCAGAAGGTCATGAAAGAAGCGTGAGGCTAGGGACTGGAACAAATTTAGACTGGAGGCAAGGAGCGGAAGAAGCTATAGTATTCTTGGACCGTCCCCCTCCTGAACCGCTGCCATGGAGTGCAGGAGAGTTTAGGGTTTGGAAGCAGTATTTTAATTTTACTGTTTGCTTGCTTTTTATTTTTCATGATCAGTCTGTTTATTTTTCTGCTGATTACTTTTATTGTTGTAAGACTTTGCATTATGATTGGGTGATGGGAGGTCTGCTTTAATCGTCGTTGGCTCATTTATGCCCACTATAGGATCAATGAGTTATATTGCTTTTTTAGAGGTGATTGACTCTAAGTCTAGTTCGAGGGTTAGCGGTTGTCTGTGGTCCTTTTGTCGTTTTACCCCCTATCTGAATGAAGTGCTAGTAATTTAAGCCATCCGTTTTTACGATAAAAAAATAGACATAGTCTTTTAAATCATAATAATGAAATCAGAAAATTCAAAAATTGACATTCAAAATTAAAATTAAAAGGATGTATGTTGATTAAGAAAAGTTTTTATTTTTTGAAAATCATTTTGAAATATAAGAAGTATATATGTGTATATACCCTACTACCACTATTACTCTCACTATAAAAGCTCTTCCAAAGGGCCCCTTCCTCCATTAATGGGTGGAAACACTGGTTCCTTTTCGTCCGGGTCCCCGACGGTTAGCTACCGACATGATGGGATAGATACCCTCGGAAGGTCAATGAGCCACGTGATACCGAGGAGTTGGGGGAAGAAATCAAGGTAGTGGAGCGTGATGGCTTCCTTCACATCATGAAGTGCCTTACTCCTGAGGCGCTGACCGAAGCTGGGATAGGTACCCGCCTGTACCACTGGATTGGTTTTTTATGGAATCAAATGCCAAGGCCTGAGACTGTCTTCTTCTTGTTTCAAGGTTAGTGCCTTTGGGATTTATGCCACCTGATAGGCACTAGTTGTTAGTGCCTAAGTGTACATTTTTATTATCATTTGTAATATTTATTTACTAGTATTATGCAAGTTTGTAGTTGTTAGTTTGCATTTGATTGTAATCGTATTTTTAGTATTTTATTGTTTGTTGTAAGTTATAGTTAGTTGAGCTATAAGTTTAGGATAGGTTTGGAAGCAAGAGGGATGGAAAAAACCTGAGTTTTATGCAAAACCTGGTCGGGTATGGACTTTACCCGGCCGGGTATGAAGTGACAAAGGAAACTGCTGCAAAACTAGCAAATACCCGGTCGGGTATTCCATATACCCGGTCGGGTATGAAGTGATTTCGGACCAAAGAACGTGCAGAAGACACAAAAACATGGGAAAATATTTGATTTGGTAAATACCCGGTCGGGTATGTCAAAATACCCGGCCGGGTATCCGGAATTAGGTGTTGAAAACACCTATAAATAACCCCATTTTCCTTCACTTTTAATCATCCATTCTTCCATACTCTTAAGCTCAGTTTAGAATAGTATTTCTTTTATATTTTTATAGCATGTTTAGTCTCCAAATGAGGAGCTAAACTCTTCCATCTTGGTTTTGCTACTTTGAAGCTTAATGAATTTGTAAGTTGTGAGTTATTCTCTTTAATCTTCTTCCTTGAATATTAATTCTTCCTTTAAATACTATTTCTATATCAATGTTGGGGAGTGTTACTAAGATGACAATTAGTTAACATCTTGACATTAGTTATAGTAATAATTATTTCTTCCTCTACGTTAATATTGGGGAGTGTTACTAAGATGACAATTAGTTAACATCTTGATATTAACTACAGTAGGATTCATCTTCTTTAATATTCTTTCTTGAGTATTAATTAACTCCTATTCATATTTCATATTAATATTTTGAACATTACTTAAAGGATCAACTAGTTTTGTTTCATATATTAATTAATACTAGAATCGGTCGATTAATACGCTTGTTATTAATTCGGTCCTTTCATGGTAGTAAACTTGGATTATTAATGCATGCATCTCATGGTTAATAATCTAAGGGGAATTAATTATATTGATTAAACCAATAAACCGCTTGTGTTGAGGTTATCAATCTCAATCGTTTTCATCTTAAGTTTATTGCTACTATCAAGTTAATATACGGCGCTTGTTCTATATTGACTCGATAATAAGTTTTATTAATGAACGCTTCTCGTTATTAATAACTACCCTCGATGAACTGGATATACTCCTCGATTGAGTATTCGAGAGGAAGATAGTTAAAGATATAACCGGGATCGACGAACATTTCATTAAGTAGATAAAAGCAAAGCCAAGTCTTCTTCTCATTAATTAAACCACATAACTCGTTCATCTTCGTGTTCAATTTTAATTAAATCATTCAATCAAAACCCCCCCTTTATTTATTAGTTTATAAAAAGAGAAGTATTCCTTTCCCTGCGGATACGAACCTTACTTCATTATACTACGTATAATTGTTGTATTGAATATTATTTTGAGTGCACACCACGACAAAGTGCACGTCACCACCCGATTCCGACGATTGTGTTTTCCATTTTTGGTTCGTCGATACCAACCAAAACTCAGATGGAGACTTAGAGGATGAAGAGGGAGCGGACGGAGCTCGCCTCCAAGAAGGAGGCTGATAGGTTGAAGAAAGTTGCCCATCGTGCTGCTAAGTCCTTGGATGCTACCTCATCTGCCACATGTCACGCCGAGCATCAGAACGACGAAGTTGCTCGGTCCACGTCTCCAGCTTCTCAGGACGCTCATAATGAGATCTCGAATCTGGATGCTGCCACTCAGGAATTGGTGCCTGTGCAGACTGTGGCTGGGCCGCAGCCCGACCTTCAGATAGAAAAGGCTCTCAAATCCGACTTACGCCCGAGAGTTTGGCCCCAGGAGCCCCAACTCATCGACCCGAAGCTCAACTGACTCACCCTCAGGGAGTTGAGGGAGTTTACCTGGCACGCTAGTCGTGGATATGATGCCTTGATAATCCCCCGATGCCGTAGAAGAAACACTGCCCTCATGCTTCCAGGTACTGCATCAAACTTGTTCGGCGCATGTTACATTATCTCGTCGTGGTTACTCTGAGTTTTTAACCCTTTCTTTCTCCGCAGGACGGCCTGCTGATACGCTTGTAATTTCCGTGTGTTTATTTACGTTTTTAGTTAGTTTTGGTTGTTTAATATTTCGGAAATTACACACTTTTGGTGTAATAGTCTACCGGGAGTAAGGTTTGGTCCCCCCAATTTAGTTGTCTCTTCTTTTTCTTTATTGATGTACTTTTGGGAGGTATGCCTCCCGGGAAAGGTTCTGGTCTGGTCCCCCTTTCCATTGTATTTTTATTTGATTATCAATAAAACTTGGTAAATGTTCCCCAGCATTTACCCCACCAACTTAGGTGGTTTGCCTACCGGGACCAAAAAAAATTACAAAATGGGCATTGATATGAAAAACGTAAACTTTGTTAGTTGAGCATTATCAAGACATTTTCATTGAACATCAAACTTTCTGTATTGAGTATTAGAAGCATGCAATTGAGTATCATGATCTCTGCACTTGATTGCATTGATTTTTGAGTGTTTATATTTTTACTTTTAATTACTTTTTATGGTGTGTTGTTGTGGTAATTGCACATTTAAGGTGCAATCATTTTATTTTTCTAGTTTGTTGTAATTTAGTAAATTTAGAATCATCTTGAGCAAGAAACAATCAAGAATCAACAAAGGATCATGGAAGGGATCTTACAAGATCAAAGGAAAGTGCAAGGGAACAAGAAATCATGCAAGAAATGTGATTTGGTGACTTACCCGGTCGGGTATAGCCTTTACCCGGTCGGGTATGAAGTGACCCGGACAAAAAAACGTGCAGAAAACACAAAATCGTGGGCAAAATATTTGATTTTGACAAATACCCGGTCGGGTATCTCAAATACCCGGCCGGGTATCCGGTGCAGCACCTTCAAAACGCCTATAAATAGCCCCATTTTCCTTCACTTTTAAGCATCCCTTCTTCCGTACTCTTAAGCTCAGTTTAGAATAGTATTTCTTTTATATTTTTATAGTATGTTTAGTCTCCAAATGAGGAACTAAACTCTTCCATCTTGGTTTTGCTACTTTGAAGCTTAATGAATTTGTAAGTTGTGAGTTATTCTCTTTAATCTTCTTCCTTGAATATTAATTCTTCCTTTAAATACTATTTCTATATCAATGTTGGGGAGTGTTACTAAGATGACAATTAGTTAACATCTTGACATTAGTTATAGTAATAATTATTTCTTCCTCTACGTTAATATTGGGGAGTGTTACTAAGATGACAATTAGTTAACATCTTGATATTAACTATAGTAGGATTCATCTTCTTTAATATTCTTTCTTGAGTATTAATTAATTCCTATTCATATTTCATATTAATATTTTGAACATTACTTAAAGGATCAACTAGTTTTGTTTCATATATTAATTAATACTAGAATCGGTCGATTAATACGCTTGTTATTAATTTGGTCCTTTCATGGTAGTAAACTTGGATTATTAATGCATGCATCTCATGGTTAATAATCTGAGGGGAATTAATTATATTGATTAAACCAATAAACCGCTTGTGTTGAGGTTATCAATCTCAATCGTTTTCATCTTAAGTTTATTGCTACTATCAATTTAATATACGGCGCTTGTTCTATATTGACTCGATAGTAAGTTTTATTAATGAACGCTTCTCGTTATTTATAACTACCCTCGATGAACTGGATATACTCCTCGATTGAGTATTCGAGAGGAAGATAGTTAAAGATATAACCGGGATCGACGAACATTTCATTAAGTGGATAAAAGCAAAGCCAAGTCTTCTTCTCATTAATTAAACTCATTTAAGTCATTCATCTTAGTGTTAATTAAATCAAATCAAATCTAAAAACCCCCCTTTGTTACTAGTTAATTAAAAAGAGAAATATTCCTTTCCCTGTGGATACGAACCTTACTTCGCTATACTACGTATTAGTGTCGTATTGATATTTATTTTGAGTGCACCTCACGACAAGTGCACGTCAGCACTCGTGTCTACTATCAACTCTTATGCGAATATAATGTAATATGGTACTTTTGAAATATGCATTGACATGACATTTTAAAATGAACATAAAACCAAAAACAGATGATGAGCACACGTAACTTATAAAATGAGCATTGAAAAATTCCAAAATTCATTTGAATTCTCTAATGTGTACTCAATATTCATTGTGTTTGTTCATTTCTTCTAATCGTTATACTCATTCGAATATAACAAAAACTCATTTATATAATATGTACATCTAGTAATTCGTTATTAACAATTTACTAAACTATCATTATATATAACTATGAGAAATATAATAATTTTGTATTAAAAATAATTTACAGTCTTTCGTTCTTGAATTGTAAACATAATCGTGTCCTTTTTGTGGAATATAATGTTTACTCATGCACATTTATTTTACACTACACTCAGGGGCGGAACCAGAAAATTTGTCTTGGGAGGGCGGTAACTTAAACAAAATATTTTTTGAGAGGGTGAAAATTATTTTTTATTATATATATACACTAAAAAATTTTGTTGTTGGGGGGGGGGGGGGGCGACCGCCCCCCTGGGTCTGTACTACGGTCCGTAGGTAATAAATTAAGGGTATACTCTATCCGTTTCGAAAAGGTTCACCAAATGGATTTTTCTTGGTCAATGACAATCAACTTTGTCCAATGATATGTTTTAATACAAAATTATATCAAAATGTTCCTTATTCAAAATAATTTCATAAAAGTATAAATTTAATAAAATACATACAAATATAATAACTAAAATCATTGTTCAAAGTTTGTCATCGTTGTATCATTTCTAAATTATTCTTTTTAAATAGAATAATGTTATTTATTTTCAAAGCAACACTACTATTTCATTCAAGTCCCAACAAATTCTATTTCATACTATCAAGCAAAATAGGAGAGGCTGGTGGCATAGTCAATATATTAAGTACTACGTATTATTTTTGTGGATGCGAAGCAGAGAGTTGCTCCTTTAGGTCCTCCACTTGAGGTAAATGAAGTTATGGGCTTAATATATAATGTATGTGCTGCGTCTCAATTTATAACTTGGATCGAACATCTTCTGATCCAGCCCATATATGAATGCATGAGATTGATTGGGCAAAAAGGTAGCTGATGAGAAAGAGAAAATAAATAAAATTAAAGATGGAAATAAATGCATGTGGGAAGTAGAGAGTGTATCTGTTGTTAGTTTGGGCTTCAATTCGGTATAACAATAATTGCACGCACCAGTTTTAATTCAATTCATTAATGCCGCGCGCATCTGTAAATTAAATACGAACCCACATACACCAGCCGGCAGCAGGCAGCTTTTAATTAATATGCATTCATATATGCATGTAGGGTAAAATGTATTCATATATGACATGGATTATATATATTGCATGCTATTTATTTAGGTCTTTCTCATCACTTGGCTTGTATCCATCTGATCTACATCTACCCTTTCTTTCCTTCTGCTCATCGACCAGCAACTACATAAAAATATGAAACAGAAACTTTGATATTGGCCTGGTTCACTCAGATCAGCTAGCACTTGCAGCCATGCATGCCGCCGCCGGCCGGCCGGCCTTGGAATTAATTATATATAGTCTGATCTTATATTATTTAGTTAATATAGTTGCAGCAGCTTTGATTGAGCCGTGCCAATATCTCAGTTCTTTTTCATCGCATCACTTCCATTCCGATCCTTCATTATAACTTTACTACTAATAGTATGTATATACTATCGTATTAATTCGCTTCCTTCTATTTTATACACCTTTTGTGCATACCTCTCTAGTTGTCGATCTAAAATGCCAATTTCTGAATGTCTATGTAGACAGACAATTAGCCAGGGGTGTATACAAAATGTGTGCACTATCCCTAATAGCATTTTGGCTTTGATATGTACATGCTATGCATCATGATCTAATCGACCTATTCCCTAACTAAATCCATCTCTCCGCCTCTTTCATTTTTTAATTTTCATTTACCCTAGTGCCGCAAAGGCTCCCACCTGCGGTGGAGTAAAAGGGAGTAAAGGGGGGTCGGATGTACGCAGTCTTACCCCTTTGTACGAAAGTACAAAGAGACTGTTTTTCAGATCACCCATAGTGAAAATCGCGTCCAAAATTGTATTGACTGACTGCTGCTTCATAACAAAGAACCGCAGACAGTTTAGTGAGTCATTTTGCTTTATTTCATCATAATTGCGTCAGTTTAATTTAGACCGGGGCTTTCATTCTCTATCTCCTAATTTTGTTGTTGTTAATTGTTATTTACCCAAATTAAAGATAGCAACCTATACCAACGCAAGCTTTAATTTAACCCCACAATTAGGTATTTATATGTTTACTATGTCATCGATGATACTTCAAAAGCAGGAAAGACGATTTTAATTTAAAGAATATCAATTAATTCAATGCAAGAAATAATAACATTGCGCGTTTTAACTTATCTAGCAATAGTGATGGTGCATAAAGTTCTTTCTTTGGATCGGAATCATCGGATAAGGCTTCATTTACTTTGGCATATGTACTGTGACTATGCTCGATCATATCGATAGCAAAGTTTTTTCTATGCTTTCTGGCATATTATTAAATTATGTTTACTGAAAATTCAGTTTTATAAATCGTATTTGCTAAATGTTTTTGCTCTAGATGTTTTCTGCAGTCATTTAAGGTATAGCGGCCAAAAAAATTCTTCAATTTACCCCCTCATTCCCAGTTGCTGCCTGTACAGATTGTGTATCTATTGACTACAATGTTATTACACCAAACTGCTGCTTTTGATATCTCAGATGTCACAGATTCTGCCACGCGCTTTGATGCTGTTTAAAGTTGATGAACCCCGGTGGCTACCTCTAGTAAGGCAGTAACCGCTGGTGTTGTTCATCAACTCTTGACAAGGCCTAGTGATGATAAGATGATTGATGCCCCTGTTGCCAACAGAAATCACAGTTCCACTATGGGAGATGATATTTCTGATCCACCCGAAGCTATTACCAGAGAATTGCCCGGAGGGATTCACCCAGGTTAGAAACAGGAAAATCAAACAGAAGAGACCCACACCAACAATACCAAGACAAACAGCTATACTATGAGCCGTATGAGGTGTGCTACACCTCTCACCCCATGGTCACAAGAAGCAACACACTGAAACTCCTAGATGAATCAGATTACTTTTTATACCCGGTTGACTCAAGATTCGACTCACCACAAAAACTGGACGAAGCTCTCAACCGCTATAAATCATCCCGTCCAGCGGCCAAAACACATCAACCATACCTGCAGAAGGCGATTAAGTTTCACAACAAATTCAACAACAACCTCTCAGCTCAAGTTGGAATTCTGACAAAGAACTTTAATTGTTAATGCATCTCTCCTTATTTGTATCTCATCTTTATTTTCCCTTGTATCCTTTTAATCCTTGTATCATCAAAATATTATTAAGAAATTTGGGATGTGTTCCCCGGCACTTCCCCCACCTCGTGTGACATGCTCCGGGATATTAAAAAAAATGATTGAAAAGTCTGAAGGTCATCTATCGGAGAAGCTTTGGATTGAAATGTGGCGTTTGAATTGAGGAATCTAAGGCGTTTGTTGTGCATCAGATTGTCTCTTTAGACGATCCTGAGAGTGGACAAATTCGTTTTAAGGAACAAGACTTTTGGTGGGCTCAATTTCATACAAGTACTTCATTGTTACTTCTATTTTATTTAATGTATGCATAATAAATGAATTCTGGTTAACAATCTGAAGATGATTTTTTTCTTCAAGTATAGTTTCTGTGGGCGTGATTACTTTTTGAAAATGGAAGTTATTATTGGTGCATTAATACAGTAAGTTATTTTAGTGAGGTACTAAGTGTATGTGTGTTGTGTATATTGAATTTGTTTGGTGAACAAATGAGTATAAGGGTCATATTTATAGGTGCTAGAGGGTCATTCTAGATCCTTACTAAATGCTAGAAATCTAGAGTAATCTATAAATATCTCTAGTTATTTTATAGAATTCTCTAGAATATTCTCTAGAATATTTCTCTAACAAATACTATAGTATTTCTCTAGTGGAGAATTTTCTAGAATATTTCTAGCTTTAACTTTCAAGAATAACTCCAATTTTTTTTAGAATAACTCTAACTTTTTTTACATAGGATATTCTACATAAATGCATCATTATTTACAAGAATTGGAATCCATCTCTTGGTTGGTCATTTGTAAAAAATTAAAAATATATGCCAAACATGTGTCAGTAACTTCAAGCATTCTTTACAGAAATTGGAATCTATCTCATGGCTCGTCATTTGTGAAAATATTTGCAAATTGTTCCTCTGTTGGGCAGTATTTCATCTCAATATACCCCTTTACTTAGGACATCTCTCAAGAAGTGATACTTGATATTGATGTGCTTAGTATGATTGCAAAATAGCTAAGTTGTCATCACAAAAGATCTATGTTGCAAAGTTTTGCAATTCGCTCATATCTTCTACTACCTCCGTCCCGCTTGAAGGTTCTCATTGTAAAATGGCACGGTTATTTAGATAATAATTAAATAAGGTTATTTTTTTAATATTTGATTATTAAATTGTCATTCAATAATGTTAATTGTTTTCTAAAATAGAAATAAGAACCTTTATATGGAACGTCCAAGAAAGGAAAGTAGAAACCTTAGAATGAGATGGAGGGAGTAATATTCTTTTTAATCATATAGCTTGGCACGTTGGTTCTACATATAACTATGAAACTGAATCATGCTTCTTTGATCCCCAGGAGATCTTAAACCAAGCTTAAATGTGTAACCGGAGGTGCATTTCATGTCATCTTGATAATCGACCCAATCACTGTCGCTATATCCAGTTATTTGTGAGTCACAACTTGTTTAGTACCGAATGCCATGGTTTACTGTCCCTTATAGAACCTAAGTCTCTTTGTTGCTCCATATTTAGTGAGACTGTGTTCGACTTTTCATGATCCTCGAGAGCAAAATTATAGCATACATGCATGATTTCTGGCCTCGTAGCCATTATGTAAAGTAGACTCTCAATCATGCTTAGATAATTGGTAGCATCGGTTTTCTTTCACCCGTCTATTTTCTTTAATTTCTCATTTGAAATCAATGGAGTAACAACGAGTTTTCAGTCTTGCATCTAGAACTTCTGTAGCGTGCCTTTAATATATTTTCTTGAGATAAGAAGATGTCATTTCCCCTTGAAGAAGTAGTGCATTAATTCTAAGTCACTCATTGTAAAAGTGTTCATCATGTCTCTATCTCTTCAATTCCTCAATTAATTTTAAGTTATTTCGCGTGACAATTTAATCATCAACATAAAGAGAGATGATGAGAATGTCAGATTTATAAAGGGACTTCATGTATAACATGGAGGAGGAGGAGGCTCATAATAATGTAATCTGAATAGCTATTTGGGGAATATAAAACTTATAGTCCTACTTTAGAATTTTAACCATGTTTTAGTCAACTCCCATTTAGGGCAATTCCTTATAAATGAATAATGACAGCACCTTGGCGCTTCTTGCTACAATCCGCGCCCCATTACAGTCTAGTGTTATTGGTTTTTTTTATTAGAATGTTATTGTAAAACAATCTTGTCACCATCTCGTTATATCATCGCTTTGCTACTTCAATATCTGCTTTAAGCGTTATACACCACACATTATTTTGTGTAATTAGAGCAGTATATAAGAGAATATATGTAGCAGAATCATGTCCTCCAATTCTTTCTACTTTAAGATCATTACCTAGTTTTCTATGAACAACCAGAACTGGTCAAGATAAAGTCATAAAAGAGATATCTGTCACAGATAAACCCTGGGCCTCTTTGAAAAGAGTTCAAATCTTATGTACAGAGAGTATCATATTTGTTGGATCACTTGTGTGCTACTTATTTTGATTGGTCATGTTTTTAGATCGTTAGTAAAGATAGTTATTGTTTAAGCTCTTGTTTTCTGTAAAGTCTACAAATGTCATTCATGATAACGTTTATAGACGTTTATAGACGTTTATAGACTTCTGTAAATAAGAAGTTATCATAAAAAGGTCGATGATTTAAGAAATGAGGATGTTCATGGATTTTTTTTGACAAATCTGGATTTTAAGATGTCCACAAATATCCATTTACTACGTACAATACAACTATGGCTACTTTCTCGGTGGAAATCAATAGGAATTTCTACAGAAATTGATTGGATATAAGTGGCCAAAAGGACCATAAATCTATATTTAAGGAACCAAAAGTGGAAAAATGAAACTTGAGAACCAAAAAAAGGACTCATCTAATTGTCCCGAGACTAAAAGTAGAATCAGTTTGCACTAGAATGAACAAAATATGATAGTACATGGGTCAGATTGAAAGAAATTCAAGTACAATTACTATATTAGAAACGGCTCTGAGCAGATTAAAGATATATATGATGGAGCTAATCAAGGTCCCAAGTATTTTCTAACAGCATTACTTGATTGATGAGCAAATGATTTCTGTCGAAGTAGTACGTAGGGGTATCCCACAAAAGAGAGAAAATGGGCAGGCTTGGAGATGGAGAGTATTTCATACCAAACTTTGTCATTCTCATCCAAAGAAATTGAGAACCGCTCTTCCCCGGCCTGTCCATCCAAAGATTTATTTAAAAAAAAAAGAAAAGAAAACTCAATGAGGCATATTTTAGGCTTCATTTATTCCCAAGCGACGTGCTAAATTGAAGTTTAGAAAATGAATAAATTTAAAGACTAAAGACTGCTTATGAGAGTTCATGCACTAGCGGTTTGGTTTGGTGGGATGCCCCTTCTCCCTTCTTGCCAAGAAGTTCAAACCCACTCCAAGGATAAGGTCTGTTAAGGTAAACATATTGGGGGAAGTATGAACATTCGAACATTATGAGAGTGCTAACAAGCATAAGTTCACCAACATTATAAGAGTAACTGAGTAAGGGTGGCTGAGGGCATTCTATGGTTTGGGATCCAAACCATTTTTTTCCTGATATGGTTTAGTACGTCCATTTCTATGATATACATTTTTATCAAACACTACTAAATTAAAGAATGAATTAGCCAAGCTAGTAGGCTGATAACTAAAACAAACAGCTGCAGAAGCTATGGTTTGGCAAAAATAGCTAAAATAAAGATAATATGATACTTAAATTTCATTGTTTAGTATTATTTTCAATAAGTTGTTTTTAAAATGTTTTGTAAATGATTCATGTGATTATTATTATTAGGATCAAGTAGAGGATCACTAAAAAGTAAGTTTAAGTTAAGAAAAGATAGGGTTGGAATAGGGAACAAACCAACAAGTGGCCTTGAAGAGTTCCACTACCAAAACTGAAGGAGGCCATCATCCCTTTGTCTTTGTTTATGGTTTGATCGTGAACATACAGCACTTGTAAAGGCATCATAACCCATGGCAAGAATTCCTTCACGCACACACAAAATTTCTCCCCAACTCCGATTCTACTCTTGGGATCCACAAATGTCCAGTTCAGGCTGAAATGCCTGCAATTTTTGGCACACAAAATTTAAATTGCTTCTCCAAATTTTTTGAAGCTGAAAACTGAAAATCTCAAGGAGTGTGTAAAATAGGAAGAGACTGACCTCCAGGTCTGAAGGGCTTTTTTGCCTTTTTCAAAAGCGGCAGATCCAGAACCAACTAGAACACGGGAATGGTTAAGGAAGAAGCCCCTTTTGGTAAGCTCTGTATCTTGTTTGAGTGAATACGCAGTGGCTCCTCTGTATTCAGCGTCATAGTTGAATGTGGCGCACCTGTCCGCACAGAGAGACCAAACACATTTGGAGCAAGCAGTCATGGATAGAATAGATAGTACATACAGTAATAAAGAAAGAGTCAGTCTTCCTGTTCGTTGCAAAATTGCTTTCGTACTTGTCAAGACATTTCTTTTGATCTTCACGAGATGGCCGATTCCAGCTCACGAATTCCATCTCTTCAGATTTACCACATTCTCACTCAGCGTACACGAGCATTGAAATCCTCTGTCAAAGCCAGCCAAGGGTCGGATAGCCAAGAAGAAGGCTTCGACTCTCGAGTTGCGGGTAAAAGTGGACCCAAATATCTCAGACTTAATTCTAGAAAAAAAGCATGACACCCCAACCCTAAGGGCCCCCAACACCGACTGGACGACACGATGGAAGGACGTAAATTGGACTATAATCACAATCTGATAGATAGAGAGTGAGACTCTGTCCCCGGTACTTGCAGAAGCCCTGTGCATTTTTCAGCATAGTAACCCCCCATCGCAGTTGCCGGGATTCGAACCCGAGACCTAACCCTTGTGGCATTCCCTCGCTACCAGTTGGGCTATGCCCACCGGTTCAGACTTAATTCTAGATTTCTAGGGATGGACAATTAGATTTACTCTTTGTACCAAATTAAAACCATTTGTGTTTCGGTTCGGTTTCGATTCGGTTTGATATTCAGATTACCAAAGTGAAAAAGTATTAGTTTTAATTTAGTTCGATTTGATTCATTTTTTAATGTTTATTATTTTATTTGATCAAGTTCTATATTTTAGAATTAGAAAATAAAAGTAGTAGCCCATCTCATCTTCTTTATTGGTATGAGTAAACTAGACTTGATATAGAACATGCTTAAAAAAATTCATCAAAAAATTCAACCGGGAAGGGTCCGAAATGCCCTCGGCCGGATGGCGGTTCCCGTCAAGCCGACTGGACATGAAAGTTTGTCTCTCTGTGTGTGTGTGTGTATAGAGTAGTTTCCTGTCAGGACCTCCAAAAACGGACCTCTGTACGGACCTCGACGTTTGGGCCTCTTCTCGGTGGAATTTTTGATGGAATTTTTTGAGCATGTTCTTCATCAAGTCTAGTTTACCCATACCAAATTTCAGCTAAAAATTCCATCGGGAAGGCAGTCAAATGATTTTTTGAAGTTAACTGGGCACTTTATATACATATAAAATGCAGTTAACTTCCAAAAATTATTTGACTGCCTTCCCGATTTAGCTGAAATTTGGTATGGGTAAACTAGACTTGATGAAGAACATGCTCAAAAAATTTCATCAAAAAATTCCACCGGGAAGGGGCCTAAACGCCGAGGTCCGTACGGAGGTCCGTTTTTTGAGGTCCTGACATGAAGTAATCTTATAGACTAAATATAGGAACTTATAACCAATAAATCATAACTTATAAAGCTCTCCATAATAATTACGGAAATGCCACCGCGTCAAAATTTTTCCCAGGTTTCCGTAATTATTTTTTTGCGGTGACATTTTCGTAATTATTTTCGAGGGGTTTATCAGTTATGATTTATTGGTTAAAAGTTCCTATTTTTAGTCTATAAGTTTAACTTCGCAGTTCTCAGCTTAAGAACACTTCTCATCTGATCTGCTCCCTATATATATATATATATATATATATATATATATATATATATATATATATATATATATATATATATATATATATATATATATATATATATATATATATATATATATATATATATATATATATATAGGTAAGAGATCAAATACAAACCATGCTTAAAATACTAACGTACAAACTCAATAATATGCAACACTTTGAACATCAATATGCAGTACAAATAATGTAAAGATGCACACTGTGAATTTCAATATGCAATACAAATAATGTGCAGCACTTTGAACTTTAATATGCAATACAAATAGTATGCAACACTTTGAACTTTAATATGCAGTACAAATAATGTAAAGATGCACAGTTTGTGACAGTTTGTAGGTTAGCATGGGAAGACTAGTTTGTATGTGATCTCAAAGTTTGTATTCTATATATATATATATATATATATATATATATATATATATATATATATATATATATATATATATATATATATATAGAATTATTCAGGTCCGGCCAGGCCGGACCACCTCCCCCTCCGGCCACCTCAATTTGAGGTTGTTCCCGGTGGTATTTTTCGCCCAATTTTTTTTGTGTATGTTTCCCGTCAAGTCTATTTCATCCATACCAAATTTGAGAAAAAAATTCAATCGAAAAGGTTGTCAAATGATTTTTGCAACTTAACTGCGTTTTATATGTATATTCCGTACCAGTTAAGTTGCAAAAATCATTTGACGACCTTCCCGATTGAATTTTTTGCTCAAATTTTGTATGGATGAACTAGACTTGAGGAGTAACATACATAAAAAAATTTGAGCCAAAAATACCACCGGGGACCACCTCAAATTAAGGTGGCTGGACGAACCTTTTGTCCGGCCCGGCTGGACAGGAAAAGGACTCATATATATATATATATATATATATATATATATATATATATATATATATATATATATATAGGGTGAGGTTCAAGTGAGAATGATATGTTAGGAGAGAAATAAGAACAAACCACATCCATCTAAAATCAAATTTCTACGGTATTGATTAAGCTTTTAACGGTGGCATGATTGAAATTTGGTACAACTTTGAACAACTAACGGGCTGACTTAACGTTAACGTAACAGAAAAAAGTAAACCATATGTAATTAGATAATATTAATAGCCCACTATCTACCGCGGTGATCTGAATTCTGAAAAGTGAAAACACCAAACCGTGTGAAACAATCACACAAAAACATTAACATTTATTATACAAGTATCATTTATTATACAAGTATTGCTTTATCGTCTTTTGGTTATACGGAGTAGTATTTTGTATAAGCACCTTTGCATAAAAATAATATGCACGTGTAATACTTTATGCCACGGTATATTTTAATAGTCCTAATAGTTTAATTGCATTATGAAAAATTTATTCCAAAGTATGCAAATGCATTATTAATCTATATGAGTGTAGTCATATACAAAAATAATGTATTTTTGTCATTTATATTTTCTCATTAATTGTATCATTATATATGCACTAGTATAAAAAGATTCTGCACTTTTATGATTAACTAGCATACACTTCTAAGTAAAGAAGACTTTTAAAAATAGTATTGTGCACATTTATCATTTGTATTTACACATATGTTCTTAATCACAGTATATGCATGTTGGGATGCGGTTCCAGTGAGAATACTCCTTCACGCGAGAAATGAGAATGCTCCAAAAGTGTTGCACTTTATCATGCACGAAAATGCATATTTATAGTTAAAGTGATGCAAAATTCAAATGTGCACATTTACGTTTAAACTTTTGCACAGTTGAAAGACACATTTTATAATTTTTTATATGCACATTTTTGTTTTGCATGATGCACGACACCCAAATCCAACACTCCAGAATTATTCTCGTTTCTTTCATCAGATGATATTCTCATATTATCCTTATTTTGCATGTTATAAATTAACAATTATGTATTAGTATTTTTTCTTCTTGAGACATGACAAAATGAAAGTGCAACTTTATTGTTCATGTGGTGCACTCATATTGCAAAACTTATGCACTTTTATCAAATATCGATGTGTAATTACATATTTATAAATATATAGCACTTTTAGAAATAATGTTTGTGCTCTTTTTTTTTTTTTATTATTCTAATAGTGCACTTACATTTGCAAAACTACGCAAAACTATAGATGTGTGTACTTACGTACTCAAAATTAAATATGCACTTTTAGTATATTATTATGCACTTATTTACATTTGTGAAAAAAGTGTACACTTATTCTTAATTTGAAATATTGTGCACTCTATGTTTTAATTTTTTTGAAAGTATATTGTGTGATTTAGTTTATTTTACCTTCAACAACATAAATAATAACAATACAACTAAAAGTTCAAACCAAATATTTAACAATGCACATCCATAAAACCAAAAGTGCACACCAAATATATTTAAAGAAACATTGGAATATGTAACCTAAATAAAAAAATAGTGAATAAAAATGAAACTTTTTATACAGTAATTAAGATATACTCATACGCGTATCTTTAATCATAATTTTTGTCCCCAAATTATGTCTCAATGATAATTAAAGAAAGTCAATTTTTGAAATAGAAATTATGCATTCAAAGTTAACACACAAAAAAATGGTTTGGGAGTCCTTTAAAAAAACATAAATTAAGGCGTGCATCAATAAATAGTAATATAAAAGTTAACTAGCTTCAAAGTTTACTCCTCTAAAAATTATACAAGTCTGGAAAAAGTACAATAATAAAATTAATTGTTAGAAATTACAAATGGAAGTCACCAGATTTTTAAAAGATACGTATAACTAATTATGGAAAGAGTGGTCACTAAAGCACTAACCATGTCCGGCCGGGCATAAACATAAGCAACGAGCTTGATCGTTAAATCTCAGTGACCGTTCCGTTAAACCATGTCCGGCCGGGCATAAACATAAGACCTCGCAGATATATATATAGACAAAAGAGTTATAATTACATAAAGAGTTCCACAATAATAATAATATGGGTACCAAAAGAGTTATTTGTTGATCAACTTATGCCTACCAAGTGTTTGTTGTAATGTTTATATTGGTAATTTGAATCTTCAAGTCTGCCCTTTGCATTTAATAATGTCAAAATTATAGGTTTAGTTACAGAAAATGGTAATGATGTCAACATAGAAGATACAGTAGTGGAGAAGTTTTGTCAACTTTTATATGCAATGTCATGACTTTTAGTATGTATTTTTTGCTACTATTTACTTAAGGCTTTAATTTTAAAACATGATTTTGATGGTGTCATATGATTGAAGGCTTATTATGTGTGTATATTGAATTTTGAGAATGTAATCTTCGCTAGTTTTTTTCTGTTGTGTAAAAAGTAATTAATTTTCAACTAGTAGTTATAAATATTATATTAGGAGTTACATTTCTTTGCTTATAGCCTAAAACAAGTTTGAACCAGCCAATTAAAATGACAATGTTATGGTGAAAAAGTGAGAAATATTTACTTAATAGTTATACATTTTTTATTAGAAGTTAAAGTGTGTTATGAGTTTCGTGTATCAGCTAGTAACTGCAATAATAGTATTGGTGGTAGGTGCTCTATTTTTTTTTGTTTTTAAATAAGCTTTGTTATTGCTTTGAGGTTTTCAGCTAATGTGAGCTAAAAGTTGGATATGTAGCTGTAGAAGTTTTTATTTTGACTTTATTAGTGCAATGATAAATTATGATTTATCATTTATTTTTGAATATGATGAAAACAGGTATGAGCTGGCTGATTAAAATGGAAATGGATAGATATGGAATCATATTGAGCCAGTTTATTAAACCTACAAAAATAAAAGCAGAAGGTCCTGAGAACAAACATTGTTGCTCCAAAGTATATTAAAGAGATACTATGGATCAGAATTATTATGTTCTGCCATGAATAGTTTTGCACTTTTAATTTAAGTTTTTTAGTGTGAATCTTATTTATCTGTTTAGAATAAGTTGTTGAATATATGAAAAAGTCCATAAATCATGATTAAGAGATTATTTTAAAATAGAGAATTTATTTTCTCTCAAGCTTCTTTAAAGTTCTTTTTCAATCATTGTATATATGAAATATGATTGTTTTTTATCTCCGAAACATGTTCAATATGCATGTATGGTCGATTTTAACACTAGGAACGATATGATTCGGTTTGAGTTAATAGATACATTGCTGAGCTTAAGGTGAAAATAAGAAGTAAATCTATCTTGCAGATGCAGACCAGACTCAGCACCGCATGTAGCCGCGTCGGGAGTTGTCAGAAACACCGTCAGCTATGGGTATCTCTCGGGATTCGATGCATAAAAGGCGAGCTACTGCTGGTAAGAAGAAGGCCTGGAGGAAGAAGAGAAAGTATGAGCTCGGAAGACAACCTGCAAACACAAAACTAGTTCCAAATGCTGAAACAGTTTGAAGGGTCAGGATTCGAGGGGGCCATTTGAAGTGGCGTGCCTTGAGATTGGATGCTGGGAACTATTCTTGGGAAAGTGAAGCTCTCACCAGGAAGACTAGGATTTTGGATGTGGTTGATAATGCCTCAAACAATGAGTTGGTCAGGACCCAAACATTGGTTAAGGGTGCTATCGTTCAAGTGGATGCTGCACCATTTAAGCAGTGGCACCTCCAGCACTATGGAGTTGAAGTTGGTCGCAAAAAGAAGGAGATGATACCACTAAGGCTGCTGCTTCTGAGGAGAAGAAAAGCAATCATGTCGCAAGGAAATTGGAACAATGCCAAAAGGATCATAAAATTGACCCACATATCGAGGAGCAATTTGCAGGAGGCCGCTTGTTAGCTGCAATTGCTTCGAGGCCTGGGCCGCCTGGCCAGTGTGGTCGTGCTGATGGTTACATTTTGAAGGGCAAGGAACTGGAGTTTTACATGAAGAAACTTCAGAAGAAGAAAGAAAAGGCTGCTGCTGGTGCAACTTAGGAAATGCAGAAGTAAAAACGTTTTTATTATTACATTTTCCGGACCAGTTAACTTGCAAAAATCATTTGACGACCTTCCCGATTGCATTTTTTGCTCAAATTTGGTATGGATGAACTCGACTTGATGAGGAACATACACAAACAATTTGAGCAAAAAATACCACCGGGAAGGCCCCCAAATGGAGGAGGCCGGACGGGGCTCCGGTCAGGAAATTCCTGACCGGAATATTTGTGTGTGTGTGTGTGTGTAGAGAGAGAGAGAGGATCCCATGAGAAGTCCTACTTGGGCTGAAAAGTGAGAAGCTCTTGCTGCCGTTGGATTGCTTCATCTCAGCTGTGCGATTACATCAACCCAGTGGTTTCATTAATGACAATTTTGTTAATTTCATGAACTCTATAACTTTTTCGTTAAAGGCCTTTTTGTCGCTGTATCCGCCTCTTCCTCCAATTTTAAGCCCATGGCTATGCCGTTTCATCGATGAACTTCAATTTGAGCGCCGTACAAGAGGAAAGAGCAAGTTTTGGTGATGACGATTTCCCGTCGAAGACATATCGAAGGTCCGAATCATCCTCTTTTTCCCTAATCTGAACTACTAAAGTCTTTCCTCATCTGCTCCAATGTATGATATTCGATTGAATTTTGCTTGGATTTTGGTGTTGAATTTGTGAATCGTACATTATGATGTAATCTATTTCGATTGAACTATCTTTCTACAACCAGATTTTGTTGTTACTTTTTTGCTTTCTGACGTGCACTTTGTCGTGAGTGCACTCAAAGTAAATTCAATACAACACTTATACGTAGTATAGTGAAGTAGAGTTCGTATCCACAGGGAAAGGAATAACTTTCTTTTTATGAATATAGTAAATAAAGGGGGGGTTTTGTCTGATTTGGTTTAATTAATTTAAACACGAAGATGAACGAGTTATATGGGATTAAATTCAAGAATAAAAGGGACTTGGTCTTGCTACTTTCCACTTGTTGATATATTTTAGTCGATCATTGTTATTTCCATAACTTATCCCCTCTCGAATACTCAATCGCGGAGTATATCCAGTTCATCGAGGGTAGTTATTAACAACGACCGTTCATTAATAACCCTTACTATTAATCGAATATAGAACAACGCCGTATACCGATATAATAGTAGCATTTAACCTCCTTAACTCCTTGATGAAATCAATTGAGATTGATAACCTCAACGCAACGGTTTCGGTTTAACCAACAAAATTAATCCCTCTTAAGTTTATTAACCACGACCGTGCATTAACAAACCGAAGTTACTTACTTATGAAACTATCAACGATTAACCATCGGTTCGTTGATCGTTTCTAGTAATAATCAATGTTGGAACGTTAACTAATCGTCACTTAGCAACCCTCCAACAATGATGTAGAATGAGATTAAGGGAAGAATTAATAATCAAGAAGAGAGAGTAAGAAAATAACTCACAACTTTAATAATCAATCAAGCTTCAAGAGCAAAACCAAGAAATGGAAGTTTAGCTCCTCATTTGGAGACTAAACATGCTAAAAGAAATATAGAGAAATGCTATTCTAAACTGAGCTTAAGAGTATAAAGGAATTGGTTATTAAAAGTGAAGGAAAATGGGGCTATTTATAGGTGTTTTTCAACACCCTGGGCCGGGTACCCGACCGGGTAAAGTGCCCACCCGACCGGGTGCATGTCAAAATCAAATATCTTCCACGTTCTGGCGATCTTCGGCACGTTCTGGTGTTCCGGGTCAAGTCGGACCCGACCGGGTGAAATACCTCACCCGACCGGGTGATGTAATTTCCTGAGCAGTTTCGCATTTAAATTTCTCACCCGACCGGGTGCAATACCTCACCCGACCGGGTGATTATCCTGGGCAGCCAAGAATTATTTTTCTTCAAATTCAAAGTCTTCCTTTCCAACACCATAAATCCTAACTCTACTTTACAACTTACAAATGAGAACTAAAATACAATTACAACTAAAATCACACAAATGTTTATAAACTAAATAAAATGGTAAACAATCCACACAAATCAAACATAAAAAGACACATTTATGCACTACTAATTAGTGCATATCACTTTCTTATTTTTTCCATAAGTCAATCAAAACTGTATATTATGCTTATCAAGTGTTTGTAAGAATTTTTCAACCCTAATGGAATTAATTCGAGCCTAGAGTGTAATTTTATGAATACAAGTTGATCTCATTGACTACTACTTTATTTAACCTTTATCTATTCTATTATTGTTTTGTTCAGTGAAATTAACACTTTTATATATTAAAATTGAACCTTCTAAACTTTAGCGCATTGTTTTTACTAAAAGTTATGTCTTTTTATTTAAAAGTCATATTAATTTGACTACAAGTTTATTAGTTGTCAGAAAATCTGAAGTATCTTGCCTTAATGTAGGAAATCCAAACAATTGCCTAAACTGAAGTTGTAATTATGTGTAAATCATTTTTATTGAGTGAATTTCCTTTTCCATAATGTTTTATACTTTTCAGCATAATGGATCAAGTTGATAATGTTGATGTTGTTGATGTGAACTCAACTGTGAATTCAACCACATGCTTAAGCACTTGCTTATCTTCTAAACAATGGATTCCAGCTTGCCCCCTGATTGTTAACCTGCTGTTGGTATGTTTTTCTCCTCATTAGGAGATGCTTTGATGTTTTACAATCAGTATGCTTCCATATGTGGATTTGAAGTGCGTTTAGGAACCGATAATAAGCATAAAGATGGTAATGTTTTGAGGAAGTGTTTTCTGTGCAACAAACATGGCTTTAAAGAGGATAGTGTCGGTAATCAAAAGCGTGTTCGTGTTCTTAAAGCTGAAAAACAGAAATCTGGTGAAAGTAAATCTCGCCGAACTGCCCTAAAGAGAACTGGTTGTGGTGCTTGTATGAAAGTGCGTTTTTCTTCTGGTTCGTATGAAGTGTACCGTTTTTATGAGGCACATACACATGAGTTTACTACGCCGAAAAGTCAAATGTTTCAAAAGCAAAACTGTAATCTAACTGTCGTGCATAAAAAATTTATTTTTGACAATGCAAAGCTCAATAAGGGTGCATGTTTATCTTTTCATATGATGAAAGAGCATGTGGGTGGGTATGCAAATGTTGGCGCTTCCTTGGTTGATTTCAAGAACTGTTATCGTTATTTGAATACGTATGTTAAATATGGAGATGCACATATGTTTATAGACTGTTTTAAGCAAAAGGTTGCTCATTCGAGCGGGTTCTTTTTTGATTTTGTGGTAGATGAGAATCAGAGATTGACTAGGGTTTTTTGGGCAGATGCTTTATGAAGGAAACATTATTCTTTGTTTGGTGATATGGTTACGTTTGATTCCACATTTAGCACCAATAAATATTCTATGATTTTTGCACCTTTTACTAGGGTTGATAACCATCGAAAATGCATTACATTTGGTTATGCCCTAATTGCAAATGAAGATGTTGATTCATATACATGGGTTTTTGAGACGTTCTTGCGTTGTATGGGTGGTTGTGAGCCTGTAAGTATCGTGACAGATCAAGACCCTGCTATGAAAATAGCCATAGCCAAAGTCTTTTAGAAGTCAAAGCATAGGTTTTGCATGTGGCACATAATGAAGAAAGTCCGTGAAATTTGTAAGTGGAATTTCCAAAAATGTCCTTATCTATTAAACTAAACTAAGGGGTGGTATAAAATAAAAGTACATCAACAGAAAGTTTTCAGGCTTACTCCAAAAGTATTCGAACAAAAATTTAATGTTATCCCAAGTATCATTGCAGCACACTTGAAAGTGTTTTGTGCCTTTCCGTTTTTTTCTTTTCTGCTCTAATTTCAATTCCCAGTCGCAGTCCCATTCGTACATCAAAGGAAAATTCACTCGGCTGTGTATTTGAAGTAGGGGTGGGCAAAAATACCGAACTAGCATGGTGTCAAACCAGACCGATATAGTACAGGACCGAAAAACGGGACTTGAAAGGGATCTCAATTTTTTTTGTCGCGAACCAGACCGTACCGGTTCTAAACAATGTCATGACCGGTTAAAATTTGTACTACTATAGTTTATCTGAAATTTAATAATTATGTAAATTGATATGGTATTAAACACTTAAAAAAGTGACATTGTTTGGTATTAGTATGATATGGTACCGCCCCGTTTGTAGATATAACCGTACTGAACGAGTTTAGGTCTAAGATCGAACCGAACCGTTTCAATAGTCACGATACCGGTACGAGTTCGGAAAAATACTAGACTAGACCGGAGCGGACCCCCTAATTA
Organism: Cuscuta epithymum; assembly: GCA_945859915.1. Taxonomy (NCBI): domain Eukaryota; kingdom Viridiplantae; phylum Streptophyta; class Magnoliopsida; order Solanales; family Convolvulaceae; genus Cuscuta; species Cuscuta epithymum. The sequence continues at coordinate 2,327,742 of CAMAPF010000976.1, forward strand.
AAAAAAAATACATATGTAGATAAGAGGATTTAACAAATAATCTCTAAACAAGGGTATTTTAGTCAAAAAAAAATAGGCATTTGATGAAAATGTTGATAGAAGGGGAAGATTACAACATTAATCGTAGCTGAGGGGGTAAATAGTTGACTTTTAAAAATATAAGGTTGAACTAATAATTATGATCAAACTAGAAAGGGGTAATCATAATTTTCCCAAAGAAGAATGATTAGCAAGCGTGAAGAAGCTATACTTAAAAAGAGGTCAAGTAATGTAGGAATAAGTGATGCTTGTGCAACAGAAGATCAAGTCAAGAAGCCAAGAACATGTAAATCTTGTGGTGAAGTCGGTTTCCATGATAGTAGAAACTGTCCTAATAAAGAATGTGACACTTCTTCAAGGTAATAACTTGTTTAATATTTTAATTCTTTTGTAGTTCTTTATTCTTCTTCAAGGTAATTCTTTTTTTTTTTTGCAGTTCTTGATACATTGGAGTGTTCAAAGTTCTGAACCTAATTTGGCGTATTTTTGTTGCTTTAGTTTTGCATTTTGCCAACGTATGAGTTGAGCTTGTAAGTGTATTTGGTTGACAATGTCAAGACGATTTTAAATTTAAGATTATGTTTGATGTTTACCTTCTGTCAACCCTGGTTTTTTTTTTTCCAATTTTTTTGTAGTTTTCGGGTTGGGCTGGGTAATTTGGGCCGTTTGGGGTGGTTTGGGGGGGATTAATTAGGAAAAGGAAAAAAAATTAACAAACGCCTGAGGCCCAGCCCGGTCCGACCCGGACCCGGGGATTACCCGGGCCCGTTCCGGGCCCCCCATTCCAGAACCGTCGGCTCGACCGGGCCCGAACCTGCCCCAGTCCACCCCTATATAGAACCCTTGATAATAGTGTAGAATTAATTACTATTAATTATTAAGCAGTATCCTTATTGTATTTGGAGTCTTATTCTATTATAAATACATAGTCAAGGCTACCAGTCTGGTTAAGCCAGTTTATTATTCTCACATGGTATCAAGAGCTTAGTATTTTGCATTTTTCTCTCGATCCACCGTGGCTGCATCCACTCCGGTCGTTAGCATGCCTTCATCCATTGCGATGTCGACGACACCAACTTCTCTTTCTTTTGGCTCCACTTCGACTGTGTTGCAGCCAGCTATTAGCCTACTTTTCCGATGCCAAGCTCTCCACCGGATTTGACAGCCTCGGGCCGGGCCTCGGGCCTTTTTTTCCCTTTTCCTAGTTAACCCCCCACCCCCCCACCCCCCAAACCACCCCTAATGGCCCAAAATACCCAACCCAACCCGAAAAGTAAAAAAAATTGAAAAAAAAAATAAAAAAGGTCCAGAATCGGGCCCGAACCGGACGGGCCGGTTCATGATTTGGGGGGGGCCGAGCCCGGACCGGAACTCCCGCGGGTCGGGATTACCTGGACCGGTCACTGACCGGGCCACCGGGCCGGGCCGGGCCAGAACAGTGCCAGTTCGGGCCGGTTCCGGGTCGGGCCACCTGGCCCGAGTCCAGGCCTACTCACGGCTCAAGGCCAGAGAAACTATACTTGAAGAAAAAATCTATCTTAAGATTGCTAACCGGAATTCATATATTATGCATGCATTAAATAAAATAGAAGTAAAAATGAAATAAGATGAGCCCAACAAAAAATTTGTTTCCTTAAAATGAATTTTTAGGATTGGACTAAACTATTTTGAATCAAGCTGACATGAGCTAATCATAATGAGTCAGTCCAATATTTTGTTGTTTCAAGATAATATCATGAATCAATTTATGTTAACAGACCCCAAACTCTTTTGAGTTAAGGCTTGGATATTGTTGCTGAAGTTTGAATCACTCCGTGACTCCGTATTTCCCAACAAAAAACTCAATATTGTAAATTTAAGTATAACAACTGCAATTTAATTAAACACTACTCTCATATTTACATTACTATCAATTATTACAATCCACATAATTACATTTTTCCACCTCAAAAACCAAATTCAAGTATGAAAAAAGTTGGGTATACAAAATCCAAGAACAAAAAAAATCGACAACTGTCAATAGTAGAATAGACAACTGTGAGATGTTGGCGAACATGTTTAACAAATAAACATGCAAAATGCCTGTTCAAGCTCAACGCATTACACTTAAGTAGGTACATCAATGGTTCAAAGATCAGTTGACTTGATTGCATGAACTCCTTGCTGATAAAATACTGATAGCTGGTTATTAGCTTCTTAAGCAAGTCTAGCAAATCAAAAAACAATCATTAGCAGTTATAAATTGGAAGACACATTAATTCTGCACGGGGGTGGTTCTTGTAGGAGAGTTTCCATTCGGTAATAGAGCATGCACTATGCAGGAACTAGTATGACTTTTGAAGTGTTCCAAGCGACATATATATCATGAAACCACTACCGACAGGCCATGATATGAAGCAGAATCTGGGCTTGGAAGAAGAGGGGAAGAAGCCCCCGTGGGTTTACCGAAGGCGGGACGGGCTTGAGCCTACCTCCGTGGGCTGGTTACGGGCTGTTTAATTAATAATTATTCTTTTTAATTTTCCTGATTTGTTTCCTATTAGGAGTTAATTATGATGTCTAATATTTGTTTCCTATTAGGAGTTAGTTAGGATTTCTATTATTTCTTTCCTATTTGAAGTTGATTAGGATCTTTATTATTCTGTTTCCTAGTTGGAGTTGATTAGGATCTCTAGGATTTTGTTTCCTACTTTAAGAGTTAGTAGATGGGTATTTAAACCCCTTGTTAGGCTTCATTCTTAAGCAATCTTGGAATAAAAGTTGGTTTAGCCTTTTGGCTCTGGGCAACGATATTTATTTATCGTTGATTATCTGGGCAACGGTTCACCCCGTTGATTTTATTTTTCTGTTCTTATCAATTGGTCCGACCTGCCGGATCCCGTCCCGCCAGAATGACGAGATCTATCAGTGAACATTTGTCAGAGATGAAGCAAACCCTGGAAGCAAACGGCAAGCGGCTGGATGAGATCGTTGCATCCCTTGCGGCGCTGACCAAGGCCATTGTGCCATCGATCACGACGGAGACACCATCAGACACAGTCATCGGTGCCACCATCGTAGCGGCAACACACGACGACGGACCTCCGCGCAGCACTCCTCCAACCTTGCTGCCCATGTTCGACAGAAAAGAACCGATTAGGGGGATAGCTAGGGCTGAGCAAAAGTTCGAAATTAATCAAACCCTACCTGAGAGGAAAGTGACAGCAGTTACGGTAGCCATGGAAGGAACTGCCTTGGACGGGTTGACCTGGTTGAAGGCACAAAAACCGAGCATGACCTGGGAGAAATTTATACAGGTGGCCCGATTTGATTCACGGTTTAAAGAAAGCCGATTCAAACGACTGTTCGGGGTCAAACAGTTGGGAACCGTAGAGGAATATTATAATCTTTTTGTTCAATTGGCAAGTCAGGTTCCCGGACTGTCTGATGATTATTACTTGGGGTATTTCATGAACAAGCTAAAAAAATCAAGTGACAGCTTTCCTCAAGATACGGGGCAGCCCCCGGGGACAAATTTGAGTCGGTTTCCGGATTTCAACCTTGAGGACAAGGTTTTTTCGAAGAGGGATGGAATTGATATGAAGCAGAATCTGGGCTTGGAAGAAGAGGGGAAGAAGCCCCCGTGGGTTTACCGAAGGCGGGACGGGCTTGAGCCTACCTCCGTGGGCTGGTTACGGGCTGTTTAATTAATAATTATTCTTTTTAATTTTCCTGATTTGTTTCCTATTAGGAGTTAATTATGATGTCTAATATTTGTTTCCTATTAAGAGTTAGTTAGGATTTCTATTATTTCTTTCCTATTTGAAGTTGATTAGGATCTTTATTATTCTGTTTCCTAGTTGGAGTTGATTAGGATCTCTAGGATTTTGTTTCCTACTTTAAGAGTTAGTAGATGGGTATTTAAACCCCTTGTTAGGCTTCATTCTTAAGCAATCTTGGAATAAAAGTTGGTTTAGCCTTTTGGCTCTGGGCAACGATATTTATTTATCGTTGATTATCTGGGCAACGGTTCACCCCGTTGATTTTATTTTTCTGTTCTTATCAGGCCAGGTCATTGAGATGAAGTCCATGCATGCTTTCATGGTTCATTCTGTCAATTGATCCTAAAATGATATCAAACTTTCTTTCATTTGTGGGAAGAGTAAATACAAATTCCTCTTCTTACCCACATGAAGCGCAGAGTTTGAGGTTCTAACTGAAATGTGTTTGTTTCTGGTCGGAACCAATGTCCTAGTACACTCTTGAAAGTTGCCTGTGATGTTGGAATCTATTAGCACACAATACCTCACACTTTGCGACTGTGTGTGCTTGTTTTGCTTTAGAACTCTGCACCCAAAAATATTAAATCATTGTCACATAAATCTTGCCAAGGCTTTCTCAAAGTACAGTCACACTATAAGCAGGCAAAGGGACAATACAGTACCGTTTGGTCCCAGAAAATGTTTTCCCAAGTTTCCATGTGTTGAAAGTGTTTCCACAAGTCCTTTAACTTGGTGGATAACGACTGTTTTCTTCCTCGAAAAAAGAGGTGCAAAAAAACCTTTTCATGATTGTTTCTCTCTTGGTAAATATTGGCCTTTATTGAGTATTGACTATTGACCATGATGCTTAAATACAAATTGAAAAAACATCACTAAGAATTAATAATTTAATAATTTGAGTAATATACTTACAAAAAAATAAAATAAAAAATATTTCACCGAAGTACTGCACCTATTTTGTATTTTCAACACAAATATTTTCTTATAGTGGTATATGTTTCAATATGGAAAATTATTAAACTATTAACACAACTTTGGATTTCACAAGTTGCAATTTTAAAATACATACATTGCAACTTAAAAATAAATACGCTTTTTATTGTAACTATTTCTTACTTTTAAACTCGATAAACTAATCAATTTTTTTTGTAACTAAGGATGACTAAACATAATAATTTAAATCTGGGTTTTTTACAAGAATATTATTAAAATAAACATATATTGCAATATTATGTACTCCTTCCATAAAATTTAAATGCACATTTTTATCAACACATGTTCCATATTGAAACATATATTGCAATATTATGTACCCCTTCCATCCCATAAAATAGTTTCCGCATTAACTTGGATCGGAGTTTAAGAAAGTGAGAATAAAGTGGAAATGTATGGTTGTGGTTGTGTAAGAAAAATGTAAATGAATGTGAGCCACACAAAACTTTCCAAAAGGGGAAATGGGAACTAATTTTTGGGACGACCCAAAAAAGAAACCGGAAACTATTTTGCGGGATGGAGGGAGTATATATTAATAATAAAAAGAACAATTTAGAGAAAATTTAGGATACTTTTATAACAAATATAAAATACATGTCTAACAATATAAAATTAAATATTTTGTTATTTTCATACTCAATTAAACTAATACAAAGTAATTTGTATTTTACAAGTATTTATTTAGCCTTTTAAGACTTCAAACCAATAAAGGCCAATATGCACCTTGAGTGGAACAATACTACAATAGGGATATATTTGTACCTAAAACCCCGTTAAAGGCCAATCTCCATGTGTGCTTAAACATTATGTGCTTGCTTACATCTTTTTTCCTTTTATTAAAGTGCAATGACATTATTTTATCAGATATTATTGGCACGAAACCAAATAACACATTCTCAAATGTCACCCATTCCATGAGTGATGAAAACTTAGTAATATGGATTAATGTGTGTTACATAAGGCTGCTGCTTAATGATGTCAGCAGGGGCGGAGCCAAGGGGGGGTCAGGGTGGTCAGTCGACCCCGCTGAAAGTTTGGGAGCATAGAGCTCTGAAATATCTTCGATTTGATATATTATGGCTCCCGTAACTCATTACGAGTAAAAAGTTATGACTTATGCAAAATCAGCATTATCTAAACGTAAAATCAGCAAGATTTGATGAGTAATATTGATTTTTTTTCCCAAATTTTAAAAATAACGTATAATTAACTCATTACTTACGTGACATGTCTCAAAAATAGAACAAAAACAGACTCTTTTATTGTTACGAGTGCCTATTTATCTAAACTACATATAAAATATTCAACTCGGACATTGTTTGGAAACGATCCACCGTTTTCATTTTGTATAAAGTTGATTCTCGACCCCCCTGGACCGTAATCCTGGCTCCGCCACTGGATGTCAGATTTATTCTCCACAGAATAACATTTTTCTTATACGAGCAAATAGAAACATTGATTTTATTGCAAATTGGTACGAGAAATTATCAAAAGCAGGTTGATGTAAAATTAGTGATTAGTCTTAAGACTGATACTTCAAATCATTTGGGTTATACATCCATAGTTTTCATCTTCCAACTTTGAAGTCCTTGATGGATGGTTAATACACGTTATCTTGAAACCCTAAATTGATAAAACTCCTAACAGAAGTTAATCAACAACTTTTTGCCCCAGCAACTTATTTTTCTGACACCAAATGGACGTAATTTGGCAGCCAACAAGAAGACTTGCTAAACCTTTTCTTATGGCTCTAGTAAACCAAGTTGATGCAGAGCATGAATGTGAGTAGAAAATAACACAAACCTGCATAGGGTGGAGAGAAGATGATGCAACTGTCATTCTCCTCCACCAGCCTTCCACTTCTTGATGGGGAAGAGATTCACCTTTTTCTGAGGCAGACTCCTAGCCGCCTCTGCAGATAGTACTGGTATGGGAGGGCGACTCTTATTGCACTCTTTATCAGCATCAGTAAAGGGCTTCAACTCAAAGGTGCCCCTTGTGAAACCTCTAGCTACCTGGGGGAACAGTTTACTAGAGATTATTGACTTGTTAATCAGTTATTAGTCATAAAAACAATTGATAAGGTACATATCTATATGTGAAGTCCATCATAGCCAATTATACATTAACCAAGCTCACAACTCAAAAAATAAACTTGAAAAGAACGAATCAGCAATGGATTTTTTACTCATTTTTTTAAAATGTTAACAAAGGAGTTAAGGACAAAACCCGATGCTGAACTATTTCTTAAGGTGGTTATTTTACGTAAACTACTTCAACTAAAACCAGGGCATATTGGCAAAATTTTATGTTTGGGCTTGATTTGTTAAAACATTAAAAGTTTGAACATTTTTCAATACAACTTGTTAAGATATGAGGTTTCATCCTAAAAGACTAACCTAATAGTAGTAGTGCAGGACATGAAACCTAACAATAATGTAATAAGTGATGGAAATCGTGACTATACTCATAAGATGATAGAAATTTTTTATTTTGAAATTCTAAGTTTATTAGATTGATGGCATAACTCATATTGTACACATTAACATGGGGAAAAATAATATTGCACCTAACTAATTATCACCGAACCAAGAACATATCTTCTTACATATAAATAAATGTATACCAAACTAACAGTACCATACGAGGCTTACCCAACAATAAATTAATAATATCAAATATAATATTACTGTAAAAATTTAAAAATGAGCATACCATGAACTAAGAGAGGCAGAGAAGGAGAGAAATAAGAGAGGCAGAGAAGTTGACTTGCATGTAGATTAATAAACTTGGCCAAAGTTGATTTGCACGTAGATTAATAAAGTAAAAACTGTGTAGTTAAATTTGTGCAGAGAGAGAAATAACTTTAGCCACATATTCCTTACTTTAAATGGAAATGGAAAAGGAAATTTGGCCATGTTTCATGGGATAGAGGGAGTATAAGCGGGGAAGGGAAGAAGTAAGAGGAGAAGTGATGGGAAAAAAACTTGCGAAGTTGCAGACGACCAGTGCGAACAGGAGTAGAAGAGGCTGACTGGCGACGAAGAGAAGACAGCCGATTAGGCATACGCAGCAGGGTGTGATATTCACGTAATATTTACTAAAACTCCAATTGCTGCGCCTCATCGTGTTATTATTAAACTGAGACATACCGGCGTAGCTCAACTGGTAGTGAGGGAGTGCCACAAGGGTTAGGTCTCGGGTTCGAATCCCGGCAACTGCGATGAGGGGTTACTATGCTGAAAAATGCATAGGGCTTCTGCAAGTACCGGGGACAGAGCCTCACTCTCTATCTGTCAGATTGTGATTATAGTCCAATTTACATCCTCTGATAGAGACTTGGACTTGTGGGCTTAATATTTTAATAAAATGTAATAGTGGGCTGGGCCAAGTAATTAAATAGATTGAGGGAAGCCTCATTTGGAAGGGAATAAATAGAGGTAATAGAAGGGAAGAGGGTAGGGAGAAATTGGGAGAGACTTGGGAGAGGGGACTGCTCTAAGTGTCTCGTTGGGAGAGGGGACTGCTCGAAGTGTCTCAGTCTGTATTCCCTTTCCGTTTCTGCACGTTTCCTTCTTAATATACGTCATTCTACAGTTACGATTTTGGAACTCCTATCATCCTCCCATTGTGCTGTCCGGTCGGTGTTGGGGGGCCCTCAGGGATGGGGTGTCATCCTTTTTTTTATTAAACTGAGACATTCAAATCATACGCCTTATGGCGTGCGCCTTGCGCATAAAAGGCGCATGTGTTTGTGTTGCGTGAAACTAGTTACGCTTTGCATCGTAAAATCCTTGAAAATCTTGAGGCGCGCCTCAAGGTATCATGTATGATACGGGAAAAGGTTTATGCCCCTTGTTTTACTCTTATATTGTTAATTGTTAATAAAATAATGGTAGGTGTTCCGCAGCGCCTACCCATTTTGGTGGTTTGCGTATATACTACTCCCTCTATTGATTGTCCCATTTTACCTTTTTGGTCTGTCCCTCTAAGATTGTCTCATACCTTATTTGGTAAAGTTTGTGTGGTTCTAAATAATTTCTACTTTATTCTCACTTTATCAATTCAATATCAACCACATAAACCCACTTTTATTAATAACCGTGCCACCTTCTCTTGTACCAAATTTAGGGGGATGGAGGTAGTACTTCAGTACTTCTTGTTAGTTTCAACCGTTTAACTTCCACCATTGACATACTCTACTTTTACGACATTTTATTTATTTACTAATGTTAAAAACTCATATTATGAAAAATATTGTTAATTTCTCTCAATGTTAAATTTCATAATATGAATTTATTAATTTTACTAAGAGTTACTACATTTTAGGTATCCTACTTTGGTTTGGCACAATTATTAATAAAGTGGTTGAAAAAGTGAAAGTTGTGGTTGAGACTAAATTTGAGTATAATAAGGTGAAATGTTGTAGACCACATATTTCTTTCCTAAAAAGGAAAGTAGGACTGATAAAATGGAATGGAGGTACTAGTATATTATTAGTCAAAAGACTCAAAATAATATGTTGTCAAACGTGAAAGTCAAACTATTGCAACTAAATAAGAATATGGAAAGTATATACCATAGTATTTATGTATATAAATATGAACACAGACACATCTCAGTAGCTACAGTTGGTACAGTCTAATAAATATACACACGCACAGAAGTAGCTACAGTCTTATAAACATGCATGCGCACAGAAGTAGCTACAGTCTTATAAACATGCACACGTACATAAGTAGGTACAGCCTTATCTATGCACAGATAGGTTACAAAGAATGGGACGGAAGGAGTGTTATGCGTAAAGCTGTAAATGGTTCACTAACAAAGGACAATTAATGAAGTTAGGGTCCAAAAATGTAAAGTTCTCCACATACCTTTATTACAATCCAGACTTTGAGAGAGGTACTCAATACTGCTAACTTTGTCTTTTTTCCTTCAGTTAAATAGTTACACATGTATTGATCAACCATGAGAATAAATCTGGGCCATGAATTGGGATCTTCAGGATCAGCTTTCTCATCCATCCTTGACTGATTAAGATGTCACAAAAAGAAATTGAATGGGAAGAATAGAAGTTTGGCAAATAGAGAATTTTGCATAACATGATAACCTTCATGGTGAAATACAAAAATATGCATGGGCTTGAGTTCTTAGGATGTTTTTACTTGGACTGTAATTTGCTGGTCTGGTCTAGTCTGTTTAAGTCTGATTTGATCTAGTCTGTTTAAGTTTGATCTGGTCTGGTAAACGTCTAGTCCAAGGTAGTCAAAGTCGAGCGCTTCAGCGCTTAAGCGCACCAGGCGAAGCGCAATAGAGGTCCAGCGCTTGAAAGATGACCAGGCGCACCCTCCTGTCTCAGGCGCATAAAGCGCAGAAGCGCCAAAGCGAGAAAAGCGCACGCTTTAGTCGCCTAGGCTGGAAAAGGTTTATGGCCTTTTTTTTTGTTTGATCCTATTTTAAATAATAAGCCCATACTAATAATAAGATTTAGCCCGTCCAAATAATAGGTAAACACAACTTAAACCCATATTAACCCATATTAGTTGTGGGAAAAGTCTTGCGCAACATGCACAGCACTAAAACACATTCAACGAAGCCATAAGGTGTCGTCTTCTTCTTCATCTTCCCACGTTCTTTCTTCTTTTTCAGCTTGTAGTTTTCATTTATCTTGTCATCTTCTTTGTGATCCTTTCATTTTGTTCTTTCAGTCTATCTTCTTTCTTACTTTATGGTTCTTTTTGCTTCTAATATATGCTATACAACTCAAACATAATATATGTACCTGACCTACCAGTTTACATGTGAACAACATATTATTTCATCTTATTATACCAGTCTATAACTCTATCTTCCTAGTATCATTTCATATTTTAACTGTATAAAAACCATATAATCTAACTCAGTCAATAGTTTCATACACTATATGATTTATGTTATTCCTAGTGCTAAAATTGCAAAATCAACAAAGACAGACCCCACTCAGTGTTTTGTTTTTGTGAATCAAGACATTATTTTGGTGAATCATGGCTTTATTTTTTAGAAACATGACTTTTTGATGCATTTAGTTCAATATGGTGTTGAATATGTCATATTGGATCACTCTAGAATAGTATACATAATATTTTCTAAATAGTGTGCTTCACCCGAGTCAGGCGAACGCTTTTTTGCGCCTTTCGTCTCAGGCGATAGAAGTACTCTAGCGCCTTAAGTGCGCCTCGCGACTTTGACTACCTTGGTCTAGTCTCTGTGTATTTTATAACTACGGAAGTCAAGTCTGGTCTGATCTGGTCTATTTAAGTCTGGTTTGGTCTGAGACCGAAAACAGTCCAAGTAAAAACATCCTTAATCATCAAAGCTCTAGATAAACATTAGTGCTTCAGAACTAAATGAAGAAAATCAAGGACATTTTAAGTTATAACAGGTTATAATTTATAAATGTAATTTGTTGACATTGTTGTGCATCTCATATTGTTATCTACTGGGTTTCAGTGTAGTATATGACGGAGTAGTATATACTATATAATGTTACTGGGTTTCAGTGTAGTATAGTAGTATATACGTAGTACTTCCTCCGTCCCAAAATGATGGTCTTGTAATTCCTTTTTGGGATGTCCCAAAATGATGGTTTTGTTTCCCTTTTTGGTAAAGAATTAAAAGTGGATTACCATTGATACCCCTCCTTTTTAATGAACAGTAAAAGTAAAAGGATGAACAGTACAATAAAGTAAGGTTCTTTAGTCTTTCTACCACACTTTCTTAATGTTTGTGCCCAAAAGAAACAAGACCATCAAATTGGGACGGAGGGAGTACTATATAATGTTGTCATCGCAGATTGTGGCCTTGTGGGCTACCTGTCCACTGATGTTTTGAGGGTCAGCTTGGGTCCATTTGTGCATCCCTTCAATTGTCAACTTCAATTGAGGGAGATATGTTGAATATCCCACGTCAACGGTCTAATGGATTTGATTCTAATGAGTTTAAGATAAATATTATCCCTTCAGGTTCCTTTTGGGAAGAGTTAGACCCAATTTAACTGAATTTTTACAGTAATACAGTATTAAACAAAAAATTACCATCCAACGAGAAATTTCCCGCTCAATCTTGGAAAAGGCAGTCTCTAAAGCTTCCACCCTCCCAGTGCCATAACAACATGTGCATTGCTGACTGATCATAAATGTCACACTTGGTCGAACCTGTAAAAGCAATAGACATGATGTGACATTAGCATATCTGGTTTTTGTATAAGGGTAAACACGTCACAAAGTATGACAGGTAAAACTTTGCTGGGATAAGTGGAAATTAAAATGTCGGATAGAACAATCCAAAAATCACATACTCTTTTCCTAGTGATTTCCATTAGTCCATGCCTGGATAACTCAGAGAGACTGACAGTTGATCTATCTCTCCCAACAGCCTTCTTTACTTCTTCATAGACCAATCTCTTATTTGCTAAAACAAATGAAGAGTTAAAACAACACATAATCATTTACAGTATAAATACTCATATACCTTCACCTACTTCCCTACCACCCAAAATAAAGTCTTATTTCAAAAGTTTCGTGTCCAAAAAAAGTACAATTTCATCAGACGAAGCAAAGTTTTACTTAGTTTGGCAAAAAAGGTTAACGAGTAAAAAAAGATAAATTTAGTCAAAGAAACAAAATAATAATGGAAGTTCATGACTTTTATGGTCATATGACTCATACTTTGCCCAAATTAAAATTTGTACCATGACCAAACAATGATTCTTTTTTTCCTGGAACTAGGGGAATAGCTATAAAAGTAGAACATGACAGCTTAAATAGCTACACTAATTCAGAGTAATATACTTACAGTCATCCATCATATCTATGAAATCCACAACAATAAGACCACCAATATCTCTCAGTCTCAATTCTCTAGCAATCTGGAGATTCATGAATCACTTAAGTATTACTGTATTAATTTGTTCTCAAATCAGAGTTGCAATAATTGATGGATTTTAACTCATTTTCATACTTGTCTGGCAGCTACAAGGTTCACTTCAAGAATAGCTTTCTCTTGTGATGTTCCGTGCCTAAGCATAGAATGACCACCATTGACATCAATAGAGAATAATGCCTCTGTTTGTTCTATTACCAGATAACCTCCATTGGAAAGGGAAACCCTGCAAAACTTATTATTACAATTAGGGGCTCTAACATATACGTACTTACGTAGTATTTGCTAATATGCCAAGTTGCCAAACAAGTCACTTGGAAAAACTTGTCTGGGAAATCACTGTGACCTTTTAGTTCAGACAGTGAAATGCATATAATACTTCTTACATATATTTAACTACAGAATATTAAAGTAAGGGCAATTTTAACAATCTCTACTTCGCTTGAATCAGCAACATAATGTTGAGTTATTGTAGTATTTCTATTTATAACAGTTTTTTATCATATTGAATCTCGATTTTTGCAGTTTCATACTACCTCCGGCCCATTAACATTGGGACATGATCACATGAGGAGGTGGCACGGTTATTAAGAAAAGTAGGTTTACGTGGTTGATATTAAATTGATCAAGTAAGAATAAACTAAGAATGATTTAAAGCCACACAAACTTTACCAAATTTGGTATCAGACAATCTTAGTGGGATTTCACGCAAAGGAAAAATGGGACAATCTTAGCTGGATGGAGGGAATATAACTTTTTAGTGAAATTTGAAATATGTAAAATTAATTACTAGTACTAGATTAAATAATAATTCGTGCTGAAAATTGAATAGTGATTAAATTCAGTCAAACCTCAGACCTCACAATTTGAAAATCCTTAATAACTTTAGAAAGATGGAGTATTAAGTATTAACTAAGTGGAGATTTGTAATGAGAGTGTAATTCCAATAACACATAGATAGTTCTTATGGCGACAATTCTAAATGTCACACTAGTGTGTATATGTAGATAGGTACAACATGATAACATATGTGTGGGCACATCTCTCACCTTTTGCTAAGAATGCTATCTATTTCTCCCTCAATCTTGTATTCATCAAAGAGTGGAGCTTTATTGCTGTATAACTCAACTCTATCAGATAGATTAGGAGCTATTTCTTGTAGATAGTTTTTAACCTGAAAACAACATGGCAGAGTCAATGTATATTCTGGCCATATACTTGAATTAGATAAGTTCATAAGTTAACTACTTGATGAAATCTCATAGACTTAGAGGCATGCTAAAAGCCTTAAATTCCTAACATTAACTAGCTATTGACTGGATTATCAAAGTGCTACAGTTTTTAACCAGTCGGACTTTCAAATGGTGTGTGTGTGTGTGTGTTCTCTTATTTAGTCATATTTCCTCCCCAAACGAGATGAGGCAAAAAAAGAGTGAAGGGCAACTCATATACAAACTCAAATTCAGTGTTATTTCATTATTTATTACCAAGTATCTCTTTTAGCATGTATTAGGAAGGAGAGAAATAGGATGGCAAAGGAGAGAAGCAAAAAAAAAAAGAAGGGAATGCAGAGATTCCAATGAATTTATAGTTTATGAAATTCAGAGCAAATAAATGTGAATTATAAGTGTATGGCCTCAAATGGGGTGAAAGGAGAAATGCACTTCTTAGTGCAAAGTGCAAATTGATTATTTTTCTCTTTTATTTCTTTTCTCGACTAACTTCATCCACACTATCTTTTATTTCTTTTCTAGCCTAACTACTTCTCTATCAAACATAGCCTTGGGCTTTTAGCATATGATAATGTGGCTCAAATGCTCTCTGCATCATTTTTAATCTATAAGAAATTTAAACACACAAGCTAAATAAAAAGTGTTTCATAATTAAATGCTACCTCATGATATGTCCTTGGAGAATCAACCACCATACTCTTAACCTGAAGAGTTTTGGCCACCATAAAAATTGAAATCAAGTGACTTGTGAAAACGGTAATAGAAACTTACATGTGATGTCTTTAATTAAAAACAACAAAAGCTAGGAGTGAATGCATGAAAATATCACACCTTGTCATTAAAATAATCTTGGACAATGGAGAGTGTTTGACCCATAGCCCGATGAAGCATAATAGGAACTGCTCCATCTACTCCTTCATCTGCAGCCAGAGCAGCACTCTTCGCATGCTCCATTATAACTTTCCAAGTTGAAACCAAACCTTCCAAATCTTTCTTCAATTCCTCCAACGAATGACCAGCAGCAACAGTTCTTACAGTAACACCAAAACCTGGTGGCTGTAAGGTTTTTGCTATTACTTTCAGGCGAGTGCGCTCAGCACCAAATATCTTCCTTGAGATCCCTATTGTGTTGCCGCTAGCTTTTAAAACCTGAGGTCATAATGATAAATATTTAGGTACACATATATTATTAGATTTGTTGCCCTTAACTCACACCCAAAAGGTATCTCTAGAAGTGGAGGATTTTTCTTCCTATGTTAGCTATTGAATATAACCTTAAGGGTCCAAATCAGGACTCTAGCACGGCCGAGAACTGCCGCTGGCGGCTGGACATTCCGAAGCATGAGGTTTACAAAAGCACACATCTACGGGTAGCCCCAGTATCAAACATGGGCTCTGATACAATATTAGATTCAGTGATCCTAACGCCAGAAAAGGCACAACTAGGAGTGAAGGATTGCCCTCCGCATTAGAGCTAGTGAAGATACCTACGAGCGTCCAGTGTGGGACTAACTAATATTTGCAGCCATTAGACATATACAAAATAAGAAATTATGAATACATGAATTCCGTACCCAAAATCGGCTTCGCAGTTTTGGATAAGCAGTTACTGTGGGGCCCTTTCTACCTAGTCCTTCCTTAACAACTTGTACAATTATTTTTGTACCTTTCCGAACTTGCCCCCACTTACTTTTTTTATTATATTCATGACGAGGGACAATTTTTTTGAACGGGTGTCTATGGAAATGAGTTTCACCATCATGGCCAACATTTCCTTCAATGTCTACAGAACTATGAACCTTATCATGATTTCCTTGCTCCTCAAAATCATGTTCTGAATATTCACCAGAATCATCATCTTCTGTGTCATCCTCCTCTATAACTTCATCTGAAGTAGCTTCCGTTTCAAGATGATCTGAATTTTCGACAGACTCAATGGCAATGGTTTGTCTATCATGTGAAAAAGGAGGAAATATGAACGGCTCCTTCCGGGACTTGATGTTCATAAATGCTGTTTGGTTGCTGCCAATATTTACAAACGTGCCACACATCTGGGGGGCTAATTGGGTAACAACACCAAGATATACACTATCACAGTGCACCTTGTTTTTTACAGGCTCTAACAACAACTCTACTAAACTCCCATTTTCTAAAATAGCAATCCTTTGCATTGTGCAAACAGAAGAGTTTATTAATATAACCGTCGTAACTGAATCTTCCTTAGTAATTAAATCACTTTCAGAAGACAATGGCTTCTCGAATTCTGGACAATGCTCATTGTGTGTTGTATGGTGAGATTCAATGCTTCTAGCGTGTTGTTCACAAGTAGGCATATCAGGTGCCAAATGGGCATTAGAAATGGAAAAATTGATCACCGATTCAGCCAGCCAGGGCTCCTCAATAGGAAAACCTGATTTGTAAGAGGTCACTGGAGAGTCACCAGTAGCACCAGAAGCATCTGATTCTGAAGCTTGATGGGAAATCAATGATTGCTGCAATAACCACGGCTCCTCAACAATTCCGTTCCTTACTTTTCTACAATGTGAGCTAATATCAGTTTCTTCAAGCAAAAAATCACCTGATACAAAATATGATTCCTCCTGAGAAAACGTTTCCTGGATGAGGTCTTTTGGAATGTGCTCCACAACGTTTGAACTGTTTTTGAAACACTTCACAAGCTTGTATTCATCTGTCAATTTACTGGAAGCAATTTAGTGAAGAAATAGTTAACAATTGGGAAGACACGAAAATGGACAGCAAGAGAAGCACATACCTTTAGATGGAAGTGGAATGAAGAGATGTACAGGACCGCATCTCCCCATCATCCAGGACTTGAAAATACCACAGCAAGGCATTTTTGAGTATCCACACCGGGCATTTCTTCTCAGAGATCTACCTTGTTGTTTAAGAGGAAAATGGCCTAATACGGAGAATTCAAGTCCAGATTTGCATAAGGTATCACTAGATGTCAACATGTCTCCCTTCATAACAGGGTTACACCTAAAAGTTTCAGCATTGAGGAACGACTAACTGCTAAAAGACAAGGGAGCGATTGTTTCAAGTCCCATAAAAAAAAAAAAAAAAAAAAAAAAAAAAAAAAAAAAAAAAAAACTTGCCAATGTAAAACGGCACAATGAAATACTCCTAGTAGAATTAGAATTCTACTTAAACCTGATCAATAAGGAGATGTGAAGCAAAAAACTGGTGAGAAATCGCGCTAACTACAGGGCACTAAAACAGCGTCCGCGTATGGTTGACTGGAAAAGAGGTAAAGTCACAGCGCAAGGCCGCCTGCAGACGATGTAATGGCAGAGCCTTTGGGTGGTGTTAAACAAAGGTGAGGACTGAGTGATAAGTGAGTGAGTTTGTTTTTTTGGCGAACCAATCTTCAATACTACCGGCGAAGGATTCTATCAAGAAGCTAAGGTTTAAGAAGTTCCGAAATGTCCAAGGCTATGTTTGAAACCACTTATGCTTAAATAAAAGCACTTTTTGGGAAAAAATGATTAGTAGTAAAAGTTGGTAGTGTTTAGTAAAATAAGTGTTTTTTGTATATTAGAAAAAGTAAAAAGTAGATTCCACACGAAAACTGATGAAGTAAAAGTTGATAGTGTTTGATAAAATAAGTGATTTTTTCTTTAAAAAAAAAAGCCAAAATCACTTTTTTAAATTGATTGCAAACAAGCCCTAAAGAACTTTAACATAAACGATGCACTTCCAATTAAGGAGGTGTTTGGAACTCATTCTGTTTCTGCTTCTTTTTTAAAGCAGAAGCAGAATCAGAATCAGTTTTCAGAAGCTGGTACCCCCATTTTCTATAAAAACTGATTCTGGGAGTAAATTACAGCATCAGAAGTGCTTCTGAAATTTCACCCAAACACTCCAGCTTCTGCTTCTGCTCCCTGAAGGAGCAGAATCAGTTTTGAGAATCAGATCCAAACACCCCCTAAATTTATCTTTTTTTAAAACATCGACACGATTATTGTTTTTAGAGTTTTGCTAGAAGTACCCCATTTGGTCTATACCTCTTTTTATACGTGGTTCACAAAAACCCAACACATTTTATTGAAGTGTCTTTGTGAACCACAAATGTAGGAGGGTACAAAATGGGATAGCAATAACATTTGTGTTGCTTTTAAAATGGTATCTAGGGTTGGTGTGTTCTTCATTAATAGAGTTGATAAAGTGATTGGATTTTGTGCACAATTTTTCAGAAATTTTAACATTGATAGATGACGATTATGGGGTCCTAGGCACTTGCACCCCACCAGAACCACGACCAAATTTTGAGAGAAAATTGGTGTTCGAATGCATCTCTTTTACGGTGGTTGGTCAAACTCATGATTCAAGAAAACTTTGCCTACTAGACTAGTAGTACGTCAAACTCATGTATCGACATGAAGAACACTTCGAGCTTTTGATCAAGGGGATGAAGGATTGATCTTTTTTTGCTACAATGTTTTGCTAGATCTGGATTATTTTGATTTTGTCATATTGCTTTTGTTGAATCGAACTGTAGTTGGTTTGGTAAAATTGTTTAGTTCAGTTTTTAGGCTACCTTCAGATTTCAACAAGGAGACCATATCGGTCATGATTGGCTTAAGACTTATCGACAAGTAGTTAACTAGTCATTTTTCTCCTGATGGGGCGATCGCTCTTTGTCTGATCATGGGGTTGTCTCTAGGGGCGGGCAAGAATCCCGGTCCCGTTGCCCCATTCCGGTATATCCCGAAACCGTACCGGTGTTGTCCCGTTTCGTTTGGGTCTCATTGATTTTGTCCCGCACCGGTCCCGTAGCGGTTTAAAACGGGGCGGGACCGGGACATTGGAGAAAGTGGACTATCAAGAAATACTTGTTGAATTTGCTTCGAAGAATGCTCGGAGAATTGCTCTTTTAAATTAAATGTGCTTAAATTTGAAGCCATTAGTTTATTTGGATGCTTCATTTTACTCAATGTGCTGAATGATTTTGGTATGCTTGTAGCAAGTTTGAATCTAAACAATTCATATGCACCATAGATCTGTGCATTTTATCTAATAAAAGGCCTCATTTGTGTGATTCGCACCGGGCCTCTCTTTATGTCCCCAGTCGGCCCTGGGCAGAAGGCTATTGACGAGGGAGATGAAGGCTTGATATTCCATCTTGTTGACGAGGAGGGAAGTAGTGACACTACATCTCTTAATTTATCGTTGGTAATCATGCTCTTCAATCGGTCAATGGCACCTTTAGTCCACCCCTCTTGCTGAACCATTACCACAAGGTGGAGGGGTGGAAGTAGGTTAGAAATTTGTAATAACAAGAGTAAATGTTGTTGATGTTCAGACCTACGTATGAGACAAATCCGTAGCTCAAGATAAATCAGGCGAAAACACGGCATGACTAGACATTGATGGCTAGGTGGTTCAATATTTTGTTTTATTTTTTGCTTTTTGTTTTTGCATGCGTTAGAGGGCGGTAGATTTTACCTTATTTCATATTGGTTTGAAATGTTTGTTGCAAGTTGCAACGAGTATTTATCAAAAGTAGATTCTCACCCGTGCGATGCACGGAATAAAATTTAGTCAAATGATATCATATTATTCATTTATAATAATTATACCATAAAAATTTCATTGAGTTATATTTTGTAAATGATTGAAAACAGAATAGAGTTAGTATACTTTAAATAAATTAATTAAGAGGAGTTAGTGTTTACATTATTCTCAAAATAGGAAAATTCATACTTCATCTATCAATAAAAAGTAACTGCGACAATTAAGGGACAGAGAGAGGAAATATTATAATGAGCGAGCAAACTACAACTCTTGAAAGACTCCTTTTGTAAACAACATTAGTAATTTGTTTATCATTCTTATCACTCCCAATATAAAATTCATCATGAGAAGAGAATAGATTTAATATACTTAAAAAAATTAATTACGAAGAGGTGGAATTAATGTTTACATTGCTCTTGTAATAGAAAAAATTATAAATATAATAATGAGCGAGCAAGTTACACTTTTTGAAACTTTTTTTGTAAACATTTGTAATTTGTTCATCATTCTCATCACCAAACAATATCTTCAAACATTTACTATTTCTACCACTTGACACTGCAATGTAAAATTGACCATGCCTAAAGTTAGGGGTGGCCCAGTTCCGGTCTGACTGGCCCGGGAACAGGACCGCACCGCCACTGTGCAGGACTGGACCTGCCCAGTGAACCGGTTCCGGGCCCGGGGTGGCCCGGTTCCGATCTGACTGGCCCGGGAACAGGACCGCACCGCCACTGTGCAGGACTGGACCTGCCCAGTGAACCGGTTCCGGGCCTAGGACCAGGCTGGGGTTTTTTGGGAGCGGTTTCGGGATTAGGGAAATAGGGCCCAACCCGGTCGGTCCGAGTCCTGTCCGGGCCTTTTTATTTTTATTTTTGTTTTTTTGGGTTTGGGCCTATGGTAGGTGGGCTGAGTTGGGTGTTTTGGCGGGGTTTGAGGGTGGAATAAATAAGAAAAGCTTAAAAAAAAATTAAAAGAACCGGCCCGGTACCGGTAGATTCCCGGGCCGGTGCCGGGCTTCACCCCAGAAAAACCAAGCCCGTAGGCCCGGAACGGGACCCTATGACCCTACCTAAAGTCAGGCTTTAGCAAAGTCCAACATGTGATAAAATTTAGACTTCTGTAATGAGTTAATATTTTCATGTAGGATGAACTTATTCTAATTTCAAAAACTCCCACCGCATGATAAAAAAAAACTCCCACCGTAATATTCCCAGACAGAGATTTGGAACCCAAACACCTCAAATAAGTTACATTCTTTCGCTACTTTAGTGAAACCCAAAATCATCAATGTAATTTGCACTTTGTTTAATTACCTAAAAGATGATAAAATGCTCATTTTAGCCCACTATATGATCGAGATACTTCAAAATTTGTTGATATGCTTATGAAATGATATCCTCTTATGTTTAAAAAAACACGGACAGGAGTCAGGAGAGTGTAACTTTAACCTCAAGTACTTATTATTTATATATCAATTCACCTTATACATCAATTCACCTCATAAAAAACTTTCACCTCATTTAATTTCCCACCTTTAGCCACCTGCTATTGTTTATACCTAAATGTTTAAACAATATATTAAAAAAAACTTGTTTACTTCAACAAAATCTAGTGATAGCAAAAACAAACACAACAAACAATCTTATAATAGAGCAAAGCCATCATTCAAACAAATGCTAAGAAATCTTATAAACTGCTATATGACTATACCTACATGTTTTACATACACATTGAAAAGATCTCTTCTACTTTAACAAAAGCGAGTGATAGCTGAAAATAAATTATAGAACCACCTTAACCTCTATACCCCAAGATTTCAACAATTAGACAAACAAATACGGACTACTAATTTTTCAATATGAAACCAACGGTGTCAAAGAAATTTGCTGAAGAAGCTGCTACTTCATTCTGGACCAACTCCATTGTGGCATCAAACTGGTCCACAACACTAATAAAATAGGTTACCAAGAGTATTCGTTCTGGATTGCATATTTACTTGAATCAATCCAGACAAAATTTATCTGAAAAAACTTTAAAATTAATTTTTTTTGAGTAAAAATCAAAACTGGATGTGTGAAATAATATGTCCAAAACATAATATAATTGGAAAACCTCTAAGTTACATTTCACATCGTCAAACCTGTAATCTCGCTGAAACAATTAAAAGCATTAACTGAGCTCTTCATGGACATTATTACAAATATATAGGTATCAAACATATCAGCATTGAGTTTGAAGATGAGATTAACCTATACCTAAAGATGATTTTTTAAACACTGAGTATATACTAAATAAAACTACAGTTATGCCTAGTACGAAGTATATTCTAGGCTTCTAGCCGTACCTTGACACCAAAATTGGGGGGAAAAACTTTATCCGTCTTCTTCTTCTTCTTCTTCCTTTCGCAAGCCGCAAAACCAGAGCCTAGAGACGTAAAGGTTGCCAGTCTTCCAGCCGCCTCGCAGGCTACCTGGACTCACCTTGCCGGTTTCCCCTTCGCGGCTCCGCCGCATTAAGTTTGGCGTCATCACTCCGCTGGCCACCGTCACTGAAAAGGAAAGCTCCAGGTCCGCCGTCCCCGTCCGCAAGATCGGAAAATTTGTTACAGAGGCCGCACTTGGTCGGCTGGGCGCGAGCAGTCTCAATCGAGCACTGTTGTCACCACCGTCTATGGTCCTTCCTGATTTAGCTACCGTGGCTGCTGGTAGAGATGAATCCCCTGATGCTCTGCCCCTCCCAGCCAAATCGATGACATCTTTTTAAGCTGTGTGGGTATACGCAGTATAGTTTTGATTTTTTCTGTATGGAAAACCAAGTGATCGCTCAACAGGGGTGACTCTGAGATAATGACAACTCTGACAAATTGTTGGTCATGGTAATACTCCGTACTAAGGGAGTGTTTGCAACTGCTTCTGCTTAAAAAAAGCACTTTTGGAGATGTAAGGAAAAAGTGATTAGTAGTAAAAGTTGATAGTGTTTGAGAAAAAAGTGATTTTGAAAAGTAAAAGTTGGTAGTGTTTGGTAAAATAAGTGCTTTTTGTGTAATAGAAAAGGGAAAAGCACTTTTCACACGCAAACCGAGAAAAAGAAAAAATTGGTAGTGTTTGGTAAATAAGTGTTTTTTAAGCCAAAAGCTGAGAAGTGCTTTTTTTTAAGCGGTTGCAAACACTCTCTAAATCATCTTGGGCATTGTTTCAGACCCCCAAATAGAAGACCCAAGCCGGTGTTAACCCCAACCCAATACATCACTTTTTGGCCCATTGTTATCCATGATGGTGACATTTTTGGGCGTGAAACTCACCAAAATTTCTACTTCTTTTTATATAGAGATAGACTAGAAGCAAGATGACCAACATGATCAGTTGTAACCTATGTAACCGGAAACGTGAAAACAGGGAAATGGGTATGGTGGCATGATAAAACAAAAAAGTAGGATACGGATACGAAGGCATATTTATAAATATTAAAAGATATGAGGGTGCATTAATAAATATTAAAAAGTATAGGGATACATTGATAAATATTAAAAATTACAATTTTTTTTTAAAATATATACATATATTATCCTCTTACATTTGACCAATCGTGGCATTGAAGCATTTCACATTACCAAGGTAGTTAGAAATAAATTCATTCTTTATCTCACATACACTAGTGCATCTCGAAATAAAAATATATCCAATAAGTCATTAATTTGAAATGAGAAACGGATCAAACAATCACAATTTTAAAATTAAAAGTGCACGTACTCAAAGTTATTGGATAATGGAGATTGAAAACAAATACGCTTATAAAAAGCTAATAGTTAAAATACATATTTCCACTGGAGTTACTAATTTCCAGGGATAACACCGTCTTCCAAAAAACAACCTCCAATTCTGATTCATCTATGGAAAGGTTGGTGAACTCAAGTACTCCTATATCCTCCATGCTTCCACCAACATCCTAGATCTTACTTGTCATCTATATACTTAGTGGTGAGCGAGATTTAAGCAATGCATAAAATACTTTTCAGTTTTTTGATTTCTTAAGAATTTTATTATGTATGTATATTTTTGGGTGTTTTTTTAAACAAAGTTGATACGTGTATCCATCAAAATACGGGTATCCAATATTTTAAAATAATTACCAAAAAAAGAATAATGTAATATTTGAATATTAATGGTGTGTCATTCAAATATGATTGTTTTCAAATCTTGTGCATCCGGTTTAAAAATTCATAAAGTAGGAATGATAATCTCTAAAGGTTATGTGGTACCTAAAATGAAACTATGTGCAAGGCCTACTTTAAAAAATTCAGAAGATGTGGGTTAAAAACAATTTTGAGAAGCAAGAAAATGTTTTGATTAACTTGTTACTCCATTTATTTTTTGAAGGGAAATCACACTTTTAGTCTCTCAAATAGTATCACATTGAAATGTAATACCTAGGTTTTCATGTGTGTAAATGTTACCCCTCAATTGTCTGAATTGTTACAAATGTGGTCCTCACTTTCATTGTAAATGTGGCCTCTCAACTCTCAAAGGATTGAATCTACAACAATTTAGACAATTGAAGGTATGGATGGACTGGGACGGGTCAGCCCAGTTTGGGCCGACCGGCACTGTGCAAGCCCGACCCAGCCCGCTAATTTTCAGTCCCGTCCCGAGGGCCGGCTCAGTGGCTATAAGGGAGGGCTTCAGGCTCGTTTTTTTGTCCCAACTCAGTCGGTCCTAGGCCCGAGCCCGATTGCACAATATTTTTTATTTATTGCCTAGTCCCGACCCGGTACTGTTTAGGCCCGGGATGATTCCGGGCTTGAATTTCTTAAACATGCCCAGGCCCAGTCCGGAGCCTGACCCGACCCAGTCTTGTTCCACCCCTAATTGAAGGATGACATTAATAAACTTGAAAACATGGAGACTACATTTAAATGTAGGCATTATCTGAGGAATCCAAACGTGATTTCCCCTTCTTTTGAAATTGTTGAAACATAATAAAATATAGGTGAATAGGTGATGTAGTATATTACCATCTACACCAGGTTAGAAGAAACAAATTTAGTTTCAAAGTTTTACTTTGCGGGTTGAAGGGGTGGGAATTTTTGTGGATTTTTTTTAACCCAGTGGCAAACCATCGAATGATGGGGTAAGAGTTGGGGAACATCTTACCAATTTATTAGGAAGAATATTAATTCGATAAACTAAACAATCAATATGAGTTAAACTTAAGGCGATTTCAGTCGCAAATTATACCGTGGGATCGGCCCACCTTGCACATGGTGTGCCGATCCCAAAACGGCAGCAATCTTAATTAAAACGACATATTCTTTCTTCGCCCAACCATCCTACGAAACTATTTTCATGCACAACCGCTTGCACTTTGATCAGCACACCTCGGAAATTCCAACAGCAAACACGTATTCGCAGACGGATGAAGGGCTCCTTTGTGATTCGCCAACTTATTGCAGCCCTTGGGTGATTCGACGACTTAGATGATGGGCTCCTTTGTGTCGCCAGAGTAAACAGATCGATGCATGTGGATGCCCATTTACTCATTCTGGCCAACAAAAGTTAAAAATGTCCACCAAATTGGTATACATACGGAGCATTTAAAGAGACTAGATTCTCACCCGTGCGTTGCACGGGCAGAAATTATGTAAAAGTTTTATTTCTGTATTTGTGTATAATAAAAGATTCATGTATCAATGTATGCAAGTTGATGAGACGCATTATAATTAACAGAATGATAATTAAAACTCATGGATTCGTAATAAGTATGTTTTGACGCAAGGAGAGATAAAGAAATATTACAGTAAGATTTCTACAATCTACAAATTTCGAAACACTTCCTTGTAAACAACATTTGCAGTATGGTCGGTTTGTTCGCCATCTTCACTGCAAATCAATATTTTCAAACCCTTTCGGTTCGTTACTCTTGATACTGCAACGTAAAGTTGACCATGCGTAAACACCGACTTTTTTAATAGTAGTCCAACATGCTTCAAAGATTGACCTTGACTCTTATTTATAGTCATGGCATAAGAGGTCATCACTGGAAATTGTCTTCTTTGAAACTTAAACGGTATCCTTGAATCCGAAGGCGTTAAGCTTAACCTGGGAATGACAATTTCATGATCAGCATATTTCCCACCTAAAATTTTTGCACCTAGAATGTGCTTTCCAAGTCGTGTAATAATCAACCTTGTTCCATTGCAAAGGCCCATTGAAGGGTCAATATTTCTCAAACGCATGATTGGTGTACCAACCTTAAGAGTTAACTCGTGGTTTGGAACTCCAGATGCACGTATTTTATTTAGAAATTCTGGAGTGTGCAAATCAGCCAAGACATCCGCATTAGAGTCGGATTTGCAAATGCTATCTGAACTTAGATATGTCCTTGACTCTTCGTTAACGTTCAAAGATGTCATGTACTCATTAATAGCATCGACAACATCCAAAGTTGGAGCCATAATTGCACGCTCTTGCAAGTATGATGGATCATTGGCTATATTTTCAAAGTCCGGATAGGTGTTTTGGACAATAGTGGCAATGGGATCGTCTCCACACTCTAACAAAATGTCACTTGGAATTTTAACATCTGCTATGCCATCATTACCTTCGCCGGCAGTCCCGTCTCCCAAACTCGCAATCCACTGAGCAAACTCTACCAAATCTTCGTATTCACGATCATCAGACAATGATTGCAACTTCATGTTCTTAGTTAAACGCAATACAATGCAATCATGCCAAATGTAAGAAGAGTTAATAGTTGCGTTGACTATGTCTTGTCTGGTACCTTTTGGTATGACTGGTAAAATTTGTCTGAAGTCCCCCCCAAATACCACTGTTTTTCCTCCAAATGGTTTGTCACCGCTACATGAATTGGTGAATTTGAGGATGTCCCGCAAACTTCTGTCAAGGGCTTCGAAACAGTGTTTGTGCGTCATCGGCGCCTCATCCCATATAATCAATTTGAACCTAATTATCAATTGCGCAAGTGAACTCCCTTGTTTAATGTTGCATGTGGAGTTCTCATTTGGATTGATTGGTATCACAAAGCGTGAATGAGCTGTCCTACCACCAGGTAGCAGTAAAGCTGTGATGCCGCTTGAAGCAACATTTAAAACAATTTCTCCCTTGGACCTCAAAGCAGCTGACAAAGTTTTCCACACAAACGTTTTCCCAGCACCTCCATAACCATAAACAAAGAATACCTCACCACTATTTTCTTCAACAGATTGCATAATGGTTTTGTATACATCACGTTGTTGATCATTCATACTGTGTACGCATTTGTCATGTTCTTCGCGTAAAGCAGCACGATCGTATTGCAATTCGTCAAATATAAGCCTGTTCTGATACATGGCAGAGTCACTGATGGTAGGGAATGGCATTGATGGATAGTCTTTTAAGCTCCTACCAAATCTCCTCAGCATCATCTCTATTTCGCTCAATGCATAATTCTTAATCTCAGCTTCAGTCAACGTTAGATCTAAAATTACAAACGTTAAATGTGAATATCAAAGAATATCGTATAGATAATGTACGTTAAATTGTAAATATTTAAAAAACAATATATATATATATATATATCTAAATATATATTTACATACATATATATATATATGTGTATATATATATATATATATATTGTTATATACTTAATATATAGTTATTGACTTTCGGTACCTGGATGCATCAAAACTCTTCTTTGTCAGTGTAGAATCTCATCTGACATAAATGTCCAACATTTGTCCCAAACGTATTCTGGCCTGCTCATCGTATCTGCTGCCAATAAAATGACAAATACCTTCCTAAGACCCCATGCAGAAGTCCAAAAGCTACCTTCAGTAAATCCTTCAACATACTCTTTGTCATCGTCCAGTAATCCTAAAGCGTAACATGCCTCACGATACGTATCATGACAAATGCCATCTACAGTTCTTAGATCATTGTAGCTTGTAGGCCCACGTTTCAAATTAAGGATGCAGCGCAAATAATAAGATTCCCCGGATCCTGGAGGCACATATGTTAGACGACCTATGGCAAAACCTTTTTTTCGAGGTACAAATTCTCTTGTAGCATCCTTCCAAACAAACTTTTGAGGGAATTCTGCATAAGTTAAGTCCTTGGCCTCAGGATACTGTTCATTTGCTCTCATCCATGCCAAAAACATACTCTCCTTAACAGACTCACGCAACACCACATCACTAACACTTGCATCATCTTCAAAGTAAACATACTGCTCGTTGGGGAAGTGAAAGCCTAAACGTTCAACAGATGGATTCTTATACTGAATTTGAAACCCATATATTCTCCACATTCCCTCACATGGGGATATATACCGACAATCATAGTACAACTTGATTTCATCAACAGGTTTCTCCATGTCTTCTGTACTTGATGTCTCGTAAAACCCTGCAGTGACACGATCATTCCCTTTGTTCACATACTTGAACAAATATTTTATTGACCTCGTTTGGTTACATCACTCCACATTAAGATGAGCGCCGTACTTCATCAGCAATGACCTATTGTGGGGAACAACATATCTATTGTCAAGGGGCACACTATTTTTGACAATTATTCTCCCATCATTTCGTCTCCTATATTTGGGATAACCTTCGTCATCAATGTTTGTTTGCTCGTTGAAGTGTTTTGGAAAGTGCTTTGAACATTTAGAATTAACCATGCAAGGGGCATTCTTTGCTTCATTGCCACATGGTCCATGCATCATATGTGTGCACACCGCTTTATAATACTGAGGATCGCTTGTCTCATCTGGTATTTCAGCAGATATAATGCGGTCAATGTCCATTGGGTTGGGAAATTTGTCAGCATTCCCCATGAATAATAAGATATGAGCATGCGGCAGCAATCTTAATTAAAACGACATATTCTTTCTTCGCCTAACCATCCTACGAAACTATTTTCATGCACAACCGCCTGCACTTTGATCAGCACACCTCGGAAATTCCAACAGCAAACACGTATTCGCAGACGGATGAAGGGCTCCTTTGTGATTCGCCAACTTATTGCAGCCCTTGGGTGATTCGACGACTTAGATGATGGGCTCCTTTGTGTCGCCAGAGTAAACAGATCGATGCATGTGGATGCCCATTTACTCATTCTGGCCAACAAAAGTTAAAAATGTCCACCAAATTGGTATACATACGGAGCATTTAAAGAGATGCAGGAGTATTTATATATGTATATAGGAGAATGATCCTGTCCGAACGTTCGGACAGGATCCTCCGTCCGAACATCCCCGTTTGGGGCCCTTCCCGGTGGAATTTTTTGATGAAATTTTTTGAGCATGTTCCTCATCAAGTCTAGTTTGTCCATACCAAATTTCAGCTCAAAATTCGATCGGGAAGGCATTCAAATCATTTTTTTAAGTTGACTGCGTTTTTATATGTATATTTTGACGCAGTCAACTTCAAAAAATCATTTGAATGCCTTCCCGATCGAATTTTGAGCTGAAATTTGGTATGGACAAACTAGACTTGATGAGGAACATGCTCAAAAAATTTCAGCAAAAAATTCCATCGGGAAGGACCCCAAATGGGGATGTTCGGACGGTGTTTGGACGGGGAATGTTCGGACCTGAACATTCCTCTATGTATATATACATATAAATATAGATATAAATATTAGACAGCTTACATTTTGATTGGGTTCAACTTACATGTTCGATAACGTAATTTACATTTCCATTTATCTCAAGTAACATTTATCTCAACAGGAGTATTATGTTCATTTTACATCACAATGTACGCGAGTTACATCTTAATGTATGCGAGTTACATCTTAATGTATGTGAGTTACACCACGCGCTAGTTATACCACAACATAAACCCCTGCTAATGAGCAAAAAATGATTTTTTGGGGAAAAATTGATTTCTTTAAAACAATTTATGGTCTTGATATTAAAAATAAAACATATTCACAATTTAGATAAAGTGAATAAGTAATTGGACTCTTTTTCTTAATGTTTACACTAAAATAAGTGTTTTAGAAAAGTAACACTGCGACTTGCCCGCAGTTACATTTCTAATCAGTGTGAGTTACATATCTTTACAAGCGAGTTACATCACCCAATTGCTGGAACAAGAAAAAAAACAAAAATAAAGTTACTGTTCACGCGGGTGAACAGTAACACGCGAATTTGTCTCTAGGAGCACTATGCTCATGGTGGGTTGCTCCCACTAGGGTTGTAAACGAATCGAATCGAACCGAATACTTAACAACATTATTCGTATTCGTATAATTATCGAATATTCGTATTCGTATTCGTTTAATATCCGAATATTATTTTATATTCGTATTCGATTCGTTTGTATATTCGAATATATTCGAATATTATTCGAATACTATTCGAATATTCGTATTCAAAAAACATTAATGTTAAATTATGAAAATAATTAAAACTATCATGTATAATTTGGGCCTATTACCTCATTTTGATAGTTTATATTTCTTACCAAACAAGATATATGTACAAGTCACTCTTCAAATATAATATCAATATAAATAAATCAACGAAGAATTTTAACTCCAAAATAAGATATTTTGACTTAGCAAAGTAAGAACATTTAGATTAAAACATGCAATATACCTACTAGTTTTTGTACATAAATATTATTATGTCATTGATTTTTTTACATTGAATTTTATTTATTTATAAGGAGTAATATATATTGTGTGAATATGTGTGTGTGTGTTCGAATATGTTTCGAATCGAATATCATAGTATTTGTATTCGTATTCGAAAACTATTCGAATCAAGAAACAGATTTGTATTCGTATTCGTATTCTATTTACTCGAATTCGAATACACATTTTCGAATTCGAATCGCGAATCGAATCAAAATTATTCGATTCTTTTACAACACTAGCTCCCACAGTATAACAACTCGATTTCAGTCGATTCATATCAAATCAATTATTACTTTGAAATCTCTAGGTTGAATAAGAATAATGGATTATCAATCGAACATGGTCGTTTTCCCACTTTGTGGCTTTGTGCACCATGTCTAATAAAAACTTAAAAAGTCCTAAACTAATAATAATGGTGTATCAATCGAACATGGTCGTTTTCCAACTTTGTGGCTTGGTGCACCATGTCTAAAAAAACTTAAAAAGTCCTAAACTAATAATAACGAGATTTCCTAAAGATAATGCGGTAGCTAAGATGAAAATCGATGTTAGACACTTCAAAAAATCAGGTCATGAATATATCAATCTAATCAAGGTGATAACTCCAGCCCCCTCCTAAAAATGGGGTACCGTATCTACCATTCATTTGATTGGACTATATCACTTTATCATTTTTAATTTAGATTTAAATAATTCAACTGCTACATTTTCATTGGTCCATTTGGACAAAGGTATGGTACCTTATGAGTACCATAGAATCTACCTTTTCAATACAGTAACTTTTATCATTTTTTATGGCCAAATTACCAAATTGGTAAAAAAAGGGCTGTTTTAGAGATTGGTAAAAAAGAACAATTTGAGATATATGGTGAAATTCACAGGAATAATCTGTACCTTTAGGGATTCTACAATAATAATCCCTACTGAGATTGTCTACAAAAATAATCCGAACTAACAATATTGTTCATAAGAAAAAATTGGGTGAATTCAAATTAATGTTTGTTTAAAACTTTCAACACTTGCTCTCGCTTTTCTCTTCCCCGGGACGAAGAGTGACGAATGAGAAAGTGGAAGTAGAGGTTGGAAATATTAAATGAGCATTAGTTTGAATTAAATTTGATTTATTCTTATGGACATTATTGCTAGTAAGGATTATATTTATAGATACTCTAAGTATGGATTATTATTGTAGAATCCATAAAAGTATGGATTATTCTTGTGAATTTCACCGAGATATATTGGTAAAAAAAAGAGATTTTTACGTAAATATTAGCAATAATGTTTGGGTTTACAAAAAAGTGACTATAACTACCAATCACGTATGAGAGCATGGGAATAACTATAGGGAAACCACTTTGTTTTTATCCGTTGTCATATTTTTGTTAGAGAGATTTAAGGTAGTAATATTTGTGTAATTTTTTCTAAAAAATAAGCCCTAGTGACAAATTGATCAATTTTTTGTGAGTGATAAACTTTTGATCATCGACTTCAGAATTCCCAACATTTCACATTCTAAGTATTGTGAAATTGACATTTGCATTTTAATTTGCAGTCATTTTACTGTGATTTTGTCATCAAAAGTTAAGGTCTAAAAATGTCAACGACCGTGTTTGATAGTAGTAGTTGTTTGCTAGCTCATAGCCGGTTGAATCAGCAGATTGATATTAGCGGATTCCGTTAGTTTTTTTAACTAACTGCTTTCATTAGCGGTTTGAAATGAAATGTTATTAACTTAAAATTTGCAATTAGCTTTTCAGACGTAAAATGACCTTAAAAATGAATCTAAAAGTTTATATATTTAAATTAGTTTTTTTAATAAGTCTTGGAAAAAGTTTTACGTTTATTTTAAATAATCACTAATGCTATCATTTTTAAGGTATGTACATTAATGCGAGTACATACATATACTTTTCATATATTTTTAGTATTAATATTTTTAATATGACTGTTTATTAGTTTTTTTTTAAAAATCTACTCCATTAAAAAAAATCTACTCCAGAATTCTACTCCATATGACTATTTATTAGTTTTTTTAAATCTACTCCATGGTTATTTAAAATAAATGTAAATTTAATTTTTGAAACATTTTCAAAGACTTATTAAAAATAAAAGAAATAAAGTTAAGATAAATATAGATACTTTTAAATTTCAAACGCTAAAGAAAGCGGTTAGTTATAAAAGCTAATGAAATCCATTATTATCAATATGCTGATTCGACCAGCTATTAGCTAGCAGACAACCGCTATTATCAAACACGTACGATCGTTGACATTTTCAGACCTCCACTTTTGATGACAAAATCAAAACAAAAAGACCAAAACTGTCAATTTCACAATACTTAGAATATGAAATGTCGGGAATTCTAAAGTCGATGATCAAAAGTTTATCACTTACAAAAAATTGATCAATTTATCACTAAGTTTTTTTTTTTTTTACCATTATGTCTCAAGTGGTTTTTTTACCAATCAGTCAAATAACCCTTTTTTTTTTACCAATTTGGTAATTTGGCCCATTTTTATACATATATGCTCTTTTTGTCATTTTTATTGTATCATTTTTTATCTTTATCTTATATTTATCTTAATCTGGTATCTCTTTTTATCATACCTTATCTATTTATTTTTCTCATCTTTCTTTTCTTTTTTACTCTGATGTCATATATCAGTTTGTGTTAGTCGGTCCACAACTCTTTTGGGGCTAAGGCTTGGACGTCGTTCTATAGCACCTATCAGCAAAATGATTCAAGGAAAAGAGAGCAAAGGAATGTGGGTGTACGGTGGTAGGTATAATTGTTTGACATTCGAACAATGGAAGTATGGAACTTGTAAATTCAATTTTTCATTTTCTTTGTCACAATAAGCTAGCTATGATATGTTTTTCTCCCTACCATTTAATGCATAACTCGTTTGAGATTTGTGATCTAAGAAATAATAGTGTGTCGTAGTAGTTTTGTGATCGTATTTTTTGATCATCCTTATTCTACTTTTGTGATCGTATTTTTTCAACTAAAACACGGAGTCTTAAGCAAAAGACGAGTTTATTAAGGGAGTGTTTGCGATTGCTTCTGCTTTTTAAAAGTGATTTTTTTAAGAGATTATTGGAGAAGTGATTTTAAGTAAAAGTGGATAGTGTTTGAAAATAGAAGTGATTTTTATTAAAAGGTAAAAGTTGGAATGTTTGATAAAAAAGTACTTTTTTGAGGTATTAGGGAGTGTTTGGGATTGCTTTTGCTTTTTAAAAGTGATTTTTTAAGAGATTATTGGAAAAGTGATTTGTAGTAAAAGTTGGTAGTGTTTGAGAATAGAAGTGATTATGGTAAAAAAGAAAAAAGTTGAAGTGTTTGATAAAAAAATGATTTTTGATGTAAAATTTAAAGTACATAACTACCCCTATCTTAAATTAAATGCAAGCCATTATGTCTTGAAAACTATTTCCAGACTTCACCCACCGAGATCGTGTTCTTCTTTCGTGTTCTTCCAGTGACTTGGTAGACAAAGAGAAATATCAATTAGATACTGGACTTGATGAGCTTGAAAAGCAATTTATTTTTGGAGGAGCCTGTAAAATTTGTTTTTGGAATTTAAAATGCCTCTGGTTCCACGTTGTATCCCCATATATATATACTACGTATGTAAAAATTGGAGTACAATAATTACAATCTGTAAGTATGTATGTAAAAATTCACATCTATAGAAAAATCAGATCACAAGCTTGCTCAGGAGGGATTGTTAGATGGCGGAACTCCGACAAATTTTTGTAGACGACGTTCTTCTTCCCCCCTTCCCCTGCGCTTCATCCTCTCCCCATCCCTCTCTTATTTTCGTTGTTTTATTTTTTTTCATTTTGATTGGGGCTCATTTTTGGGCCATTGATAATATATAGAGGAGGAAAGGGAGTCGGTGACCGACGCACCGTAGAAGAAAGAAGAAAACGGTGAACTGATGCACCGCAGAAGGTATGAGAGAGAGAAGGGGGCATTTTGGGTTATGTAAAGAAATTGGCCAATACAATTCTCCTCAAACTTCATAATATTTACCTAAAAACCTAGAAGCAGTTAGAAGCAGCCACATACCAGCTTCCAACTTTTGGCTTTAAAGTGCTTTTTTTAAGTAGAAGTTGGTGTTTGAAAACACTGATTTCAACTTTTTTTAAGCCAAAAGCTAAAAAGTGTTTTTTTAATCTTACGCAAACACTCCCTTAATTTGTTGAAGTACAAATATAACCTTCTATATACTACGTATTACATACAAATAGGAATTGGGGATATTGGGACGGTGCTCGTAGAGAGGGTGCTCCCTGGTAATAGCGTATTTCTATTCAATGGATGCTAGCATAGTGTGTGTATATATATACGAGTATATATATTCATGTATCTAAAGATGAAGAATATCAATTTTTAATTTTCTCGATTGTGGGAAGCATGAGAGCCACGAAGCAGTTGCAGTGAGAAGCGGAGAGGAGGGTTCCGATTTCTGATTTCTTCTGATGTTTGCAATTTTTGTATACATAATATATATATAATTATAAATATATAAAGGAAGCAAAATAGAACTTGAAATGGAGTCAGACAGTTGCAGCAAAGCGTTGGAGGATGTGGAAGAAGAAGGGCTTTTTGGGTTTTGGATTATTAAATTTGTCATTATTAATGCCCTTGGGGTTTGCTTTATTTACAAAAAAAACCTAGAAGCAGTTAGAAGCAGCCAAATACCAGCTTCCAGCTTTTGGCTTTAAAGTGCTTTTTTTAAGTAGAAGTAGGAGTTTGCAAACACTGATTTCTACTTTTTTTAAGCCAGAAGCTGAAAAGCGCTTTTTTTAATCTTTTGCAAACACTGCCTAAGTACAAAAAAAATGCAGGAGATTGCGGGCCGTACTACATATGATATATGTATACTAGTGGTGTGATCGGTGAGCTGTGCAATTAGAAGGTCCTACTCCAAATTCCTCATAATATGTCTTCTCTGCATTTTCTATCCTATCCTGAAACATTTTCCACTCTCTTCTACTCCTTTCTTTCACCTGCAAAGATGAAAAACTTATTGGAACATTTTGTATGTTGAACATACTTACATACAGGTGAACATCCTATGAATGTTGAAAGGACACATTACTTAACTCTCACTTACTAATGACCCATTTACTTACCTCTCTCCGATTAGACTTCTCATCATCCATGTTCCCCTGGTGAAAGGAAATTAAATGTTAGCAATGTAAAGTAAAGCAAATAGAGATGGCTTTAGTCATTGCTAATCATAAGGATGCTATCATGGAAATGCCTATTCACATGCATTTAGTATTCTTTTTATTACCGAAAGCGAAGGTATGCCTTGATGAACAATCGGTTGAGCATCAACGACTCCAATCTTCTCGATTGCCGGTGGCTACATAGCATCATCAATGTTTTTATTGTTAGAGGCCATTGTAAGAAACATGGACTGATTTCCTATAGTTGTAGCAGCAGTAAAATAAAAAAAACTAACCTCAACACATCTTTGAAGTGCGAAGTCAAGACCCCAACCATGGACCAAGTCATTCTACAATTAATAGAATGGTAAAGGTTATGTCTTAGACTATAAAGCCTTTGTCTGGTTCAAAGATCTACATGTGTAACACTAATAATGTAGAGCAACATAAATGAAGGTGATATATTTATTTTCTACCTTTTTGAGCATTCAACTAAAACAAAACTATCTTAATTGGGGAAGTGATACATGAGGGGTATGAATGATTTCGAGCACCTGCACTTCCCCCTCTCCTTCCCTCTAACTCTCTCAACCAAACATACACCACACATTTACTTTCCTCCCCTCCCTTCCAAAACCCTCAGACCCAACCATGGTAAAGCAGGGAAAAAAATGAGAAAGGCAAGGAACTCTAGGTGCACCACAATGCAAGCTAGTTTTGTTTAATGGTCTCCAATTAAGTTTTATGCCAGTCTCAGATAGGCACTAGGACTTACGGGTCTACCACCCATGGACCAACTTTTCAGGACATTATACCTGAATCATATGCCACACACAGCGCCATGCATTTCTAGAGAAGACAGGTGCCATGATCTCCACAAATCTAAAATAGGCTAACGAACATCATATCGACATATAGAAACATCATGCAAAATTGCATTGAAAAGCACTAGAATTGAACAACTAGTTCATTTATTCATACGCTGCACATGGAGGCTGATGAAGGTCCCAACACCAGCCTGCTCTCTCTTTTGTTTCTCTAATCACCCAAAAAGATGTCAATGCAGCCCCATAAACATTGGTTAATAGAGGCAGGCCAAATTACAGTGCACATGCCAATAATACATTTCACCATTCTTACTTGTGAACTTCGCTGTAGCCTTTTATCTGCCTTGTCATTTGCCATGTTATCCCAACATCTTTGTAGGACTCCAAAGCCGGCTGTGAAATTTCCAGTCCATGTTTCTTCACAAGTTTAATGTATCTGAAATCGGAGACGAAAACCAAAAGAAGGTTTCATTGCACTCGCAGTAAATAAAACACAAAAAATCTGATGACTGATTACTCACTCCTCAGCATCAAAATGATCAACGCCAATGTCTTCGTCCCAGATAAATATATAATCATATGGTGATACAATGTCCGGATGCAGAAACCTTTTCGCATACCACCTTGAACAAATTTTAATTTAGGGGTCCAATTAAAACATTGGCATTAATTAGATGAATCTACCCAAGAAATTGATCGTATCTTGGGAGAGGTTATTACCACTTTGTCTGTTCGTTAGCAGTCACATGAATGACATTCTTTGACCACTCAAATTCATCCCACTCGGAGGTTCGTCCGTCGTAGTGAAACAGAAGGATGGTAAAATTGTCTGAAAACTGAAGGAGAACAAGTTGTTAGAGATATTGGGGGGAAATGTGGGTAAAAAATCTACAAGACTTCACCTTCTTCACTGCAGCGTCAATGATCTTCTTCTGGTTATAACCTACTGTGAATGTCACCAGATACTTTGGTTTGCTTGCTAAGTCCTGCATATAATAAGAATATACTTAACGGTCTAACGGATATAAATAAAGCATGATTCAACTATCACTCTGTTTCATCAATCATCACACTGTCACAAAACAGAAAGGGGGTTTAGGTTCTGTTTATCAGTAATCTATCTAGTTTTATTTTCATAGTCTGTTTTTGTAGTTAAGTGAATGCATCTTCTGTGGGAAGACATTCCACACCGCTCAAGTTTATGGTTACAAACTCACATATTTAAGGCCTTGAATTAATATAGGGCCAAACAAAAACAAATACAGAGTGAAGTATAAGTAGTTTTTGGATTATTCTTCCTCAGCCAAAATATTTATCATTTTTTGTTGACGTTTAAGTGGAGAAAACGTAGGCCTTATTGATATTCTTAACTAAAAAATATTTTGAATAAGTTTTATTTGAGTATGCTATGGAACCTTTCGGAGTTTTGGCATGGGCTTACATACACGACACCATTAAAGAATGTTTCAGTTTATATCAAAAACATATGCTAAGATATCCAGAGTATCTGCTAAAAAGCCTCAATTCTGGCACATAAATGTTAAGTAATTTTGTGAAGCCAATAAATGCTATGACTTGTGAGAACAAAGGAGTCGGGTTGAACAGTCACCTCACTGGGGATTCCCCATAACCGCCGAAGATAGAAATCTGATTCCGAAACAACAATATCAGGAGGCAACCTTTCTGCTCCTCTTGGGTTTGATGGAACCCAAATCTGATCAAGACATGAAGAAGAAGATGATAAATTTAGAGTCCAAACACGTAACTTTATATTTCACGCTCTAAATTGTGTAATAATAAGAAAAAAATAAGATTGAAATTATTTTCTGGATGTATTGGCTGAAATATTATAGATGATCATTTTATCTATTTTTCATATAATTTTTTCTTTATGTTATTAATAAAATGTAGGAAAAATTGATTGTAATAATCCCAACTATTGGCGGTCCGCTTATAATAATCCCAACTATCGATTATCTCAGAATAATCCCAACTTTAGTGACCTTCCGCCAATAATGGTCCATGACCAGATATGACCTGCTGTAACAAGTGAATTTTAAATAGAAATAAAGCGTAAAAATTAAAAGTTGAACTATTTATAGGGATTACTTGTTATATCTCTTCTCATCCACTTTAGAAACTATAGAAATTTATTTATAGCCGGTCATGTCGGACCATTATTGGCGGAAT
The DNA here is from genome assembly GCA_945859915.1 of Cuscuta epithymum. NCBI lineage: Eukaryota > Viridiplantae > Streptophyta > Magnoliopsida > Solanales > Convolvulaceae > Cuscuta > Cuscuta epithymum. The sequence continues at coordinate 2,366,066 of CAMAPF010000976.1, forward strand.
GTCACTAAAGTTGGGATTATTCTGAGATAATCGATAGTTGGGATTATTATAAGCGGACCGCCAATAGTTGGGATTATTACAATCAATTTTTCATAAATCAGCAGAATCGATCAATACAGTCACTTCAGCTAGAACTTCATAAATTTCAACAGAATTAGTCGATTCAGCGGATTTTAGCGTTACCAAACGGGCCCTTAAACTTCTTTACTTTCAATGTTATCATCCAAAACAACATCCTTTTAGGGCCTCTTGGAAGATTTATTTATGAAATTTATGACTAAAGTGGTTGATTTGCTGATTTATGAAAAAATTAAAGTTAAAATATTTTTTTTAATAAAATAAAGAAAAAATTATATGTAAAAGTAACTAAAATGATTCTCTACAGTAACTTCAGTCAATATAGTCAGAAAAATAAATTCAATCTTACTTTTTCTTATTAGTACACATTTTAGCGCGCAAAATAAAAAGGTACATATTGGTGAAAAATTTGATTGATAAGCATAATAAGTTGAAGAACAAGTTACCGAACGGGCTCGGTAGTGAGCTTTATTTAGAAAGATGTTTCCCATATAATTGTGTGCACTTGTTTATTGGGTGAATTCTAAGCTTTGTAATTAGCAGTTTACGATGATCGTATTACCAATAATAAGAAGGACGTGTTTGATCATATTTATTTTGTTAGTTTTGTAAATCAAACTTTTATTTTTGAGTTTATGTTACGAAGATGTAAGTTAAATGTTTTACTATAGCCAATTGTGATTTATCTGCCATTACATGACATTGTGAATTTGTGATAAAAAGAATTATTTAATTTAGACATGTTTTATCATATACAGAGAGTATAATCATATGGGGGGAAACTGTATCGAGTGTATCCAATGCTCCATCTATCCCAAAATTATTTATAGTCAACATTCATTTGTCAAAACAATTTCACTTTGTTTACTTATTTAGCATGTCAATTGTCTATTAATTCGTATGAAGTATATTCTAATTTGAATTGTGTGACTTCATAGAACTTTCAACATAGTTTTCGAATATGAAATATTTTAATTATTGAAACTGCTTTAACTATTTGTATGGATGATTTAATTTTATTGTCGGACAACCATAAAAATCACAAATTGGAATTCAATTTGAAACGAGGAAGTAATTAGATAAACAAAAAATGTCAAGAAATGATGTACCTCTGTAGAATCTGTTATGTTTTGGCTTTGTGCAGTGTCATTACATTCTGTAGTTGAAGTTGTATACTCTGGAGTTGGCAAAAGTACATTGTTACTGAGACTTGTCACCCTAACATTGTGCTGCAAAATTAGAGGGATTATTGAGAATTATATATATGGATATGGAAGATGATATCATGCATCTATCATATATATATATATATATATATATATATATATATATGGGTAATATGGTGAAGTACGAATGAGTGAGAGGTAGCTGCTAAGGTACGTACCTTATTTGATGTTAGAGTTGGATATGTGACACCAACAAAGAATCCAAAAGCGGCGCCTACGATTATACTCAAAATAAGTCTCTCCGCTGCAATTGCCCTTTTACCATTCAAACTATATATGCAATAAATGTAAAATCAATCTTAGGCAAACTATTATATATTATTAGGTAGTATGTATGTAGTGGCAGGAAATCAGGAATCAAAGAATATAGAGATCGATTTTGCTTGACAATTAATTTATAACAAAAAAACTCGTAAGAACGTACGTACCCGTGTACATAGTTCTTCATGTTAAATGTGGCATGTGATTTTATCATCAATTTGCTACTTTAGATAGAGCAAATAGTTGCAACAATATAATTGCATGTGCATTCTTCGCCAAATAACTTTTCTGTTACCAACAGACTTGGACTTTTTATGTATGTGCACGCACAACGAGTGCCAATATATCCTCCTGAGGAAAGTGCATGTTTTTTATAGAGGATTAAATTTTCAAGTTTGAAGGGAGGCAATTCAAACAAATAGAGAGAGAGAGGCCTTGATTTGTGTCATTCATGGAAAGGGAAAGTTGGCGCTTGCCTTTTACTTCATAACCATCTCTATTGCAATAATATAATGCTTCTTTTTTGTCATCCTCGACACAAGATGTGTCCAACTTAAGAGCGTGCTTTATTTTATCAATACCAACAATACGCCCAACTCTTTAGTTTTGGGAATATATATAGACACAAAAGCTCTAAGCAATAGAAATTACTGCTTCTCGATTTTAAGCTAGCTAAGGCATACTACTTTCAAATCTAATAAATACTTCCTCGGTTCCTCCGCCCCGTAAAATTCTTCCCGATGTGACTTGGATCACAGTTTAAGAAGGTGTGAATAAAGTGGAAATATATGGACGTGGTTGAATAAAAAATGTAAATGAATGATAATCACACAAAACTTTCCAAAAAGAGAAATGAGAAAAAAAAAATGGGACATCCCAAAAAGAAAAGTGAGAATAATTTTGAGGGAGGGAGGGAGTACATATAATACACCAAAATGGAAGCAAACGAGAAACATGTTCGCATATATAATACAGTACATAATTAGATGGATAAGAAAAAAATACAGAACATACCCACTAATCACCCTATAAAATAACCAATTCCACTCGAAAGCAAACTTCGGCAAGTTTATGGGGTTTATGGTTTGTGCATAGCCTCACACACTGTACATATTAAGCTTGTGTTTCAGCTAGAGGTACTGGGTATATTGAAATTGGATGAATTAATAATACTAGTCTATGTTTATGCATAAACATGTTGCATACAAGATCCAGGAGAACGCAAAGATGGTGTTGATGGCAAATAAAGAAAATGCAAAGAGGGGAAAAGTTGGGCACAAGAATCAATTAATATGATCAATTAGGTACTTTGCCTTTTGCAAATGTGCTTAATTATTACGAGAATCAATATTCTCCACTCTTCTCATACATGCACGATACAACCAAAATTATTAATTAAGCACGTATTAAGAAAATCATTCACCTTAACTTTAAAAAATATTCAAATCAATCATTTACCCGGTAACTAATAGGCTAACAGGCTCAGAGGCGGACCCACTAAGGGTCCCACGGGGTCCCGGGACCCCGTGGACTTCGAAAAAATTACCTATATATTATATATATTTTATATAAAATTATGTAGTAAATGTATATATACAATAACAACGACTAGGCAAGCAAAAGATTGTAGTAGTCGAATGGTAGGAAATGTGGGTTAGGGGCTTTCAACCTCACTTGAGGTTCCAAGTTCGATCCCCAGTTACTTCTCTTTTCTTTTACCTCCCATGTTTTTTATTGTTTCTTTTTTAATTTGCATATCTTTTGTTTGAGTTTAATTAAAAAGCTTTCATTAAATGTTAAGATTAAATTAATACTACGTACTACCTTCGTTCTCTTTTAGTTGCAACATTGAACTTTTTGCACTATTCATATATTCTACTTTGACTATATTTCATTTATTAATGTATTATAAACTGAATTTTTTAAAAATATTGTTAAATTCTTCTCATTCTAAAATTTCAAAATGTATTTTTTTTAATTTTTTTTACTAATAAGGAATAAAAAATATTAATGGTCAAACTTGTGTGTTGACAAACGTGAAATGTTGACTGTTGCAATTAAAGGGGAGCGGGGGAAGTATATTTGTATTTATAAACGTTATTTTCAATATTATATGAATTAGGATGAAAAAATATTTCGGTATTGTACTGAGAGTTAAGGAAATTCAGAGTTCGATAGTAGTTCAGATATCCATTCAAATGATTTGTTATTAGTAAATGAAGAATTGAATCAGGTAATTACTGAAAGTGCAGCTAATTTAACTGATAATCTACCTGAACAACATGTTGATTTAGTATCTTTGGAAGTTGATCCTGTAATTTTTTGCTTTATGCTCCCTCTGGTTCTTAATTAACTTGACACTTTGACTTCACACAGATTAACAAATTTTACTGTAAAGTGCACTGTTTTGCACTGTTTTGGTGTAGAAAAAGAAGTGTGAAGTTTTATATGGGATGATCTAAAAAGAAAAGTGTAAAGTTAATTAAGGACCGGAGGGAGTAATATTTTAATGTTTTGATGATGTAAGTTAGCTATGAATTGCTATGCTAACTTCTTTAATACTCCGTATTTTTTTAATGGTTTTTTATTAATTAGAGATACGCAAGGGTAGGGACCCCGTGCCTCCGACTTTCTGGGTCCGCCACTGAACAGGCTGATATGCATATGTAGGGTGTTGACATGGTTGGCTGATTTTAATCTTGAGTTTTTTTTTTCAAAAATATTATTGAAATAAAATGTATTTAAAAAATATGTCCAATAGTTACTACTCCGTATAATATAGTGTCATGATCAATTAAGTTTAAAAGTTGAACATAATTAGTTACTATATGTGACTAAGTTATGTACTATTATAATCACCGCTACACAAAAGAGGTCACATTTTTGTATAAAACTTTATTTTAGTTATGAATAAGTAACTATTCCTCTAATTTTTTCATTTCTCTGTTTGTTTTCTTTTTCCCTTCTTCATCTCTTATTTAAAACCAATAGCTATACAATAATACCACTCGTAAGATAAATTAATTTCATATAAATGTTTTATTTTATTATGTCCTTCGTGGGTTGAGCTAAGTCCGCGAAAACCATAAGAGTTAGAGCATTGACATTCACTAGTACAAAAAAGGCTTTTCACATCGGTCAAAAAAGACTTTTCACATCGGTCGAACAACCGATGTGGTTCCAGCCCATGTGAAAAGTAGAGACTTTTCACATCAGTTCTATAACTGATGTGAAAAGTCTTTCTACATCGGTCGTGCAGTACCCGATCTAGAAGATTGACCAAAATGGCGTTTTAAAAGGTATTCCACATCGGTTATAACTGATGTGGAAGAATTTACATCGGGTCTAAAATGACCCATGTAGAATAGCTTAATTTTTTCTTGAAACATAGGGTTTTTCACATCGATTATAACCCATGTAGAAAAGCTTTTACATCGGTTATTTTATCAACTGATGTAGAAATTTCCGAGAAAATTGCTATATGACCCCAATTTTTACTATAATCACATCATTAACAATATCATCAACTACTATAGCACGATTTTGCACCTGTTCACTTGATTAATCTAAAACAATAACACACTATTTTTCAATTCTTCCAAAAATGCTAAACAACTTTAAGTAACAATTTAGTACATAATAATAAGCTAAAATAAAACAAGCCTTGCACAAGTACTTTGAACAATTTATAGGCTTGGCAATAAAAATATGAATACATATTTTTAGACAAATGTTTCGACAATATCCTTTACAGGTTCAGAAGAATTCTCAAAGCTTTAGCAAAATATTCTTTACTTTCGTTGTCCATTTCCTTTGCAATCATGCTCAAATCGCTTCTTGATTTCTTGGACAGATTCTGCAATTTTTGTAGCTTGTTCTCTGGTATAATATAAGGTCCTTTCCCAGACATCTTGAATTTTTTCTTCATTACTTTTTATATTGCTCTTCTCTACTTCAATACTAATTTCCACAGGCTCCTGAGTAAAACAACATGACATTTTAATAAATGACAATAACCCATATTCTTTAAGCATCAGGAGAAAAGATCAAACAATAAAATACATACTACAAAGCAATGCAAGCATTAGAAAAGTACCCCATTAAATAAATCCACTTATGGTGTATGGTTTCAAATCTTGTCAGCTACATTAACAAACCTAACAAGTACTTCTAAAAAATATGTTACTACATAAATATGAATGTACGAAGTATAAATTATTATATAAATAGGTATATATGGTGAATGAAAATTACAAAGATAGATAATATTGCTTCTATTCTGCCAGTTAACACAAGATTTTGATGTACACTATTATGCAATACTATGCTCACTAAAATACAAGTGTGAAAACAAGTGTTAAACCGGTTCAAATACAATGATATCACTCTCTTCCTATCACGCAATCTCGTTTGTTGAGATTTGGGTCAATGCCTGGCATGTCCTCCAGCCCTCTGGCGAACAGGATCTTGAATCTCCGAAGGACGGCTATGACCCCGTCCCTGATCTTAGGCTCGAGGTCAGCACCAATGGACACCTTCCTGTCCGAAGGGTCGTCGAGTTCTACCTCCACGAGCAGGGCAGCTGGCTCCAGACGAGCGTCGAAATCGGACACAGGGCAGCTGACTTGTTTATTGCAAAACAAGTCAACATTGGACATGTGGCACCATTTTATTGGTTTCTAGTTGTCTCGGTTATGCCCTATGGTTTATTGCACAGGACCATAGATGACGATATCTTAAACCATTTGTCTCTCTGATCTATACCTTTGAATGGAACTGGCAGAGGTAGAATCTGAACAAATTTTGAGGAGCTAAAATTACTTCCTTCGTTTGACCATTTCAACGACCCACCACTTTGAATTATGATTTGATACATAGGCATACATAACCTAAAAATATAAAATCATATCACAGGATTCACAGGTACAATTGAAAAAATACGTAGCCATTAAGTAAAAATTTAACAGGTCAATTTAGTCATCACTTATTACTCATTAATCAATCATATTAAAAGATTCAACTTTTCTATTAACAAGTATTCTAAGTTAAACAATAAAACAAATAAAGAACTAAATAAAGATTGGAGTTAAAAAAATGGCAGGCTGCACCACTTCAGGTCAAGCAAATAAAAGGAATTTACAAAACACTACATAACTAAACAAGTAAACCTGTTGCTGCCTGCTTTCCGAAAATCTGAAAAATTAAAAGAATAAACTTACCTGGCAGAGGCGAGCAACTTAGCAGAAGGCAGAAGCCAGATTGCCAGAAGCTGAAAAGCACAGAGTTTGTTCAGCCGCATACTTTGTTTGCTTACCGCCAATTCAATTCAGTACAGTGACTACGGTCCCCAACTCGCAGCACGCCTCACATCCTTGACTACTTGTTCACCTCCGGTGAACCTTGCTTGCAGCTCACTTGCCCATCACAGCTTCCAGCCCGCCAAATCGCAACTTGCATTGGAAATACCCAAATGCATCTGGTGGCACCAAATAATTTAAATTAGCTCAAATGAGTGAAATTATATTTGCTACTCACCTGTTGAATGCATTTTTCTATTTTATCATTTCAAAAAAAACGGCGCTGGAAAGAAAGATTATTAAACTCATACTAGCTCTTTAGAGTTCAGCCCATCTTCACAGCACATCAGTCTACAAAAGGGATCTTTATGACCTCAAAGTTCTTCTCATGCACCACCCATTATCACAATGCATCTGCTAAAACACCTGTGAGTAACAAGGGGCGAATACATTTTGTATACATTTATACATATATACATCAAAATGCATAATAGAGATAGTAAAATTTAATCTATCGAATTATATAATCCACTGAAAATAAATGAATATTATCAATACATAAAAAGTTAAAGATAAATATTACCATAAAAATATAAGAGCTGGGGCAGTGACCGACGAAGCAGTCAGACCAAAGAAGGTGGACTAGCACGGTGATATTATCATACCACGTGCTTACCAACCACATTTAGCACTGGCAATCGACTGACATGTATCAATAAATAAAATTAGCTCCTACAATGCACAAGAATGGGTAAATATTTATAATGCTAAAAAAGCTAATTGAGAAGCACATATAATTCTCTATTTATAGTTCTAAATCCTCAATGAAGAGCATTGATTCAATGTCCAAGGTTTAAGGAGAGGAAGAAAGTTCTGATAATTCCTTCAGACCCTAAAAAAATTCAGCCCCTAAGAGGCAAAAGAATGGATAAATCCTTTATTAATTCCTTCATTAATTGTTTAATTCATATAGATTGTATGAATAAGACATACCAATAATTAAGTATACTCTCAATAACTAACCTTACTCTTTTGGTAAAAAAACCTTACTCTCAAACATCCATGCAAACACCATATATGCACTGTGAAATTAAGGTGATAAATAGAGTAAAGAAACTAGGTTACCTACTTACCTACGGATCGAAGGTCTATAGATACTGGAATTACTTGCTCCAACTGAGGATGCTCATTCCCCTGCTCTGCTCACCACTTGCTCCACTGGAAGCCGCTAACCTCGAAGGTCACGGGAGGTTGCAGATTCATTGGCTTGACCTCAATGATTAAGATTACTTAGAGAAACATTGGTTGATTCATGTGACATAAAGAAACTCAATATAAATCTCAGGTTAATTCATCAAATAGATAGATTTATAATTCATATTACAAGGTATACAAAACTGAAAGCAATAAGATCACTTAAAGAAACATTGGCTGATTTATGTGACTTAGAGAAACTGAAATAAATCTCAAATTAATTCATCAAATAGATAGATTAATAAATCACATTACATGGAATACAAAACTGAAATCGATGATATGATTTAAAGAACTAAATAGAAACATAAAGATGACTTGAAGAAACTTAAAGAAACTCACATTAACTGGAGGACTCTACCTGTGCTGATGTTTGGTGACTGAAAAATCTGAAATAGCTGCCTGAGACAACTCCATTAAGCTCTCTCGCACGGCGTCCTACTGCTCAGCTCATTCACGAACGTTGGTCTACTGCACCTGCTCGCAAACGCCGTCCAATGAAGGTACGAAGTCGTGGCCTGCACTGGACGCCGGAATGTCAGCAGTTCGGTGCCGCAAGCGAGTGTCGCAATCGGGTGTGGCAGATCGATTCCACAGGCGAGTGTCGCAATCGGGTGTGGCAGATCGATTCCACAGGCGAGTGTCGCAGTCCTGTGCCGCAGGCGGGTGTCGCAGTTCGGTGTCCTAGTCTGGGCAGCTGAATTTATGCTAGGTTAACTTAGGGATCGATTACAACCAGCCTATAGCATCATTCATACCCCGTATAATTAACCGATCTGGAATTAGGAACGAATATTTTTATTGTACCCTTTCTACATCGGTGTTAACAGATGTAAAATATAATTTTATTAATTATAAAATTTACCCCGTTTTTCTATTAACATCGGTTGCACTAAAACTCGATGTAGAATATTTAGAAAAATTTAAAAAATACCCCGTTTCACAATTTAACATCGGTTAAATACACAACTGATGTGAAAACGTTTATAAAAATTATAAAAAAGACCCCATGTCAGTATTCTACATGGGTTTTGGGCTAACACATGTAGATAATATGATGTAAAAAGCCTTTTTTGCACTAGTGATTTACGTATGAATGTGTATGTAGCATGTTATTACTCGATATTTTATTCACTTGTGTAAAGTTCAATAAACATGTTATAATTGTTTGAAAACCTCTTTAATTGGTACCCTACATTTAGAACACGTTTACTTCACGGGTTACTAAACGGTGCTTATAAGACTCGAGTTAATAAGCAGCACATAAAATAAGCAGTGTTGTAAACTCATGTTTACTTCAAAGTAGGGATGGACTCGGGCCGGGCCAACCTGCCCGAAACCGGACCGGCCCGCTACTGTGCGGGCCCGGACCGGCCCGGTGAACCGGTTCGTGCCCGGTTCGGGCCTCCCGGCCCGGTGGTATAGCGGTCCGGGCCCGGGCCTCCAATTTAGTGAACCGGCCCGGCCGGGCCCGGTTCGGGCCGGAATTTATTTATTTATTTTTTTGAAATTTTTTAAGTTTTGGGTTGGATTAGGTATTTTGGGCCAATTGAGGTGGTTTGAAGTGGAGAGGGAGGGGTAGGGGGTTAAATAAGAGAAGAAGAAAAAAAAGAAAAAAAAATCTGGGTGGCCCGGCCCGGTCTGGCCCGGAACTGGACCCGGAACCGCCCACCACCGGTTCGGGCTCGGGCCTCATTTTTCTGAACCGAGGCCCGGCCGGGCGCGAACCGGAACCGGTCCACCCCTACTTCAAAGAATGTATAACACTGTTTAACATTAAAATGTCCAAAATAACCCTATACATATATAACACACAAGCATTCATGAACACACATATATAATATAATATGTGGGGGTCACCTCGTGCACGTACTCATACCCCTGACCCCTACCCCTTCCCTACCCATCTTACCTCGACCTTACTCTCTACCCATACCCCTAATCCTACACTAACCCGTAGGGGGTGGGGTCAGGGTGGAGTCGAGGTAAGGGCAAGGGTCGGGGTGGGGTCGAGATAGGGCAGGTGGTGGGCGGTAAAGGGGTAGGGTAAGGGGGGGGCCTACCGTGGGGTAGGGGTAGGGGTTATGGTCGGGGGGTAGGGTTGGGGTCGGGGTAAGGTAGGGTAGGGGTGGGTAGAGGGGTAGCGGGTAAAGGGTAACAATAAGGTAAGGAGAAGGGGTAAGAGTAAATTCGAAAACTGAAAAAGCTTAAAGTGCCGCTTAATTAATACATGGGGTGTGGTATATTTAGTAAGCGGCACTTTAAGCACCTCGTTCGGTTAGTAAGCAACTTTTTAAGCAGTTTGTATGTTTACTTCACCTGTCTTACTAATTTAACTGTGACTTTAACAGCGAAATAAACACTTTCCTAGTGTAAAATTGCTAGTGTCTCATTTATTATCACATACGATAAATTTATTTAATCTGGATGGATTTGTAACCTATGAGTAAATACCATATATGCAAGATAATAAAGTGTATTTTCATGTTCCAAAAAATCGGGATATATACACCTCATAACAGGATTACATCGAATTAGTGATGAAAGGAGTTTGGTAAAATATGATTCTATCGAGATGCATAAACTTAACTACTACTTCGTATGATCTTCAATCTTCATGCTATAGGTGTAAAATGATTGTATAATTATTAACTATTCAACTAAATAGTACTCCCTCCGTCCCTTATAACTTTGTAAACTTTCCTTTTTTTGTTGTATTAAAAACATTGTCAATTTCTCTTTTAATAAATCAATTTGTGACTCATGTTATTTCTCTCTCCTCTGCACAAATCTCTATTATATAATTTGTGTGTAAATATTTACACACTTTTACTTGTTCTTATCATTCTTTCTTCTTTACATGTCTCTCGATCAACACACACTTCATCAAATGTAAGTCTTGTCTTTATTCTCCTCGATAATCTTTTTTTTTTTTAAAACCATGAAGCATTCAATCCTATTATCATCATTTTCATGTAGTTCTTTTCCATTCATACACCTGCAATGAGAATACAATCACTATTACACAACTCCATAATGGATTATTACAAGGAACCATATAAAACAATCAAATAAGTAAAAAAGACTTGTTTTATATGAACAGCACAGTTTTACATCAATGAATTACTACTTGATCAATGAACACCACAATTTTACATTATTAAAAAAGAAGCACAGGGAATCATGACATAAAAAATATCTCTTTATCTTATTTATACCTAAACAAGGGCATCCAGACACCACTCAAAGATATTCTCTCTTTATCTTATTTATTTATACCATTCAAAAGAACACCCGAGATGATGTCTTTTCCAAAATAAATCCATTAGCAATCTGAGTTCATAAATCCATTACAGTTCAAAAACAAACTGTAAAATATGATGCATATGATTTACTTGCCTCTATTTTTTTAAATGTGACAGATTGACTCATCCATCTCAAAGAAAGCACCAGTTGTTAAGTTACTGCCTTTCAAGGAGCTCCGGGCTCCACATAGAAATAAAAAATTAGATATGAAGGGAAGATGGTAGAAGGATAATAAGTGATGAGAAAATTGCTTTTCTTGCATACAATCCGTTATTACAATATGAGGGATTAAATATGAATTTCTATGCCAATGCCACGAGCTACTCTTATTCTATGCCTAACTTGGAATGTAATAAATTTAAATAAGCTAATCATTCTCCTTATCTATATTCCAACAATTCTCCTGGATTTTAGTCTATCAATCCTAACTTCCTTCTAGATATACTACTATCCATATACACAACCATCGATCATCCATTCGGTCTTCTTTGAGCCTCGATGTGATCGGCAGATTGCCTGTTGGGTGCTTTATGCGGTAGCATTCATATGAGCATGTGTAATGATTTTGCAAGACTTGAGATCTATTCATAAAGATCATCAAGAATGAAAAAAAGACGGTGTAATCAATTCATCAATATAATCATCAATAGAGTCATATACATGAACTAAGAGGCACCTAGATGATGACAACTCAAGAAAACTTCAAAGAAAATGGTGAGGTTTCATACTAAACAGGGCAGTAACACATTTTTAAAGTTCAGAAGATCAAAACAGGAACTTTACCATAGGATATGAGAAGGTCTATTGCAGGAGCAACATACTAAAATTTGGTGAAGACTGGAGTTTTTTAGTGCTCAATCAGAGCCAACCGATCAGCTGCACTCTAGGCAAAATGCCCCATCCTCACTGATTCACATCCACACTGCAGAATTTAACATGTGAAAAACAATTTAATATCTGGCTAGTGATGCCTCTCAGTACTTAGAGTGGGAAAAAACAATCTATATCAATTCAAATACCTCACTGTACATGGAGTGAGAAAAATAGTTTATATCAAGTGCTGTTGCCACTTGTTTGCTGTTGGTGTTCATCTCGGGAGCGCTAATCGATGTTCTTCGATGCTGCTTTATATGTGTCGCTACTCGAATAAGATAAAAGAGCTGATTTCGCCTAGAGGTGCAAAGAGTGGGGAAGAGTAGTAGATTGCTTTTCGAAGCTCGGGAAGGGCCACCATTAAGTTGTATTCAATCAAAAGCTAGTGCCGTCAGAGGCATAGGCAGCAGACAGAATTTGATCTAAGGAACTTGGTGAGACTTGGATAGATCTACCTATGTATTTCTGAGAAGAAGATAGACTCTGAGGTTGAGATTTTGATGAGAACGTGATCTATTATGCGTTTGCGAAGAAGATGATACGAGACGAGTTACTGGGAGATAGATACTCCTCCATCTTCGGATTGAAATCGGCAAGTGTGAAGCTTGAATTACCAGCGCCTAACATCAATCTCCAGACAACTTCGATCTAAATGGATTTAGGGGTTAGGTTTTAGTTGTAAGAGATAACTTTTTTAAATAAAAAAAGTTTAGCAGAAAAAAAAGTGAAAAGGCAAAAGTTTAAATATGAAAAAATTTAAAAAATGTGGCTGGAGCTATAAACGAAATGTCACATTAAAAAGTGGCTCAAACGGGTGATTACCACATAGGAACCACCCGTCTCCAACAACCTTAAACCGAACATTATACAACCGGTTTGTTTCTGGTTCCTCTAATTGCAATTCCGGAATCAGTTATCAATGATTCTGGTTCTGAATGAAAAAATGTGTATACCTCTGTCATGTAAATTTTTGGAGATCTTACTGAATATGGGTAAAAGTGTATTTTTCCATTCAAATAGTACCAAAAAGAGAAGTAAGAACTTGATTTTGGGAAATCTCAAAAAGGAGAGTGGCAAGTGAGAATTTAATTGTGGAATGGAGGGAGGAACATATAATGTGACGGAAAGAGCGAGCACCAAACATACATCAGCTCAAGCAGTTGACTGCTTGTCTGCTTCTGTCAAGAATCAGGGCCTATATGAAACCTTACTAGGTTAGGGATTTGACCCACTGAATAGTGTTGAAGGCTAAGGTCACACAAGGTAGAAAAAGTATGATGCTTAAGGAGCATAAATGTTGACCAGTGCATCGTGATGTTAGTGTTTGTGAAACTTCATAGCTTTGTGGAGCCCGCCAACAACATATTTGCAAGTCAGTTGACTCGGTGTAAACCCCATTTTCATCATTTTCTCTTGAAATTCCATTAACTCACCAACATTGCCTTTCTCACCAAGAAGACACACAACTTTGTTATAACAAACTGAATCAAAAACTTGAAAATTTTCAGCAAACCGGATTAGTAAGAACAGCGCTTCATCAAAGTTCTTATCATCACATTGTCCTGTAATCAAGGCTCTACAAATTTCAGTGTCTGGTTCCAACCCTGAATCAATCATTTCTTGCAAGATGGAATTTGCCTCTAGGTTTCGACTTGATACACACAAACCATTAATGATCCCTCTGTATGAATCCAAACAGAGCTTGAACTTTTTACCCACCATCTCGTCTCTCAAACACAGTGCCTCATCCACATAGTTGCAATTGCAAAAAGAAACAATTAACTCTCTGTATATTACCATGTTTGGTTCAAACCCTTGTTTAGATATATGGTCCAAGATATTCTTGGCGGCATATGGTCTATTATCTGCGCACAGAGCTACAATCATGTACTCATGTATCTCATGAGATATTAAAAGCCCAAACTTCGGGAGCTCCAAAATCAAATTCAACGCTGAGATAAGTTTCCCATGTTCCCTATATCCTTCTAGTAGTTTCTGCAAACTGAAATTGTCAGGGCCCACTCCATTTTGAATCATATCATGAAACAAAGCCTTGGCCTCATGCAGCATTCCTTCTTTGCAGTATCCATGCAAAAGAGTGTTGTACGAAATAGAATCTGGTTTGAAACCTTTATGGATCATTCTGAGGAACAACTGATGAGCATCTTTGACATTTCCTCCCTTGCAGAAACCACTAATCAAGGAAGTATAGGTTATTAAATCTGGGGGCACTCCTCTTTTGTACATAATGTAATACAGATAAACTGCATCTTTTAGTCGCCCTCTCTTGCAATAACTGTCAACTAACATGTTATAGGTAATGATATCGGGTCCCAATCCTTCTTCTTCTTCCATTCTTTCAAGAAAATCATCCACCATGTCCACATCCCCGCTCTTGCAGAGGGAATGAATCATGATGTTGAGAGTGCATGAGTTCGGGCTCACCCCAATTCTCTCCATTTGGGCATACACTTTCCAGCAATTCGAAAAATGATTTGCCTGGGAGAGAGCATTCAAGAGGATATTAATTGTGATGACATTGGGCGAAACCCCCATTCTGATGACATTTTGAAATGTCTTAAATCCACGTTTTAGCATTCCAGCCCTGACGTAAACCCTAATAAGCATATCAAACACCACAGGACTCCAGTTGCACATCCGGGTACCATGGATCAAGCCAGTGAAAACAGAATCCCCCTTTGCCGCCGTGGTAGTCAGCTGGACAAGCTGGGATAGAGTCTGCATTGCCATGGAATAATTTCTAGACCAAGCCAATATGTGGACCATAAGGCAGTAGTTGAGCGTGTCTAACCTGTTACTAGTGCCGTTGATGCTTCTGGCCCAATCGAAGAAGGAAAGAGCGGCGTGAGAATCGGATTGACATCGCAGGAGGACCTTTGAGATCTCGGAGCTTGTTAACACGCGACTAGAAAGCTCCTCTTTTAGGCTGGCGCCTCTTGGGTTTCTCTGCTTTAAGGAAGAACATACGAGGGCGACTGTTTTGTTAGGATTTTCTGTATCCGGGAGAAAATTGTAGAGTGGGCTTGAGATTGGAGTGATCTCGGCTTCAATCTCATGGACGGGTACTTTTTGAAGAGATGAAGAATATGAGGGCGGAGGTGATGAGAAGAAGCAACGCTGAGATGATTGTGGAAAATAAGTTCGGACATAAACACTATATGGAAGACAAGAAGCACTAATTTTGATGGATGTCATGCTGAATTTGCTGGTAGTAGTTGAAACTGCTTGTACATTTGGAAATACTGACCGATACTTCCATTCCCCCCTGATACAAAAGGCTTCGGCGCCGGGGGCCTGCCGCCGCATGCCCATGTTTTGCCTGGTTCGATCAATGAATTTGTGAATGAAAAACCTACTACCTACTACCCATTTATGTATTCATTTCCACAATTATTAATAAAGTAATTAAGGATGTTGTTACTTGGAGTGTAATTTGCTGGTCTGGTCTGATCTGGTCTGAATTTATCTAGTCTGGTCTGTTTTTTTTGTATTTTTATAACTACCCAAGTCTGATCTGATCTGGTATGGGACAAATTAAAGTCCAAGTAAAAACATCCTAAAAGGTAAAAAGTTGTGGTTGAATTTTGACTATAATAAAGTGAAATACTGTGGATCACATATTGATAGAGTATTAATTCTAGAGAGAAGTGAGAGCTAGAGAGAGAAAGTGAGTAATTATATTTCTCAACTTGGAAAGAATCCCCTATAATTAGCCCCTTGGGGTCTATTTATAGGTAAAAATGTAGATTTGGGCCCCTAGCCTTGGGCTTAGGAGGCCCATTACAATAATCATGCCTTCTTTGGGCGAATAAGGCCACTAATGGGCTGCGTACAACACTTAGTACGAAAAATAGGAAAATACATTCTGCCCGGACGAAGTCCGGACGATGCGGTCCATGGACGATGCGGTCCATGGACGATGCGGTCCATGGACGACGCGGTCCATGGACGATGCGGTCCATAGAAATCAGGCGATATCTTCTCTCTTGGACGCTACGTGCCTCTGGGCGATGCGGGTGTCCCGCTGGTGTCTTTTGGGCCGTTGAGTATGTGGGCCATGGGGTCCAGGCCCATATACTCTATCAGGAGTCCCCCACTCTCTGAGCTGAGGTAAAACCGAAGCGAAAGGGAGTACTTGTTCCTTTCTGGCTGGCCGTTGCGTGAGTCTAAGGCGTTTGATGGCCGAAGAGTTCCTGCTTTGATTTTTTGATGAAGCGGTTCCCTTATTTGATGTAGATGAAGCGTGCTTGGGAACTCATAGCCTTGATGCGGGCCGATGCACTCTGTGGAAGTGCCTTTGAAGACGAGGCGATGCGTTGACATGCTTTTATTGTCATCTTGTTGTGGTTGAAGAGCTCCCATCTATCCTTTTGGCCGTAGCGAAGACCTATTTTCATGAGATGAAGATGGTTGATTCTGTTTATGTAGACGATACGATGCGCACCTTTGTTTTGTTATGCGGCCGAAGCGTTTTGACTTGTGAGTTTTTGTTATGGTGAGACGATGCGGTCCCCCAGCGTACGTAGCCGTTGCGCTAGATTTTTTTTTTATCTTGGGGTTCTAATTCCTGGGCTCTGTAGCCGATGCGATCCCCAGTTCTTTTGTTGTTGGCAAGCCGTAGCGCGCCCTCTTTGCATTTGAGGCCGTTGCGTTTTCTTTCCTTGTGGCCGATGCAGTCCCCCAGTCCCGCACTCCTTTGGCCGAAGAGCATCTGAGGCACAAGGGAGTAATGAGCCGATCCGGTACCTATGCGTTAGTCATGACTCCAACCCTTAGGCGAACCTGTCCAAGGTAACCCTGTGGGAGAACCCTTGGACGAAGGCCGCAATGCCAGGGTTATCATCGACGATGCGCGCACAAGCGGCCGTAGCGGTCTATTAAGGTTCCTTGGGTTGCTGTGAGGACGTTGAGTTTAGGCCGATGCGTTCCTTTTTCGGGAGGATGGGCCGATGCCTGTTCTGGAGCTTTGTAGTAATTGGGCCGTAGCGGTATCCAGCCGATGCCTTGCCTTTTGTAAGGTTGAGTTGGGCCGTAGCGATGCCTGTTTGAGTGATTTTGAATTGGTGTCCCTTGATTGGTAGGGAGAGAGGTGGCCGTTGGTGGGGCCAATGGGGTGGCGCCACGTGTAGTGACCGTTGGAAGTTTTCTTTAAATACCTCCCTATTCCGTAGCCGCTACCCCATTTGCGTTTGCTAGAGTTGAAGTGCTGCTGAGATTTCTAGAGAGATAAAGTGCTTCCCAGAAATCTTCAAGTGTTCTTCGAGCCTTCAAATCTTCAAAGGTTAGATACTTTAATTTTCCTTTGATTTCTCCATATTTTGCTCCTTAGGGTGTTAGATCTAGTGTTCTTTAGGAAAGTCACTTTGATCCGAAAACTACCCCTAGGACGTAGCGATAGTTGTTATGCCGTTCCCTGACGGCCGTAGCGTCCCCTCCCCCATTGACTTGACAGCTTCATTGGACGAGTCTGATTGGCCTTTTGACGAGGACGACGCGTCTCCCAAGGTGGACCTAGACATTGTGGCAGCCTTTGAGTTTGAGATGGAGAATACAGCAGACTATCGTACCTCTGTGGACGAGGAGCGTCTGGTGGATGATGCGGGTTCTCAACCCTCTGGTGAGGACGAAGCGACCTCCGACCCCAAGTTCCGTGGCGACGCTGCAGGTGATGCATCCTCGGCCGCTATTCCTTGTCCTCCCCCAATCACTTCGGTCCCTGGTGCCGCCTCGTCTTCCTCTAACCCCAAGAAGCGTAACTCGCGTCGTCGGAAGGGGTTATCTGGTAGCATCTCGCAACTGGATTTGACGAACCTTTATATCATAAGGCCGGAGGGTTCCCAAGGTGAATATCAGGTGGCTCAGCTCTACGTCGGGCCTTATGGAAGGGTTAGGGCGCCGAGGCCGACGGACCATGTTCTGGATCCACCTCCCGGTTACTTCGGAGTGTATCCGATGAGCTTCTCCCAGGGTTTGAGGTTCCCCCTTCATCCCTTCGTTGTGGAGTATCTCAACATGATAGATCTTCCACCCGCTTTGCTTACTCCGAACAGCTATTCCCTCATCGTCGGGTTCCTCATCCGATGCGATGAGCTTGGGATTGATCCGACGACGGCATTGTTCACGAACTTATACCGGATCGGACGGGGCAGCCACGAGAACTGTGCTGGGTATGCTGCCCTTCAACAGCTGCCGAAGAAAAGATCTTTTACTGATCTTCCGTCGTCCATCCATGGGTGGAAGAGTAAATTTTGCTTCGTGAAATTAGCCGATAGGGTGTTCTTCCCATCTCAAGGGCACAACGGTATCTTTAATTTGCACAACCCACCGAGGAGCCCTGAGATTGATGCTCAAGTGGAGGCGTTCCTGAAGGGCGGGCCGCGGAGCGTTAACACTTACATCACCGAGTTCAAGATAGCAGCTCTAGGGATGATGCGGTACCATATTCCTGGTGACCCTGATTGTGGATTATGGCCGAAGATATCCGGCTACTTTGAGCAGGCCGACGGGCCCTACTTCGGTGTCCCGGCCGATGCCGAAGGTTGATCACTTTCTTTTGATTTACATTATAGCTCGTTGTATTTGTTTTTTCTAACTCTTTTGCTTTGCTCTTTGCGTCTGTAGATTTCACCATGAGCCGTAAGCTTTTCATGACCCAAGCCAAAAAGATGGTCGCCAAAGAGATGGAAGCCGCTCAACAAGCCGAGGCGTCCAAAGGTTCTGGTGACGGTTCCAAGTCTCAAGCCGAAGCGGTGAAGAAGGCGGCGGCCCAGAAGAAGAAGAAGAGGCCCACCGAGGGTCAACAAACTTTGACCGAAGCCGGGTTGAAGCCAGCCCAGGGTGCTAAGAGGCCGAAGCAGGGTTTGCCCTCTGGTGATGCCGCTACGGCTGATGCGCAGGCTGCGGCTCAAAAAGAGCAGGTTTCTGATGTCCATGTGATTGAGGACCTGACCCTGAATGAGGCATCGGCTGCCCTTGTCCCTACGTCCCTGATTTCTGGTAAGAATGCCCAGGCAAGCTCCCGGAGCGGCCGTGACTTAGCCTCCGGGTTGTACGAGGTGACGGTCCGGTATCCGACAAAGGGTGGGCTATTCAACGAGAGGGTCTCAGGCCACGATGTCTTGTTCCAAGCCATTCCTGATGAGGACAGGGCGTATCTACGCCGGCAAGGCAAGGAAGTGCGCCTTTTTGATGGAGGGTTGGACTTCGTCGTCCAAGTAAGTATATGATTTTGCACTTAGTTTTTCTCGTTTTGCTTTCCTTTCCTAACTTTTTAATTTGTCCTTTACAGGGTGCCTTGATGCTGATGGAGCAGCACCGTCGGCAGGAGGAGATTGCTCGCCTTCGGGAGACTGAGAAAAAGGCTGCCTCGGCCGATGAGGCCTTGGCTTCCCTGGAGCTTCTCCGATCCGAGGTCGGCTCCCTTAAAGAGAAGGCCGATGCGGCTGAGAGCAGGGCCGTTGCAGCTGAGGCCAAATTGGAGGGGGAGGCCGTAGCCCGCCGGTTGGCAGAAGATAAGGCGAAGAAGGCCGAGGAGCTGAAGGCCGAAGCGGAGAGGGCTGCCGAGAAGGCTGTTGATCTGTTCATGGCCGAGGGGTGGAAGGCCGATGAACATCGCCAGTTCTGCTTTCAGGTGGTGGCCGATCGCTTCCAAACTTGGTCGCAAGAGGACCCGGCTGGTCAAGCTTTTTGGAAGCAAGAGATGGAGGTCTTCTATGACCTTGGGCAACGGCGTATGCAAATGCTCATTTACCGGAGGCTTCGCCGGCGTGTCAAGAATCTGAGGCCCCAGGGTATCGGCCTTCCCAGACTGATGAAGGACCCTGAGGAGGAGTTGAAGCTTCCATTGGCCGAAAGGCAGCGCCCCATTCTGAGCTCCGATGAGGAAAAAGAGCCATGGACCGAAAGTGACGACTATCTCTTCCGGACTTCAGCTAAGTCAAAAACCGCCGAGGACGACGAAGATGACGCCGACAGTGGGGCTGTTGATGGGGGCCAGGGGCAGGCTGGAGATGTAGCTTAGTGTTCTTTTTTCTCTTTTTTGTCTCAGACGTAGCGTCTGGTAGATTAGTATTGGCCGAAGCGCCCCCCTGATGTACTTGATATCTGAAATTAATGAACTCTTTTGCCTTTGAATGAATGTGTTGCTTGCTTCGTCTTCTCTTTTATGTTTGGTATTTGGTTTGGTGGTGTCGCGTCGTCTGAGTGACATTGCTTCGCAAGTTTTTACCTTGGCGAATTTGCCAAGTTTGAGACGATGCGTTCCATCGTTTCCTTTGTGTTGATGTGGGGGCACCCTCGCCTTACTGGTATGTGTGTGAGGACGTTGCGCGTGTTCCCTGCATCTGATGTTAGGGACGATGCGCCCCTTCGTCGGAACTGTTGTGTTTAGAATATGTGTTTCAAAAATTTACCAAGTGTTGAAACTTTCCTTGGCGCGGCGCTACGTCCCTTGCGTCTTAGGTAAGGCATGGCCCCAAAGTTCTGAAATCTTTCTAAGTGCCAAGAGTTTATCTTGTGACATCCGTCTGCTGAGACGTAGCGGTCCTCTTTCCATTTGTTATCACCGGGGACGCCGTACCTCGTCAACCCTTGGTGTGCTGCTTTCGTTTTGGTGTGTTGAGGACGAAGCGATACCTAGATAAGGGCTGGTAGCGCCTCGGCTTTCTTTGAATGTGACTTTGAAAATTTTTCAGTGTCAAATTTGACTTGATGGTGTTCTGCCTCAGTTCGCCGTTTGGGATTTGTTACTTGGAGACGATGCGCTCCTGTTGCCGAAACCGGAGCGATTCCCTCTTATGAAGCTGTGGTTGAGGCCGAAGCGTGCCCCTCGGATTCATGTTAGGTGAAAACCTGATATGTACTTAGCTGATTTTGAGGCTTTGGTTTTGTGGGGATTTTATTATTTTTTTTTTTGCTCGAGGCCGGCGAGTGCGCGGTCCGTCGGCTTCCCTCTTTTTTTTTTTTTTTTTTTTTTTTTTTTAGGTGGCCGAAGGGTTACTGTCCCTTCGTCCATGTGTGGTAGTTTGTCCGCTACGCTTTTCGCGTGGATTAGTGCGAGGTAGTAAATACGCCCTCGGCTTGGTGTGTCAGTGGCATCTTTTTTGGCCTTTCCACGTCTATCGTCGACGAGGGACCGGACTAGGCATCGTCTTTTGACGGCCGCCCTTTGTGGTCCTGAGCGAAATTTTACTGACGGGTGGAGTTTTTGTAACCTCGGCCTTAATTCAGGCTTGTCGTCCTGCGGTTTCCGCGCGGACGACGCGATATGCTTCTCCGTTTGAAGACGTCGGACCATGCACACAGGTCCTTCGTCCTGCGTATCGCCGGCCGATTTGGGTGTTTCACCGCTTGTGCCGATACGATATTTAGGTGCGTTGTCTATGCAACGGCTTTGCAGGCGCGTTGTGGATCGCAACGGCCTTAGGTGCGTTGTGTATTGCAACGGCTTTGGGTGCGTCGTTTATTGCGACGGCTTTAGGTGCGTCGTTTATTGCGACGGCTTTAGGTGCGTCGTTTATTGCGACGGCTTTAGGTGCGTCGTTTATTGCGACGGCTTTAGGTCGCATCGGTCCCGGGTGTTTGCACCGCTTAGGCCGATGCGGTCCTTGGGTTTCCCTTTGCTCAAATCTTAAAAGATTGGATGAAACATCATTTTATTCAACAAGTGGCGCTAGGCCGAGGGTGTTTTATTCAACCAATAAGCCGAGGGGTGGGGGACGTTGCCCGCTTCACCACTTCTCGAGTCATTGGTAAAATTTCACCAGGTGGTGTACATTCCACAATCGTGGTACATCTGACCCGTTAGGGTTCTTTAGTCTATAGGTGACGGCTTTGATGACGGCGCTGATGATGTAGGGCCCTTCATATTTGACGGCGAGCTTTCCTCCTTCCGTCGGCTTGCTTGCTTCCCTTCGGCGGAGGACGTAGTCCCCCACTTGGAATTCGCGAGAGCGTACCTTGGCGTCATAGTAGGATTTGACTTGGCGTCTGTAGTTTTCTGCCCGAAGGTAAGCCATCTCCCGTCTTTCGTCAATGAGGTGCAAGTCAATCTTCATGGCTTCTTCATTGGCTTTGGGGTCGTATTGTGTGACCCGTCGGCTGGGGAGCGTCACTTCAGTGGGAGCCTTGGCTTCGAAGCCGTAGCACAAGGAGAATGGTGTCTCCCCGGTGGCCCTCCTCGGCGTTGTGCGGTATGACCATAGGACGTTGGGGAGCTCGTCGACCCAACTTCCGCCTTCTTCCTCGAGTTTCTTCTTTAGCCCCTCCAAGATGGTTCTGTTGGCGTTCTCGACTTGCCCGTTGGCCTGGGGGTAGGCGACGGAGGAGAAACGGTGCTTGATACCCCATTCTTGGAGGAGGCTTTGGAACGGCTCGGCCTCAAACTGGGTGCCGTTGTCTGATATGATCTCCTGAGGCACGCCGAAGCGGGTGAGGATGTTCTTGTAGACGAACTTTCGACACCGCGCTCCGGTGATGCTTGCAAGTGGTTCGGCCTCGACCCATTTGGTGAAGTAATTGATGGCGACGATGATGTATCTGTTGTTGCCCGCGGCTCTTGGTAGCGGGCCGACGAGGTCAATGCCCCATCTGGAGAATGGGATGGCAGTGCTGACCGGGGCGTAGTTGACGGCCGGTCGGCCAGGTGCTCTTTGATAGTGTTGGCATGCGCTGCATTTGCGGGCGACCTCAGCACAATCGCGCGCCATTGTCGGCCAGAAGTAGCCTTGGACGACGAGCCGGCGCGACATGCTGAAGGGCCCCTGATGTGATGAACAGACGCCGCAGTGGACTTCTTCCATGGCCACTTCGGCCTCATTCTGGTGTAGGCACCGGAGCAGGGTGCCGTTGTATGACCTTTTGTAAAGCTTGTCACCCTCAATGACGTAGCTTGGCGCCCTAAGTTTGGCGAGTTTGGCTCTCTCCTCGTCTTCGGGTAGTGTGCCGGAGGTGATGTAGGTTGCGATATCAGTGATCCAATCCTCCGGCTGGTGTTGGACGGAGAGTATAGGGCTAGCATGAATGCTTGACATGCTCAACTCCTCCACCTTAGCTATCTTGGAGATGTGCTCAGGGGTGTCGGAGCTGAGTTTGGAGAGTATGTCGGCCTCGGCGTTCTCCGCCCTTGGGATCTGGGTGATCTCATAGGTATCGAACGCCTTGAGCAATTCCGCAGCGGCCTCCTTGTATTGCTTCATCCTCCCTTCTTTGGCCTCGTAGGAACCCTCCATCTGGCTCACTACGAGTTTGGAGTCGCATTTGATTCTGACGTGGCGTGCTTTGAGGCCAGCGGCTAGTCTGAGACCGCTGAGGAGCGCTTCGTACTCAGCCTCATTGTTGGACACCTTGAAGTTGAAGCGGATGGCATAGTATGCTCTGAAACCTTCCGGGGAGATGAGGACGACGCCACCCCCACAAGCTTTGGTGGCCGAGGACCCGTCCGTGTAGAGGGTCCAGGTTTCGTCCGGTTCAGCTCCTGCGGTGGTAACGGCCGTCTCCCTTGCCGTGCACTCGGTGAAGAAATCAGCTAAGGCTTGCCCTTTGATGGATGGCCTCGGCTTGATCTCAATCTGGTACTGGCTCAAGAATATTGCCCACTTGATCATCCTTGGAGAGCTGGTTGGGCTCCTCATGAGGGCTCCCAACGGCTGATGCGTGAGGACGTGGACGGGGTGAGCTTGAAAATAGTGGCCCAGCTTCTTCACTGTGTGGACGATGGCCAGCACCGTCTTCTCAATAGGGGAGTACCTGAGCTCGGCCTCTTGCAACGTCTTGCTGACGTAGAATATTGCTTTTTGCACCCCGTCGTCCTCCCTGATGAGTACGGAGCTGACGGCCGACGTGCTCCCTCCCAAGTAAAGGAAGAGAGTCTCGCCGGGCTGGGGCTTGGATAGGACGGGTGGGGGGGCGAGATATTGCTTCAGTTCCTCGAAGGCCTGTTGGCACTCCGCCGTCCATTTGAAGCTGGTGGCCTTCCTCATTATTTGGAAGAAAGGGAGTGACTTCTCCGCGGATTTTGAGAGAAAACGGTTCAGGGCCGCGAGGCGTCCCGTCAGCCGTTGCACTTCTTTGATGTTGCGGGGCGGCTCCATATTGATGATGGCTTGTATCTTCTCTGGGTTTACCTCGATGCCCCTTCGGCTGACCAGGTACCCCAGGAATTTACCTCCCTGGACGCCGAAGGTGCACTTCTTCGGGTTGAGCCGGAGGTTGTACCTCTTCATGATTTCAAAGATGCCCCGGAGGTCGTCGGCATGGGTTGTGGATTGTTTGCTCTTGACGATCATATCGTCGACGTATGCTTCCATCGTCCGACCTAAGACTGCTCTAAAAATCCGGGCTACCATCCTTGTGTAGGTGGCGCCGGAGTTTTTGAGCCCAAAGGCCATGACGAGGTAGCAAAAAATTCCTTCAGGGGTCATAAAAGCAGTCTTCTCCGCGTCATCTTCGTGCATGGATATCTGGTGGTACCCTCTGAACGCGTCGAGGAACGACATCAACTCGCACCCCGCCGTCTCATCCACCAACTGATCAATGTTGGGGAGAGGGAATGGGTCCATTGGGCACGCCTTGTTCAAGTCAGTGTAATCAACACACATTCTGAACGTAGGCGGCTTTGGGGCGAGGACGACGTTCGCCAACCACGTGGGGTACTTCACCTCTTTTATGTGTTTGATGCTGAGCAGCATGGCCACCTCGGTCTTGACAAATTCCCTCCTGTCGGCTGAGAGGTAGCGCTTCTTCTGTTTGATGGGGGAGGAGGCCGGGTTCACTGATAGCCGATGTGTGATTACCTTCGGGCTGATGCCCGGCATGTCCTCTGGTCCCCATGCAAAGACGATGGCGTACGTTCTCAGGACAGAGAGGATGTCCCTTCGGATATCTTGGGGGAGCTGGGTCCCGATCTTCAGCGTGCGTTCCGGTCGAGAGACGTCCAACGGAACCTCTTCCACGTCCCCGACCGGTTCGGCCCTTGGTGTGTCTTCTTCGGCCGAGGCGGTGGTGATAGTGTCTATCCGCTCCTCGGCCTCATTGATCTTCCTTGTGAGCTTGAGGTAGCAGGCCCTGGCTATCTTCTGGTTTCCCCTGGCGTAGCCGACGCCGTCCTTGGTGGGGAACTTGAGGCATAGATGTCTCATGGAGATGATGGCCTCAAGGTCCTCCAAGGCCGGTCGTCCCCAAATCATGTTATGGGCGCTGTCCAGGTTGACGACCACGAACTCCATGTCAATCTTTGCCTGACAGGTACCGTCACCGACCACAACGGGAAGCACTATCGTGCCCTCGGCGTCGATAGAGTCCCCGGTGAAGCCGGATAACGGAGTCCGTATCGGCCGGAGCTCGGACTTCTTCAGTTTCAATTGTCTGAAGGTGTCAACGTACATCACATTGACAGAGCTGCCAGTATCGATGTAGTTGCGGTGGATGATGTTGTTGCCAATCTCGCATTTGACGACGAGGGCGTCCCTGTGGGGCAAGGGGCCGAAGGGGAGGTCCTTGTCGGTGAAAGTGATGGCTTCCACGTGCCGCCGCTTCGGCTGAGGGGGGGCGTGGGTCACCTCACCAACGTATAGGGACTGAGCCCATTTTTTCCGTTGGGTAGCCGAGTCCCCCCCTGTATTTCCGCCGACGATGATGTGAATGTGATGTTTCTTCTGGCGGGGCTCTTCTTCGTCCTCATCTTCACTGAGGGCGCCGATCTCCCTCTTTTTCCCGGAGGATCCTTCCCCCCTTTTGCCAGGGTTAACCCAAGTGTTACTCTTGGGGGCACCCTTGACAAATTGGGAAAGTTCCCCCTGTCGGACGAGGCCGTCGATGTGCCTCTTCAAGGTGGTGCAATCCTCGGTCTTGTGGGATGTCTGGCGGTGGTACTTGCAGTATGTCCCTCCTTTGTGGACCGCAAATATCTCCTCCTCTGACCTGGGATCCTTCACAATGAGGCCCTGCGCCTCGGCGTGGTCAAGGATGACGCTCACCGGGTGGGTGAGGGGGATGCGTTGTGCTTCCAGCTTTGGACGCCATGAACGATCCTCTCTTCGCTGTCCGCCTTGCTCCTGGTGTGCCTTCTTTGGCTGGTGTTGTCCCTTGTTGGCCGGCGGGTGGTGGGGGTTGGACGAGGAGTCCTTCTTCTGTTGCTTCTCCCCACCCTTCTTCTGGTTCAGGAGATCGTCGGCATCAGCGTGCCTGTCTCCGCGTCGGAGCGCCGCGAGGTATGACCGCGGCGGCTCCGTGAACAAGCTCCGGGCGAAGTGGCTCGGCCGAAGTGCTCCACGGAGGAAAGCCAGGAGGGTGCTCTCATCGGCTCCTTCGCATTCGTCCGCCTCCCTCGTCCAGCGATCGAGGAAGGCTCGGAGCGTCTCCTCCGATTGTTGCTTGATGGTCAGGAGATGAGCGAAATGCTTCTTCGCGCGCTTCCTCCCGGCAAAGTGGGTGAGGAAGCGTTGAGCAAGATCCTGCCATGAGTCGATGCTCCCCTCCGGAAGGTTGTTGAACCAATTGTACGCTGGTCCTTCCAAGGTGGATAGGAACCAGCGACACATGTACTCCTCCGAAGCGTTGGTCATCATCATATTGTTCTGATAACGGGTGAAGTGCTCCTGGGGATCAGTGCGGCCGTCATATGGCTTGATCGGGTTCCCCTTATACTTCTCCGGGATGGGAGCGGAGAGCACCCTCGCAGAGAAGGGGGTTCTGGTCCCTTTCCAGAGCACTGGCTTTGTTCAAGAGCGCGTCGTAGTTGGGATGCTGGGATATGTGGGCCGATGCGCGCCCTGCGGCCTCTCGGGCCTCCATATCTGCGAGGCGCTTCTCCAGGCGGGCGATGATCTCGTCCCTCGGGTCCGTGTTGGCCGCAGCGCCACCCAGCGGGGTCTGGATCCGGGCCGCGTGGGCCAGGTTGATCTGATGACGCGCATCATCATCATTCAGTTTTCCCTTTCCTTTGTCTTGTCGGGGCCGATCCGTTGTCCGGGAGACGGACCCGAAGCTTTCCTTTGGCGACCCCGGCTCGCGGCCACCCAACCGACCCGCCACCCCTCCCGTAGGTACCCGACGGCTCGCGATGTCACCCAGCCTGTTGAAGGCTGAGATTTTACCGCGAGGTTGGGCCGGTGTATCCCGGGTAGGTGAGGCAGTGTGGGAATGGGTGTCCACGACGAGGACGTCCTCGTTGTCACCGAAGAAGGTGACACCTTGCGGACGAGGTGGCGGTGGTGGCACCGTTGCGACCTCTCCAGTTGCCGGAGTGTTGTTCTCCCCTGTCTTTGCGACGAGGGCGCTGACGACGTTGGGGTCCTGGAGAATGCTTGCGACGATGGCCGATAGTGCGGCCGGGTTGATCTGGGGGGCAGCAGGGTGAGAAGCCTCCTGGCCCAAAGCACGATCAGCATTGCGCCTGTCCTCGAGCCCGATGCGGGCGTCTGGGGCAGTCTTGTTGAGCTGGACGCGAAGGTCGGTCGCTGCGCGCTCGACCTCCTGAGCGTCCTCATCTTGGATGATAGGATCATTGGGGACGTTGTCAGCAACGTTTCCCTGCCCTTCCTGGTTCAGTGGGGCATTCCTACCGGTGTTCTTTGACCTGGTTCTTGTCATTCTGTTGCGTCTAGTAGCGACGAGGGGTACTTGTTGGTCCCGTTTAATATGGTAATCAGTCTAGAGGGGGGGGGTGAATAGACTGATTGGTTTTTCAAATTTTCTCTAAGTCCAAAGTGACTTATCAGAGAAGGTCTGATTCTGGTGACAGAGAAAGGCTGGTTCTGATATCAGAACTGGCCTTGGCAGCGGATTCTGATCTGTCCGGGTAGCCTCAGAAACACTAAGGCAAATGCCTTTCTGATAACTCTGAAAACAAGATCTGCTGAACACAGATTCCAAGTCTTAGAGTTAACAGTTAATATCCTAAGTGTAGAAATGAAAATTGCAGTAAAGTAAATGACACCGGATATTTTTATAGTGGTTCAAGGAACAACTCGTTCCTCTAGTCCACTGTTCCACTAGCTTTGAAGTAGATCGGTTACAAAGCTTAGTTCCTAGCACTTAAGAAGTTCTCCACGCCTTCTTCAAGCCTAGCTGCCACCCAGGATGCAGTTCCACGTCCTGATGGCTGGTCCTTTCACTCAGCTTCCCGGAAGTATCACCACTTCACTACTGCAGTTACTTGGACGCCCTTCTTTTCAGAAGATCCTTTGAAAAACAGAGTTTTTCCTCCAACTTGCTTCGTTACAAATGATGTTTGATGAAGTTCTTGAAGAGTTGAAGAACAGGATGAACTTTGCTCGTTTGTTGGGGATGAGAGATTTGGAGTTTGAATCTTCCAACGTAAGCTTGTCTTGTTGAAGATTGTAGAATTTGAGTCTCAAGAGAGCTTGAATTATGATGACCAAAAGTTGTAACAAAGTTGCAAAGTTGTATTCCTGTATCTTCAGTGTGTAGCTTATATACTGGAGTAGTCTGCCCGTTGGAGGAGGAGACAACTGCATTAAATGCGCGTACTGTTGACTTGACCGCCGTTTTGGAAGGTTTCTATTTTTATAATATATCTTCCCGGATTCCGTGGTCAATCATTTGCAATCAATCCTTCAGCGTATCAGGCTCATTTATTGTGCATTAAATGCTTTCCTTTCATGCACAGTCTTCTAGCCGTTGGATGTTTTACCCGTTGGATTCATAGCTGTTGGATGTTGCTTGAAATCTTCTAAGTGTTAGTCGGGCTCTGATCAGGCTCTTCTGATGTGTCGGATTCTGATGGCTTTCTGATGAGTTGAGTTCAGATGGATTTCTGATCTCTGACTCTGATAGGTCCGCTGATGCGTACCTCTGATCTGTAACTCTCATTGGTTATCAGATGTCCAAATTTATCAGCAATTCTCGTGGTGCAACTCTGATGAACTTCTGATAAGAGAACTCTGATGGAGCAGTTCTCATAGATCAAGTCTGGTCGAGCAGTTCTGATGCACTTCTGATCTAATCCAAAATAGAGCAACTCTGACCGTCGACTACACTAATATTTACACATGAAAATTCTAATACATAAAATCTAATTGGGGGTATTCTAACTTTCTAATCCTATAGCATCATCAAAATCTAATTACATTTATTCCTTACAATTTCCCCCTTTTTGATGATGCCAAAACCCTTAAACTATTTCCAGAGAAGTGCCTTACACCATGAAGGAAAATAAGTTAAAAAATAAACTTTCATTTAGAATCTTGGTGGGCACTTAGCATAGGAAAATAGTAAGAGTAGGATACAATCAATCAAATAAGGAATAACACAAGATATCAGAGCATAAATAATAAGAATGCAAAAATTTGAAATTGCCATGCAAAATAGAGGCAAGCTGGTTATCTTATTGATGAAAAAAATTGAAAGCAACAAGAGAAGAGAGTTAGGAATCTTCCTCTTCTAGTTGAACTTCTGCATCGTCAATCTTCTTCAGAAGAGCATTTACCTTTGTTCTGATGGAGGCCAAGTTCCTTGGGTTCTGACACTCATTCCAATGAGGTTCAAGTTTGCAATCTAGGTAGTTTCTGATGGCTTCTGAGATGTCCTTGCCAGGGATCACTTTCAATCGCCACCAAGCCTCTGCTTCTTGCATTGACCCGCCATGATTTATGATAATCGTCCCATCCTTATCTAGGATCAGATTTTCCTTCTGATAGGAGGTCATGTGTTTCTTCATTTCTTGAAACTGGGCAGCATCAGGTTTGGCTAGATCACTTTTAAGCCATTGAGCAAGAGTGAAAGTGGAGGCTATCTTCTTTCCTTTCTTGGGACGAGGGGGAGTAGGTCTTTGGATACCAGCAGCAATCTGCTTCTGCCTGGCTCTCTCAAAGTAAATAGCAGGATCAGGGGTACCAGAGATGGGAGTCAGAGCTCTGATGCTTGATCCTTCTGTTCCTTCTGCAGCTCTGATAGGTTTCTCATCTTCCCCCTTTTTGGCATCAGCAAGATCACCAAGCAGGAGTTGAACCTTAGAGAATTCAGTTGCTTGACTTTCTTTCAGTGCTTCAAGGGTCCCTGGCAGAGTCCCAGTAACAGATGCCAGACCCTCAATGATTTCCTTCTGTTTATCTACAGCAGTCTGAATATCTTTAGTAGTGGCTTCAAGGAGAGTCAGCTTGTGATCTCTGTCCTTGCCACTATTTATCAGCTTGATGTCAAATTCCTTCAGGGTTTTGCAGATATCCTCTACATCTGTTAGTTGCTCAGCATGCTTATCAGAGGACCATTGGAGATCATCAATGGAATCAGAGATGCCTTTGATTGCTTTGTCCTGCTCTTCAAGGGCCTTAGAGTGATGAAATAGGACAGCGTTGATTCCATCCACTTCCTTAGTGATGTTGCTCAGGTTTTCTGCAGTTTTATCCTTGTGGACTTCAAAGGCTGTGGCAATGATGCCTACATGCTTCAGTAGCATATTGATGCCTTTGGTGAGATGTTCACTGACTCTGGTGAGATGGGCATCCGTCTCATACTCAGTATCCGGAATCTTTTCCATTCCTTTGGCGATTTGATGTCCAACCTGCTCTATATTTGCCATAAAGGATGGTGCAGGAGCATTTCCTTGGTCAAGAGCGAGGACTTGCTCTGAAGGAGGAGAAGATTGTTGGGGACGAGCTGGTGTAGAGTTCTGAGAATTAGGTTGCTGGTGAGGAGAAGTCTGATGAGATGCAGTGGCTTTCTGATGTTGTGGAGAGGGAGGGGGTGAAGGGGATCGGTTTCTGATGGGGGTGAGGAGTTTGCAGGGTGAAGGTTGTTTGGGTGAGGGCTTCTTAGGTGAAGGGGTTGGGGTTTTGTGAGGAGAGGGGGATTTCTGATGGATTGGAGATGGTGTTTTCTTTGGTGATGGAGTGGGTGAATGTGATGGAGGTTGAGGTGAAGGTGGAGGAGTGTAGTCAGGTGTTGTGGGTGTGGGGGATGGAGATTTGGGAGGGGAGGTATGGGGCTCTGGTGTGATTTGAAGAGGTGGAGAAGGAGAGTTAGGAAGTACCTCAAGAACTGTTTCTTCAGTCTGTGAGGCTCTCCATTCTCTGATCAGATTCATCATTGTCAGAGCTAAATTATTGACAGAAGATGGTTCTCCATGGAAGTGAGAGAGATAAGGATACTTTCTCAGCGATTCCTTCCTCTTCTTTTCGATGAGCCATTCTTCAAAGATGGGAATTTCATGCTCAGATAGAGGCTTGATATGCTCCTCTGGTGAGCTGGATATCAGAATAGCCTTGCCTTTGTAGTTGGCTTTCTTCTTCTCTAGAATAGCTTCTAGAAATTCAATGTCAAAGCATTGTGAGACATCATCTGTTCCCACCCACTTGAGGACTTCAACTTCCTCAGCTTCATAGTAGGGGAAGAATTGAAGAATCTTCTGAAGAGGACCCATTCTCCATTCTCTCCAAGCAAGTACACGCTCAAACTGCTTATCCAGAGCTGTATGAAACTCTGTGGCAGGTTCTCTGATAGGGGATGCTTGATGAACTTCCGATGGAGTCATCAGAGGCATGTCTGGTAGGGATGAGAGATGGGACTCTGGTTTAGGTTCCCCCTGAGTGTCCGACTTCTGATGAGAGGTGCTTTCTTTCTTCTTCTTCCTTTGCATGTGATCAGAAGCAGAGTCATCAGAGTCACTTCTGATGGTTGCTCTTCTTCTCCTCTTTTGCTTTTGCTTCTTTGGAGGAGAGATTTTAGGAGCCAAATCTGATCCTTCCTTTTCTGATGCATCCTCCTCTGATGCAATCCTTTTAGAAGAGGTAATGTTAGAACTCTGAGTATGCTTCTTCTTAGGATTTTGAACAGGCTTTTCCTTAGGCTGCTCAGAGGTGGTTGCAGCCCTTTTAGTGACCTTTGTGAGGGTAGCCTTAGGTTTTTCAGTCATTTTTTCCCTGTTCTGCTCATGCTTGCTAGTTTTCTTTAGTTCTGCAGCAATTGCCACATGCATTTTAGGAGATGCAGTGAGGAAGATTGTCTTCATGTGGTTGGCTGGAGCAGATCCACGGAGTTCAATCTGGGCGTTAGTGATGAGTCTGGAGATGAGAAGTCCATGGCCCATCTTAGTAGAGAATTTCCCAGTCTCAGCATCCTTCTTCTCAATGCATTCAGAAATAGATTTGAAAAGAACTTGACCCCAGTTGATATTCATGCCACGATGAACTGCATAGATAGCTTTGGCATTTGCATTGTTCATCTGGTCAGTTGAACCGGTTTTGCACCACAGACACCTGTGCATGATGCTCATTAGTCGCTCATAGTCCTTCTTGAGCTGGTTCTTCTTCATGTACAGCCTATCTATTCCAGTTGCATCATCCCGGCAGTAGGTCTGCACAAATGTGGTGACTGAGATGTCCACATCATCAAGTTCAATGAGATTGGGGGTGTCCTCATCCTGAGAGTCCAGTTGAATGTTGAAGAACTCGTTAAGGGCAGTAGCATCTATCTTCAGGTCCTTGCCCTGAACCTGGGAGAATATGGCGTTGTTGGAGATGTAGGCGTTGAGGTAGAACTCAGCCACATCCAGATTGCTGAAGTGCACATAGGGGTGAGCTACAATCTTTGTTAGCTGAGAATCATTCATCCCTTCAATGATTCTCCACATGATTTTGCTGTTCTCGGCTAGCAGCGGCAGAGATGACATGTCAACTTTCATGCCGGTGACGATATTGGCCATTAGGGACTTGGCTTCAGTTTCAGAAAGATCAGTGATGTTGATGAACTTCATTTTGAGTAGGGATTGAGGAATTATTTTTGAGATATTGAAGGTTTGAGAGTTCTGAGAGCTTGAAGACGAAGAGAGATGAGATGCAATGGCGGTTTAGGTTTACAGACTGAGTATATATGAGTTCGGGTTAGTGGACGTTTGATATAATTTGCGGTTTCGAGGTCGCATTTAATAGAATGTGGGCGGAAAGCCGTTTTCCAAAAATGGTAATAACTACCGGGGGTATAAAGGTAAAACCCAGTTTATTGAATAGCCTCGCCCGAAATTTAGAGAATTTTGCTAAGTCCACAGCCACTCTGATAAATAACAGCCCTTGTATCAGAGATAGAGAAGTTCTGATACGAGGATCTCTGATGAATACCAAGTCTGATCCTTCCTGCAACTCTGACTTTTGCAAGTCTGATCCTTCTCAATTCTGATTCAAGCTTCTGATGGATAAGGGCTTAGGTATCAGAGATGGGATGTTCTGATGAATCCACATCTGATACTTCTGCAACTCTGATTCATGTAACTCTGGGAAGATCATCCATCATTCCCAGTTCTTCCCTTAGCTTGTTAAACCTTGCCTCTGAGAGAGGTTTGGTTAGGATATCTGCAAGTTGATCTTCAGTTGGTACATGCTCAATTGAGATGTGCTTCTTCTCCACATGATCTCTGATGAAGTGATGTCTGATCTCGATATGCTTTGTCCTTGAATGCAACACAGGATTCTGAGTGATGGCAATGGCACTTGTGTTATCACACAACAGCTTGATCTCCTTTGCTTGCACTCCATAATCCTTGAGTTGTTGCTTCATCCAGAGTAATTGAGCACAGCAACTTCCAGCAGCAATATACTCAGCTTCAGCAGTGCTGGTTGAGATTGAATTCTGCTTCTTGCTAAACCAGGAGACAAGTCTCCCTCCTAGCAATTGACAGTGACCAGAAGTGCTCTTCCTGTCCAATCTACAACCTGCAAAATCTGAATCAGAATAACCAATTAGTTCAAAATTACCTTCCTTGGGATACCATAGTCCTGCATTTGGATTTCCTTTGATATATCTGATAATCTTCTTAGCAGCAACTAGATGGCTCTCCTTGGGCTTTGATTGGTATCTGGCACAGATTCCTACTGCAAAAGCTATGTCTGGTCTGCTTGCAGTCAGATAGAGGAGAGATCCAATGATTCCTCTATAAGTTGTTGCATCAACATCCTTCCCTTCATCATCTGGTCCAATTCCTTGAGATGCATTCATAGGAATTTTGACTGAAGATTTTCCATCTACTCCAAACTTCTTGATGAGATCTCTGGTGTACTTTCCTTGGTTGATAAAGATGCCTTCTGGTACTTGTTTGACTTGTAATCCAAGAAAGTAATTGAGTTCTCCCATCATGCTCATTTCAAACTTGTTCTGCATGACTTGAGAGAATTTCTTGCATAATTCTGGATTAGTGCTTCCAAATATAATATCATCAACATAAATTTGCACTAACAGAATATGATTAGCAACAGAAATTTTAAACAAGGTTTTGTCAACCTTTCCTTTAGTAAACCCATGGTTCACTAAGAATAAGGACAATGTGTCATACCAAGCTCTGGGAGCTTGCTTAAGACCATAGAGGGCCTTTCTGAGCTTGTAGACACAAGAAGATTGAGTAGGAATGACAAAACCTGGGGGTTGTTCAACATAAACTTCCTCTTCAAGTTCTCCATTCAGAAATGCACTCTTGACATCCATCTGGTAGACTTTGATGTCCTTGTAGGCAGCATAGGCTAGAAATATCCTGATTGCTTCCAGTCTTGCTACAGGTGCAAAGGTCTCATCAAAATCTATGCCTTCTTCTTGACAGTATCCCTTTGCTACAAGCCTTGCTTTATTCCTTACAATGTTGCCTTCTTCATCTGCTTTGTTCTTGAATACCCATTTGGTTCCAATGACATTCTGATGCTTTGGTCTGGGAACAAGTTTCCACACTTCATTCCTTTCAAACTGTGTCAGCTCTTCTTGCATTGCATTGATCCAATCTGAATCTTCTAGAGCTTCTTCCACACACATTGGTTCCATCTGGGAAATACAGCAGGTGAACATGGCTTCTCTTCTAAATGCAGATCTGGTCCTTATACCACTGGTAACATGACCAATCACTTGATTAGGAGGATGGTCTCTTAACCAAGTTAGATCAGGTTCTGATAGTTGCTGTCTAGGCAACTCTGATGGTTCATCTTCTGATTCTTCATCTTCATCTTTGTCTATCAGAATTGGATTAGTAGTGGGAGTTGAGAATACAGGATTGATGGTGACCTCTTCTGATGGTTCTGAAATCTTGTCTTCAAGATTGATCTTCTGCAGGGTTTCTGATAGTTCTTCTGCAGAGGTGCTGTCATCAAACTTGACATGAATGGATTCTTCAACTTGTATAGTTCTCCTGTTGAGTACTCTATAGGCTTTGCTTGAGCTTGAATAGCCTAAGAATACACCTTCATCAGCTTTTTCTTGAAATACTTTCAGATTCTCCTTTCCATTGTTTAGAATATAGCACTTGCATCCAAACACATGGAAGTAGCTGATGTTTGGCTTTCTTCCTTTCCACAGCTCGTAGGGGGTCTTCTGATGATTCTTGTGGATCATGCTCCTGTTCTGAGTGTAGCATGCAGTGTTGATTGCTTCAGCCCAGTATCTGATGGGCAAACCTGATTCAGCAATCATGGTCCTTGCGGCTTCTTTCAGTGTTCTGTTCCTTCTTTCTGCAGCACCATTTTGTTGGGGTGTTCTGGCTGCAGAGAGTTGATGGAATGTGCCATTCTGATCACAGAAGTCCTTGATCACTTTGTTGACAAACTCAGTTCCTCTGTCAGATCTGATTGTCCTGACCTTCATATTCTTCTCAGTTTGAAGTTGCTTTAGCAGAGATGGCAACTTCTGAAGAGTTTCATTCTTCTTGGTTAGAAACACAGTCCATGTGTATCTTGAGTAGTCATCAACCATAACAAGAGTATATCTTTTTCCACCAACACTGGGAGTTTCAACAGGTCCAAATAAGTCCATGTGGATCAGATTTAGAGGACAAGTAGAAAGATCTCCAGCTATGGGTTTGAATGAGGTCTTCACTTGCTTGCCTTTCTGACAGGCACTGCAGAGGGTCTCCTTCTTGTAAACAATGTCAGGCAGACCATCTACAATGTGTTCCCTTGCCAGTTTGTTGATGGTTTTGAAATTCAGGTGGCTAAGCTTCTTGTGCCAGTCCCAGCTTAGCTTTGAATTGTCTTTGGCTATCAAGCAGGTTCCATCTTTTGCTGTTTGCCAGTCAACAACATAGATGTTTTTCCTTCTTTTGGCTGTAAGAACCACTTCTTTGGTTGTCTCATGCTTGACATAGCATAAGGTCTTGGTGAATTCAACTGTGTAGCCTTTGTCACAGAATTGGCTAGCACTTAGGAGGTTGAACTTCAGACCTTTGACATATGAGACATCTTCAATGATTATCTGGTTCTTGATCAGTTTCCCTCTTCCTTTTGTTTGACCATCCTTGTCATTTCCACCGAAAGTGACTCTGGGTCCATTGATTTTCTGGAACTCTGATAGGCAACTCTTGTCACCTGTCATGTGCCTGGAGCATCCACTGTCAATATACCATTCTTGTTCTGAGATGACTCCAGCACACAGTTCCTGCAAGATTAAAAGAAAGATTTAGGTACCCAAGCAATGTTGGGTCCTGGGGGGTAATGCAGTCTTGGTAGTTGGTACCATTTTGGTCTCATTAACTGAAACCTTGGTGGATGGTACCCATTGTCCACCTGGTAGTCGTAGTAAACAGATGTATGATTCACTTTGGGCAGATGCTTGTGAGGATCATGCTTTCTGTTTGCATACTTTTGCATAGCCTTCTTTGTTGGAAAGAAGTCCCATATACTATCAAGATCAGAAGAGCGCTTAACTTTAGGCTTCTGAGGTTGACCAGACAACCTTTTCTGCCTATAGTTAATCTTCTCTTGATATCTGCTTTTCTGATAGCAGTTTCTGATATTGTTGTCATGAGACTGTCTGATAGGGTTAGGCCTTTGATTATTATTTTTCTGAAGATTTTTCCTTTTGTTATTAGATCTTCTGCCAGGTTCATTAATTTTCAAAACTTGTTTTGGTTTGGCCTTTAGTCTTTGATTCTCTGGTGGGACTTTCTCATGAACAACTTTAGTACCAGAAGTACTAGCATGACATCTGGGGCTCAGAGTCTGTGACACTATGACCTTTTTAGCCTTAGCAACTTTGGTGCTAGGCCTTACAGAAGGCTCACCAGACTCTGGTTCAACATATCCAAGGCCAGGGGTAGAGTTGTGAAAGTCATTGATACCCTTCATAGAAGATTGCATCTTCAGAAGGCTATTGTATCTGACTTCAAGATGTTCAATTTCTCTTATTCTCTTTAGAAGAGACTCATTTTCAGCTTTAAGCTTACTGTTCTCTTCTTTAATAAAGGAATAAGATCCTTGGATAGTCTTGAACTCTTCCCAAAATGATGACATTGGATCATCATTTAAGGCTGTGCCTACCGAAGAAGAAATAGAGTCAGCTGTAGAACATACCTCATCATCAGATTGTGCCATGAGGCAAAGGTCTTCAGTTTCTGCATCCAAGCAGCAGAAAGCTTCATCAGAGTCAGAGTCTGAACTGGACTCTGATTCAGAGAGTGGATCTCTCTCAGCTTGCTCTGAGACGAATGCTCTTCTTCTTCTGTGTTGATCTTCAGGCTTCTTTTCTTCTTCGTGTCCTTGCTTCTTGGACACTCTGGGGTAGGGGCAGTTTGCTTTGAAGTGCCCAGGCTGTCTGCAGTTGTAGCAGAGGTACTCTCCATTGCTTTCAGAAGATTTGGTCTTCTGATGTGGTCTTCTGATGGAAGATGGACTCTTTCCATCTTTCTTCATAAATTTTCTGAATTTTCTGGCAAAGGCAGCCATATATTCATCAGATAGAAGAGTTGAGGGATCAAAGTTTGTAGCCTTAGAAGTGCTGGCAGTAAGAGCAGTTGTGGTTCTCTCATCTGGCACTTCTTCTTTCTCATCATGCATCTCAAACTCATAAGCTTTGAGATCAGATATTAGTTTCTCTGTGGGATAGGTTTTGATGTCCTTGCTTTCTTGGACAGCAATAACCTTCATCTTCCAGACTGGGGGCAGTCCTCTGAGAATCTTCAGGTTGACTTCTTTAACTGTGAGCTCCTTCCCAAGCTCGGATATCTCACTGGTAAGAATCAGAAGTCTGGCATGCATCTCAGCTATGCATTCCTCAGGTAGAAGTTTGAAGTCATCAAACTTCTTCATAGCTATTGTCAGTTTGTTGTCTCTCTCTTGTTCATCACCTGCTCCTATGAGATCAAGTTTGTCCCATATTTCTTTGGCAGTTCGACACTTCTTGATTCTGTT
This sequence comes from Cuscuta epithymum, assembly GCA_945859915.1. Taxonomy (NCBI): domain Eukaryota; kingdom Viridiplantae; phylum Streptophyta; class Magnoliopsida; order Solanales; family Convolvulaceae; genus Cuscuta; species Cuscuta epithymum. Next base: position 2,404,490 of record CAMAPF010000976.1, read on the forward strand.
GAAGTATCTGTTGTCAATGGCTTTGTAGAGGATATCTTTGGCAATATTGTCAAGATTGTACTGTCTCCTCTCTTCCTTTGTCCATTCTGATCTGGCTTTCTCAATCATCTCAGGCTGAGTCCTGTCAATAGTATGCTCAGTATTCACCTTCATAAATTTGGTGAAAGGTCCTTCTTCAAGGCATTCCCACATTTCGTCATGAAGAGCGCAGAGGTGTGCTTTCATTCTGATCTTCCAGTCATCATACTTCTGATCTGAAAACATGAGGTGCTTTGCAAGAGAGTTATCCATAATAACAAATAAATAGAGGCTAAGAACAAGTGGATCTTTGTTCAAGGTGTAACCTAAAAGATTACAAGAACAAGGAAGCTCTGATACCACTTGTTGGTCCCGTTTAATATGGTAATCAGTCTAGAGGGGGGGGGGTGAATAGACTGATTGGTTTTTCAAATTTTCTCTAAGTCCAAAGTGACTTATCAGAGAAGGTCTGATTCTGGTGACAGAGAAAGGCTGGTTCTGATATCAGAACTGGCCTTTGCAGCGGATTCTGATCTGTCCGGGTAGCCTCAGAAACACTAAGGCAAATGCCTTTCTGATAACTCTGAAAACAAGATCTGCTGAACACAGATTCCAAGTCTTAGAGTGTTAACAGTTAATATCCTAAGTGTAGAAATGAAAATTGCAGTAAAGTAAATGACACCGGATATTTTTATAGTGGTTCAAGGAACAACTCGTTCCTCTAGTCCACTGTTCCACTAGCTTTGAAGTAGATCGGTTACAAAGCTTAGTTCCTAGCACTTAAGAAGTTCTCCACGCCTTCTTCAAGCCTAGCTGCCACCCAGGATGCAGTTCCACGTCCTGATGGCTGGTCCTTTCACTCAGCTTCCCGGAAGTATCACCACTTCACTACTGCAGTTACTTGGACGCCCTTCTTTTCAGAAGATCCTTTGAAAAACAGAGTTTTTCCTCCAACTTGCTTCGTTACAAATGATGTTTGATGAAGTTCTTGAAGAGTTGAAGAACAGGATGAACTTTGCTCGTTTGTTGGGGATGAGAGATTTGGAGTTTGAATCTTCCAACGTAAGCTTGTCTTGTTGAAGATTGTAGAATTTGAGTCTCAAGAGAGCTTGAATTATGATGACCAAAAGTTGTAACAAAGTTGCAAAGTTGTATTCCTGTATCTTCAGTGTGTAGCTTATATACTGGAGTAGTCTGCCCGTTGGAGGAGGAGACAACTGCATTAAATGCGCGTACTGTTGACTTGACCGCCGTTTTGGAAGGTTTCTATTTTTATAATATATCTTCCCGGATTCCGTGGTCAATCATTTGCAATCAATCCTTCAGCGTATCAGGCTCATTTATTGTGCATTAAATGCTTTCCTTTCATGCACAGTCTTTTAGCCGTTGGATGTTTTACCCGTTGGATTCATAGCTGTTGGATGTTGCTTGAAATCTTCTAAGTGTTAGTCGGGCTCTGATCAGGCTCTTCTGATGTGTCGGATTCTGATGGCTTTCTGATGAGTTGAGTTCAGATGGATTTCTGATCTCTGACTCTGATAGGTCCGCTGATGCGTACCTCTGATCTGTAACTCTCATTGGTTATCAGATGTCCAAATTTATCAGCAATTCTCGTGGTGCAACTCTGATGAACTTCTGATAAGAGAACTCTGATGGAGCAGTTCTCATAGATCAAGTCTGGTCGAGCAGTTCTGATGCACTTCTGATCTAATCCAAAATAGAGCAACTCTGACCGTCGACTACACTAATATTTACACATGAAAATTCTAATACATAAAATCTAATTGGGGGTATTCTAACTTTCTAATCCTATAGCATCATCAAAATCTAATTACATTTATTCCTTACAGTACTCACTTGATCTGTTCTAACTCTCAACGAGAGCACCAAATGATAGAGTATTAATTCTAGAGAGAAGTGAGAGCTAGAGAGAGAAAGTGAGTAATTATATTTCTCAACTTGGAAAGAATCCCCTATAATTAGCCCCTTGGGGTCTATTTATAGGTAAAAATGTAGATTTGGGCCCCTAGCCTTGGGCTTAGGAGGCCCATTACAATAATCATGCCTTCTTTGGGCGAATAAGGCCACTAATGGGCTGCGTACAACACTTAGTACGAAAAATAGGAAAATACATTCTGCCCGGACGAAGTCCGGACGATGCGGTCCATGGACGATGCGGTCCATGGACGATGCGGTCCATGGACGACGCGGTCCATGGACGATGCGGTCCATAGAAATCAGGCGATATCTTCTCTCTTGGACGCTACGTGCCTCTGGGCGATGCGGGTGTCCCGCTGGTGTCTTTTGGGCCGTTGAGTATGTGGGCCATGGGGTCCAGGCCCATATACTCTATCACATATTTTTTCAAAGGGGAAAATGTGACACTTATTTTGTAATAATACAAAAAGAAAAATAAGAATGATAAAATGGGACGGAGGGAATACTTGCTTCTTGCGTGAATTTGACAGATCCATTATAGTATACGAAGTATTAACAAATTTAAATAAAATAGCAGTGTTTTGTTGATAATTAGCTTGTTTAAACATTGTTTATTTTGTAGTAAGTTTCAGGAAAATAATGTAGAAATTATTGCCTTATTCAAATTTCAAAGTTCTTTACAATTTTAAAGCATCTGTTCTAGCTTTGTAAGCAACACTTCATGCAATTTCAAGATAACAAGACACTATTAAAATGTGTGATTATTGTTTCCCCACTACACACAAACTCCCTCTTGAACACTCTAATTTTAGTATGAAGAGTAAGTGTATAGAGGAATGTGTCCTCTATATAGTTGATCGTAATATGCCAATAGTTTCAACTATGTTACACAATACGTAAAGCGCCCTCTTATCCATCCTAATACTATTGACACATTTTATATTATCATCCCGAATCATTCTTCTTTTACACATCTAATATCGCAAGTACAATGAGTTGAAAGTCTCTGAACTTTAACGCAACAACATAAGCTCTCATGCACATTGCAATTTCATTTTCCAATTAGTTGTCCATGATCAACACTAACACAAAAAAATATAACTCCATTTAATCATTATGTAATACATCGTTATTTATTTATTTATTTATTTACGGAAAAGCTCTCAATTTGGTCCTCGTACTTTCATGAAAAGTCAAATAGGTCCTCGTACTTTAAAAAAATCAATCAAATCCTCGAACTTTGAAAAAACGTTCAATTGAGTACATTTTGAAAATTACTTGTCATGTCAGCAGGTCACCCGATGATGTGGCGCACACACGGCGTTCGACATGTGCGCCATGTCATCAGCAAATGGCTGACTGGACTTCCCCATGTGTGCCACATCAGTGAAATTATTGTTGATTGGACTCAATTGAACGTTTTTACAAAGTTCGGAAATTTGATTGATCTTTTTAATAGTACGAGGATCTAATTGACTTTTTCATGAAAGTACGAGAACCAAATTGACAGTTTTCCCTTTATTTATTTTTGAGAACTTGTTATTATTACTTCAGACCTTACACCTCATGAGATACTTGTAGACAATTAAACCAAATATTAAGGAATTATTATATTTGGCCAATCAGGGTAGCTTGCAACCCCTCCCCTTTTCCTATTTAAAGGAGGTTTTCCCTCCAATTTGAGGGATCCTCCTCTTCTTCTTCTTCCCTATAGTTACTTCTCTCTCTATAAAAGCTTGAGAGCTTCATGATTCATGAATGGCTTCCAAGGCTAACACTTGAATATTTTATTTGTGAGGAGAGTCTAATGAGAATGAGAGTGGCCTGGTTTGAACATTAGCCCAAAAAGTCCCGTGATTTTCACCATTTCGGGTTTCGAGTTCGTCCATCCTACAGCCGGCTGTACGGTGAGCACCGTATAGCCGGTGGCATTTTTGTAATATGATGTAAAAATTGTGGTTTCTGCTAACTGAGCATTAGTGTATTGTTAATGACCAATAGTTCAATTTTAATGAGTATTAAGAGTCTAATAATGAGCACTATGTTATTACGAGAAAGCTGATATCATAACTATAAAAAACGGTGGCATTTTCGTAATTTCAGTGAAAATCGCAATTTTCGTTAGATGAGTATTAATACACTGTTAATGAGCATTAGACGTGTTTTTACTGAGTATTAAGAGTCGAATAATGCGTATTGGGATATCAACTTCATATATTGTAATTTACTTTCTTTTTCTTATTTTATCTTTTTATAAAAACTCATTAAATTCTATCTATAATCCACTTCTATAAACTTCAACATGTGAATTTAATGTAATAGGATACTTTTGAAATATGCGTTGATATGACAATTTTAAAATGAGCATAGTATCAATATCAAATGAGCATACACAACTTACAAAATGCTCATTGATATGTTCGTTTAGTGAGCAACAAATCTATTCTATTGAGCATTTAAGAATCTAATGATGAGTATCGTGATATCGACTTTACATCTTATAATTCACTTTATTTTTATTATTCCGTAATTTTTAAAATATCTACATTGAACGCATATGAATCAAACGTGTGAATTTAATGCAATATTATACTTTTCAGATATTGATAAATATGACATTTTAAAATGAGCATTAAATTAATACCAAATGAGCATAAATAAATTACGAAATAAGCATAAAAATTTCAAAAAAACGCATTTAAAAACTCTACTATGCTCAAACTTTAATTTTTGTATCTCATTTGAAATATCTAAATGCTCAAATTTTCATTTGTGTACGCTCATTTAAATTTTCAAATATTCTTAAATATGCATTTATGTATGTTCATTTCTTTTATTCATTATGCACATTTATTATAAACACTATACTCATTTTCAAAGTGACAAAATTAATGTTGATAATTATGAAGTTGAAAATATCAAAACACAATATTAAAATTCAAAATTAAAATACAAGTTAGAAAATTGTGGTAGTGGGGTTTGAGAACTTAATATGTGCAGTTTCTTTCCTCTCCAAAGTACGGACGAAGTATTTATTTGGGCAAAGGCCACCCAGTGATTCTCTCTTCAATCGAGCGGCCTCCTCCGTCGTTTCCCAGGAACTCAACAAGCACCACCTTCATCGACTCCCAAACCACAATAAGCCACGAGCAGCACCTTGATATCATCCTCATCAGACCTTTTCCATCGTTTCCACCGAATCGTCTTCAGACCCCTTCCAATTCAACGACTCAAGCCAACATGAAAGAAAGACCGTATAAACTTACCATTGGATTTGTAGATAATTGCAAAAATACCCGGCTGTACGGTGAGCACCGTACAGCCGGCTGTATGGTATAATTTGCGTCGGGTTTCCACGTTAAAATAGCCTGTTCAAATTTACATCCCTTGGGTTGGGTAGTTTTTGAGAATCAGAATTAATTTGTTAAAGTCGGAATTATCTAGTCCTAAAAAATAACAATATGGTCACATCCATTCATCCAACACTACAATAGTCATTTCACTATTGAAGTACCAGCCAGCATCATTTTTTTATTTTTTAGGCAACATGAATAAAGAATCAGTAGCACCATGAACATAGACTCGGTGTTGTTCTATGACCAAGCTTAAATTTTTTATTTGCTGGGAAAAGCTTAAATAGGACCATGAAACATTTTGGACCATGGCAAATGGGGATGAGGAACAAATAGATGAGAAGAGATGGAGTATGTGGGTGGGCATCACAAAGTGGAATCAGAAAAGACTGCCCAATGCCTTGGCTTTGTCCCTCAACACAAACTTTTGTATCTTTCCGGTGGATGTCTTGGGCAAATCCCCAAACACAACCGAGCGAGGGGCCATATAATGAGGCAACCGTTCCCTACAGAAACCAATCAGCTCATTCCCATCAGCTTCGAACCCCTCTTTCAGTTTCACAAAGGCACAGGCCGTCTCTCCCCAATGCCTGTCCGGTCTCCCAACCACTCCCACTTCAAGCACCCCGGGATGACCATACAAAACGGCCTCCACTTCCACGCTGCATATGTTCTCTCCCCCAGATATTATGATGTCCTTAGACCTGTCTTTAACTTGTATATACCCGTCCGGATGTTTTACTCCCAAATCACCACTTCTGAACCACCCACCCCTGAATGCCTCTTCTGTGGCTTTTGGGTCCTTCAGATACCCACACATAACGGTGTTCCCTCTAAACATCACTTCCCCCATGGTCTTGCCGTCCGCCGGAACGCTTTCTGTAGTGGCGGGGTGTCTTACATCGACGTCCCGCAAACCAAAGTGGGCCACCCCTTGTCTTGCTTTCATCTTTTGTCTTTCTTCAGGAGGCAGAGAATCCCACTCCGGCTTCTCCATGCAAAATGTGCTCGGACCGTAAGTCTCGGTCAGCCCATAGATGTGAATCAAACCGAAACCCATCTCTTCCATTTTGGAAAGGAGCTGTGGGGGCGGCGGTGAACCACCCGTCATGACCTTAACGGCGTGGGGGAGCGGTTTCCGGTCGGCTGGTGATGAGTTGACAATCATGTTCAACACAGTCGGTGCGGCTCCCATGTGAGTGACCTTGTGGAGGGCAATGTTGTCAAATATGTCTTTGGGACCGAAACGCCTAAGGCACACGTTGGTGCCACCCAAAGCCGCCATGCCCCAAACCATGTTCCACCCGTTACAGTGGAACATGGGGACCGTCCAAAGATAAGTTGGCATAAAATTCATCTCGTGAACAAACAGGGTGCCAATGGTGTTAAGGTATGCACCTCTATGGTTATAAACAACACCCTTTGGCCTTGATGTCGTGCCAGAAGTGTAGTTGATGCAAATCGGGTCCCACTCATTTCTCGGCCACCGGATCCCGAAACCCGAATCCCCGCTCTCCAAGATTGCCTCGTACTCATGGTGATCGGGCACACGGGAATCGGAAACTGTGCCTTCTCCGGGCTCCATTACCAAAACAAGAAGTGGGGGATTGGTTTTGCTGCCTATTAGAAGATTGACTGCTCCTAGAGCGATCGGGAAAAGTTGACAGTGTACAAAAAGGACCTTAGCTTCTGAATGTGCCAAAAGTGTGGACACCATGGATGAATCAAGGCGAGTGTTTAATGTACAAAGGACTGCTCCAGCCATTGGCACCGCAAAATGCAGCTCTTGCATTGCTGGTACATTAGGTGCCAGTGTGGCAACCTGTACGTAATTTAAAAAAACAGGCATTGAACTAATTAATTAGCTCCAAGAATTCGATCCAATTTGACATAAAAGCATCACAGTACTGATGAATAAGTAATTAATCATGCAGGAATGTATTTGACCCCTCTATCAATTAGTGCAACATTGCAAAACATACAATTCTAAGCTGCTGCTTTTTACAACTAGAAAGCATTTATCCAGAACATGTGTACAGATTTATTTTGTGCTTGGCAGTAAAGAAACATTCTTTGAACCTTTGTGAATAGGAAGTCATTCATCTTGAAGTAGTTTCGTTTTCTTTGTTTATGTAAATAATAACTACATAAAACATTATACCTAATGCGTCCAAAAAAAATCTTGATTTGGACATTCTTTATTCTGTCATGAAAAGGAGTATATATATATGTCTGATTAATTGTACCTACAAAACTAATGTTTCGTGTACCAAGCTAAAAGAAGTGTGTTAACTTTAGTTAAATTAGGATTTTAAAAATGATAGCTTCATTCAACCATGATTCTTTATTTCCTCGGTCTATTTAGACATACAACAACTTTTAAAAAAAAAAAAAAAACACTTTTCCAAGAAGAAACATTTTGCATCAAGAAATCTTAATTAGCAGGTAATTATTTTCTGGCCAGCAAATGGATCCCTAGCTAGAACTTGAGATCAGAAGTTGAAGACTAACACAAAAGAAAACAAAAAACAAGAAAATAGAATCATGCAAAACTTAATGCAGTAGAAAGGTTTTGACCACATCTCCATGAGAAATGCCCAATCGGGTGAGAGCAGAAGCAAGTTTGAGACACCTCCGATGGGTCTGCTCCCATGTGTACTTGACACAACCTGCGTACACGACCGAAGTCCCTTCTGTGTACACATTTGCAGCTCTTTCCAGGAAACTTATGGGCGTCAGAGGAGCATAATTCGCCGAGCACTTGAGCATTGTTTCCGGCGACTCTGCTCGGAAGAGCTGACGAGTGAACCGCAACTTGTCGGGTGGGCTCAGGCCACCCGACAAACACCGGGTCAGCGTCGCCGGGCTCTTGAAGAGGCGATTCATGGAGGAGGAGGCAGGAGGAGGTGTCGGTGATGAAGGTGGAGAGGAAAGACGCCACATATCTGTACGTGCTCTGTGCTGCAACCGACATGGTGCTACACTAGCAACCAAATTATTTCTAGAGAAAAAGTGCAAATAGGCCCATGTACTAACCAAAAAAGGTCAAATAAGCCCTTATTTAAGAGATTCTGTCCGGCCGTCGCCATTTGGAGTGGTTCCCGGTGGAATTTTTTGATGAAAAATTTTGAGCATCTTATTCATGAAGTCTAGTTTACGCATACCAAATTTCAGCTAAAACTTCAATCGGGAAGACATTCAAATAAATTCTTGAAAATAACTGTGCAGTTAGAAGCGCAATTATCTTCAAGAATTCTTTTGAATGCCTTCCCGATTAAAGTTTTAGCTGAAATTTGGTATGAGTAAACTAGACTTGATGAATAAGATGCCCAAAAAATTTCATCAAAAAATTCCACCGGAAACCACCCCAAATGACGACGGCCGGACAGAGCCTCCTAAATAAGGGCTTATTTGACCTTTTTTGGTTAGTACATGGACCTATTTGCACCTTTTCCCTTATTTCTATGTATATGGTACACCACCGGCATGTACCATCCACACCGTACATCCTGTTTTTTTGTAAATAATTGCAACATTAAGGATGATAATTAGAGTGTTTTGCGTTCTCTCCTTTTCTTTTGTCCGTGCGTGTGCGTTCCAGCACCGTCAATAAAATACACTCTGCACATTTTTTTACATATCAATTTAGTAAAACATTAATTAAATTATTATAAGTAATGTTTTCCTTTTAATTTTTTCTCTGATTAATTATAAAATAAAAAAGACACATTTCGATGTAAAAAAAACTAAATTTCATTAATTCTTTTTATTTACGTTTTTTGCTGAGTTATTTCAAACACATTGGAGCATTGGATTCTCTTCTCAACTTTGTGTCTATCCATAACACATTTGATTCCCTTCTCAACTTGTTGTATCTTTTCAAATCACATTGGATTCTCTTTTCACATTGGAACGTTACATTTTTGCGAAAATGATACGTGAATTCGGCCTCAAAAACTCTCCCCAGGTTGATTTATGCCAATGGCACCATCTTCGGATATGGATACCCAAGCGTTGCATAGAGCAACATCCTCAATAACACTCCAATTAGGACCTCTTCTTGATGAAGACATCAGAAAAATTTAGATAGTAAAGAAAATACTATCTACTTTAGTACTAATAAAGTAGAGTCGCTTCAATTGAAATTGATTTGTACTTAAATTGCAATTGAGTACAATTAATGAAATTGCTAATTTTCATATTTTGCCCAAAATTATTCATAATGTAAATTTATTTGGAGCGGATTCTATAATTATATTATTTGTAATCTAAAGTAGTGTAGATAACGATTAATCCGTAACTATTTAAAAAAAAACAGTTAATCCGTAACAACTCCAACTAGATAGTTGTGCATGTGCCATCCTAAAATGTCTCAACATCACATTTAGAAGATAAACTTCATTATCAGATAAATTTTTAATAACTTTTCGAAAAAATACTATAAATTATTCAAAGGATAAACTTCATTATTATTAATAATTATTATTTAATAATAGTAATAATAATAATAATAATAATAATAATAATAATAATAATAATAATAATAGTAATAATAAACACTCAACCCCATCATACATATTCAGATCAGAACGATTCAGATCAGATCATAAGGATGTCAAATCAGATAAAAAAGATTCGGATCAGATCAAAAATATTCAGATGAGTAAGACAAATTTTTGGCACTTTTTATTTCTTAAAACAATTTTTTTAATTTTATGTAAAAAAAATTACTACCTTCGTCCCATTTTATGTGTCTTAATTTGACTTGGCATGAATATTAATGAAGTAGTGGCAAAAGTAAAAGTTATTATTGATGTTTGAGTATAATAAAGCGAAATGATGTGTACGACATATTTCTTTCCAAAAAGAAAAGGAAACACTTATTTTGTGACAACACAAAAGGAAAGTAGGACAGGTAAAATTGGACGAAGGGAGTATTATTTAAATAGTTTTATTTTTTTTATTATTTTTACGAATTGTTATTTTTATTATTTTATTTTGAATTAGAACATTAATAGCTACAAGGGTATATGTGTCCAAGACACACATAATTAGTCTTGTGAAACATAGTTTATTTTTTATCCTAAACAGACCGACTTTTAGTTCTCTATGCATAATTAACTCTTTTATACATAGTGAATATGTTTTGAATTTTTTATATTAGGGCTATAAAAAATCATTTAGTAAAAAAAATATCATTAGCAAGATCTATTTAATGGTGTAACTCGCGTACATTAAGATGTAACTCGAGTACATTTAAATGTAATTCTAGGAAAGTTGAAATGTAAACATCATATACATACATACATACATATATGTAAACAAACAAAAATTCAATGTAAACAATGAAAAATTGATCCCTATTTGCCTAATTACTTTTTGTAAATAGTGATATGAATATGTTTTCTTAATATTAGGGCTATAAAAAATGATGAAGTTAAAAAATCATTTCTTGATCATTAGTATAGCTTATTTCTTGGTGTAACTCACGTACATTAAGATATAACTCATGCATAAACAGTTGTAACTCGCGCATAAGAAAATATAACTTCATATATACTATCAAATATAAACAATGAAGACAAGGAATCTAATTGCTCGATTAATTTACGTAAATAGAGAATATGTTTTGTTTTTAATATTAAGACCATAAAAATGTTTTAAGCAAAATTCATTTTTTTGCCAAAAACATTTGTCTATAAACATAACTCACACATGTGAAAATATAAATCACACATATGAAAACGTTCTCTCATATTTTATAAATATAAATCAAAATAACCAAACTTAATGTCTTAAGAACACTAAAAATGTATAAGAGAGATAAGAAATACGTCGTATATTATAGGGAAAATGTATGAATATAAAAAAATACGGAGTATATTACAAAAAAGTGTATAAATATAAAAAATATTTATTTTGAAGAATAAATAAGTAATTTTTTGTTGTAATTTCAGTTGAAGAAAAAAAAGTTTATGAATAAGGACTAAGACAGAAAAAGAAGTAATTAACTTGTTTTTGAAAGGATGGAAATTTATCACAACATTGTAAAACATACATTCCCGTGTTTCTATATTAAAAAAATCATTTGAAAACATGATAGGATTGATAGCTTTTGATAATTAAAACATTAAAAGTAAAAAATGAAAAAAGAAAAAAAGAAATGAGGGTGGGGGAGTGTGTGTGTTACTGGAGGGAGAGAGTTTTAATAAAGAAACAAATAAAAGTAAAAAAAATGAAGAACGAAACATTCCAGGACGGGGAAGTGCAAGTGTGTGAAATTAAATGATGTTTGTTACCGAAAACTGTACCATATTTGGACAGGCATACCATATGCATGATATGCCGATCATACGGTATAAATTACATGTTTTTATTGATCCACAAGGTTGGCAACCACAAGTTTAGATCATGCAAAAATAGACAATATGAAAATGAAACTACCATAATATAAAGATACTCTAGAGTTTATATATGTGTAAATCATTTATCATCATTTTTTATTTTATTTTGATTACCCTTACTACTTCAATTTCACATCCTCACTATTTTGGAGGGTGATTTTATCCAAAGTACACTGAGTTATAAGAATTTAATAAATTGTTTTGATCATATATTAGCTGAATGTAAGGGTTACAAAAGAAATTGTGTTTTATGTTGGTGTCAACTGTGGAAGGTATTTAGCCACAAGTCATAAACAACGTTTAAATTAAACTTCACTTATTCCACTTAAGTGTCTGAGTTAGATAATAAGGATATTCTCTCCATATCCTATAATTTCATTGATCTTAATAGTTATTTAAGTCATGCATTCCAGCATGAGTACTTAATTGATCTAATCGGTTACATAATGTATTTTTCACTTGAGTTTGTTATAGTCCAAAAATCTGGCAAACAACTTAGAAGGATTACGTTTAGAACTCTAGGACGCAGATAAGAGTTCTTATCTCATTCAATTACAATTTTAGCCAAAAAACATTATTTTACCTAAAATCTACATTCATGAATTGTGGCAATTAGAGCCACAATAGTATCATGTGTTTTGCGGGGAGTAAAGCTACCAAAGTCAAATTCTATCTTTTGAACTATCCTCCAAATCAGTTTGTGTTTGCTATGAGATTTAGTCTTTCAGATGTTTCCGAATTCCGATGGTAAAATATCTACATCAATATTTTCTTTGCAATGAAACACTATATTTTCTTCGTCATTTCAAGCTAAGTGAACGACACGCCACAACGTTTTTTTAGAATAACATTATTGTCATGATTAATGGGAAATATAGATGGTGCATCGAACTACTTTCAGGAAACATGAGTTATTCTGAATAATTTCAGGAAATATATATTATATATTATACTCCTTCCGTAATCTAAAAGGTTGCTACACTTTTCTATTTGGGAATGTATTTAAAATTTTGCGACACGTTTCATTTTTGGTAAGTTTTTTCCTTAAAAATATCCGATTACCTTACTTTTTCTACTTTTTATCTTCTATTTTCTACCTTTTCACTTTCTACTCTAATTTTTCTAAACTATTCATTAACCATACTATTCCCACTTAAATATTGTGTCAAGACCTAATGTAGTGATCTTTTAGACACAGACAGAGGTCACAGACTATGATATTAACAAACATTTCAGTGCTTTGGTCAGTAATGGGAATTGTACAATTCATACCTAAGAAACATTATACATATACACACAATATATATACACCGAAATTTTCATATAGAAGTTACACATAATATGGAAGATATTATGAGCTTGAGCGATCCAGATAATGAAAATCGACCGTTTGGAGGGAAGGTTGTTGTTCTCGGAGGAGACTTCCGCCAATTTTACCGGTCATTCCAAAGGGTGGAAGAGCCGATGTGGTGATGGCAACCATCAACTATTCTTATCTTTGGAGCGATTGTTCACTTCGGCGTCTCACGAAGAATATGAGATTACTTTCAACTGCTCCTGATGAAAAGAGTGACATTGAGAGGTTTGGTTCTTGGATTTTAAAGGTTGTGGATGGTGATATTGAATTACAAGTAGATGGAGTTTTTGAAGTGGAGATCCCATATGAGTTTCTTATCAAGGAGGAAGATAATTACCTAGCAGCTATCATTAATAGCACTTATCCTAACCTGCAAGAACGATTCAGCGATCCAACTTACCTGCAGGAAAGATCGATACTTGCACCTACTTTAGATGTGGTTCGCCAAATAAATGACTACATGCTATCTTTGATTCCTGGTGACCAAGCCACATACCTCAGCTCAGATAGCATTATTAGTTTAGACATTGGTTTGTGTCGTGAGAGTGACATGTATACACCAGAATTTCTTAATAATCTCTCGATCTCAGGGCTGCCTGATCATGAATTGCATCTAAAGGTTGGTGCCCCGATTATGCTGTTGAGAAATATAAACCAACCGACGGGATTATGTAATGGAACCAGGTTGATTCTCACAAAAGCTCGGAAAACATGTACTAGAGGCAAAGATCATCACTGGAAGAAACATGGGGGGCACTGTTCACATTCCCAGAGTGCGGTTATCACCATCTGACATAACCCTGCCTTTTAGTTTTCAGAGAAAGCAATTTCCGGTTATGGTATGCTTTGCAATGAGCATCAACAAGAGCCAAGGTCAATCTTTATCTCAGGTCGGACTATATCTAGAGAAAAATGTCTTCACTCACGATCAATTATATGTTGCCATATTGATAAAGTCCCACACCGGTAAATTGAGAAGCATTTGAGTGCTATATTAAGCTTCAGGCTACTCCTCCTAACAGGTTGACCTTTTAGGATGGAACCCCGGATCTTAACATGGTATCAGAGCCAAATCGATCCATGGTGTGGGCCCCCTTATGTAAAATGATGACGCGATTATAAAAAAATGAAAATGACGAACGACGAAAAAAATGAATGAGGGCACGATCCAGACAAAGTGTCTGATCGTGAGGAGGAGTGATAAAGTCCCACACCGGTAAATTGAGAAGCATTTGAGTGCTATATTAAGCTTCGAGCTACTCCCCCTAACAGGTTGACCTTTTAGGATGGAACTCTGGATCTTAACACATATCAAGAGTCAAGAGCAAAGAAGGATTGAAGATTTTGTTTCGCTCTAAAGATGACAAATTTTCCTCCAAGACCATAAATGTTTTCTATAGAGAGATTTTCCAGAATTTGGAAACATAGTCTTTATGTCATTTAGTTATTCTGATTTAAGGTTGGTTTGCAACCACTTTAAAAAAAGCACTTCTCAGCTTTTGGCTTAAAAAAGCACTTATTTACCAAACACTACCAATTTTTTATTTTTCTCGGCTTTCGTGTCAAAAGTGCTTTTCCACTTTTTATACACCAAAAGCACTTATTTTACCAAACACTACCAACTTTTACTTTTTAAAATCACTTTTTTCTCAAACACTATCAACTTTTACAAATAATCACTTTTTCCAAATCACTCCAAAAGTGCTTTTTTTAAAGCAGAAGCCGTTGCAAACACTCCCTTATTATGAATCCCAACTTTTTTGTTATTATTATATATTATATATCATTATATTGAATTAATACATATTTCAATGATTTTGTCAATGAGAATTAAAAAATACATATGAAAGATATATTTCACATTCACACAAATTAATAAAGTAAATATTTCATATGGGAGTTGCACCCGGGGCAACATCCTCAATAACACTCCAATTAGGACCTCTTCTTGATGAAGACATCACAAAAATTTAGATAGTAAAGAAAATACTATCGTATGATGAAGAATGAGATAGATGAGAGATGTGTGATTAAAATAGGAAGAAATGTGGTGTTTATATAGGAATTTCGGTCAAAATATTAATTAAAAATAATGAGAAAATAAAATAAATTACTTTAACCGTTGGATTTCAATTTCAGCCGTTGGATCAATTTTTTCCCCATTCAAACAGTGTCCAAATCATCACAGCTGTTGGATCTACCGTTTTTTTTTAAATAAAAACCACCTAGAGCCCTTGGGAGTGCTCAATGACACCAGCATGATGTCATCATGACGTCATGCAATTCAATTAAATGGACATCTTCCCCTCTGCGCAGCAGCCTGTCCGCCCCCACCCCCATTTACTTTTTCTTTTCCATTTAATTTGGAGTAAAATGCATAAATAGTCCCTAAACTATCATCATCATATCGTTTTGGTCCTTGAACAAATAATTCTACCATTTTAGTCCCTAATCTATTTAATCTATATTAATTCGGTCCTTCTGTTAGTATGTTGACGTTAGACAAACGGAATTTGCTAAGTTAGTGTATGTATGTGTAAATCAACATACTTATTAGACAAAATATAATTTATAAATTTCCTGATTTAATATCTAAATAAATTAGAATGAAAATCACTATCAAATCATAATATAACGCATTGGATGTTTTTATTTGGACTGGAATTTTCTGGTCTGATCTAGTCTGGTATAAATTTGTTTAGTCTGGTAAACGTCTGGTCTCTGTGTATTTTATAATTGTTCAAGTCTTGTTTAGTCTGATCTGGTCTGGGACTAAAAAGAGTCCAATTAAAAACATCCTTACATACATATTCCTTATACGAATTAATATTGTTCAAGTTTTCAATTAAAGTATAACATACTAGATATTGTTTATAAAAATTTAGGAGTCTTTATATGTGTGTGTATAATCACTTATTCATTCATCTATGATATAATAATTATGAATATTACGTCAGTAGATACACTAATTAAAAATTTATTTATTAAGCTATTATAGTATATTGATCTAATTTAAATCAATTTTTTATTAATCACATTAATTTATGAATTTTCCTTGTTAAATACTACGTATAAATATTACCACTATGCAATAAGATTTTCCTACTATGCACACAACTAAAACTAAAGTTTTCATCCCATTCATACATAACACGTTTTTTTACTCCAGGGGGTCTGGGGGAGGGACCTAGAGTAATCAGGGCTAAAACTCATTCCATTGATTTTCAAACCCTTATGTGCCTAGCGGGATTCGAACTCGAAACCTCCCACTAGGCACGATAATCTCACAACCAGCTGAGCTGGAATGCTTGATTGCATACATAACACGTTAAGTACTTAAGTTTGGGAGTTTTACTAATCTTTATTTTTGCATATGCAATGAGAATATGGTGGAAAACAAAATAAAAAACTATATAGAGTCCAAAGAAATGAAAAAATATTTTGTTAATTTATGAAACATGTAATAACTTCATAAATACTAATAATCAATGATTATGTAATTAATGATTATGTACATATCTTTGTATATACAGAGAGTATGGTTGAAAATCACATAAAAAACTGTTTAGAGTCAAAAAGATGATTTTTTTTTGTCTTGATTAGTGAAGCTATTAATAACTCTATAAACCATAATAATTAAAAATTATGTAAGTATTTAATTAATAGTTACAATGTATAAATAACACATTAAAAATGAAATTAATATAAATATAATAATTGAAAATAGAAACGTAAAAAAATCAAATTTCATTTAGACACATGAAAATAAAGATATAATGATGTAATATTCTAAAACTAGATTAGCTACTAAAAAAAATTACTAATATTTGTGTAGTTCCATATTGTGTAAAATTAGGATATCACATTTGCTCTACCGTCAATTTAAACGGAAAGAATTAACGGAAGGACTTGATTAATATGGATCAAATAGATTAAGGACTAAAATGATATATTTAATAGTTTAAGGACCAAAATGATATGATGCTGATAGTTTAGGGACCATTTATGCATTTAACTCTTTAATTTGAGGGAGTCAACTCCACCCTTCAAATTTAGAACCCTCCATCCTATTACCCATTTTTGCTCCCCCATATTGTGAACCACTACAAGGAATTAGGAGTCCAAAAATTCCACTTTTAGCATTTTGGACTCCTAATCCTACACCATTCCAAGTGGTCTTACGTGTGTTCTCTCCTTTGTAAATATCTTCTTTTTTCATTTTCTTTTCATATTTTATATACTCCGTATCCTTCTTGAAATAAAGGCTGAAATAAGACTTGGAACTTTTCACTTTCCAAAAGTAGGACTAATTTTTAATTGGACAAAAAAAGGACCTAACATACGGAAGCGGGCGGACCAACTTTCCTAGAGACGGACAAATCCCTCCATCACCATATGAGAGTGCAGACCACTTCCGACACCGGAGACGGTGACCACCAGTGACGCGACTGCCAACAACCTCGACGGCCGGCGTCGCCGGAGTTCAAGCGGTGAGCTTCGTCTTCAATCTGCTAGCTTCATCCACGATATGAGGATTTGGTAGCCTGGGGACAAATCTATCATCCACGATATGAGGAATTGAGGAGGAGGCTGAGAATTTGGGGACAAGGGATCACGAATTAGGGGAGGAGACTGAGAAGCGGGCTGGTCGGGGAGGGGCCGGGGGATGGGGGAGGCTGCTTGAGGGGAATGGGCTGTGAGGGCTTGGGAAGGGTGCTTGAGGGGGGTTGGGGGCCACTGGTTGCTTGGGTAGGGTGCTGGATAGGGGCTGTTGGGTGCAGGGGTTGAAGGGGGGCTGGGGGAAGGTGCTGGAGGGCTGCAGGGGTCTGGGTGAGGGTGGTGGAGGGGGATGTGGGTTGCCAGAGGCTGGGGGAGGGTTCTTGAGGGGCGCTGCGGGCTGGGGGAGGATGTTGGAGGGGGCTGGGGGTTGGTGGGGGGCTGGGGAGGAGCTGGTTGGTGATGGGTGGAGGTTGTCACAGTCGGGTGGCGGCGGCATCCCCGTCGGTCGGAGACGGTGGTCGGGGACGGCAGTGGTCGGGGATGGTGATGGTCAGGGCAACGGTGGTCGGGGCGGCCGTGTCGACGTTGGGGTGGAAATGGTGGTGATCATTAATTGGGTTGGTCATTGTTCGAATTGGTCACGGTCGGATTGGTCACAGTCGGATTGGTCATAGTCGGTTTGGTCACGATCGGATTGGTCACAGTCGGTTTGGTCACGGTCGGATTGGTCACGGTCAGATTGGTCACGGTCGGGTTGGTCATGGTCGAATTGGTCATTGTTCAGGTTGGTCAATGGTCGAATTAGTCACTAGTGAGGTTGGTCATGATCAATTGTAGTAGTTTAGTCTCATTTTTGGAATTTTTTAAAAGTGGTTATATATTTGTCCATAACACTTTTTTTAGTATTATATATGGACAAACCCCGACATTATATCATTATATTTTTTATGTCACTATTCGATTTTAATGTCACTGTGGCCACCGCAGGTGTCACTAACACCACCGCTCGTGTTACTGATGCCTTAAAATCATGTCATTGTGATGGTCGGAAAATCTTCTGGTGACTTTTCCCGGAAAATCTGTCCCCCAATACCACCACCCGCCACCCTGCCGGCACTGTCGGCACCCCCGTTGTACACTGCAACCTGACCCATGCCCCAGCCCGCAACCCCTTATCCCCCAGCCCCCTGACCATCCTCAGCCGCCCTTCCCATCCCACAAATCCCCTGCCGCAACCACCGGCAACCGCCTCCTGCCCATCTTCGCCACCGCTCCAGCTGATAACCGCTGCCGACCATTGGACTGTAACTGTCGCGTCGCCTGCTTTGGTGACTTGATGGGCCTGCCGCGGGTCTGCGGTCAGCAATCTGCCAGCCTGCCGGTGCAATCGAACCGCGTGGCGCTTTGCCTGTTCTATAAAAAGGGGAAGGGCGTGCTACACTATCAGCGATTGCTTTTAGTGTAGCGGTAAGCGCAACGATCCACAATTGGTATCAGAGCCAAAGGTCACGGGTTCGACCCCCGGCAACAGCATGCTGCTCAGTTGTAGGCTGGCAGGTGCTGGGGGGGAGATTGTTGGGCCTGCCGCGGGTCTGCGGTCAGCAATCTGCCAGCCTGCCGGTGCAATCGAACCGCGTGGCGCTTTGCCTGTTCTATAAAAAGGGGAAGGGCGTGCTACACTATCAGCGATTGCTTTTAGTGTAGCGGTAAGCGCAACGATCCACATGACTGATGTGAGTTTTCTCGCACTTAAAATAGAACGTAATATAGTGGTGTAAGTACGAGTATCGTCTCCACAGGGACGGACAAAAGGGAATTAAGAATTAATTAAATTCAGCGATTAAAAATAAATAAAATAAATGCGTCATGCGAGACATGGTATGAAAAATTAAAATGCAACTAAACGATTAAAATAAGTGGGTTCTCTCTAATTAATGACGAAGGGAACATGGATTGATTCTGGGGTAACCAGATTTCTGGCAGATCAGGCCTAATTTCATGAAATTAATTCAATTGAGTCTAGCTAATCATTACCAAATTCTTACCGCTATCGTGGAATAGAGTACTATAATTTAGGGGACCAGGCTGATCTCTCATGCGACAGGATTCTAAATTATTGCCAAGACGAGCGAGCTTACGGCCCCTTAATCGCTACTAATCTCTTAGCGAACGATTAAGTGTGTGTGAAGGTATCCTAGAATAAACTAGATGTCTCTTAATTTATTCTACAAGCAATTGTAATTCTAGCCGCGGTTCCAGGTTACAAAAGATATCAATTAAATTATTCAAATACAAATTAAACGGCATTCATGCAATTAACCCATCAAGAATCTATCCATACATCATGATCAACCCCTTCATCAATCCCAAATCCCTAATTAAAACTACTCACAATTCATAATTGAAGAATCAATAGAATTGGAATAAAAAGAATTAATTGTCATTAATTAAAAAGATGGAACTTACAAAGAATCCCAAAAGATTGATGAACAAGGATGAAAAGCCCTCTAAAATTCGTGCTAGGCACTCTCTCTAAGCTCTCCCGGTGACCTCCAAATCTCTCAAATCTCTCCGAATGCTTTCAAACTCTTCCCGATTGCCTCTTCAAGCGCCGATGCCGACATCTAACTTCTTCAATTTGACTCCAAATGCAACAAAACTCGACCCAACGTCTGGTAATCACAACTTGAGCTACAATTGAGACTTGCAACACCTTAAAGCTAGGAAAACCATCAAAATCCGACTCCAACACGCATCAAATGCGTGTTGTAATACGAAGTTATCAGTGACCTCCCAAGACGTGCTCGCTTATTTTCATCTCCCATGTCTGTTTTCGTCCACCCAGATCTGGTAACCTAGTCATCGTCATCCTCTGTATCCAGTTGCAGAAGGTCGAAATCGCCAGAGAAGAACACAGATTCAACCTCCGCCCTCCTCCACACCCGATTTGAAAAAGGTCAAAGCAACGACTTCCAATTTTGGCGACGACAGAGATGGTGTGCAAGTGTGCGACGATGTCTGGAACGATGAGGCATAGAGGCGGTTCTGAACAGAGAGATGGAGCAACGGCCTGGAAGTGAGCGGAGAGGCAGCTTGGACGACAAGGCTAATCGACAGTGCGAAGAAAGAAAGCATAGAGAGTCTTTGTTTTATTTGAGAGTTTGGTCATTGTTTAGGTTGGTCAATGGTCGAATTAGTCACTAGTGAGGTTGGCCATGATCAATTGTAGTATTTTAGTCTCATTTTTGGAATTTTTTAAAAGTGGTTCTATATTTGTCCGTAGCACTTTTTTTTTACTATTATCTATGGACAAACTCCCATCTTTCTTCTTCTCCTCCTATAATTTTGAGCCCATCCTTCTCTTTTATTATCATGTATGTTTTCCATTAGTTTTTTTCTTAATTTATATGCAAGTATTTCAAAAATTCATATTGATTACTATGATTAGAACTTTAAAAAGAACGTAACCTATAATGTCTTTTCGAAATATGTGACCTTCTTAGTCACTTTTTTGTCTTTTTTGAAAATCTGCTTTAATTTGATAATATTGAAAGAAAAAACGCTTCATATTTTCATTCATATCCGTAATTTTTATTTATCTTCTTGTAATAATACTTTTAAGAAAAGTCATTATAATTATGGCAAAGAAAAGTGTAAGAGACTAGAGTAGGTAATTTATATAATTTATACTCGTAAAGTCGTAATACGTAGCTTTTAAATACATATGGGCCACAAAAGATAAGGAAGTTTTATCTTGTTCATAAGAGTCGTTTTGTCTCTCGTTTTGTCTCTAGGGCTAGTGTCACTGGAGTTGTTTTTCCGCTATCGGCAATAGCCGAGGAGTGGGGTTCGGTTTGATTTCCAACCTGAACAATGAACAATCTTGTCATCACTTCGCTATGGATTGGTCACGGTCGGATTGGTCATGGTTGAATTGGTCATTGTTCAGGTTGGTCAATGGTCGAATAAATCACTAGTGAGGTTGGTCATGATCGATTGTAGTAGTTTAGTCTCATTTTTGGAATTTTTTAAAAGTGATTCTATATTTGTCCATATCACTTTTTTTAGTACGGAGTATTATCTATGGACAAACCCCCATCTTTCTTCTTCTCCACCTATAATTTTGAGCCCATCCTTCTCTTTTATTATCATGTATGTTTTCCATTAGTTTTTTCTCAATTTATATGCAATTATTTCAAAAACTCATATTGATTAGAACTTTAAAAAGAAAATAACCTCTATTTCTCTCATTCTTCTATTAAAAGCCCCAGTCTTTTAAATAATTATGAGTATAGTATTTAAATTAAATGTGCATTCATGTAATTTTATAAAACAAACACAAGAAATTGATAGGGCTTAATTCAGGAATTATGATTTACTTTTCTTGTTATAGTTGTTATATTTCCAATTGTTAAAACAAGCAATGTATATTGAGTACATGAAGATAGTTACACTAATTTGATTTTGGTTAAACTAAAACGAGTATAGTGCTTATAACAAATGTGCATGGGTGAAAGATTATAAAATGAATACAAAAAATGAGTTTTATGCTATACCCAAATAAGTTTAATATTTACGCAGAATGTACATCAAAATAACGTTTTAAAATAAGCACTATTACAGCTGACTATTCAATGAAGATGTTTTGAAGCTCCAATGTTCAATAGAGGAGACTTAATGATCAATGGAAATGTTTTTATGCTTATTTCAAAAAATTGAATACATATTTCAAAATTTTAATATTAAATTAGATTCGTGTATTGGAATTCATAGATGTTGATTATAGACATAATTTAACAAATTTTTATACAAGAAAAAATAAGAAAAGAAAGTGAATTGGAAGTTATGAAACAGAAATCACGATGCTCAATATTAGACTTTTAGTACTCAACAGAATAGGTCTGATGCTCATTAAAAGTTCATTAATACTCATTTAACAGAAACCGTGATTTTCGTCTCAATAGAGGATGTTTGATGCTCAATGAAATGTCGTGATGTTCAACTAACAAACCTTACAATTTTTATATATATGCCCATTTGGTACTGATGTTATGCTTAGTTTTAAAATTTTGCATCAATGTATATTTCAATGTTTCGGGTGGGCTTAGGCCACCGGCCCACCAGACAACCACCGGGTCAGCGTCGTCGGGTTCTTGAAGAGGCAATTCGTGGAGGAGGCACGAGGTGTGGGTGATGATGGTGGGGAGAAAAGACGCCACATATCCGCACTCTTCAAGTGTGCCGCAACCGACGTGGTGCTACACTTCTTTTATGGTTGATAATAATTGGATAGTTACTTCTCTATCCCTTCCTCCATAAAGGCATAAACCAAATTCTGAACTACTAGTTTACTATGTCAAAAAAAGAATTATTACCTTCGTCCCGCTAAGATTGTCTCATTTTACCATTTCGGTCCGTCCCATTAAGATTGCCGCATACCTTATTTGGTAAAGTTTGTATGACTCTAAATCATTCTTACTTTATCAATGAGATATCAACCACATAAACCACTTTTTATAGATTTGTGTGTCACTCACTCTTGTCCCAATGTTAGTGGGACGGAGGGAGTACGAGTTTACTAAATTTGATTTATTAGGTTTTCTTAAAATACGGAAACGTGTTTGTGGAATCCGAAATACGTAGGTTTGACTTTGAAATCATAATGGCCTTGTTTGGTAAATGGCTTATCAGCCAATTTTTGGCTTCTTTGACTGTAATTAATGATTTTGGCCATCCAATTAGATAAAATTATTGTTTTGTAAATAGATGGTAGGTTTGGCTTATTGGATCCAAAAAGCTGAAATAATCGATTTGGCTGTTCGGTTTTATTCCCTTCTTGACCTCCGATTATACGCCTCTTCTTATATCATCGCCTCCTTCTCTTTCTCTTTACTCGTAACCTGCAAATCTTGCCTCCTTCCTCTGCTTCTTCCACCTGAACCTGCAAATCCTACTGTTCTGCGGCAAATTCCTTCTATAATTTTTTCCGTATTCTTTACATGGTTGCTCTGTATGTTCATTTCATCTTTCTTCCTCTATTTGTTTCTATCTTGGCCTTGAAATTGCTATGTGTAACGATAGCTACAACCTAGAATTAAAAAACAAATTCTCTTGTCATTTAATTTATCAGGGCACAAAGACAACGAAGGTTGATGATGAATTTCAATGGCCGGTTGATTGATTTCGGCCAAAGAAGCAGCAACGCCGATAAATGCTTCGCCACTCCTCCTCCCATGATTATATTATTATGTACATGCGCAACTTCCATGATCAAATTGAACTTTTGATCTTTGGGATCAAATTGAAGTAATGCAACCCATCCCTTCCTATTTTAAAGTGCAGACCTTGGCAGAGATGCCATCTTTTTTTTGTAGCACTTAACTGGAAATAGTAATCGACTAATCATACGCAGTAGGAAACTAGTTAAACTTGAAAAATTACTTGATAGGTTACATGAAGCAACTCATCCTTTACTCGTATTTTCTCATATGGTTAGGACTTAGGTTGCTGGATTTTTGGCAAAGTACCTATCGCTCAAAGGTTTTCAATTTCATAGGCTTGATGTAGTATAAATGCATGTCCTTATATGTCTTTTTACACTCAAACCGTTATTCTTAAACATCTAATTTACCAAACATTTGATGACAAAAAGCTAACATAATCAGCCAACTAAAACAACCGACACAACCAGCTATTATCAATCAGCTGTCGTAACCAGCTAACAGCTGAGTTCCAAACAACATCAATAATCGGATTCCTAGCACCCCGAAATGTGGTTTTCATTTAAAAAAAACATGCTGCGTATACTAGGCTACTAGCACTCTATTGTAGGGTTGTTTTTTTTACAGAAATGGTTGGAGTACACAAGTTGTACACAAAATGTCGGTCATAGATAATTGGTACGGAGTTGCCTATGAGCACAAACAAGAGTTGTTTGTGTACACAGACAACTTTTGTCTACTTTCTTTCTGTTTTTGCATTGTAAGCTCTCTTTAATTTTTCAATAAATTTCCCTTTTGAAAAAAAAATGGATGAGATTGGGGAAATATGACAATGATGCAATCTAATGGATTAAATGAAACTAGATTCAAGATTTGATGCTAATAATATTAAGAAATGAAGTGCAATTAGGTTTAAGGAAGCTTACAACCAAAACTAGGGTTTGCAAGAAGAGAGCTCGTCCAAAACCATGAAATTTGGAACAAAGGGAGTATTTATACAAATGGGGAAACGGGGGAACGCTAGGAAGAAACGGCGTTCCCTCTTGACTTTCCTACCCTTAACACAATAAAAGGATCGGTTGGCAGAAAGTTCGACGCTGGGAGGAACGGAAAAGTAACGTCGTTCTCTAGGGAACGCTGAAAGGAACGACGTTCCCTTCGAGCGTTCCCACACCTGGGACATAAAAATCCAAATCCGGAGGAACAAAACAGGGGAACGCTAGGAGGAACGACGTTCGCTATGGCGTTCCTGAGGCTGCCTTCCCCGAAACACCTCCGACATCTTCGTTTCTTGCTTCCTTGTGCTCCGCTTGGTTCCCGGGGTCTTCAAATTATTCATTTATGCTCCCGAGACTCTTCAAATGCACGGTTTTCAGCCCTACAACTCTCAAATCCTTCATGTGGTTCCTACAACCAAAGTTTTGCACAAATAAAACCAAAATGGGAGAAAAAATCTTCAAATGTTAACAAACAAAGACCAAATTTACAAGAAAGTATTAAGTGCTTTCACACCTATCACACTTACAACCCCGGGTGGAGAGATCATCCCAATTTGAGATATGAGAACCCTCAACAACAACAAAATCAACCCTTTCAACAATCCTTCCCAAATCATCAAAGCCAAAGCTCCAACTCTAACATGTCCATGGAGGACATGATTTGGACTCTAGCCATTAGCATGACCACCATGCAACAAAGCATGATGCAATTTCAAAATGAGACCAAGTCTAGCATTCTAAACTTGGAAAATCAAGTGAGTTAAATAGCTGGAGCCGTGAGCAAGTTGGAAGCAAAAGATTCAGGAAAACTTCCTTCCCAAACTGAACAAAATCCAAGACAACATGTTAATGCAATCATGTTGAGAAACGCAAGCGAGGTCCAACCGAAAGGGTCGAAGAGGAGAAGGATGACCTTGGAGAAGATGTTCAACCAGAGGAGATAATAACGAAGACCAAATTTCCTCCACTTTCATCATATGAATCACTCCCTCCATTCCCTGAAGCGGTGAAGGACATAGGGAAGTTGAAGGATGATCGGGACATCTATGAGACCTTCGCCAATTGTGAGGTAAATATCCCCCTTTTCAAATTAATCAAAAGTGTTCTCCATTATGCAAATTTTTTAAAAGAACTATGCATGTTCACTATCCCATGCAATATAGGGATCCAGACATGTTCACTATCCCATGCAAAATAAGGAACACTTTATTTCCTAGGACCTTGTTGGATTTAGGGACTTCAATAAATGTTATTCCATATTCATTA
This sequence comes from Cuscuta epithymum, assembly GCA_945859915.1. Taxonomy (NCBI): domain Eukaryota; kingdom Viridiplantae; phylum Streptophyta; class Magnoliopsida; order Solanales; family Convolvulaceae; genus Cuscuta; species Cuscuta epithymum. The sequence goes on from CAMAPF010000976.1 coordinate 2,430,545, forward strand.
CAAAAGTCCCTAAAACTTGGCCCAATGCATGTGATGAGCACTTTTTCGTGGTGTGCACTCAAAATAAATATCAATACAATGATTTTACGTAGTATAATGAAGTAGGGTTCGTATCGATAGGGAAAGAAATACTTTTCTTTTTAATTAAATAGTAACAAGGGGGGTTTTAGATTGTTTGATGAACTTAAATTATATTTAAACACTAAATTGAACGACTTATGTGGTTTAATTAGTAGAGATGAAGACTTGGTTTTTATTTTATCCGCTTAATGAAATGTTCGTCGATCCCGGTTATATATATATATATATATATATATATATATATATATATATATATATATATATATATATATATATATATATATATATATATATATATATATATATATATATATTGTTAGTCTCCAATTTTGATAAATTTTGATGATGCCACTATACTAAACAAATTTACATTGAGTCTTATTTTCAGAAGTAACATTTAAATTTAAATCATAAGTGACAAAAATAAATGTACAATCTTTAAGATTAATGATATATTACCGGATACATAAAAATGCAATAAGGTATCTTTTTACCTTCATAGGATATTTAAATCCTACCGGCATATATCACTTTACTCAAAGATTAAATATAGGTCACATTTGAGATGCTCGAATACATTGAATATTGATTGGAAGACAAAAATTAAATACACGGTCCTACAGCATGGGAGGACTTCTTGGAGTAAAGCTGCAGCGGCTGAAGACACACCCATACCGCAGCCCAATCATTCAAGACAGAAAACAAAAATATTAAAAGCTCCTGCACAAGAAGACAAATGTACAATTCGTCCTTGCCAGACCCTCAACGCACAAGATTAATCCATCTCAACCAACGGATGAGATTGATCAACCATGAAGGCCTATAAATATAGGTAGAAGCATGAGTTCAAAAACAAGCTTGAGCATCCTAAGTGGAGAAATACTTTCATCAAAGCATATACGAGATATCTAGCAAAAGAGAAAGTGCAAACTCAACTTTACTCTCTGCTTAGCCTCATGCTTCACTAAGCTCTTAGATTAGATCAATACTTTTACATTTTTAGAGCTTAGTTCATAGTTGGAGGTTAGAACTTTCTTGTAACATTTCACAAGTGGTTGTAAACACTTAGGAGAACAGTTGTTCGGATCCTAAAGTGTAGTTAGATAGTTAGAGTACCTTTTGATCCCCACTGGATCAATTGAGAAAAGTCTAAGGACTGAGTAACTTTGAGTGGTGTTATACTCATTGTGAAAAACCTTCAATCTAGGCCTAAGAGTTGTAAAGGCTAGATTGGCACTAAGTGTATTGGGCTGAATACTTTAGTGGAAATCCATTTGAAAGAGAATGGGACTGGACGTAGGAGGATTACACCACCTCTGAACCAGGATACATCGTGTGTTGATTTCACTTCATTCAACAAAACACACACCCAGCACTTCTCGTATAAAGATTGTAGTTTGCCAGCAGCATCTTAAGCAGTTGTCTTAATTGACCCAACTGCTTATCCTTCTGCTTAATTACTCACTCTCTTTGAGGCTATCTCCACACAGTTCACTTGCTAAAGCATTACCAAAAAGGTTGTTCTATCAGTTCTCAGAAATTCACTTTCAAAGTATAGCAGGTGCCTCAGCAGTCTCCTCAGTACCACCCAACTGCTGAGCCCCCTGCTCACATACATATATTTCCTTTAAACAACTCAACATCACCAGATCCTCATAACATCATCACACGAAGTTTTGCTTAAAAGGATCTCTGAAAATCTGCTCATAACCTAAGCATGTGACTCAGTAGTTCCCTTTGTACCACCCAACTGCCAAGATCACTGCTCCAGTTAAACTTCATCTTAACCTTACTTAAGTACCTTTTCAGACATCTTTCTTGCGTTCTAAACAACGTTTCATCATCACTCTCATCATAAAGTCAATATTTCTTTAGCAGTTACCTCAGCAGGTTCCTGCTACCTAGTCAACTGCTAAGCTAACTGCCAAGCCAACTGCTAGCTATCTAAGTCCAATCTTCCCAGAATTAGAAAGCGGTCAACCACTCATTACATAAAGGGTAAAGACTTCCGCTGTGCATCTGTTAATCTCTCAAAACGATTATAGAGCAATTCATCTAGAGGGAAAACTTCATAAAGTTGAAAAAGATTTAAAAGTCTATTCACCCCCCCCCCTCTAGACTTTTACCCTATCCGGGACCATCATATATATATATATATATATATATATATATATATATATATATTACTTCCCAAAATTCACCATATAGGTATGGTAAATGTCGGGGAACATTTACCAAATTTATTAATAATGAGAATCCGGTTACAACAAAAGAGGAGTTTTTCTTTAGGGGCCTAGACCCGAAGACCAAATAGGAAAACATCAAAGAAAATGCTCCCAGCCAAAAACAATGAAGTGGCCCAAAACAAAACAGAATAAGGCCAAGACTCTTTAATAAATTCCTGCACCAAACATAATCGGCCAGAAAGGAATGTCGGGCAACCCTAGTTCTTGAGCTTTCGTGTGTAGAGAGACGAAGAGCCAGAGTCATCGATCCCGGTTATATCTTTAACTATGTTCCTCTCGAATACTCAATCGATGAGTATCTTCAATTCATCGAGGGTAGTTATTAATAACGAGACGCATTCATTAATAAAACTTACTGCCACCGAGTCAATATAGAACATGCGCCGTATAATAACCCCATAGTAGCAATAAACTTAAGATGAAAATGATTGAGATTGATAACCTCAACACAAGCGGTTTATTGGTTTAATCAATATAATTAATTCCCCTTAAATTATTAACCATGAGACACATACATTAATAATCCAAGTTTACTACCATGAAAAGACCGAACGATTCACAAGCATATCCGTCGGTCGATTCTAGTAATAATTAATATATGAAACAAAACTAGTTGATCCTTTAAGTAATGCTCAAAATGTTAATATGAAATATGAATAGGAATTAATTAATATTCAAGGAAGAAGATTAAAAAATAAATGCTACTATAACTAATGTCGATATGTTAACTAATTGTCATCTTAGCAACTCTCTCCAACATTAATATAGAGATAGATTAAAGGAAGAATTAATATTGAAGGAAGAAGATTAAAGAAAATAACTCACAACTTACAATCCATTAAGCTTCAAAGTAGCAAAACCAAGATAAAAGAGTTTAGCTCCTCATTTGGAGACTAAACATGCTAGAAAATATAAAGACAAAACTTGTCTAAACTGAGCTTAGAAGTATATGTGAATTCGTGATTAAAGTGTGAAGGAAAAGGGTGTATTTATCGGGAAAATGGGGCATGCAAGGATGTGTACCCGATCTTATATATAAGGTGCCCGATCGGGTACCTTCAGTGACTTCCCGGAAGTAGGAAATAAGGGGCATACCTGACCGGGTACGTCGGTTACCCAATCAGGTACTACACCCGATCGTGGTCAAATATCCTCCTGCACGTTGCATTGTTCCTAGATTTGATCCGATTTGAAATTCAGCAAGGTACCCGATCGGGTATAGGTCATACCCGACTGGGTACAGGTCAAAAATCGGGATCTTCTCTTTTTGTCTTGCATTTTTGCACCTTCCTTCCCCTTTGGGGTTCACCAATGGTCTCTTGAGTGAACATGGACCTGTTTTAGCTCAGAATAAACCTAATCTTAACAAATTACAAATATTTTACAAACTCAAAATATTACACCAAAAGTGTGTAATTTTCAAAGTAACAATCAATAAAACTAATTAAAAACACAATCAAAACAAAGGAAATTACATGAATGTCAGCATGAAACTGGGGTAGTAATCCAATTGGCAGATAGGTCTAGCACATACCCAAAGGGCGTCGTAGAGGACGTACTAGTAAAAGTTGGAAATCTGGTCTTCCCTGTTGATTTCTATATTCTTGAAATGGAAGCCGATAACCAAGCTACACCCATACTTTTGGGAAGACATTTCTTAAAAACAGCCCAAACAAAAATAGATGTGCCTAATGGTTCATTAACTTTAGAGTTCAATGACCAAAAAGTAGAATTAAACATCTTTGATTCTACGAAAAAACAAATTAAAGATGTGTCTAATGGTTCATTAACTTTAGAGTTCGATGACCAAAAAGTAGAATTAAACATCTTCGATGACCATTTAATGCAATTTACTAACACTTTTTCCAACATGTACAACACCTCACCCGACTGGATAAACGGGAAATAGATGTGTCTAATGGTTCATTAACTTTAGAGTTCGATGACCAAAAAGTAGAATTAAACATCTTTGATTCTACAAAAAAACAAAAATAGATGTGTCTAATGGTTCATTAACTTTAGAGTTCGATGACCAAAAAGTAGAATTAAACATCTTCGATGACCATTTAATGCAATTTACTAACACTTTTTCCAACATGTACAACACCTCACCCGACTGGATAAACGGGAAATTTGCACTAAACCAGGTCGGGCAGCCCTCATCTTCTCCATCTTTCTTTCCCCACTTTCGAACCAACACCAACAAATCTTCATAGCCAAAGCTTCAAACCTTTCTTATCTCCCACACCCATCCACCAAATCCACAAATTAACCCCATTGTCTTCTTCTCCTCTCCAATCTCTTCAAACTCTATACCAACAAAACCCACCCAAATCCACCCAATCCAAAAAATCCAAAACCCTACACTTTCGAACACAAACTCTGAATTTTAGCCCAAAAGTTAAAAAAAAAGGGACCAAAAAGGCAAAGGAGTTCATCTTCCAGGACATCTCGGAGATGAGCACTAGGGACAGTGCTCGGACTAGCTTGGGGGGAGAGTTTCATGGAATTCTCACATTCATATTCTTTATTCTTGTTATTTAAAAAAAAGTTTAAAAAAAACTTGTTAAGTTGAAAACCCACAAAGGACAACTTAAGCAAAAATAAAGCAAAAAATAAGAGTGAGTCTGTGAGGATTAAACAAAAAAATGTGGGAAACTGAGATGAAAACCCGAAAGGGCACCCAGGCAAAATGAGAGAATGAGAGAAATTATCTCTTTTGTTTATGCAGGATCTTAAGGGTAACAATGAAAAATAGAGGTTGATAGGAGATATGGAGTTGAAGACCCCTTTTTACTCTCTTATTTTTTGGGATACTTTGTGTTATTTTGTTCTAAAACACTCTTGGATGTTTTTGTTGTTACTCTTGTCATTTGAGGACTTCTTGGACATGATTTGGTTTACTCGAGACGAGTAAAGGTTCAAGTGTGGGGGTGTTTGATGCACACTAGTTAGTAGTGCATAAATGTAAGTTTTTATGTTTGATTTGTGTTGATTGTCTATCTTTATTATTTAGTTTGTAAACATTTGTGTGATTGTAGTTGTAATTGTATTTTAGCATTCATTTGTAAGTAATAGAGTAGTTGTACATATGTTAATACTGGAAAAGAGGAAAACATGAAGAATTCTGCCCAGGAGGACTTACCCGGCTGGGTAGAGACCTTCACCCGGTCAAGTAAGACTTAACATCCACCGCATCCAGGAAATTGAACTACCCGGTCGGGTGAAATACTTCACCCGATCGGGTAAGAAGTGACCCGGGACAATCGGACGTGCTGAAACACAAGAACGTGAAGATTTATTCGAAGTTGACCGGTACCCAGTCTGGTAAGCACTATACCCGGTCGGGTACCCGACCAAAGGTGTTGAAAAACACCTATAAATAGCACATTTTTCCTTCACAAATATTCATTCCTTCTTCCATACTCTTAAGCTCAGTTTAGAATATTTATTTCTGTATATTTTCTAGCATGTTTAGTCTCCAAATGAGGAGCTAAACTTTCATTTCTTGGGTTTGCTCTTAAAGCTTGTTGAATGTTAAAGGTGTCAGTTATTCTCTTATTTCTTCCCTTAAATATTAATTCTTCCCTTAATCTATCTCTATATTAATGTTAAGAAGTGTTGCTAAGTTGACAATTAGTTAATATCTCGACATTACTTACTACTACAAACGATCAATGAACCGATGGTTAATCATTGATGGTTTCACAAGTAAGTGACTTCGGTTTGTTAATGCACGGTCGTGGTTAATAATATCAAGATGGATTAATTGTGTTGGTTAAACCGAAACCGTTGTGTTGAGGTTATCAATCTCAATTGATTTCATCAAGGAGTTAAGAGATTAAATGCTACTATCAAGTCGGTATGTGGCGGTGTTCTATACTTGGCTATTAATAAGGGTTATTAATGAACGGTCGTTGTTAATAACTACCCTCGATGAATTGGAGATACTCCTCAATTGAGTATTCGAGAGGGGATAAGTTATAGATATAACAAAGATCAACAAACATATCAACAAGTGGAAAGTAGCAAAGTCAGGTCCTTTTTATCTTTGAAGTAAAACACATATAAGTTGTTCATCTTGGTGTTTAATTTAATTAAATCACACAATTCCAAAATCCCCTTTTCTATTACTAGTTTCATAAAAAAAGTATTCATTTCCTGTGGATACGAACTCTATTACGCTATACTACGGTATCAGTGGAGTATTCAATTTATTTTGAGGTACACAACGACTTTAGTGTCATCAGTGGCTCCAACAGATCCGGTCGGTCCTGAGCAGATCTGGAATTTTCCTAGTTTGGCGGTGATATGGCGGTCTATTTCCGTCGGCTAAGTTTTTGGTGGTTGTAATAGACGGGTAAGGGTGGCGGTGGCGGTGGACGACCCTGAGATTAGGGGGAAAGGTTCTGGCAAGGTCTGGGGTAGGGGATGGGTTTTGACAGGGAACTCGGACAGGGGGGGAGTGGTTCCGCCGGGGCTAATGACTGGTGGTGGTGTGCTTCAGGTTGCTGGAATGGTCAGAATCGGGTTGGGCTGTTACGGGAAACAGGGGAGTGGTGCCGGCATGTGTTGGAACTGGCGGTGGGTTGGCAGCGGAAGCAAGGCTACAAACGGCCGTGTTGGCCGGACGGAGTTACTACGAGTGGTGTCACTATGGACGGAGTCACTGTGGCGGTGTCAATGTGACCGGTGAGCGGTCACATTGGCCGGTGGGCAGTAGGCATGTCAAAAAAACTCGGCCCGCAGTGACCCGACCTGGCCCGAGACATTTGGGGCAGGTCCGCCCTGCCCCGTCTTGCAAATGGGGCGGGTCCGCCCAGCCCCGCCCATATAATGGGCGGGTCCGGGTATTAGTATTGACCCGTGTCACTCCAACCCGCCCCGACCTGCCCCGCTCAATATATAAGTATACATGCTTTTTTTAAATTATATTACAAATATACTTCAACATACACATGTATGTATATAATAAATCATAAATTCAACATCTCATTCAACATTTGACCCGGTGAGCGGTCACATTGGCCGGTGGGCAGTAGGCATGTCAAAAAAACTCAGCCCGCAGTGACCCGACCTGGCCCGAGACATTTGGGGCAGGTCCGCCCTGCCCCGTCTTGCAAATGGGGCGGGTCTGCCCCGCCCCGCCCCGCCCATACAATGGGCGGGTCCGGGTATTAGTATTGACCCGTGTCACTCCAACCCGCCCCGACCTGCCCCGCTCAATATATAAGTATACATGCTTTTTTAAAATTATATTACAAATATACTTCAACATACACATGTATGTATATAATAAATCATAAATTCAACATCTCATTCAACATTTGAATGAGATGAATGATATATTATCTATGTCTTTTATATATATATATATATATATATATTACATTTTAATGAATATAAATAGATTAAATATTTCAGTCTAAGTATTGTCTTTTATAATTTTTGAAATTCTTAGCATGTTGTGACTTTGATTTAATATATTACGGAGTATTTTTAATAATTATTTAAATAAACTTTATGTAGATTCAAGTGGTAACAAGTTCACACAAATAGAAATGCATACTAGCTAGTTAGGTTACGACGGGACGGGGCGGACCCGTGCGGGTTGCGGGGCGGGTCCGGTCCACCCAGTGAAGTCGTGGGACGGGTCCGGGTATTACAGTACCCATCCCGTCCCGACCCATTGCCATGCCTAGTGGGCAGTCACTTTGGCCGATGGGGCAGTCACTGTGGCCGGTGGACAGTCACTTTGGCCAAAGTCACTTTGCACTGCAGGGTTAATTGTTAAGTTGATCAGTTTTTTGGAATTTTTAAAAACAAATCACTTTTTAGTCTTTTATCCTATTTTTAGTAATATTTAGGCCACGGGAAAAATTAAAGTAGGGTTAACGCTCTGGCGAACTAAGGGATAACCGACATTATTGTCGGTGATAGCGTTAGAAGCGGAACTAACATAGATGGAGACTCTATTCGCTTTGGCTCGTTCATCGTGCAACTACCACAGAGCGAGCAACAAACGCCTCAGTTGGACTTCGCGACACCAAACGCCACACCAAACTGGATCTGCGCAGGGGGCCAATAAATAATCGCCTTAGCAAGACTTCGCGACCGACGGCGAAGGCAGGGATTCTACCGGAAGAACTTGTGACTGCTTCAATGCGACGGCGGGGACTCAATACCAGCGGGGACACAACACCTTCAGCGCCTCAACCAGATCTGAACCTCCCACATCTGACTTCGCGGCTGCGACCCAGATACCTCTAGCACCAGACCTCCTTCTTCAGTGGCCACAAGCTAGAAAAGGAAGGGGCACTATTTAGATGGCTGCGACAACGACCTCTGGCTCGGGAGTGGGGTCCGGCAACGTTTGATCATCCTCGTTTTGGGAACAAATCATCAAGGAGACAACACCTTTGGAGTTCCCGGTGGCGCCTTGCGACAGTTCCAAGACCACCTCATCAATTGTTCGCCTGTAACCAGCACTACCAGAAACTGATTGAAGATGGAGCAGTCTACCACTATGAGTCCTCAATTGCAGAAAGAGACTTCAAATTTCAACATGCCAGGAGTGGAACAAATTCATTGTTCCCTCATACGAAAAACAAACTGAAAAGGCAAACCAAAGTAAGGTGCAAACCAATTCTATCAGCTGAAGGGTCTGAAATTTCAATAGAAAGTAAATGCTTCCGGTTTCATACTATTAGTTGCAATGAATTGCGTGTATCTGAAACAAATTTTAGGATTATTTATGTTATTGATCTTAATTTGGAAAAAGCTTCTTGGTTGAAGAACTCCATCCCCAAGATTTTTTCTAGTAATTGGTCTTGCACTAGGTTAGAGCTGAATAATTCCATTGTCATCCTTCATGATGCAAATATATTTGGAAGTTTTCTCAGAATAATTGAAAATGGAAGAAACTCTCTATTTATTCCTGAAGGGCGAAATGGATTGGGAATAAACCTTTTCTTGTCAATGATTACAAGGGCAATTACTTTGATGAAGACAATCGCACCTCAGGAGCCAATGGAAACAATTACACAAGTTACATGTGAGAGTTTATCAGGTAACGCATGTTAGGATCCCCTTATGCAACGACTGGATAGGCATAGACATCATTATAGTAAGACAGAATATTTGATTTTGGAAGCTTTACTACAAGTTGATATTATTTCAACTTCATCCAACTCTTTGGAGATGATTGCTATTGATGAGTACGCTAGTAAATCTGATTCTGAGCTTGACCCATCATTAGAAATCATTGAGGATTTTTTCAGACTGCTATGACTAGCGGGGTGGATTCTCTCTAGTAGTTTCTACTCAAAGAATTCAAAAGAATCCTTACCGGCTCTTTAGAAAATTAGAAAATGCTTTTTGAAGAAGGACAAAACCACTATATGCGCAAATTCAGATGTTAGCACTTTGAGGGATGTTTTCACAGGTAACCATTTATCTAACAATTTTGTGAGTGAAGGGGTCTTTAACGAACAGTTCTACTCGGGGGGTGATTTTTTAGGCCATGCATCAGAGAGCGAGAAGAGATCTCTTATTTCATCGATTGACGACCTTTGGGACTGATACGAATGATGATATTTGCAACAAAGCTATGTTGGTCACAATAGAAAATTGTCTACCCACAGATAATCTGAACACTCAAATTAAGATGTACAGGAAGAAGCATCAACGATCTCATTATATGAGGACAAAATCTCAAACTCAGATGGAATACTGACCTTGCGTCTAAGTCTTAGGGTTTTCATGGGCTGGGCATTTTTATGTACCTCAGGTTGGGTCATTTTCCGTCTTTTTTCTCTGTTCTCTTGTTTCTTGTTTTCCTTTTTCTCCTTTCGTGTTCATTTCTTTTGACTTTCCGTTCATGTTTTTTTCTTTTCTTTCATTAATAAAAATCTTATTTCAACTAATATATATATATATTAAAAGTTGTTCGGTGTTTGGTTCGATTTACGTTTCTTCGATTTTAAACCAAACCAAACCAAACCAAACCATTTGGTTTGAGCAAATTGTTATCAAACCAAACCACCAATTTTTGGTTCGGTTCGGTTCGGTTTGGTCAAACCAAACCCTTTTTCCCAGCCCTAAAATTTTTTTTAAACCCGGTAGGTGTCCAAAACCCGAAGGTCTTGGGTTAAGGGTCGGGGAACACCTTACCTGTTTATTAATGAAATCAAGATACAATGGGTAGGCTCTAATTGCCCTAAGAAAAATGCTTTAATGATTAGACTTTCATTTTGTATATGACAATCGAATTAGGGAGTTGAAGTCCGTGGAGGACCTAAACTCCTAAAGTGGACATTATTAGATCCCAACAAATACTACTAGTGCTCGGTAAAATTAATCCATTTGTACCGCTAAGGTGCTAATTACCTTCGCGATGAGAAAGTTTACTACTCCCTCCGTCCCAAAATGGTTGGCCAATGTTGACTTACACGAGGATTAATAAAGTAAAAACTGTGTGGTTGAAATTTGTGCTGAGGAGAGAGAATTAACTTTAGCCACATATTTATTACTTTAAATGGAAATGGCCAACCTTTTTGGGACGGCCAAAAAAGGAAATTTGGCCAACCATTTTGGGACGGAGGGAGTAATATCAATTCCATTCTTCAATTTACGGATTGAAAGTGCAAATGAGGATGTTTTTACTTGGACGGTAATTTGCTGGTCTGGTCTGTTTAAATTTGGTCTGGTCTAGTCTGATATGGTCTGATCTGTTTAATTCAGATCAGGTCTGGTAAACATTTGGTCTCTTTGTATTTTATAATTACGGAAGTCAAGTCTGGTCTGTTTAAGTCAGGTCTAGGATTGAAAATAGTCCAAGTAAAAACATGCTAAGTCTGCTCAGTGGCTATATCTCTAGTTAGTTTCACACCAAATATAGAGCTCATTTAATAACCATGGAAATGATCGAATGTATCGAAATTGAAGAAATTCTAGGCGACGTGGCTCAATCGGCTGAGTATGCTGAATTATGGAAAATTATATTGAAAGTCTATTTTGTTAGTAGAATAAAGAAACATTGTATGAAAAAAAGATAAAATGGTCTTCTACGGTGTCTTCAGCCAATTCAGTTACAAAAGTAATTACAACCTTACTTATTTTGATTATTATACAATTCAGCGCGCGAAATAAAAAATTACATGTTTAATAAATAAGCTGGATGATAAGATTGATAAAATGATAATAGGGATTACCAAAGAGGCTCATAATTAATTAAATATTTTGGAGGTATTAAAATATTAGTGTCCGTTTTGTAGTATTGAATCTGGTTGAATCGCCTGATATTCAACTGAATTTGTTGAAATTGATAAATATCTGGGTGAAGTAGGTGAATTTGTTGAATTATGGAAAAACTATATTTAAAATGTATTTTATTTATAAAACTAAGAGAAAATTATATGAAAGATAGTTAAAATGATGCTAACATTAGAGAAAATTACACATTTAATAACAAAAGATTAGTTGATAAAGTCATAAAACCATAAATGGAAATTTGGGGCTACCGAACAAGTCCTATATAAGTAATCAAGACCAATACATGTTACTTAGCATCAAATATAATCCTATCGAATTATCGATGTGTTTCCACCTTAGGTCATTAGGTGTAATACTCCAAATAATTATCCAATTCCCCTTTTCGGGTGGTTTGTGAAGTTTTTCTTTGGAGTAGCAAGCAAAATAACAAGATAACTAGACTAACTATATTATTGCGGAGTTAGTGATTGGAAGGATTCATGTTATCCTTTCTATTCTATGTCTCATCTGATTGTAGTTATAGGTTATTCATTCACTTGTTCCTTTCTATCATTTCATTAGTAAATTAGTTGTTTGATGTTACGATTAGGCAAAGATAAACGATAAATTAAGAGCAAGAACACAAGAATTAACGTGGTTCACACAATCGGGGTGATTACGCTAGTCCACGGCGAACGAGAGAGAGTATGTATTATTATGTCTACATCAGAGTTTACACGTACATTAGAGATGTTTAAATAGGTTTAAGGAAACCTAATCACAATTAAGAGCCGCAGGCCCGGAAGCTAAGCCCGAAATTAAAACTTTCCGCCGACCCGGTCGGGTCTCTTCACAAAAAGTATACCCGGGTCGTCACCAGGGCGGGTGTCGAAAACAGAAGCCAAAAGACCTTCATGACCCGGTCGGGTGACCTCCCTGACCCGGTCGGGTCCTGCATTCCAGTGAGTTCCCAGTTGAAATCTTCAACATACCCGATCGGGTCAAGAACATAGACCCGATCGGGTCTTCAAACCAGAAAGTTGCCCGGCCAAAAATCTTCATACCCGATCGGATGACTAACTGTACCCGGTCGGGTATCTCATGTTTCTGCACAAACAAGACTCCATCTTCAACAATCTCCCACTTGGAGGCTTGTTCAACGATCATCTGCCATCCAAAGAACTTGTACCCTCTGCAAAACCCCTGATCTCTCTCTCTCGTTCACGCCTTCTCATCAAGTATCTGGAAGGCCCGTTGAAGCCATGCATAGCTTCAACTTCTCCGTTGTCACCACCTTGGTAAGCATGTCTGCTAGATTCTTCGTACCAAGGATCTTCTTCAAATTTATAGTACCATCTTCAATCAATTCTCGAATGAAATGATACCTCATCTTGATGTGTTTCGTTCTGCTGTGAAACACCGGATTCTTCGCGAGATGAATAGCACTCTGGTTGTCACAGTACAGACCACAATCCCCCTGTTTCATGCCCAACTCCGAAAGAAATTTCTTCAACCAAATCATCTCCTTGGCCGCTTCAGCAATAGCCATATATTCTGCTTCTGTGGTTGAAAGAGCTACACTCTTCTGTAATCTGGACATCCAACTGATTGCCGTACCTCCAATAGTGAATATGTAACCCGTAGTGCTCTTCCCGGAATCATGACAGCCCCCCAAATCAGCATCTGCAAAACCTTCTAGAATTGCCCCATTCCTCCTGAAACAAAGAGCGGTTCTAGAGGTGCCTTTCAAGTAGCGTAGCAGCCACTTGACTCCTTCCCAATGTTCCTTCCCTTAATTTGACATAAACCTGCTAACAACTCCCACTGCATGAGCAATGTCTGGCCTTGTTGACACCATCGCATACATCAAACTGCCAACTGCTGATGCATAAGGAACTTTAGCCATCTCATCTTTGTCTTCATCGGTCTTCGGAGACTGCTGCTTGGAGAGTTTCAACTGACTCCCTAACGGTGTACTCCTTGGCTTGGCATCCGTCATTCTGAACTTCTCAAGGACCTTCTGAATGTACTTCTGCTGTGAAAGCTTTAAAGTACCTTCCACCTTGTCTCTGACTATGCTCATCCCAAGAATCTGTCTCGCCTCCCCTAAATCCTTCATCTCAAATTCTTCAGACAACTTCTTCTTGAGCTTGTTGATCTCCTGCATGTTTGCTCCAGCCACCAACATGTCATCAACATACAAAAGAAGAATAATGTATGAAGACTCGAATTTCTTTAAGTAACAGCAATGGTCCATCTTGCATCTAGTGTACCCATTCCGCTGCATAAAACTGTCAAACTTCAAGTACCACTGTCTAGGAGCTTGCTTCAGTCCGTATAGACTTTTCTTGAGTTTGCACACCAACTTCTCCTTACCACACACTGAGAACCCTACCGGTTGAGCCATGTAAATGTCTTCTTCAAGGTTGCCATGAAGAAAAGCCGTCTTTACATCCAGCTGCTCTAAGTGCAAATTTTCAGCAGCAACGATACCAAGGATCAACCTGATAGTAGTCATGTTCACAACCGTAGAGAAGATTTCATTGTAATCAACTCCCTTCTTCTGTTGGAACCCTTTGACAACTAACCTCGCCTTGTATCTTTTGCTTCCATCCGCTTCATCTTTGATTCTGAACACCCACTTGTTCTCCAAAGCTTTCTTTCCCGGTGGTAGCTTGACTAAGGACCAAGTTTGGTTCTTGTCAAGTGAATCTAACTCATCCTCCATGGCCTTCTTCCACTGTATGGAGTCTTTAGTGGTCAACGCCTCTGAGTAAGATTCTGGCTCTCCATTCTCAGTCAGCAACAGATAATTTGCTGAAGGAGAATATCTGTTAGGAGGTCTTCTGATTCTAGTGGACTGCCTAATGTGTGGAGTAGCTGCCTCTGAACTCCCACCATCTTCATCTGTCAGTACCCAACGTTGATAGATTTTGATGATGCCACTATACCAATAAATAAACACCACCTAATAAATCATGACCAATAAAATGTATCAAATAAAGTATACTGGAAACTTCAAATACAATAAGGTAATTTTTGTTACCTTAAAAAGGATATTCAAATCCTACCAGTATAACTTTATTTGATACACAAATAAAACTAAGAAGTGGGAAGTGGTGCACAGTGACATGCAGGGAAAGGCCGTATAAACAAAGGCGTAAGGCTAAAATGCATTCAATGCAAGAATTGTACATGGGTCCCAAAGGATGATAATGCTACACAAGAAGTGATCTCTCGGAGAAGAACTGATCGGCAAAGATTATCTCCTTATCTTGCCCCAACACATGAAGACAAAGAGTACAAATCTTTCAGTGACTACGATCAACTCCTCTCAACCAACGGAGGAGATTGATCTGCTCAAAAGGCCTATAAAAGTAGGCAGAAGCATGAGTGCTAAAATCAAGTTCTTGAGTTATCTAAGTAGAGTATCCACTTCAAACATTCAAGAGATATCTAGCAAAAGAGAAAGTGCACGTTAAACTTTGCTCTCTGCTTAGACTCATGCTTCACTAAGCTCTTAGACTAGATCATACACGATTATACTTTTAGAGCTTAGTTTCTAGTTGGAGGTTAGAAATTTTCTTGTAAACAAATTGTTGTAAACACTTAGGAGAACAGTTGTTCGGATCCTATAGTGTGGTTAGATAGATAGAGTACCTTTTGATCCCCACTGGATCAATTGAGAAAAGTCTTAAGGTTTGAGTAACTTGGAGTGGTGTTATACTCCTCGTGAAACACCTTCAATCTAGGCCAGAGTTGTCAAGGCTAGATTGGCACTAATTGTATTGGGCTGAATACTTTAGTGGAAATCCATTTGAAAGAGAATGGGACTGGATGTAGGAGGATTACACCACCTCTGAACCAGGATACATCGTGTGTTGATTTTCTTTCACATATACAAAGCACACACCAAGCACTTCTCACAAAAGGATTGTAGTTTGTCAGCAGCATCCTAAGCAGTAGTCTTAACTGACCCTACTGCTTATCCTACTGCTTAATAACTCACTCTCCTTGAGACTGCTTTCCACGAAGAAGATTTCAAAAACTCAGAAGGTGTCTCATCAGTACCCTGGTCTTCACCCACCTGCTGAGTCCACTGCCCACCCATACGTGTCTCTCTTAACTCTAATAGTTAGAGTCATCCAAGAGTCATCCTGTTCCTCAGCAGTTGCCTCAGCAGTTCCCTGCCCTCCAGTCTACTGCCAACCCAACAGTTGCCTCAGCAGTAATCTGCCCACCAGCCAACTGCCAAGCCTACTGCCAGTCCAAACATCATCAATAATAGAAAGTTTTCTTGCAATAATCATCTAGAGGTTAGAGACTTCCGCTGTGCATCTATTAATCTCCCAAAAGATTATAGATCAACTCATCTAGAGGGAAAAGTGTTCTTAAAATTGAAAAAGCTTTAAAAGTCTATTCACCCCCCCCCCCTCTAGACTTTTACCTCTATCCGGGACCATCATCATCACTTCCACTATCTTCAGACATTCCTGTATCTCCTGAGCTCCCACTGCTCCCTGAGCCTCCAGTCATCTCATCACAACCGGCAGGTTGTGCTATGTCATCTTCAGTCATCCCATCAAACACCACTTGCTGTTTGGTTTCTGGTTGTTTGCCGTTGCTCGTATCTGCTGCAAGACCATCTTTATATAAGGCATTCTCGTTGAAAGTGACATCTCTACTTCTGATAACCTTCTTGCTGTGGTTGTCCCAGAACCTGTAGCCCATGTCATCCATCCCGTACCCAATAAAGATACACTTCTTTGCCTTTGCCTCGAGCTTGTCACTATCTGCATCTCTAACTTTGACATAAGAAATACAACCAAAAACTTTCAAGTGAGTAAGAGATACCTCTCGACCTTTCCATTCCTCTTCTGGAATTTTGAAACCTATGGGAGATGAGGGTCCTCTGTTGATCAAGTATGCTGCTGTGTTCACCGCATCGGCCCAGAACATCTTTGGAAGTCCTGCATGCAATCTCATGCTTCTGGCCCTCTCATTCAGTGTTCTGTTCATCCTCTCTGCAGCACCATTTTGCTGTGGTGTTTCTGGAACCGTCTTCAGCATTCTGATCCCCTGCTCAGCACAATACTCTACAAACTCTGTGCTACTGTACTCACCCCCATTATCACTCTTTAAACACTTAATCTTGAGATTTGTTTCATTCTCAACTGCAGCTTTGAACTTCTTAAAAGTGTTAAAGACATCGGATTTATTTTTAAGAAAATAAACCCATACCTTCCGTGTAGAGTCATCAATGAATGTAACATAGTAACGGGAACCTCCAATCGAAGAGACCTTTGTAGGTCCGTAGACATCTGAATGAATCAACTCCAGCCGCTCAGTCTTGGGTTGCTGCCCTGTCTTCACAAAGGTTACCCTCTTTTGTTTGCCTAGAACACATGGCTCACAAAAGCTCAACTTTGAATTCTTCAAATCTGGGATTTTGCCCTTTGAAGACAGCATCTTCATTCCGTTCTCACTTATGTGCCCAAGTCTTTGGTGCCACAAAGTAGAGACCCCTGTATCTTCAACTGCTGCGTTTGCCCCATCCGTGGACACTTCAACCATGTACAGTGTACCATGCTTCTGCCCACGAGCAATGACCAGCTTTCCCTTTGTCACCTTCCATTGCTTGTTGCCAAAACTAACGTTATGGCCTTCCTCATCAAGTTGTCCAACTGAGATCAACATCTTCTTCAGGTCTGGAATATACCTCACATCTTTCAGCCTCCAGGTTGTACCCAAAGAGGTACTGAGATCAACATCTCCAATACCCGTGATCTCCAGGGATTTGTCATCCGCCAAACGAACTCTTCCGCTGTAGGACCTGAAATTTTTCATCAAATCCCTGCAATGACAAGCATGAAACGACGCACCTGAATCCATGATCCAGGACTCAACTGAATTCTCAACACTGCAAATTAGAACATCTTCATAATCCTCTGCCACGTTCACCTCCTTCTTGCCTTTGTCTGCAGGGGGTTTTGGGCACTGATTTCTGAAGTGTCCATTCTCTTTGCAATTCCAACAATTGATGTCCTTCCGATTCTTGGATTGCCCTCTCTTTCTCGACTTCGATCTGCCCTTCTTGTTACCTCCTCTAGTGGATTTTCTGCCCCTATCTTCAGTACTCAACAAACTGTTGGAGCTATCCCCCGAACTCCTCCTCCGGATATCCTCACCAAGGATTAAGTCACGAATACCTTCAAAGGTAAGCTTAGTGGTTCCAGATGAACTACTAACCGCTGTGACTGTACCGGACCAACTATCGAGCAAAGATGATAACAAAAGTAACGCTTGGACTTCATCATCGAATTTAATCTCAACCGAGCCTAACCTGGATATGATTGAATTAAACTCGTTGATGTGATCTGCCACGGATGCACCTTCCTTCATTCTTGTATTCACCAACTGTCTAATCAAGAAAACCTTGTTTGCTGCTGAGGGTTTCTCATACATGTTGGATAACGCCTTGAGCAGTCCAAACGTTGTCTTCTCGTTGACGATGTTGTAGGCAACGTTCTTCGCCAACGACAACCTCACCACACCAAGAGCCTGTCGATCCAACAAATTCCATTCCGCCTCCGTCATCGTTTCTGGTTTGTTCTCGGACAACGGTTGATGAAGCTTCTTCTGGTAGAGATAATCCTCGATCTGCATCTTCCAGAAAGCGAAATCTTGACCATCAGATTTATCGATCTTAAATAACAAGATAACTAGACTAACTATATTATTGCGGAGTTAGTGATTGGAAGGATTCATGTTATCCTTTCTATTCTATGTCTCATCTGATTGTAGTTATAGGTTATTCATTCACTTGTTCCTTTCTATTATTTCATTAGTAAATTAGTTGTTTGATGTTACGATTAGGCAAAGATAAACGATAAATTAAGAGCAAGAACACAAGAATTAACGTGGTTCACGCAATCGGGGTGATTACGCTAGTCCACGGCGAACGAGAGAGAGTATGTATTATTATGTCTACATCAGAGTTTACACGTACATTAGAGATGTTTAAATAGGTTTAAGGAAACCTAATCACAATTAAGAGCCGCAGGCCCGGAAGCTAAGCCCGAAATTAAAACTTTCCGCCGACCCGGTCGGGTCAGCCCATAGACCCGGTCGGGTCTCTTCACAAAAAGTATACCCGGGTCGTCACCAGGGCGGGTGTCGAAAACAGAAGCCAAAAGACCTTCATGACCCGGTCGGGTGACCTCCCTGACCCGGTCGGGTCCTGCATTCCAGTGAGTTCCCAGTTGAAATCTTAAACATACCCGATCGGGTCAAGAACATAGACCCGATCGGGTCTTCAAACCAGAAAGTTGCCCGGCCAAAAATCTTCATACCCGATCGGATGACTAACTGTACCCGGTCGGGTATCTCATGTTTCTGCACGAACAAGACTCCATCTTCAACATTTGATTCTATAAAAACTAACTGTTGATTTGAATGTACGCCACAATGAGGAGGCGTTTGTCTACATTTTATACCCACCATTTTCTATTTGTTTTTTCTTTTTCGCTATATTTTTCTCTATCTTACTCACTAACTAGTCGACTCACTCGTATGTTTCACGGATGACAAATAAATGAAATTAAATTTGTAAAAAAAATTGTAATATGTAAGTAATATTTTAATGAAGTTGAGAATATGATGTATGATTGTGTTAGAAGCACACATATGATAATTTTAAGAAATAGATTAATTAATGTGATGTATGAGGAAGGCTCTAGTGAGAACCCCTGCTAAAGTGAGAAATCATTTATAAATGAGAAATCTTAATCTCCTCCTTTGATATACAAATCAAGAGCTACATCTGTCAGATTGTGTTTATAATCCAATTTACATCCTTCCATCGTGCCGTCCGGTTAGTGTTGGGGACCCCTCAGGGATAGAGTGTCATCCTTTTTTCAAATAATTACAATCAACAGGGTGGCGTTTTTGTAATAGTTTTATAATAATTACAAAAAGTGTCATGTTTGAATTTTGAATAATTACACAAAGAACCTTATATGCATCATTCCAATGATTTAATAAAATGAAAAGTTGTGATTAAAAACACTCATTATAAGAAATTCTTATTTTAAGAGTGATTATCACTAGAACTCCCCCTATGATGTACGATAGTACGTATAAATTTACCAATGTACATTCTTTAGTCTTTGATTTTTTTCTTATGATGAAGATGCTAACAATTAGTATATCCTTGATATATCTACCATTTAATGGTGATTATGATGGCTATGATATACACAATTTACTGTACAATTAATTCATCTCTAGATAGGGAGTTTATTGAATACCAAAGATAAGTCTTCCCCATTTTAATGGCAATGGATTTATAAATACTACTTTAAATTAACATTATATTTTAAAAAAATAAATAGTGATAAAAAAATCTTTCCATATTTATTTTTTACCATCTCTTGGATAGTAAATACAATTAAATTTTAATAAAACATCAAGTAATTATTTGTTAATAATAAATTGTGTGTTGATTGCGAATTTATTGTGCACAATTATTTACTAATATAACAAGTGAGCGGTCAGAGTTCACTCTGAAATAAATCATTTGATTTAATTATATTATATGGAGTATGAACATAAATATAAATTGAAATTGCATGATTAGAATTTAAACAAATATTGCATCTCAAAAAATACACATCATTACCATTATGAAGGTTTGCAATTGCTTTTTCAACAACTTTTGTATCGAAATTACTCGTAGTTTTTAAAAACTATTGGAGATTTACATGAAATTTTGTACTCCGTATAAATTAATATCGTTTATAATTTTTGTTTAGTTATACATTTTTATTTTCAATAAATACATGACACCCAAATATACTTTTTCTATTGGAGATTTATTTACATGACATTACGTAAATTATTTTCTTTACAAATATAATTTTTGTATTTATACATTTATATTTTCACTACATAATACACATCTAGTAATAAATTCTTTACTACTTCATTTACATAAAAATGACACACAAATGTATTTTTACTTAGCACTAATATTTTTAATATTTCCTCCATCCCTTAAAATTTTATGAAGTTTGATTGGCACATGAAATAATAAAGTAAAAATTGTGTGTTTGAAGTTTGTGCAGAGGAGAGAGAAATAACAAACACTACAAATTAATTAATAAAAAAGAGAAGGTTGTAAAGTTTTTGGGACATCCCAAAAAAGAAAGATGACATAGTTTTAAAGGACAAAGAGTGATTAATATGTCAAAATTTGCACAAATTTCACATAAAATATAATGAATATTTTAAACATATTTGCATTATATATAAAGATATTTTGAGTTCACAAGCACTAAAAAATGGAGATGATCCCAATTCCATAAAGAGAGAGGGGTATACCGTATGAGCATATTAACTCTTGGAGTGAATATTTTTACCCATTTTCACCAATTACCAGCCACCAACCGGCCTAACACTACATTGAAGCAACAAATGACGTGCATTGGCCGCGCGCATATTATGAGAAAAGGGAGATTGAGAATCTTTTAGTGCACTTGTACGGCACGGCGTCTTTTTCTTTTCCTTTGTTACTCCGTATGTAATAACAAGAGATACTCCGTATTACGAAAATTCTAAAATAGGACTTCCATGTTTTTATTCCCAAAATAGGACTAATTACTGTCATGTTTTGACAGTACCAGACTTCAAACATGACAGTATTTTCCAACTTTGGCAGTAATTAGTCCTATTTTGGGAATAAAAACATGACAGTTCTATTTTGGAATTTTCGAACTTTTTTAGTCCCATTTCGGGAACTTTCCCTTGTTTACTCACAAAAAAAAGTTCCGTAATCTTTTATTCCATTTTTTTCTATCTTTATATTTATATATAAAAAGAATATGGTGGAATTTCAAATAGAAATCTATTTTGAGCCCAAAGAAGTAAAACAATTGTTGTCATAATTAATATAACATTATTTAATTACTCAATATCTAATCTAATCTAATCTAAAAAATTTATAGTTGTGAATGATGGTTGGTACCCATTTTTATGTCAATACAATATTTGCATAAGATGTTGTACCTTCTCTTTTAAAAATTAAACTTTACTTCTTAATGCACTTAAATACCCTTACTACGTTTGTGCCTCTGTTACCTACTCCTTCAAGTCCTTTGTTTCCTAACATCTAAAGCGCATATCAGAACGTGAGCAAAACGATAGTTAACTGTTAGAATTGAAATGCTAATGGTAATGCTTCCCGTATGTCATAGTAATATACGGAGTAATATCTTTACGACTTTACATACTAATTTTGCTTTCACCATTTACCAATTTAAGGGTGTCCTCGAGTACAAAATTTCATGGACTTTATATTTCTATTGAATTTCAAGGATCTTCAAATTTCTTCCAAAAAAAAAAGGATCTTCAAATTTAATATTTTGAAGATTCCGCTAAATCCTGTGTGTCCCCAATTAAAAATTCTATCCATTTCATTAAAATCTAGATTCCCTCAAAGTCTGATCAATTTTTATGGATTTATCTTAAATGGTGGATTTCAATGGTTTTTTTTTATGAAATTCTAAGCTAAAAACGGTCAGATTTTGATAAGAATATACTACGTATATAGTGATCGATAAATAACAGCAGGTCGGAGAGGGTGCAAGGATCGGATGATCTAAAAGGAAATTCACTAAATTATTTGACTCAACAAATTATATGAAAAAAATAAAATTATCTTTGTTAGTAAATTCAGTTGATACATTCACCCTTAATTATTTTGATTACTCTCTCTGTCTCGTAGAAATGTTTCCATGCAGTTTACGATGTTTGACTGAGCATAAAGTTAATCGAATCATATCCATAATTAGAGTTTTTTTAGTAAATACTCTCTCCGTCCCATTGGACTTTGCCAACTTTCCCTTTTTGGATGACCCAAAAAACTTTGTCATTTTCCTATTGAAGCAACTAATTTGTGGTTTTGCACATTTCTCTCTCATTTGCACAAATCTCAACAATACAGTTTTTACTATTCTTATTTTTCACCTACTTTGCATTTGGCAAAGTCCATCGGGACGGAGGTAGTATAATTTACATATTCATAAACTACATTAAAAGTTTTATAAATGGAAAAAACTCAAATTTCATAAAAGTTGGATATATAAAGTAAAAGATTAAAGAGACTTTACATTGACCAGAGAATAGTGGACATGAACCTTTGTATGGAACAGAGGTATAGTATATAGTTCAATACACAAATTTAAAAGTAAAATGTTGAGTAAAAAAATGTTATTACACTTGGAATTGAAATATAGACTAATTATCAATCAATGACCTAAACCATGAAAACGGACCATACAAAGGTGGAATGATTGGAAACCATCAACCAAAGACATTAAATATATTACCTCTGTCATAACTTAAGCTTCTCATTGAAAAATGACAATTACGTAGACAATAATTAATGTGACTTGTTCTAAAATATTACAAATAAAAAGATTTTGGACGAAAATGTGACTTAGTAACTTTAGTGACTATAATTGCGTTCAAAGTTTTTATCATACTCACTACATCATTATAACTATTAACATAATTATTGTTACTAAAATTACTAAGTCACATTTTTGTCCACCACTTTTCTAGAAATAATATTAGTGCAACTTTTTCATAACTAAAAGAAGCAATTCAAGTATATTTTGAAAAACAATGTTGATGTCTTGATGAGTATATAACATAATGAGATCATTGATGATAACTGCGATGCTGAATGTAAGTGTTTTATTTTGAATGTTTGATGATTAATTTATCACTTAAGACTGATAATTACTTCTAAAAAAAGGGAAACTTTAGGTGGGATATAAAAAGAAGCAAGTATTAGATTTTGATTTCTTTAATTTTTTATGAATTTTATTGCTAAATTTTTATGATATTTTATTCACAATTTTTTTTGTTTAAGAAAAGAATAATATTTAAAACATATATAAAAATGATAATTGAGGGATTACTATTTTAATATTGGGCATTAGCTTTCGCGCATTGCGTGTATAGAAAGCTTGTATAATTAATAACAATCAATGATTAAGTACAAGTCTAATTAATAGTTGTAAGTTATGTATAAAAGGGAAAATAGTCAATTTGGTCCTCGTACTATCACGAAAAAGTCAATTAGGTTCTCACACCTTTAAAAAAAGGGAAAAATAAATAAAATATCCCAAACTTTGAAGGGGTGTGAGGTAAGCACCCTAAACTTGCATATGTAGTTTAAATACCCCAAACTTTATATAAAAAGTTATTTTAGCACCATGGTCATGTATTATTTCTTTCAAACTGTTAATTTTTTGTGTTAATTTCATATTTTAAAATATTTTAGCACTCATGAATATACAATTAACATTCTAAACTTTAATTGTAAAATAAATAGTATTACCCTCCACTCTATATAATTGCAACGTTTTCAATTTGCTATTTTAAATTATGTAATTAACACCACGAATTTACATTTTTGAAATAAATAATACATGATCATGGTGCTAAAATAACTTTTTATATAAAGTTTGGGGTATTTTAATTACATATGAAAGTTTGGGGTGTTTATGTCACACCTCTTCAAACTTTGAAAAATCAATCAAATCCCCGAACTTTGTAAAAACGTTCAAATGAGTCCATTTTCAAGTTACTTGCCATGTCAGCATGTCACCCGCCGACGTGGCACACACGTGGACCACGTAAGCATCGTTATCATCAAATGGATAGTTGGACTTCTGCATGTGTGCCACGTAAGCAAAGACACTACTGATTGGACTACCACGTGTGCGCCATGTGACCTGCTGACATGACAAATAACTTGCAAATGGACTCAATTGAACGTTTTTACAAAGTTCGGGGATTTGATTGATTTTTTTTTAAAATACAACGATCTAATTGACTTTTTCGTGATAGTACGAGGACCAAATTGATAATTTTCCCTATGTAAAACAATAGAAAGACGACAATAAATTTAAATTAAATAATGAGATAAAATTTGAAACATACACATGCAGAATTAATTAAGAGACATAACACGCTAAAGTTTTTTTTATCATCAAAACAAACCACTTTATATTAATATCATAAGGAATCAGATCGTTACAACAAATTCAAAAAGACTAACACTGACAACAATTATCCCTAACCAACTAGCACTATCAATCTTACGGCTAGACTCAGAGACAATCACCCCTAAAAGAGCAATACAAATCGCTAACCACTAACCGGGTGTGACACAACAATCACTGACCATAAAGATCCTTCCATCGACAAAATATCTAGCAGAATTGTCAATCATTATTGTAGACCTAAAACTAAAGACATCAACAAAAAACAGAGCAACGTAAAACATAACGCAAAAATAAAACCATGAAAAATTAAATAACTGATAAAACTTTCAAACCCTAGCAACTCGATCGCTCCAAGGCGGCGGTTCAGGAGGGGGGCGGACTGCCGATTTGTCTTCTTCCTTGCTCAGCCCTTCCCCTCTCCACATCTTCTCGTCAGTCGAGCTGCTGCCTCCACTACCAACACCGCCCTCTACCCATGCTGATTTGCCAAAAACTAACCCTCCAACTTCACCCTCAATTGTAGGACTGAGCCAACACTGCTCTAGATCATTCATAGGAATCATAATTATCCTTTGTTGAACCTTGGATTCGTTTCCAATAACTACTGTTGCACTCACTCCTCCTTCAAGATTGACTTGCACAAGCCGAGAAAAGAGATCAGAAAACAAAGATGAAATTTTGTCACTGCTTCAAGATCCAATGAATAATCTGAAAGTCGCCTAAATCACAAAGCCAGAATCAACAATCTAAAATCAAGAAACACTCTAAAAGCCTAGAGAAGAAGGTCCGCACAAACAATTGATGGAAGGAAAACCCTGCGCGACGACAGAACCGCTAATGAGGAAAAACCCTACGCAATAGAGACACTAGGGGGAAAAACCCTACGCGGAAGAGCCGTTAGGGAGGAAAAAACCCTATACGGCAGAGCCGCTAGGGAGATCGGAAAGAGTCGCTCATCTTTCTTAGATCGATGCAATTTGAAAGTTCTGTACATAACATGTTAAAGTCAAAAAATGAAATGATCTACCTTTAAAATATAAAATAGTGTAATACATTATATTCATAGTTGTAAGTTATGTTTTTTTTTGGATGAAAGCGGCTTACATTGATATCAAATCATTCGAAGAGTAGCCAAAGCGACAATTAAACTTATGAAAACCGCCGTCCCGCGAACCAGACTCGGAGTTTATCACCTCGGTAATATAACTCGTTGATCCATTTATGGGCACAACTGAGCCAGTTACGGTAATCGCAGTTAAATCATCACCCACATCCAAACTCAAAATCATCACCTTACAATTGTAAACAATTAAAAAAAAACAAGCTATAAAGTAAAAAAACAGTCAACATAAATAACAATAATAAAATAAATATCATCACTTAGTCTTCTACAGAACATTAGAAGATACCACTCTCAACCGCCCTTCCGCATCCCAGCCGCTCACAAGCTTACCCCCTACGCCCGCTGACGTGCACTTTGTCGTGAGGTGCACTCAAAATAAATACAATACAACACTAATACGTAGTATAATGAAGTAAGGTTCGTATCCACAGGGAAAGGAATACTTCTCTTTTTATGTAACTAGTAACAAAGGGGGGTTTTGATTTAATGATTGAACTTAAAATGTATTTAAACACTAAGTTGAACGACTTATGTGGTTTACTTTAATAGAGATGGAGGCTTGGTTTTGCTTTTATCCACTTAATGAAATGTTCACCGATCCCGGTTATATCTTTAACTATCTTCCTCTCGAATACTCAATCAAGGAGTATATCCAGTTCATCGAGGGTAGTTATTAATAACGAGATGCGTTCATTAATAAAACTTACTATCGAGTCAATATAGAACAAGCGCCGTATATTAACTTGATAGTAGCAATAAACTTAAGATGAAAACGATTGAGATTGATAACCTCAACACAAGCGGTTTATTGGTTTAATCAATATAATTAATTCCCCTTGGCTTATTAACCATGAGAAGCATGCATTAACAACCCAAGTTTACTACCATTGAAAGAACCGAATTAATAACAAGCGTATTAACCGATTGATTCTAGTAATAATTAATATATGAAACAAAACTAGTTGATCCTTTAAGTAATGTTCAAAATATTAATATGAAATATGAATATGAATTCATTAATACTCAAGGAAGAATATTAAAGAAGATGAATCCTACTATAGTTAATATCAAGATGTTAACTAATTGTCATCTTAGTAACACTCCCCAATATTAACATAGAGGAAGAAATAGCCATTACTATAACTAATGTCAAGATGTTAACTAATTGTCATCTTAGTAACTAAAGGAAGAATTAATATTCAAGGAAGAAGATTAAAGAGAATAACTCACAACTTACAAATTCATTAAGCTTCAAAGTAGCAAAACCAAGATGGAAGAGTTTAGCTCCTCATATGGAGACCAAACATGATGAAAAATATAAAGAAAGAACTTGTCTAAACTGAGCTAAGAAGTATATGTGGATTAGTGTTTTTATTGTGAAGGAAAGGGGTGTATTTATAGGCTTTTGGGAGTTGCAGGGTCTGATACCCGATCGGGTATATAGGATACCCGATCGCGTATCTTAGGAAATTGCCCAGAAAGTCACTTTTTTGGGCATACCCGATCGGGTATGTCGGCATACCCGATCGGGTATGTGACAAATCTTCACGAAAATTTGCTCCCACGATCATTTGTTCCCGGATTTGATTTGGACAATCGAATCAAGCGAATACCCGACCGGGTACATGTGTATTTTTTTCAAATCGAAATCTTTCTTGTCTCCTTGCACTTTCCTTGATCTTTTAAGGTCCAATCTTGATCCCTTGGATGATCTTTGACCTGTTTAGCTCAGAATAATCCTAATCTAAACAAATTACAAATAAAAATGGAAATAAAATATTACACCAAAAGTGTGTAATTTCCACAACTAGAACTAATAAAAACTAGTTAAAAATACAAACATACAATCGGAAATTACACGAATATCACCCGCCTCCTCTCCATTTTTTGTTCCATCTAGTGTCATCTCATCCCCCTGGTACTGTGCTGACCGGGCTAAAATGGCAAGTGTACAAGTGCCGGTATAGTAATAAATTCCGGTAAAATACTGGGTTGAATCCACAGGGAAACATTGTTTAATTCAAGTCCGAGAGTAGATAACCAAAAATAAAGAAATGGGTGAAGTGCTGAGATTTTGAGTTGTGTTTTATATTTTTAGCTTTTCACTTTTTTTTTTGTTCAAGAAGGCAATCTTTAACTAATTTGAATTTAGGATGAATGATAACAACAACTAAGGTTTCGGGAATCACTTAAATGCTTTAATAGGGTTGAATATTAGTTCTTTGCCAATAATTATGAATACAATGTCGCTAATATATTCAAGGATGGATTGATGATCTTGTTTGATGAATTGAGGGTTTTATATAGACTAAAGATTGGCATCTTTTAGTCTATTCAAGCCCAACAATCAGGCATGGAAGATATATTTGATCAGATCATAAGGAAATTGGAGTTTTTCCATCAAAATATGGTTGCACGTCTTTGTGTTTTATGCATATTTAGGCTTGACCGGCGCCAGTTTTCATTCGGAGCTGGAATTATAATGAAAAATAACATAACCGGCGCCGGTCAAAGGGGTGGACCGGCATCGGTTATACTTCGGCCGACTGGGAAAATGGCAGATTAAATGCAACCGGCGCCGGTTTGGTGAAATTCCGCCGCCGGTTTTGTCCTGGGATTTTGGGGATGTTCCGCTACGAATTTAGACATGAGTCCTTCACCAAAGTTGTAGCTAATGAAATCTTCTATCCACCTAAACTTGAACGAAGTGATTTTAATCATCCAATCAAAAGTTAATGATCTGATAACAAACTAAGAGGTATGCATCCTGAAATCCCACCAGCAACATCTGACTTTATTGGTTGATTGAGTCTTGTTCCTTTCATATTTTGGCCATGACGTCTTCATAACATTTGTACCTTATTGAGTTACCATTCACATGGAATTCGAATCGAGTGATTTCAAGTTCTCTACAATAAGTTATACTCGAATTATGAGCAGAACGTCATTCCCTTGGTCCAAAAAGCCGTTCATCGCAATATTTTACTCTCTAGCTCTCATTCTGGAGGTATTTGCCTGATTTCTCTTCTTTTCTTCAACACATACTTATAAATACTTATGTTAAACACAAGTAAATATAACGGCTATCATGTGCATCTCTTGCCTCCCAGATACGTTTGCGCTTCTGTTCCCCTGTGGACTCTTCACTTTGTTTCAGAACCACTTCCTTGTCAGAGCCACTACCCGAGACCGCCATAACTTCCTTCTCCCCTTTCGCTCCTCCTTCAGACCCCTGACTCTCCCACTCCTGCGAATTCCTACCCGAGTTTGAGCCTTCTCCGACCAGCCATTTATTTTTTTCAAGTAGGGCTCGTCTTCACCCCACTTCCTGCCCTAAAGCGACACATCAAATCTTTTCTCCAAAACTAATCCTTCCTCATACATAAGAGGGCAGAATTTTTCCAAATGACCAATAATGCCACAAATAAAGCAAAAATTGGGTAACTTTTCATATTGAAAATCTACCCAATATCCAATACCTTCTTTTTTCAGAATTGTTCCTTTTTCAAAGGGTTTTCCACATTAATGCATACCCTGACACGCAAATAGGACTTCTATTTTTCCCCGAACTGAATTTTATCATAGCTAATAAACTTACCCAGAAAATTCCCCACCCTTCTTGCCGTGCCTAGATTCAATAAACAGTAAGGAACATTGTGAACATGTATCCAAAATTCTGCCTCATTTGGACAGATCTGGTGTGGAATATCAGTAGGTTTAATTTCTTTCACAATCAGTAAACTCCTCTCAAACTGCCAAGGGCCCCATCAAGAATGCGTTTCATATCAATTGGATGATTGAAATTGAAAATATACCTCTTGTCATCGATTTCCTTGATCTCCACGCCCCTTCCCAACCTCCATAGAGAAGCCATCATCTCTCTGAAGGCTGAAAAATTGATTTTCCTATCCATTATCAGCGCGTGTGCTACAGGGAAACCCGACCAAGTCTCCTCCGTTGAAGTTTCTTCAGTGTCCACCTCATCGCAATCCAGCTCCACCTCCTCCTCCACGCTCATCTTTCGGTACAGATTGGCAATCTTTTCCATGCAGCCAGTCTTCACGCCTAACCCGAACCACTTCCCCTTCCCCTGCTCTTCCGCTTCGATAGAGAACCAAAGAAGCACTGAATCGAAGCCAAAACCTCGATACACCCTCCAAATCCACAGCCAAAAGTCGGCCAACGACAACCGAACCCCGTCGAGGAAGACGAGATCGGACAATGAACCCTAGCGGCACTAAGCCCTAGAGAGAGAAAAAGCTACACATAAAATTAATAGTTGTAAGTTATAAATAAAACATTAGAAAGATAAACACAATAGATATAAATAATATCATGAGATAAAATTTAGAAACACACACATGCAAAATTAATTAAGAGACATAACATAATAAAGTTATAAAAAAGAAATGTACGTTCTAATTTTAAAATATAAAATAGAGTATTACATTATATTCAAGCACGACGAGTCCGACTAAAGACATGGTATAAAGTATAACGATAACTATTAGTACCCTGCATACATAAAAGTTTACCAGAATTTTTCTAGCACGTGAAATACGAAAGTAAAAATTGTATAATTGAGATTGTGCAAATGAAAGAAAAATCACGTAATCATAAATTTATTACTTTAAATGGAAATGACAATTTTTTTGGGGACAGTTAAATAAAGTTAGCAATTAATGTTTTTGTTGTCTCATTTAATGAACCATTACTTAATAACTCTAATTAATAAGAATCAAGGATATATTAAAAATATAATTAATGGTTGTAAGATATAATTAAATATAAGAAAATTAAGAATAAAGACATTAAATATGAATATTACAAAAACATTGGAAACTTAAAAATGAAGAATTAGTTTAGAAACGTAACAACTAAAAGTTAAGTTTGAAAAATAAAAGTTCCCATTTCTATTTTACAATATAATTAGCACTCTCAAGTCTTAAATAGCAATTTTACCATGAAAAAGTAAAATTATTAAAAAGGTTGATTGTGAATCGCATTTTTAGTCGGAATTTTATAAATCCAGAACTTGACAGATAGACGAGTTATCAATTCGGGACCTGAAAGATGAAGTGTATCAGTATAGGACCCGAATGATGAAAAACTATCAATCTAGGACCCGAATGATTGAACACTATCAATACAGGACCTAAGTTTTCATAAATTTTATTAGGGAAAACTGTCAAATAGGTCCTCGAACTTTCATAAAAAAGTCAATTAAGTCCTTCTATAGGAGACTTTGTCCGGTCGTCGCGATTTGGGGCGGTTTCCGGTGGAATTTTTTGATGAAATTTTTTGAGCATCTTATTCATCAAGCCTAGTTTACTCATACCAAATTTCAGCTAAAAATTTAATCGGGAGTGCAATCAAATTAATTCGAGAACGCAAAAATGCGCAGTTATCTTCAAGAATTAATTTGAATGTGTTTCCGATTGAATGTTTAGCTGAAATTTTGTATGAGTAAACTAGACTTGGTGAGTAAGATGCTAAAAACAATTCATCAAAAAATTCTACCGGGAACTGCCCCAAATCGCAACGGCCGGACAGAACCTCCTATAAAAGGACTTAATTAACCTTTTTATGAAAGTTCGAGGACCTATTTGACAGTTTTCCCATTTTGTTATTATTTTTTATTTTTAAAAATTTAAATATTATTTAGTTTTATTAAACTAATAAACTTTTGTGTAGAAAAATTCATCAAATATTAGCAATGGAATTAATAAAAAATAAATGAATCAAAAGCTATGAAATGCTAGGTCCCAAATTGATAGTTTTTCATCATTCGGGTTCTATACCGATACATTTCGTCTTTGAGGTCCCGGATTGATAATTCGTCTATCTTTCAGATCCAGAATTGATAAAATTACTTTAGACAATTGAGGCGTGACATTTACAAACTTGAAAGTACAAGAACTATATTTCAATGAGAGTACTATTTAAGAGACTGAAAGTGCGATGTCCCCTTAAATTTATCACTTATAAAAAGTTTGAAACAATAACTGAAAATTGTTATTGTTAGTATGTTATTTTTATATGTTGTTTCAATAATAATTAATTATGAATGTTGTTATCATTATTATTACTACTCCCTCTGTCCCGTAATTAAAAACCTACTTTCCTTTTTGGGATGATCCATATTAAAGTTCCACTTTCAAACATTTCCTTATTTGGAAAATGATTTACACCAAAACAGTGCCAAACTGTGTTAAACAGTGTCCAAAGTTCAAACAGTGCAAAACAGTGCACTCCACCGTAAAGTCAATTTTATTTTATTAATATGTGTGAAGTCAAACCAGGAACTTAATTAAGAACAAGAGGGAGTATATCACATTATTATTATTATTATTATTATTATTATTATTATTATTATTATTATTATTATTATTATTATTATTATTATTATTATTATTATTATTATTATTATTATTATTATTATTATTATTAATGTATCATTATTGTTATTAAGAATAAATTCCACTTTTGGTCCTATGAGTTTTAGGTCAATTCCACATTTAGTCCACATCTTTCAATTTGACCACTTTTGATCCATGGCTATTGTGTTTTCACCCATTATGGTCCTTCTGGCATTGTTTCCGATGGTTAAAATCACCGGAAAAGGACCACAAATGGTTAAAAAACAATAGTCAAGTACCAAGAGTGGACTAAGTGAAAAATGTGGACTAAAGGTGGAATTGACACAAAACTCGTAGGACCAAAAGTGGAATTAATTCTTGTTATTAATATTTGTATGTTACTACAATTATCCTCATATGCTGTGTATTCCGGATGGAATTTGGCCAAGTCCCGGAACCTTTGCTCTGCCTCTTTTCTTCCTGCTCCATCTCTTTCATAGTGCATCCATTTTCTTGCTCAGGATCGTGTACTCTCTCCTCCTCTGATTCACTGCAAAAGACAAGTAGTACTACTCGTAGAATTCTACCTCAAAATTTTTCCAAGTGACTCTGCCACAAAATTTTCCTCGCAGCTAATCCTTCCAGTAGTTGAGTGGCAACCGTCAGCTTCACACTGATCCCAATTTGCATGTCCCTCACAGCCTCATTGAGGTTTTTTATCCAATCCCCCGATTTGCACCTCAAGGCTCTAGCCTCCTTAACGTACTGGGAAATTCTCACATATGGGTGTCCTCCTTGCCTACCCCTAGGTGTCATTAGGGGAGCATGAGATGCTTCACGGCTTCCATGCCCCTACATGTTCTGAGAAGTACATCTAGCATGACGCCTTCTCTCTCGTCTAGCCTGCTCACGCTGATACCGAGCGATCATCTCGCCCATTTGGTCAAATTCTTCATCACTCATTTCTTCTTCATCGTCACTGGTGAAGAAGTCTCCCCCGTCATAAGGGTTTTCCTCACGATCCGTAGTCGAAATGTAGGTGAAGCCATCTTCCTCATTGTGCCTCGATCCGTGTGCAGATTTGTTGTTCTCCGCGCTAGTCATGTGCATCTCCTGACGCCCCAGACCCCTGCCTCGGCCCTGACCTCTACCCCGAGAGGTCCGTGATTCTCCCCCATCGGCATGCCCAGTAGATCCCATTACATATCCGTGTGGGTTTGCCCTGGTTGACTTGCGATGAGCCTCCATTTATGAAAGGAAGTGTGGAATGAGTCATTAGACTCGTTTTCAATGTCAATTGACGGATAAGTATAGAAGACACCACTTGGCCCAAATTATGGATAACTGTCTGTTAATGGTACCGTCTTAACAATAAGAGGCTAATAACTCAATAAGCAACGGTTCCTTAAGTACAAACCCTTCTGCTCATGTTTTGTGTGGAAACTTTTGGAAAACTTGGTAAATGTTCCCCAACATTTACCCCACTGATTTTGGTGGTTTGCCTTCCGGGTTAAAAAAAACTTTTGGTAAAAACATATTGAGAGGTATTATATAGTTTAAAAACTGACTGGCTCTAATACCACTTATTTGTCACGCCCCGAGCCGCGTCCGTGCCACATAGACAACCATCGTATAACTCAACAAGGATAATTGTAGTCGTCCTTGTTAAATTGGACAAGGTGTCCGAAAGATTCATAGACCAATCCGGTCAGTAAACACATATAAGCAACATTATTATTAAATCAAACAAAGTGCGGAAAAGCAATTGTTTGGTATTAGGCCACATGTGGCAGTCATAGGCACGCATGCCTCAAAATGTTTACAAAACAATAATTTAGAAATATTCCGTGAGCAGTTACATTTTATTTGGAAACAGGAATAGGAAGTACGAACCACGTCTTCCGTTAGATAATCACCCGAACAATGGTGCAGGAAGCAAAATTTAGTCTCGACCTGTAAAAATAGTGAGGCCCCCTGAAGGGGCCAGTACTCCACAGAAACTAGTACTAGTGACATGCAGGCTTTACGATCGATAACTAGCGTTTCGAGTAAACGACCCAAACATAGTGTGATACATACATATAAGGGCATAATTTACACTACCCTAATCGCAAGATAATACCCGTAGTATATTCTTGTAAAATATCCGACCCACTGGTCATTTGTTTTCATAAAAACATTCATAAGGATGTAGTCCTCATACTCTCACTCTTTCCCTTAACATAACCCCGAATATCTAGCCTGCAGGCCTTGTCCTATATTCGTGCCTAGTGAGTGCTATATTGGGCTTTCCTTCTCCTGCGTCACCCTTCCATCCTATAATTTTGTATGAGTCAGTTCTACTCTTGTCTACTCGACCATGTCCCGTGAGTGCATATGAGTCAATACTACTCTGGGACACTCGCCCATCCTTACGAGTGCGTATGAGTCAAAACTACTCTGGGTCACTTGCTCGTCCCTATGAATGCGTATGATTCAAAACTACTCCGGGTCACTCGCCCGTCCCTATGAATGCATATGAGTCAAATTACTCTGGGTCACTTGACCGTTCCTATGAGTGTGTATGTGTAACATCCCAAACATTATTAGCCTATTAGTTATTATGATATAGAATTTCTTTATGACAACTACTTCTAAAATGTTAATAGCAATCTAATCAGTTTCTAAAGCAGAATTCTTTGACACAAGATCGATAACTTTTCAAGTATAAAGTATTTCATACAGGAAAATTCTTAAAGCCTGATAAAGTCAGTCGTCTCGTGTTGATTACATGTTCGATTTAGAAATGTACTTACATATTTAAATTCCTATGGTCAATTAAGTCATAAGTCATAGTTTAAAATAGCACTGGGTAAGTTAAATGAAAAGTCAAAAAGCTCAAAAATATAAAGTTTAATTACACTGGGTATAGTTCGTTTGTTCTTTTGGGGATTTTTTTTAAGGATATTAAGGTCAAATGATAGAAGACATCATCTAACTACTAAGTCTACTATATGTATAAATTATAGTAAATAAGTAGATCATAAATAAAATTAAAGTAAATGGAAAACTAAAGGCTCGAATATATGCACTAGCAAGGAAAACACTTTGCAGAAGAGTTCAAGTGTAGTAGCTTAGACACGTGTATAAGCCAGCAAAACCATTGAATGCTACAGAGACACTAGGCCAAAACTTGAGAACAAAACAAAAATTATAATTAAATTAGAAATATATATTAAACATGTGGCAAGACCATGCATCAATAGACAATCTAATATGCAAAAGAAACAAAGTTTCCTGGACTCTCATCTTACATGCACTACACTCGGCCACTCATAGAAGGAAATAGACAAACCAAATAAATTATATTAACAGTGACATCATGAACCCTATTAATACCAATAAGGTATTACGTACAATGAGAGGGGAGTGGCTTGAGATCATTTGGCTCTAAACCCCACCACCTACGGTCGTGCTGTTGAGTGCCAAAGTAAATAAGCTAATATCGTAAGCTATAAATTATTGGGAAACTAGGAAGAGGACCAAGAAAAATGGTAGAAAAGGGGAAGGTGAGGAAGGACAAGAAAGTGAAATGAAGGAGGAAATTTATTCATCCTAGCTCCAATCATATTTGCTCAGGTCTGTACTATAATACGACATTTATTAAGTACAATTATCTTTATTATTCAAAACAAAATATTGTCAGTATTATAATACGACATCTATTGTATGTCATTATTTTTATTAAATTCCATTTTATTTGTAGTGATTGAAGATAAACCGTGTGCTATGAATATAGTTTTATATTAAATCCATTTTCAGTTAATTAAAGATAATGATAGTATTTAATGACTTCTTATTAAAGTATCATTTCCAAATACTTGAAGAATAAAGTGTTTAGTCATAATAAGTACGAAGTTGGTATCCTAATGTTGCTTACTGCACTGTTTTTAGTTAATTAGAAAAAGGTATTTGATAGCTAGTATTCTTATGACTGCATGGAAATATAGTTTTTATGTAATAGTGGCGGAAATTAGTGGCGGAAAATCCGTCACTAATTCCGCCACTAAAAGGCTTACTGGCGGATATCTGTGGCGAACTATCAGTCACTAAAATCTGGACACTATTATGTTTAGTGGCGGAAAATGATTTCCGTCACAGATTAGAGACGGAACTTAATGACAGATTTAACCGTCACTATGTTTTGTGACAGAATTGCAGTCACTAAATTCCGCCACTAATTCTTTTGTATTTACAAAAAAAAATTGTATTTTTTAAAGTAATTAGTACTTTTAAATTTTAATATCATTATTTCTGATATTATGAAGAAATTCGTTCAAAATAATTAAAATTCATAGCATAAATTTTAAATTTGAACTTTTAAAGTACAATAAAATAATAGCAAAAAAAATTAACAAGTGCTGAGTTTAATATATTAATAACCCACATTAAAACCA
Organism: Cuscuta epithymum; assembly: GCA_945859915.1. NCBI lineage: Eukaryota > Viridiplantae > Streptophyta > Magnoliopsida > Solanales > Convolvulaceae > Cuscuta > Cuscuta epithymum. Next base: position 2,467,118 of record CAMAPF010000976.1, read on the forward strand.
TTACAAAATGTAACATACGAAATTCCAAAAGTACATACACCATATTGTGTAAAATGTGTACAAAACATTTGCAATCTATAATTAACTAAATGTCTATTTACGCTAGTCTTGAGAGCTCCTGGAGGAAAAATCTTGTTGCGAAAGATTGAGCTTGTACACTTTCATCTTCATAGGACTCGGACATTCCACTTTCACCTTCAGATTGAGCTTGTTTCATTTGCTTGTAGTTGAATGTGCTCATACAAGCCCAGAAGCCTTCTGCCAAAAAGTCATGAAAAATCTCCACAAAGACAAGAAACTTCATGACTCATCTAGAAACAAAATTGAAAATGCAAAACAAATTAAATAAAACAGCAAAACAAATTAAATGAAACAGCAAAACAAAAAATTGTCAAAAAAGAGTTTTAGGCAGTCAATAATTCTGATTTTGGCACCGAGAAATAAAGCAAAAATTGTTGAAGAAATGTTACTCACCATTTGAAGTATATTCTTTTGTTATTTACTCTGGGCAGCTTGGTATCATTTGACTTGAAGTCTTGAACTCCATTTTTATTTCTTTGTTTGCAATTCAATAGCACCTATTAACAAGTTACAACAACAATGGGTTAGAAAAAAGCCAGAATAATTCATTTCTATGAATCAAACAAGTTAGCCGAATCTGTCAAGCACAAAAACAAATAGATAAGTACAGAGCCTTAGACCCGTGAAAATCAATGCTTTTATTCACATATCCTTCTTCTTAAAGAAAGTCTAACACAGAACACATACAGCTTGCCGATTAAAAGAACAGGCAAATACACTACCCAAAGAGACGAAAGATAGAGAAATGGCTACTGAGGAAGGCAATGGTTGAGGCTGGCCGTTGATGGGCTCCCAATTGGTAGCCGGACCAAAGAAATTGCCCGCGCGGCGATGTGTTTTTGGGTGTGCGGCGATCTGGTTGCTAGGGCTTATGAGAGGCATGCGTTTCACTTATATACGGATTGGGATGAGCGCTCTTTATTTCAGCGGGTTTCATTTTTTAAGTGGAGGGAGTTCCAAATTTTTGAGCGGATTTCATTTGGAAAGTGGAGGGAGTTCTAAATTTTTGAGGAAAAAAAGGGGAGGATAGGATTTAGTGAGATAATTTGGGTCAATTAAATTCATTTTTTCGGCTTACTGTTTTTAATTTTTGGTGGCTTATGAAATTTTATCTGGATACTTTTGAGACCAGATCTAGAAAGCTCATATTATGTATTAGATTAAACCAAATCAAATTTAAATAGATCAGATCAGACTATATTTTCATAATTATAAAATACACAAAGAGTAGACGTTTATTAGACCAGATCAGTTTATATATGAACCGGCTCTATCTACTACAATTAGTGAAATTCTACTTGGAACGGTCGAATAGGCTGAATCTGATTAAGGATGTTTTTACTTGGATTGAAATTGAGAGAATTCCCCAAATAGGAGTAAAAACGTTTTGAAATTCCCAAATAGGAATATCATGTTTTTTATTCCCTGAATATGAGTAAATTTTTTTCCAAATTTGAGCATTACGCGGCTTTGAACATGGCATTTTTTCCAAACTTGGCATTTTACTCCTATTCAGAGAATAAAAAACATGATATTCCTGTTGATGTTTATTCCTTCAACATTCAGGTCCAACACGTAAGCCCAAAGATTTCGAGTTGAGCGGTGTATGTGTGTATGAATAAGCTAGGCCAACAAACAACAAGATAAATCAAGAAACATTAAATAGCAAGAGTTTAGGTATTATTAATCAGTTAATAACTCCCCGATACAATACGCTTGATATGTGCCCGTTGGCCGTACGTCTTCTTAGGCAGTAGAAGAGCTACGAGTAAGGGAATATGAGCTAGAATGCTAAGAGCACTTCTCACATGATCCGCTCAATATATATAAATATGCATACACACACATTATATTTAAACGAATAGAGATCAAATACAAAGTCTTCTTAATTTACAAAGTACAAACTCATCTTGACCGTCCAATGAGTTGATCCAAAGGACATAAAGGCAAGGTGGCGTTTTTGTAATAAATCCAACTTTTTAGGGTGCAACTCGTTGCACCTTAATGTGCAACTATTATTTTTGTGAATTTATAATGTGCAACACTTTGAACCTCAATATGCAATGCAAAATAACGTCAAGGTGTATCGTACAAATATTTGCACAATAAGCACACTTTGTACTTGATCTTTCCCCATATTTAAACTTAGATTAAGTAATTAGTTATTGAAAAAAGCATGCTAGATGAAGACTTTGCATTCTTCTATTTAGTGACAGATTTTTGTGGCGGAAAATGGCCGCCGGCAATTGGTGGCGACCAATCCGTCATAAATCTCCGTCACTAAACAGCGGCGAACTGTATCCGTCACTAACATCTGTCACTAATCACTGACGGACACAATCTGCCATTAATTTGTGGCGGATAGGATTCCGCCACTATTTCCGTCACTAAATAGTGACGGATTCAAATTCCGTCACTAAATTCCGCCACTAAATTATGAATTTCTTGTAGTGGAAATACGTATTTATATGGCTATATATGTTTTTAACATGCCAGGATTATTATTACATTTTCGAATGATACAAGAACTTGTAACGTGTTTCTTTAGGAGCCTTACTCTAGGATTTGGAATACTAGTTTTCGGGTACCACGTTTTACAGTTTGGTCTCAAGATTACTTAAACTCCGGTTTGGGTAGTCTTGTTTCCCACGTTTTTGGGTCGCAAGTTGGTTACACCAACTACGACTCCACGCTGAGTTCGGGTTGTTACGACGATTCGTTCTCCACGGTATGCTAGCATATGACCCAGGCCAGGGTCCACGAAATTACAGTTGGTTATCGGATAAGCTATTTTATTTGTACCCTTAGCTAGAGTCTGGTCCTTGGAGTAAAGGTTGAAATGGAAAATTAAAAGAATATGTTGAAAATTAGCTTATCATCTATTTTAAATGAAATAAGAGAATGAATTTCCTTATATTGGAATATGACTTCCGATGTACAGTTTTATATGTGGAATTATTTTTCCACCACGATATAAGTACATGAACAAGCTAAAGAATATTTTGAACTAAAATGAGATCGAGGTACAGTTGATATGAAAGTTGTTGTTGAACTTCCTATAAATCTTTGTTATTTATTTTAAATCTTTGTTGTTTATTTATTTGTACAAGTTCCTTAAATTAAAGCGATAAATATATGTTCATATATTTCATTACTACATGTTATATTATAGTACCACTCAATATTCAATTGCTGAGCGTTTAGTTTTTTTACACGTAGATAAATACGACAGTCAAGCTGGAGCCCTGGGATGAAGAGACATCTGGAGAGGACTGCAATGCATGTGTTTTGTTTTGTTTTCATGTTTTGAAGTTGGTACAACCAACGTCTTAAAAATAAGGATATTATTCCAGTAAAGATAAAGAAAATTTCACTGAAAGATAAACGAAAGTGACATCTGCCCCAAACCGGCTAGACCGGCCAGGGTGGGTGTTAGAGTACGAGTCAAAACTACTTCTCGTCACTCGCCCGTCCCTATGAGTGCATATGAGTCAAACTGCTCCGCGTCACTTGCCCGTTCCTATGAGTGCAGTGCACATGAGTCGAACTAACACGCGTCACTCGCACGTCCCTATACTACCATATCATTCATCCAAGTATGCATAACAATAGTATTCAACTCCATGAGACCCACTCAGTTTAAGTAGCAATTCGCTAATGACCCCATGGACCCACACCAAAGCTTTTGTACCAACCCATAAACAATTTGACCTTCAATTGGGCTTTCAAGTCACCCATTGGCTATTCGGGTCACCCATTGGGCATTTGGCTCGCCATGGTGCCCGGATCTCAAATCTGGACCTTTGGTCTTGGAAAAGTCCAAGTCTTTCCAAAAATAAGGGGAGTCATTCGAAAGAAACACAAGTCTTTCCAAAAATGGCAATTTTTCGAAAAAAACTGTCTTTCGAAAACAAACATGCTTGCTAATTTGATCATAACTCTTTACGGGATGGTCTAAAGTTAAGTACTTAAGATTCATTGGATTCATATCTTTGAGGGATAATTCTCGTGAAACTAACATGTCCAAATTCGGAGCACAACTAAAGATATTGAGCTTACACTCAACTGGTTTGCAAATGCCTGTAGTCTTTCAAAAGATGAACAATCTTTCGAAAAAACAAGGACGGAGTACCTTTCAAAAATGGACTGTCTTTCGAAAAAATGGTCTATATTTCAAAAATGTTCAATCTTTAGAGAATGGTCTATCTTTCGAAAATGAACAATATTTCGAAAATAATTGGAAAGTGAACAATCTTTCAAAAATGGTTTGCTGATTTGGTCGAACTTTTGTTGGAAAAATGGTTTTACAAATTAATATTATGGTCATTAATATTATTTGGAAAAACCATTTTGAAATGAATGAGAAATTGTTCCCCGAAAGATAAGCGTGAAATTATATTTAACCCGCACACACCGCCGCCGTAAGTCGGCTGGCTCGGGTCGGGTTCGAGTCTCACCGGACATCTTCGTATGGCTAAAGACTGGAGATTATTTTGCTACGTTTTTTATTCCTTTTTCGGATAAAACCAAATAGAAGACACAACTATTCGTTTTAAAAGAAAGGTCATGAACTTTCTTTTAATAGGTGTCTTTTGGGTTAGAGACTCCTGGCCAGAGTTCTATAAATACCCACCTTGTCTTCAATTTTGGGAAATCTGAAAATCAATAACAATCCTCCACATTCGATCTCTTCCTTTCGTTGCATCTTTGAGTTCGCCGGAATCCCTTTGGGAGCGAAGAACCGTTCTATCCTGGGAGACGCTTGCTACGTGTGTCGGGCAAAAACGTCTTAAGGAGACAACGCTTTTGTTGGGCTCGGTTGATACAAGTATTTTCTTTTACTTCTATTTATCTAATTAATGCATGCAGATTTACATGAATTTTGGATAACAATCTTAAGACGTTTTTGATCCCTGTGTACAATTTGCTTATTTGTTTCCTACCGTGTGTGTTCATACGATTAAGTTACTTCTCTGTGCGTGTATATGTTACTACCTGCTATATACAATCTGTGCATATATTATTCCTTGCTTTATATCTTCCCAATTGGCTGGTATATAGTGCATTCGTGTTTGCATCTGTTTTCACGTACGAAGTCCATTTTTTTTAATTAAACTTTGTCAATGCATGTAGTTTGACTTTGATTGATAGATTATACAACATACCTGACTGTTTTGATTGCTAATCAACATATTTCTTTACAACATAAATTAAGAATCAACGTATCTCATATATACATATATATTTGTCTGTATATACTTTTATTTTTTCAAGTTGTTACAAACGTTCGCCGTTCGCATTTAATAAATAATACGTGTATTTTTATGAAAAGTTGTGAAGAGTTTAACTGTCCGCATATAGTTTAACTGTCAAATTTGTGAAGAGTTGTTTCATTTATTCCATTAGTCGCATCCCTCTGCTAATTCATATTACCTGCTCTGCGTTCGATCCTTTTCCGTTTTAAGTATTTTATAATAGCAAGTTTTATAAAATCACAAGTAGTATATGTATACGTATTATTGCATGTGTGTTAGTCTTCATATTCATTAGTTGAACTCCGTAATTTGTGAACATTTGCATGATATTTGCCTTCTGTACATTTTATTTCATTTAACTTCTGTATCACGACTTTGATATTGTTACTTCATAGAATTTGCATACACATTTAATTGTGTATCTTCGTATACTTTGTGTATATATTAAAAAAAAAATCGTGATTTTCTTTTTGCTACCGTCTGTTTTGTGTAAACAGAATGGGAGATGAATCAAACATTACTTTTCTGAAATCATCCCCGCTCACTACTATCCCGATCAGTTCTTCTCACGGTGAGAAACCTAGCAAATTCAATGGTCATGATTTCAAACGTTGGCAACAGAAAATGCTGTTTTATTTAACAACGTTGAATTTGGCTAAGTGTCTCTCCGAAAGCCAACCTGTTTTAGAGGAAGGCGAGACTGATAAGGACAAAGTAGCCGCTGTGGATGCATGGAAGTATTCAGATTTCTTGTGTAGAAATTATGTCCTGAACGGACTCGATGACTCCTTGTACTCAGTGTATGCCGATATAAAAACGGCTAAAGAATTGTGGGAATCGCTTGAGAAAAAATACAAGACCGAGGATGCCGGCAAAAAGAAATTTATTGTCGGGCATTTCTTGGACTTTAAAATGGTTGACCACAAATCGGTTGTTTCTCAAGTTGAAGAATTCCAACTTATTCTTCATGAAATTCATGCTGAGGGTATGTCCCTTAACGAGTCCTTCCAAGTGGCCGTGGTAATTGAAAAGTTGCCTCCCAAATGGAAAGACTTCAAGAATTACTTGAAGCATAAGCATAAGGAAATGTCCCTAGAGGAACTCATTGTTCGTTTAAGGATAGAGGAGGATAACCGCAAATCCGAGCATAAGGCTGGACGATCTAATTCCATGGAAGCTAAAGCAAACATGGTGGAAGCGGGATCCAAGAAAGGGAAGAAGAGAAAGCACAATGACGAAGGAACAAGTGGAGGGAAACCTTCGTCAAAGAAGTTCAAAGGAAAGTGCTATAATTGTGGCAAGCCCGGTCACCGTGCTAAGGACTGTCGTGCTCCTAAGAAAAAGAAGACCGGACAAGTCAATATTGTGGACGACCTCTCTGATGACATGGGTGAAATGAACCTATGTGATGTGATATCTCAATGCAATTTAGTGGGAAACACTAAAGAATGGTGCATTGACACTGGAGCTACCCGACATATATGTGCTAACAAGTGGATGTTCACCGATTATCAACCTGTTGATAACGAGGAACAACTATTTATGGGTAACTCTTCTACATCCAAAGCAGAAGGTCGCGGCAAAGTTGTCCTCAAAATGACGAGTGGGAAAACTCTAACTTTGAACGATGTGCTACATGTCCCTGACATACGCAAGAATCTGGTTTTGGGCTCCCTCCTTAGCAAAAATGGTTTCAAGCTTGTCTTTGTGGCTGATAAATTTGTACTTACAAAGAATGATGTGTTTGTAGGGAAGGGCTATCTCAATGATGGTCTCTTCAAAATGAATGTACTTACCGTTGTACCCAAACTTGTTGATAATAATAAAGTGGGTTCTTCTTACTTGGTTGGGTCTTCTTCTATTTGGCACGCTAGACTAGGACATGTCAATTATGATACTTTGCGTAGATTAATGCATTTAGAATTGCTTCCTAAATGTCATATTGATCCTAATCACAAGTGTGAAATTTGTGTTGAAGCAAAAATGGCTAGAAAACCTTTTCACTCTATTACTAGAGAAACTGAACCACTAGATCTCATACACACAGATCTTTGTGATCTCAAGTATGAAGAAACTAGAGGGGGGAAAAGGTATTTCATTACCTTCATTGATGATAGCACAAGATATTGCTATCTGTATTTGCTACATAGCAAAGATGAAGCTTTTAATGCTTTTAAGCATTATAAAGCTGAAGTTGAAAATCAACTTGGGAGGAAGATTAAAGTGTTAAGGAGTGATAGAGGTGGTGAATATGAGTATCCCTTTGAGCCAATATGCTCGGAAAGTGGAATAATTCATCAAACTACTGCTCCTTATACACCTCAATCTAATGGAATCGCCGAGAGGAAAAATAGAACATTAAAGGACAAGGTTAATGCCATGTTAGTTAGCTCTCGTGCTCCGAACAACTTGTGGGGGGATGCTGTCTTAGCCGCCAACTACATTCTAAATAGAATGCCCCACAAGAAAACACACAAGATTCCATATGAGTTATGGAAAGGGAAAAAACCAAGTTTTAATTACTTGAAAGTGTGAGGATGTCTAGCTAAAGTAGCTATTCCCAAACCTAAGAGGACAAAACTTGGACCAAAGACCATTGATTGTGTCTTTGTTGGTTATGCACAAAATAGTAGTGCATATCGTTTCCTTGTCCACAAATCCCATAACATGGATATATTGGCTAATACTTTTATAGAATCTAGAGACGCTACATTCTTTGAGAATGTATTCCCTTTCAAGGGAGATTGTGAAGTTGTCTCCTCCGACATGGATGTTTTCATTCCAACCCATGTTGAAGAAACAAACTCACATAAGAGGCCGTTTGATTCTATAAAAGATAACAACGAAATAATGCAGGAAGGTGAAGTGGGACGCAACAAAAGGGCTCGAAAATCGAAAGATTTTGGACCAGAATTTGTTGTGTACCTTCTAGACGATGAGCCTCAAACCTATAAAGAAGCCATGTCTTCACCGGACGCTGTACAATGGCAAGAGGCTATCAAAAGTGAAATTGATTCCATCATGTCTAACCACGTCTGGAAAGTGGTAGATTTGCCTCCTGGATCTAAACCTCTAGGATGTAAATGGATCTTCAAAAAGAAAAGAAGAACTGATGGAACAATTGAGAAATACAAAGCTCGATTGGTTGCCAAAGGATACAACCAAAAAGGGGAGTTTGATTACTTTGATGTTTATTCACCAGTTACAAGAATAACTTCAATTCGAATGCTATTGGCAATAGCTGCATTGAAGGGTTTGGAAATCCATCAAATGGATGTAAAAACTGCATTCTTGAACGGTGACTTAGAAGAAGAGATTTACATGCAACAACCTGAAGGTTTTATTGTCCCCGGAAAAGAAAGAAAGGTTTGTCGCTTAGTAAAATCTCTTTATGGGTTAAAGCAAGCCCCCAAACAATGGCATGATAAATTTGACAGTGTAATGCTGTCAAATGGATTTAAGATCAACGAGGCCGACAAGTGCGTGTACGTGAAAGGCAATCAAATTGACTACGTCATAGTCTGTCTATACGTAGATGATATGCTCATTTTTGGTAATAACAATAATTTGATAAAGGCTACCAAAAGTATGTTGGCCAGGAAATTTGAAATGAAGGATCTCGGTGTTGCTGATGTAATTCTAGGAATTAAAATCATCAGAACACCTGAAGGGTTGATATTATCTCAATCACACTACATTGAGAAAATGCTTGAGAGATTCAAGAAGTATGATATCAAACCCATGAGAACTCCTTTTGATTCCAGTGTTCACCTCAGTAAAAACAGAGGAGATAGTGTATCACAAGATAACTATCCTCGGGTCATAGGATGTTTGACATATGTCATGAATGGAACACGACCCGATATAGCTCAAGCTGTGAATAAGCTAAGCCGATTTTCAACAAATCCCAGTAGAGAACACTGGAAAGCGCTTATAAGGCTGCTTGGGTATTTGATGTACACCAAAGACTATGGTTTGCATTTTCAAAAATATCCAGCCGTGCTAGAGGGATATACCGATGCAAATTGGATATCCGATTCCAAGGATACAAAATCAACAAGTGGATATGTGTTTACCCTTGGAAGTGGTGCTGTGTCGTGGAAATCTTCCAAAAAAACATGTATTGCAAGATCTACCATGGAAGCTGAATTCATTGCCTTAGATAAGGCTGGAGAAGAAGCTGAATGGTTGAGAGAGTTTTTGGAAGATCTTCTTTGTTGGGAAAAACCTGTCCCTCCAATATCCATTCACTGTGATAGTCAAGCTGCAATTGGAAGGGCAAGGAATGCAGTTTATAATGGTAAGTCTAGACACATCCGTCGTAGACATAATACCGTTAGAAAACTAATTAAAAATGGGATCATCTCTCTTGACTATGTTAAGTCGGAAGAAAATATTGCGGATCCGCTAACCAAACCTCTACCGAGAGAGTTGGTCGAAACGTCAAGGAGAGCAATGGGCCTACGTCCAATGATCCAATAAAAAGTCCATGGGGAAACCCTACCTATTATAGAGAGTGCCTCATAATTAGGTTCAAAGGGAAAACACAACTGTGGACTGGCTCGGGCGGTACTAGCCAAGATATAGTACACTCATGTCATGAGCACTTAGGGTAAGTTACGCTTTTAATGATCTCTATATCTTGATAAGTTCAAGTAAGGTAAGACATGATACCTTCCATAGAGATCACCTATGCTGGTGGAAGAAGGCCGCTTCTATGAGAGTCTATGGCACGAGGTAAATTCTCCGGTGCACGATATACTCTCAAAAACACTAGCTGAACCAGGAGGTGTTCAAGGCCGAAACGAACACAAGCGTGAGAACCAAAGATGCACTCGGGGCTCTGTGTGTTATTCATTGTCTAGGTTTACGCTAAGGCTGACAGTTCAAGGCAGAAATGGTCACTGATTGGCCGGTAAATCCAATGGATATACACTAAGGTAGGTTCAAAGTTTCACAACTACCTAACCCTATGCAGAGTTCCCATCTTCCCATGTCAAATTCCAATCTGTTTCCTGTCTTTAAGCCAATTTCCCATTCATGTGGGGGGATTGTTGGAAAAATGGTTTTACAAATTAATATTATGGTCATTAATATTATTTGGAAAAACCATTTTGAAATGAATGAGAAATTGTTCCCCGAAAGATAAGCGTGAAATTATATTTAACCCGCACACACCGCCGCCGTAAGTCGGCTGGCTCGGGTCGGGTTCGAGTCTCACCGGACATCTTCGTATGGCTAAAGACTGGAGATTATTTTGCTACGTTTTTTATTCCTTTTTCGGATAAAACCAAATAGAAGACACAACTATTCGTTTTAAAAGAAAGGTCATGAACTTTCTTTTAATAGGTGTCTTTTGGGTTAGAGACTCCTGGCCAGAGTTCTATAAATACCCACCTTGTCTTCAATTTTGGGAAATCTGAAAATCAATAACAATCCTCCACATTCGATCTCTTCCTTTCGTTGCATCTTTGAGTTCGCCGGAATCCCTTTGGGAGCGAAGAACCGTTCTATCCTGGGAGACGCTTGCTACGTGTGTCGGGCAAAAACGTCTTAAGGAGACAACGCTTTTGTTGGGCTCGGTTGATACAAGTATTTTCTTTTACTTCTATTTATCTAATTAATGCATGCAGATTTACATGAATTTTGGATAACAACTTTCTAATGGCTACTCGAATCCCGATGATTTGAGATGTGTTGAATTCATCTTGTTGAGAGCTACAACTCCTGAGAACACACTAGCTTCAAATTCCAAACACAAAAGAAGATAAAAATCTTACAAGCACAAGGCTCTCTTTAGGTAACTGTGTAACCCTCCCTCTCTTTAGGTTACGATGAAGATGAAGTTTACTCACAAGCCGCAATTGTGTAGGTCCTAGCCTCCTAGGTTTCTTTTTAGCCTTTTTTAAGCCTTTAACTGGTATAGTACCCGTGCATACGCACGGGAAATAGCAGTTGGTCCATACACTTTTACTCATTATCTAAATAAACATTAAAATAAACGTAACTTCTTAGATTATGCATTTTATGTGTCAAAGAAAAGATTATGCATTTTTAAAAAATTAGACTACAATGAATATTATATAAGCCATAAAATAAATATTCAATGAAGAGTATATAAATGAAAATTAAGTGACACCGCTCATTAGAATTTGCTACCTATTAATTTTATATGATTAAATTAATTTTAAAATTAACTACTATTCTAAAAAAGTGTGTACAATAAGTGAATGACATAAAGTTTAAGTGAATACAATAAATATTAAAATTAAAAAATATTAGCTGAATAAGAACTTGCTAATCATTAGTTAAATTAGTGCTAATATATAAGAGAGAAAATTATTCTTACTTAATTGTTAGCCGACCTATCTTCTTACACCTAAAAACATTACGTGTGAGAGAGATAATTTCACCGCTTAATTGTTAACTCACTTATCTTATCTAAAAGCATTACATGTAAGAGAGGAAATTTTCTGCTCAATTTTTAGCCAGCTTATAATATACCTAAAAGCACTTGGCATGAGAGAGATAATTATATCACTTAATTGTTAGGCGATTTATCTTATACTTAAAAGAACTGCATATATGATAGAAAGTTCTCTCATTCAATTGTTAGCAAACTTATTTTCTATTACCTAAAGCACTACATATGAGATAGAAATTTTTTCCGCTAAATTGTTAGCAAGTTTATCTTCTAATATATATCTCAAAACACTACATAATAGAGAGAAATTCTTCCACTCAATTGTTATGAAGTTTATCTTCTTATACCTTAAAGCACTACATATGAAAGAGAAAATCATCTCATCAATTGTTAGCCAGTTTATCTTATACCTAAAAGTACTACGTATGAAAGAGAGAAAATTATCTTATAAACTAAAAGTACTACATATGAGAAAAATAACTATTCCGTTCAATTCGTCTGCTCAATTGTTAGCAAACTTCTCTTCTAATACATAAAAGCGCTACATACGGTAGAGAAATTTTATTCGCTTAATTATTAGCAAGTTTATCTTCTTATATCTAAAACCACTACTTATGAGTGAGAAAAATCTTCCGCTCAATTGTTATGTGGTTTATCTTATACCTAAGGACATTACATATGAGAGCAAAATTCTTTTGCTCAATTTTTAGCCGGTTTATCTTATATTTAAAAAACTACATATGAGAGAGAAAGTTTTCCCGCTCAATTATTAGCAAGCTTATCTCCTAATCTCCTAATACGATACCTAAAAGAACTACATGTGAGAGATGAAATTTCTCCGATCAATTGTTAGCCTGCTTTTTCTTAAACCTAAAAGGACTACATATGAGAAATATAATTCTACAACTTAATTGGTAGCCGGTTTATCTTTTTTTTTTTTACTCCAGGAGGCGTCGGAGGGGGGTGTGTGTGGGGGGGGTAAACTGGGATCAATCTCACTCTATTGAGAATTGAACCCGGGACCTCCCATAAGTGAGAGTGAGTTGGCCACCAGCTGAGCTGGACCGCTTCCTCGAGCTGGTTTATCTTATACTTAAAAGAACTACATATATGAGATCTCGCTCAATTGTTAGCAAGCTTATCTTCTAACACCTAAAAGAACCACATATGAGAGAGAAAATTGTTCCGCTCAATTATTAGCAAACGTATCTTCTCATACCTAAAAGCACTCCATATGAGAGAAAAAATTATTCTGCTCAATTCTCTTACTCAATTGTTAGCAAACTTATCTTCTAATACATAAAAGAACCACATATGGGAGAGAAAATTGTCCCGCTCAATTATCAGCGAACTTATCTTTTAATACCTAAAAGTACTACATATGAGAGAAAAAATTTTATAATAAAAGTTTTTTTATTATAAGCAAAAGTTTTTTTTATAATAAATAACATGGACCCCACTAATTGGTATAGTACGGAGATGATATTAAACTGGGAAACAAAGAGCGGCGTTTTTGTGTTGTTGAGCAGCACTATTTTTTCTTTGTGATTAGCCATGTTGTTCATCAAACACCTTATATGTTTTATATGCTTTGGTAAATGCGAAAAAATGAATCAGGCAATAAAAGTGTGTCGCAATACTAATTAAGTTTTAACTTGGACTATTTTTATTCCCAGACCGGATCAGACCAGACCAGACCATATTTCTATAGTACACAAAGATCAGACATTTACCTGACCAGAACAGACCAGTTTCGACAAGACCAACAAATTTCTAATATGACATTCATATGTCAAAATAGAATGATTCACCACTAAAAATACTACCTTCGACCCGGTGGACTTTGCCAAGTTTGAAGTAGGTGATAAATAAGAAAAGTAAAAATTGTGTGGTTAAGGTTTGTTCAAAGGATGGAGGAATGTGCAGAACCAAAAATTAGTTGCTTTAAGAGGAAGTAACAAAGTTTTTTAGAACAATCTAAAAGAGAAAGTTGATAAAGTCCAATGGGACGGAGGAAGTTTATTTTTCAAAATGAGTTCTTTTCCGTAACAATCGTACCCTAAGCTAAATCTTGTGTGTGCAACAATAGATTCTTTTGATTGCTTAGCTCATTCTAAATTTCACTCCTGAATCTGCCTCTGCTTAAATTATACCTTATAAAGAGATTAGTTTTATTAAAACGTGACATTTTTTTCTAAGATTCTCATTCCTAATCCACCATAAAGCAAGTACATTTACATTTTTGAGTAATTTTCATTTATATTAAGGGACTATTCAAAAATGTTTTTATTAATAAAATATGATAGATTTAACATTATGACATTTTTAACATTGACATTCATATTTTATATTTTCCATTTTACCAATGATATATTTTTACCGCTTTGACATTGTTTCTTAATAAACCTTCAAATATTTTTATATTTTATGTATGCAATATTGGTGTCATATGAAAGATCGTAAAAAATTATGATTTTTGATATATATTTTTTAAAAGTTAGAGTAAAAATGTAAAAGGTGTAACACTGAAGAAAATAGTAATGATTTTAATACAATGGACCCCATTAATATGCCACGTTTTGTTATTATGGAGTGGTGCAAATGGTTATGAGTTAGTTCCGTTACTATTATTGTTATTAATTAGTCCTTAATTTGCCACTTGGCATTTGTATATTAAAGGAGTGAAATGTGGATAGAATGACACATAGGACTAATGAAGGGTGTAATTGTCTTTGAAAGAACTATTTCTTTTCTTATATATATAAAATAGAATAGATGGGTCTATTAAATGGGTTTTGGGCCCCTTGCTCCCTTTACTTAACCAACCTTACAATCCGCAAATTATATCGTGCAACCGGGGCACCATGAGGATGGTGCGCCCGGTTGCAAAACGACAGAGTATTGATGAGGCCTGGTTTCTTTATTTTTATCCTTTGTTTTTAAATAATGGTAATAACTTTTTTATTTTTGATCCGATTTTTATAAAATTTATATCAACATTTTTTATTTTTCATGATCTTTCAAATGAGACTAATATTGCTTATGTAATTTTAAGAAATTATCAAACTATTATATTAATGTGTATTGGATTATAAGGAAAACCAAACTAAATTTAATACAGAAAAATAATTGTGTGAATCACAATTTATCTTAAAATTGTGTATATAAAAAATTTATTGTATTAGGTATTTATACATGTGAGTTACATATTTTTATATGTGAAGTTACATATTTTTACACGTAAAGTTACATATTTATACACGTGAGTTACATATATATACACACGAGTTACATTTGACTTGCCTGAACGCGAGTTACATATATTTACACGTGAAGTTACATATTTTTACACGTAAAGTTACATATTTATACACGCGAGTTACATATTTATACACACGAGTTGCATTTGACCTGTCTGAACGCGAGTTACATATTTTTTTAAGTAAAGTTACGTATTTTTACACGTAGAGTTACATATTTATACACACGAGTTGCATTTGGCCTGACTGAACGTGAGTTACATATTTTAACACATAAAGTTACATATTTTTACACACAAATGTTAATATGTTAAAATTACATAGGCAATATTGGTCTCATTTGAAAGATCATGAAAAATAAAAAAATTTGATATAAATTTTATAAAAATCAGATCAAAAATAAAAAAATCATTAACATTTTTTTAAAAAAAAGAGAAATAAAAAATAACAAAGCCAAAATGTACGAATTGCTTCTTCACTCTCCCAGGTATACCATGCGCACCGTGGGACGGTTGCATGGTATACGAACTGCTTACAATCCCTTTCATTTTAATTCAAGGGCATATTGAATGTTTTAAAATTCGTTAGGTGCTAATCGGGCGGTCAAGGACTGCCTAGTGCCTAGGGCGATTAGGCGCCGATTAGTCACTGACTACGCGGCCAACTCGGTTTCGACATAATACTAAAACATATAAATATTCTTGGCAAAAAAGACTACATTAAACGAATAAAGTTTAAAGTTTAAACATAATAATAAACATGTTGCATATTACCTAGTATAATAATTAATTAGGACTACTAGGTTTACAATAATTAAAACTTTTAAAAGTTTAAAACATCACAATGAACTAATAAGAGAAAACCGGCAATGAACTAATAAAAGGCCTGAGCAGAAAAGTTAAGAAAGGGTTAGACCAATTAATTTCTGAAAGAATGGCGTGAATAATACTTCCCAGGTTTTGTTAGACCAAAATATGAGCATTTTTAGAAATCCCCAAAAAGTAACCGGCCTTTTAACTCATTGTACAGCCTTATCGAACAGCCCTCAACGCAGATTTCAACGCAGACTTCATCTCCCATCTTCATCAACCAGCACCTCCACCGACTTCATCAAATTGAACCACCACCTCCATCGGCTTCATCAAATTGAACCACCACCTCCACCGGCGACCTTCTGCGGATGAACCAACACCTCCACCGGCGAACTTCTGCAGATGAACCAGCACCTCCATCTTTAGCGTCTGGCTACGATTTTCATGAATTCGGATGATGACGAGCTCGGATTTGACGACGTCATCCGCTCTCATTTGATGACTACGAGCTCGAATTTGACGCCTCACCGCCTCGCCTCTCCGCTCTCTCACCGTCCGCTTCTCCGCCTCGTCGTCTTTCAGATCTGACATGTTGAACGACAAGCGACCAGATCTAGGGGGAGGGCGGCTACTATGGTTCATTGGCCGGTGGTTGGGATGGGTTGGGCTATCAAAGGTGAGGCTGAGAGGGGTTAATTTGTGCTGGTTAGGGTGGTCGGAGCTGGTTGCGGCAGTGATTGGATGGATGGAGGGGGTGGAGTTGGTCAGAGAGGAGGTTGGTTGGGCAGGAGGGGATGGCGAAGTCAGATCGGGGTTGGGCGGCGGCGGTGTTTGGTGGTGGCTTGGGCACGATGAGTCACTAGTGGTGGCCGGCTAGAGTGGTGACCATGACTACAGCCAGGGAGGGGCGTTGGGGATGGTGCAAGTTGGGGCATGGGGCCGGTGAGGTTAGGCGGCTATCACTGGATGAAGCGGTGCGGCAGCTTAATTGGGCGGTGTCGGCGGCATAATTGGGCGGTGTCGGCGGCGGTGTGGCCTGTGGGATGGCTACAGTGACACAGGCGGTGGCCGCAGTGACACGGGCGGTGGCCGCAGTGACACGGGCGGTGGCCGCAGTGACACGGGCGGTGGCCGCAGTGACACGGGCGGTAGCGGCAGTGATAGTGACATTAAAACAGGATAGTGACATTAAAATCTGAGAATGACATTAATATGACCTTTTTGATCACTTTTTTGCCCCTTTTTAAAAGTGCTCACTTTTTTGGTAATTGATTTAAAATTAGTAATATTGAAATAAAAACCCCTTAATTTCTTAACTTAACAATCTAGCATTAACCGAACTGAGTAGAAACTTTATACATCATCACTTACGAGCAGGGCCATATCCAACTTTCAAAATGTTAATAACCCCTTTTCCCCTGTAGTTCAAATTCAAATAAAGTCATTAAAACATCACAACTGAAAATATTAGGAAGAATCTTGTTTTGCAAAAGAAACAACAAAATCTAATACAATTATTGTAAATATTAGGACTGCTAGGTTTATAATAATTAAAACATCACAATGAGCCCAAACTAATGTTTTGCAAAAGAGACATTAATCTACACAGCAAGCCCAAACTGCCCTGCAACAGTTTGATCACCATGATCATAAGGGCATCAGTTTGTTCTCCAATCATCAGTGCCCCTGCAACATCATATAATATGCTACCCCGAAATACACGAGGCGGTCCTCGCTCCTACGTGTGTTCCGCAAAACATTAATTTTAGTAATGCTAACATTAATCGTTAGGATAAATTACTACTACCTCCGTCCCATTTATATTGTCTCTTTACAGTTTACGATGTTTGACCGACGATAAAGCAAACAGATCCCTGTCCGCACTCAAATTATTTTTAGGAAAAAAAATTACATATTCAGAAACTACATTTAAAGCTTTACAAAGTCACAAAAACCTGAATCAAATTTGATAATTTTTTTTATATATATAGGAAGAAATTAAGAGTGATTTGTGTTGACTAAGTAAATAGGAACTGAGACAATATAAATGGGACGGAGGGAGTAATATTTTATTCATTGTGTTCTCAAAATTTTTATTTAGCGAAAAATTACATCTGGGAGATAGTGTCACAATTTAGGGGGGTCCCCAATATGGATTTTAAAAGATTTTAGAATTCCATCACAATCTAGATGTTTTCAATTTGGAGTTCATTGGATCCATTAAAATGTGGGTTTTCTCAATCTTTTCATGGATTTCGATTATTATTTGTTCTAAGGGATTTTAAAGGATTCAAGTAGATTTCTAGGCATAAAATATTTCATCTGAAATATCTTTAACCCCTTGGATTTCAAAATCTATCTCATCTTTAGAACCTACGTATGAGTGTATGACTGTTTCTCATATATCAACCCCTTGAACGTGCCACAGTTAATGATCCTAATTCCTAACTACGTACTTGTAATTTACGAATAAACAAGCATCACAAAAACTGAGTGGTAGCAAGTAGCAACAAGTCAACAACGGAAGATACCGCCAAGAACAAACCAGCCAGACAGAGAATGAATATATATTCATGAATTTGGGAGGAGGAAAGGAGAAAGGAAGTTGTTGAATATGTTGTTTTGTTGATGACAAACCATGCAGGTGGAACGGCGGACAGAACCGCTCCCAGTTCCTTAAGGAACAAAGGACAAGACTATCCTCAGGTCCAAATGGACATTATTATTGTGTTGTTGACTAACCATGCAGGTGGAACTAATACTGAACCATATCTAGTTCCGTGATATGGTCTGAATTAATATTGATTACACCTTTTCTTGCATGACCAAATAATATATACTTGACTAGACATCCACTCATTAAATATTGGTTAAATACTTTGTGAAAAGTATCTTTACTTAATGTGAGTGCATTGGTTTATTGGTTATTTACGTAGCATGCTTGCAATTTGTTAATAAATATTTTATTGCCTTACAATTTGAAAAGTCATTCTTGATTTGAATATCAAATGAATATTTGTGGAAAGAATCATGCTATACGTGGCATTATTTGAAATTGATTCTCTTGCATATAACGGACTTTTATGAACTTATGGAAGGAATTTCTACTTATAAATGTTTTGAGATCTCAATTAAGTACGTTGCATGATTCAAATTGGCTCACTTGCATAAACTGAATTTTATGGAAAGGAATCCATGCTCATAAGTGCTTTATGACCGTAGCATGACCTGTGCTTACCTTGTTTAAAAAGGTGTAATCATTTGTTATATTTGTTACCTTTGAGATTTTACACGTTGATCATGCATATCTACATATGCTAAGTAATAATTGTTGCTCTCCACTTTAAATGATTTTAAATAATCATAATATGTGTGATATGGGCTAGAATATTCCTTTTATGAGCTGTTATTTATGGTGAATAAATCCGGAGTTATGGGGCTCAAAAATAACAAGACAAGTCTACAAGTTTTTAAGGAAGGCAATTCAAAATATCAAGGCAAGTCCCAAGATTAGAAGATCATTTATTCAAGAGAAGAAGGCTCCAACGGATTCATGGTGTGGCTGCCTATATAATCGAAGTGGCTGGAGAGAAAAAGCGTGCTGAACCGAGAAAAATACTTAGAAGAATCATTCAAGAAAAGGATCAAGTCCTTGGCGCCTGAAACTGCCCGCTCGGAGTTCTAGATAGAGTTTCTCTTTTCCCTTTCATATTGTACTTGGATTATTGAGGCTTAATTGGCTAGAGTAGCTGCCTCGGGTTAAGTGTGTGTGAGAGCTTTGTGACAAAGCTGAGAGGCTCTCTACCCGCAAGGTAGAGATGCATAACTCTTCCTAGAGAGGATAGAGTTGGGGAGGCTCAAGGGTAGATTAGGAGAATCACTCTTGTAACTCTTTCAAAGGCTTGTTTAGTGAAGTTGTTTAAAATTCCTCCGAGGGAGGTCGAGGTTTTTTAATCCCTTTGAGCCAAGGGATTTTTCCTCGTTAAATTCTTGTGCACTTTACTATTTTGCAATTCCCTTTATCCCACACTAGAACTCGGCGAAAAACTGCCACGGTTCCACACACACACAATTCACCCCCCCTCTTGTGTTGCTAACCGTTTTCATCAATTGGTATCAGAGCCGGTCTTCACCACATAAAGGCTAATACCTTGGGAAGAGATCCGGCAAAATGAATACGGTTGACCGATTGGAAGAAGGGTACTCGACTCAACGACCACCATTGTTCAATGGCAAATACTATCAATTTTGGAAGAGTCGGATGGAAAACTTTATCAAGGCCGATAACTACCAGGTTTGGAATGTAATTGAAAGTGGTGATAATGTCATCACAAAGAGAAACGCCGAAGGTAATGTTGTTCCTAAACCTAAAGTTGAATATAGTTCTGAAGATTATGAGAAACTCGAGCATAATGCCCAAGCCCTTAAATATTTAATTTGTGGTCTTGGTCCTGCCGAACACAATCGGGTTCTAGGATGCAAGACTGCAAAACAAATGTGGGATTTGCTCGAGGTCACTCATGAGGGAACCTCACGTGTAAAAAAATCTAAGATTGACATATTCATGCGTAATTACGAATTATTCGTAATGAAGCCAAAAGAGTCAATTAAGGATATGATTACACGCTTTACTAACATTATCAATGAGCTTTCAGCCCTGGGAAGAGAAATTACCGTGGAAGATCAAGTGAGAAAGATTTTGAGAAGCCTGCCCCAAGAGTGGAAGCCTAAGACCACGGCTATTGAAGAAGCA
This sequence comes from Cuscuta epithymum, assembly GCA_945859915.1. Classification (NCBI taxonomy): domain Eukaryota; kingdom Viridiplantae; phylum Streptophyta; class Magnoliopsida; order Solanales; family Convolvulaceae; genus Cuscuta; species Cuscuta epithymum. The sequence continues at coordinate 2,487,703 of CAMAPF010000976.1, forward strand.
AAGGATCTATCCACCATGACGCTTGAAGACTTGACTGGATCACTCTTGACATATGAACTAGGTCTTCAAGAAGAACAAGATGCCGAGAGTGCTAGACGAGAAAGAGGAATAGCTCTAAAGGCTCGAGAAGAAGAAGAGGAATCCGAGAGTGAATCGGATGATGAGATGAGCATGTTTGCAAAACAATTTGGGAGGATGTACCGAAAATTCAAGAACAACCGTACCAAACAAGGTAAAAGGAATACTCAATCCTTTAATAACCAAGGTTGTTTTGTTTGTGGTTCCTTTGAGCACAGGGCTAAAGACTGTTCACAAAAGAAAAATGACCGGAACTGCGACAAGAACAAGTCCAGTTCCAACCGGAGGTTCAGCGAAGACAAAGGGTTCAAGAGAGATCTCAAAAAGGCCATGATGGCAGCATGGGGAGATTCTTCTGATGATGAAGAAGAGGAAAATGATAAGAACACCAACCATGTGGGTCTATGCCTTATGGCTCATTCTGACGAGGAATCCGACCAAGAGAGCTTTGAGGTAAACCTTGAAAATTTTCTATCTAAGTTTGACTCTCTATCCAAAACCAAAGCTCGGAAAATTTTCAAAAGATTGACTATTGAGCTTAATCAAAACCTTTCTGAAAATGATCATCTTAAATCACAAATCACTGAGCTTGAGTCTAAACTCGAGGAAGCCACGAAAGCCAAGATAAGGCTTGAAACAAAAGTGGGAGAGTTAATAGATGAAAGGCTTAAGTATAGTGAAGTGGTTTTAGAACAAGATCAAATCATTTGCTCTCTTAAGCTCGATAGTATGAACAAACAAGTTAATCATGATGAAAAACTTCTTTCAAAAATTCCGAGCGTTGGTACTTTAATTGATCATCTTCATCGTCTTGTTGCCGAGTGCACTGATTTTAAAAATAGACCGGAATATCAATCCTATAGTGCAACGAACAAAACCAGGTCTAGACATCATTCTGGAACTGGTCCTTCTCAGCACAATAAGAAAGTAAACGAGACTGCAGGTCTCGGATATATTCCAAGGGATATTCGATCTAATCAAAAATCAAATTTTCAGAACCAACCCTTTAAGGGAAATAGAACCCGAGGACAACCCAGTTCTAGACCATATCAACAGCCACCTAGAACTGGACCAAACTGGTTCGATAGACTGGTTCAGAGGCACAAAAACGGTTATGGACAAACGCCTAACCGAACTTTTCATAAAAGAACAAGAGGCTTTTATGGTAAATGGAAACCTAAATACATTGACACTTATGACAACCGAGTTTGCATGCATTGTGGCAAAATCGGTCATCTACGGTATCAATGTCACTCTCGGCAAAAGACTTTAGAAAGATGTTATGATCATGTTAGATATTCCTCAAACAATTACAAAATGGAACCCAAGCAAGTCTGGGTTCCACGCGCTAACCCTTAATCCTGGAACAGCGCCGAGTGAGGGGGAACAATCACTGGTTCCTTGACAGTGGTTGTTCTAAGCACATGACAGGAGACAAATCTTTATTCCTCTCACTACGGCCATTTAGCGGTGGAAAGGTGACATTTGGAGACAACGGCAAAGGAGAGATCATAGCCGTGGGCAAAGTTGGAAAGTCACCTAGCCATGCTATTGATAATGTATTTTTAGTCAAGGGTTTGAAATTTAATTTACTAAGTATTTCTCAATTTTGTGATCGAGGTAATAGTGTTGTTTTTGATCATAACGTTTGTCGCATTGTTAATAACGAATCACAACAAGTTATACTTGAAGGCAAGAGGCTCGAAAATACATATAAAGTAGATCTTGATTCATTGCCTAATATTAGTATGACTTGTTTGAGCGTTATTGATAATGATCCTTTGCTATGGCATAAAAGGCTTGGACACGCTAGTTTTTCATTAATAAATAAACTTAAAAATAATGATTTAGTTATTGGACTGCCGAACATGAAATTTTCATTTGACCATGTTTGCTCGGCTTGTGCCACCGGAAAACAATCTCGATCATCTTTTAAAACAAAGAATTTGGTGAGCACAAGCAAGCCCATAGAACTAATACACATGGATTTGTGTGGTCCAATGTCAGTCCGTAGCCGAGGAAACAAAGAATATGTTCTGGTTATTGTTGATGACTTTTCAAGATTTACATGGACTATCTTTCTTGCTAGCAAGAAAGATACTTTTAATGAGTTTGCTATTTTTGTAAGAAAAATTGAGCATCAAACAGGTCTACGACTAATCAAGATCCGATCGGATCATGGAACTGAGTTTGACAATTCTCTCTTCGATGCCTTCTGCAAAGAACGAGGGATAGACCACAACTTCTCCGCACCTAGAACTCCACAACAGAACGGAGTGGTAGAACGGAAGAATAGAACTCTGGAGGACATGACTAGAACTATGCTTATTTCCAGCGGTCTAGCTAGGAGTTTTTGGGCAGAGGCTCTAAACACAGCATGCTACATCATTAATCGAGCCATGATACGTCCACTCCTAGGGAAAACACCCTACGAACTGCTCAAGGGGAGGAAGCCCAACTTAAGTCATCTAAGAACTTTTGGGTGCAAATGTTTCGTCCACAACAATGGGAAAGACAACATCGGCAAATTTGATGCTAGAAGTGACGAGACAATCTTTCTCGGATATTCCCCACATAGCAAGGCCTACAAAGTTCTAAACAAACGCACACAATGTGTGGAGGAAAGCATTCATGTAATCTTTGATGAAGCACTTGCCCCAAAATCAATCCAAGCCGATGATGGTGAGCTAGGGATCACTCGCAAGAAATCACAATCTCAAGGAGGTGAAGGAACTGACAATCAAACTGGTGAACCACCTCTAACAAATGAAAATGAACAATCTGGAACTGAAGAAGAACCTGGACAGAACACTGACACTGGACCTGTAGAACCGGTCGAACCAGTTTCAGATACTCTCAACAACTTGGTGGACCAACCCAACGCTCCTAGGGGTTGGAAGCTTCATAGATCACATCCGCTGGATAATCTCCTCACCGATCTAAATCAGGGAGTAACAACTAGATCTAAACTTAAAAACTTTTGTGCTTTCTCTGCTTATTTATCTCTTATAGAACCGGAGAACCATGAAGTGGCTCTCTCCGACACTGACTGGGTTCTAGCCATGCAGGAAGAACTAAATCAGTTTGAAAGAAATAAGGTGTGGCATCTAGAACCGAGACCCAAGAACAAGACTGTGATAGGTCTCAAATGGGTATTCAAGAACAAGCTCGATGAACATGGTCAAATCACAAGGAACAAAGCTAGGCTTGTTGTCAAAGGTTATAACCAACAAGAAGGAATAGACTTCAACGAAACATTTGCACCGGTGGCTAGATTAGAAGCAATCCGAATGCTCATTGCATTTGCGGCTCATATGGGTTTCACCCTCCACCAAATGGATGTCAAGACGGCCTTCTTGAATGGATATCTAAAGGAAGAGGTATATGTAGAACAACCACCGGGCTTTGAAAATCAAGATTTTCCTAATCATGTTTTCAAATTAGATAAAGCACTTTATGGCCTCAAACAAGCACCTCGTGCTTGGTATGAACGCCTATCTAAATTTCTTTTGGAAAATGGTTTTGAAAGAGGAAAAATAGATAAAACTCTTTTTCTAAAAATAAAAGATCAAGCCCTATTGGTTGTTCAAGTTTATGTTGATGATATTATTTTTGGTGCTACTAACGATTACCTTTGTGAAGAATTTTCTTCTCTTATGAGTTCCGAATTTGAGATGAGTATGATGGGGGAACTTAATTTCTTCCTTGGACTACAAATCAAGCAAACAAGTAAAGGAACTCAAATATCTCAACAAAAGTACCTCAAGGAACTCCTAAAGAAGTACGGGATGAGTGAAGGCAAAACCATGACTACACCTATGGGGACTAATGATAGGCTGGACTCGGATGAACAGGGAAAGAACATAGACCAAAAGATGTATCGAGGAATGATTGGGTCTCTACTATACCTAACTGCCAGTAGACCCGACATAGTTTTCAGCGTAGGTCTATGTGCACGGTTCCAGACCAATCCCAAGGAGTCCCATCTCAAAGCGGTGAAGAGGATTCTCAAATACCTCAAAGGAACTACTAATCTATGTTTATGGTATCCTTGTAATGATGATTTTAACCTTATTGCATATTCAGACTCTGATTTTGCAGGTGATTTGCTAAATAGAAAGAGTACGTCTGGAACGGCTCACTTCCTAGGTCCCTGTCTAGTTTCTTGGAGCTCAAAGAAACAAAATTCAGTTGCTCTTTCAACAGCCGAAGCTGAGTATGTAGCAGCCGCATCTTGTTGCTCTCAATCATTGTGGATCATGCAACAAGTATGCGATTACGGGGTTGATTTAAAGTGCACGCCCATCCTATGCGATAATACAAGTGCAATTAGCATATCAAAGGACCCGGTCATGCATTCTCGGACAAAACATATTCATATACGGCATCACTTTCTGAGAGATTGCGTGGAAAAGGGGATAATCAGGCTGGAATATTGCAACACTGAGAAACAAATAGCTGATATCTTTACCAAGCCTCTGGGAAAAGAAAGGTTTGAACTAATTAGACTAGAACTCGGTCTAATTAATTCCTAGAGTATTTGTTCTTTCCTAAATTATATAATATGCACTTAATTTCGCGATGAGAGCATGCAGGAGCTTCTGGCATCATCTAAGGGGGAATAAACCGGTGTTTTAATTTAAGCATTATTTTGGTTCTTTTTGTTGAATGACAAAAGGGGGAAGAATCTGGGTGCCCCTTTGTGCGTTGATGTTCTACTATAATTGTTACTAATCTGCAGGGACACCTTCACTATGGCACCTAATGTTTGTCATCAACAAAAAGGGGGAATTTGTTGAATATGTTGTTTTGTTGATGACAAACCATGCAGGTGGAACGGCGGACAGAACCGCTCCCAGTTCCTTAAGGAACAAAGGACAAGACTATCCTCAGGTCCAAATGGACATTATTATTGTGTTGTTGACTAACCATGCAGGTGGAACTAATACTGAACCATATCTAGTTCCGTGATATGGTCTGAATTAATATTGATTACACCTTTTCTTGCATGACCAAATAATATATACTTGACTAGACATCCACTCATTAAATATTGGTTAAATACTTTGTGAAAAGTATCTTTACTTAATGTGAGTGCATTGGTTTATTGGTTATTTACGTAGCATGCTTGCAATTTGTTAATAAATATTTTATTGCCTTACAATTTGAAAAGTCATTCTTGATTTGAATATCAAATGAATATTTGTGGAAAGAATCATGCTATACGTGGCATTATTTGAAATTGATTCTCTTGCATATAACGGACTTTTATGAACTTATGGAAGGAATTTCTACTTATAAATGTTTTGAGATCTCAATTAAGTACGTTGCATGATTCAAATTGGCTCACTTGCATAAACTGAATTTTATGGAAAGGAATCCATGCTCATAAGTGCTTTATGACCGTAGCATGACCTGTGCTTACCTTGTTTAAAAAGGTGTAATCATTTGTTATATTTGTTACCTTTGAGATTTTACACGTTGATCATGCATATCTACATATGCTAAGTAATAATTGTTGCTCTCCACTTTAAATGATTTTAAATAATCATAATATGTGTGATATGGGCTAGAATATTCCTTTTATGAGCTGTTATTTATGGTGAATAAATCCGGAGTTATGGGGCTCAAAAATAACAAGACAAGTCTACAAGTTTTTAAGGAAGGCAATTCAAAATATCAAGGCAAGTCCCAAGATTAGAAGATCATTTATTCAAGAGAAGAAGGCTCCAACGGATTCATGGTGTGGCTGCCTATATAATCGAAGTGGCTGGAGAGAAAAAGCGTGCTGAACCGAGAAAAATACTTAGAAGAATCATTCAAGAAAAGGATCAAGTCCTTGGCGCCTGAAACTGCCCGCTCGGAGTTCTAGATAGAGTTTCTCTTTTCCCTTTCATATTGTACTTGGATTATTGAGGCTTAATTGGCTAGAGTAGCTGCCTCGGGTTAAGTGTGTGTGAGAGCTTTGTGACAAAGCTGAGAGGCTCTCTACCCGCAAGGTAGAGATGCATAACTCTTCCTAGAGAGGATAGAGTTGGGGAGGCTCAAGGGTAGATTAGGAGAATCACTCTTGTAACTCTTTCAAAGGCTTGTTTAGTGAAGTTGTTTAAAATTCCTCCGAGGGAGGTCGAGGTTTTTTAATCCCTTTGAGCCAAGGGATTTTTCCTCGTTAAATTCTTGTGCACTTTACTATTTTGCAATTCCCTTTATCCCACACTAGAACTCGGCGAAAAACTGCCACGGTTCCACACACACACAATTCACCTCCCCTCTTGTGTTGCTAACCGTTTTCATCAGAAGTGATTTCATATGCACAAATCTTTCAAATGTTCCGGTATAGCAGAGGATGAAGATGGTCTAGACTCTAGAACAAATAAAGAGAGAATTTTGGCGGATCCGAGAGGCCAAGAAAGGGATAAGCCATGGTTAGAGATTAACATCATAGCATCTCGTTTGTTTATTAGTGGAGATAGAAGATGAGTAGCTTATTGTAGTTTTGGTTAGGGTTGTGAACGAATCAAATAATTTGTGCTCGATTCGCGATTCGAATTCGTATAAGACGATGCGAATTCGAAAAATTCAAATACAAATACAAATAAGAATATTATATTTGATTCGAGTTGTTCTCAAATACAAATAAGAATATCAATGTATTCGATTCGAATATTAATGAAATATATATTCGATTAATAATAATAGTAATATTAATATCAATATTGATACGAAAAGCCGGACGGTTGAGAAGCAAATGGGGATCAAATTCCATGGATTTCATTAAAATCTCACAGATTCTATACAATTTCATAAAAATCTTAATCCTTTAAAATCTTATGAAATTCTGATGGTGGAAAATAGACACGGAAAGAAAAGGGAAAACTAAAATTGAGGAAGAAAATAGGAATATAGAAGAGAGAAAATCCATATAGAGTGGAATGACCTGGTTCCATTGATGAAGATAAGAGGCCCGTGTCTAAAGGAAAAAAAGGAAAATAAATTTGAATGTTGAGGTTTGGGACTCCTGTGAAGTGACCTGGTTCGACGATTGGAGCGAAGGTTTAAAGCTTCCATTTTAGCGCTCGGCGGTGGACAATGGATTTCGCCGGAAAATCTGTCTATCCGATGCTACATGTGAATGGGGAGTTTAGGTCTGGAAAGTATGGAAAGGGGACATGGATGACGAGCAGCGGCTAGACTTGGCTACAATGAGGAATCGAGAGAAAGGATGTGTGGGCGCGTGTAACATGGATTAGAGAAAATGAAAAAAAGAAAGAAATACAAAAAAAAAAAGTAAAGAAAGACACGTGGGTGCCACATGGGTTTGGCAACCGGCTGATCGGACTAAAACTGGCTAAATTACACATTTGACGATTTTTTAAAGTTTGAGGGTTTAATTAAGTGTTTTTTAGGTTTGAGGGTTTACTTGACTTTTCTGATATACTACGAGGGCGTATTTGATAGTTTTCCCATTATAATATATTTATATTATATTTATAATATAATAATAATTATGATCATATTTATAATTATAATTGATGGAGTTTAATTCCAACTACGAGAGCTAATCTACTAGAGCAGATGAAATTTAGGCATCGTAGGGCAGTATTGTTATTCCAGAGGCGGATCCCACCCATGCTCGAGGTCTGTTGTCCAGATCGGCCTGGTTGTGGGTTGTCGAGTTCCTAGTTAGGCCCAGCGACTATGATCATTTTGATGAAGAAGGTTGTTTTTTTTGTTTGGGAGTGCCACAGTGATGTGATCAGACCACAAAGTACTTGGCGATGAAGAAGGTTCTTGTGACACAGAAAATTTGCCAGAGAAAGGGGGATGTTTGTCCAGCAGTTCCAATCCCAAAGTAAGCATCTCTAAGGATCTGGTTCAATCATTAATGAATGGTGATATTCGGCTACCATAATCAGAACTGTTTCTTGCTTCTGTGCTTCAGACCTTCGTTCCCAGGGTTATGCATTGTGGCCGGCGTTTTCTCCCTGTTGTGTGATCGTAATGGCCGTTATTTAGAGTAAGGATATTTTGGATTATTGTTTGATATAGTGGGTGTGTTTTATAAAAAGAGGGCTGTGAATAGAATTACCCTAGTGATTTTCATTGTATTTAAATTGGGTCAAGTATAGTCCCCCACTCATCTTATCTGTTTGGTTGTATTTTGAGAGGGTATGCCTTCTCAAAAGAGGTTTTGGTCTTGTCCCCTCTTCTTTGTATTTTCAGCTTTATTAATAAAATTTGGCAAATGTTCGATGACATTTGCCCCACCGACTTAGGTGGTTTGCCTATCGGGTTAAAAAATCAATTTAATGATTAATATACATAAATCTATTTCAATGTTTTTGAAATAAACACTAACACACACATATTAGAAACTATACCTGTACTGTATAAATCGAATCAAAACTATTCGCTTCGTTTACAACTCGTACTTTATATGATGCTTTTTCATTTATTTTAAATGAGTTTGGAATGTGTATAAGTAAATGTGTATGAGTACAACGAGCTTTTAAAAATATTATAATGTTATTACTATTATTACTAATATTAGTATCATCTTATGCTATTATAATTATGATTAATCGAATATATTTGATTAACATTCGAATCGAATACGCTGATATTCTTATTTGTATTTGATAACAATTCGAAGCAATTCAATTTTAATATTCTTATTTGAATTCGAACAGTCTTATACAAATTTGAATTCTGAATCGATCATAAATTATTTGATTCGTATAATACCTTAAGTATAGCCTCTTTGAGTATATATGACTTCATCTTTGGGCCTCTATTATCCCTCCTCTTATTTGATCCTTAGAGTATAAAAAAACAATTCACTTCCACATTAAAGATGCTCTAAAGCAATGGTAAGATATTCCAGACACGGAGCACTACGTAGTGGTAGTGGTAGTGGTAGTAGTAGTGCATGGTAGTGCATGGCAGTGGTAGTGGTAGTGGTAATGGTAGTGGTATACTAAACATTATATTGATGAATAATATGAGGTTTAATAAGCTTCGCCCAAGTTTAATTAGAATGAAAATTAATAGTTTGGTCTGTTATCAAACTTATCAAGTTATCATATGAACTAATTAATCACATTAGCTCTAATAAATTTGGGTTGGTTTCTCATATCTTGGCTTAATTTAGTATGACACAGTTCGATATTATGGATTACCTCCGTCCCGGCTTAAAGTTCTCATGGCAAAGTGATACAACTATTTAGACAATAATTAAATAAGGTATTTTGAATATATTTAAAAAATATTTCTAATGTTTTTAAATAATATAACGAGGAAAACTTTCATAACCGTGATTTGATAGTTTCGTTGTATTATTTTTAATATTTGAGAATTAAACATTTAAGAGTGTTAATTATTTCTAAAATAGAAATGAGAACCTTTAATTGGTACATTTACGGTCTGTTTGGATGGAGTGTTGGGAAGTGTTGGTAATGAAAGTGTTAGTAAGGGTTGGCAGGGGCCCGGAACTCCGGAAGGGAAGGTAAGTGTAAGTGTTACCCATAATCTTACCTTGTTTGGGAGAGTTAAAAATATAAGGTGTTAGTAATGGAAGTGTTTCCGCTTAAATTGACAAAAATATCCTTATTCAAGAATGCAAATATGGAATAATAATTAAAATTTCATAATCATAATAGATGAAAAAATCAAATAAGCCCCTAGACACCTGGAACTCACACGTCGCCCATCTTCTCAATTTTGAGACATGCAATTTTAACGATTCTGACATCCATTAATTAAAATTGGGATGAAAAAAATCAATAACTGAGATTGACTCCACCAAAAAATGAAACCCAGATGTATTCCATATACTATCGTATATAGAAAAGACTTGCAGAATAACAGACCCGAAATTTAACAGCCGTCCATAGAACTGAGAAAAGAGAAGAAATCCGGAGAAGAAAAACAGTCGATGCTGAAAGAAGAGTCCCGAGAAGTGAAGGAGAACCGGCTAGATGTCTGCTGCGGAAGAAGAATGGGGAGGAAAGCGGTTGTGGCTCTCTATCACGTGCTGAAGAAGAATGGGGAAGAACGTGGGGTATAATGAGGGCAAAGATTGTCCAACACTTCATTACACCCCAAATTGGAGTGTAAAAAAAATTGGTAAATGTAGGTGTTAGGGAGGTTATGATTAACACCCTCAAACCCTTACTAACACCTTTAAAAAAATTATATTCTTCTCCCAAACAAGTGTTAAACAAAACACTCCTTAACACTTCCATTACTAACACCCGTTAACACTCAATCCAAACAGGCTGTTAATTGTCATAAGAGTGCTAATTAATATTGATTAATTTGGTATGATCCAATATAATCTAATTGGATATTATGTACTATGTAATTTTAATATTGATTTTTTATCGTAAAACAGGTGGCTTTATATTAAAATCAAGAATGCATACAAGACAATCTTCAAACAGATTTTACAGATTCAATCATGAACTCTAGGAGTAGACATAGAATCAGTCACCTCATACAAAGCAATTTGACTCGCTAAACCTGAAACAGGCAAATTTAAGCCTAAAATGAACAGATCTGAAACCATGCCTATCAAAATAACTCCGAAAATCCAAACACATTAAAACCAAATCCACTCTAACTAAAACTAAAACTAGCACTACTAAAGAGAAAATAATATTGCAATAAAATCTTTCCACAAAACTCTTCCTGGCATGGAGGTGCTTCATGATCCAGCACCGATACAAGATCCCATCCGCAATCCGTTCATCTACCAACGCTATCTCCTCCGACATAGGTGCAATCCCTAGCGTCAAAACACTTAAAATTAGAATAATCTTCCGCTCCAACCCCATATTGATGGGGCAGCGAAAAATCTCAACCCCTACAAAGAAGGGAGACGGCCGCTAGGTTTTTAGAGAGAAGCTGAAGCTCTCCTCTCTCTAGGTTTTCTAATAACTAAAGACTTACTCAAATTTTTTTAATATTGATTAATTTGATCGTTTAAAAAAATATTGATTATTTTTTTTGCGAAAAAAATATTGATTAAATTAAATTGATTAAAAAATATTTTTTTTTGCGAAAAATATATTATATTGATCACATCAAATTAATTTGATGTGATCAATATAATATATTTAAGAATTTAAAATTATTTTCGTCTGATACTTATTGCTAAGGAAAAGCCCACGGTACTCTTTAAATAATTGAAATGTTGTAAGTCATATCTTTGTCAATCTTTCTAGTTTAAATATGAATAAATGATAAAATAATATATACTACGTAACTTAAATAAATGAAATACATACTTTCAGAAAAGAAAACAATTAATCAAATACATTGATATATATATGTACCCTTTTAATGGACACAATACAACGTCTATTACTAAATACTCCCTCCAAAGATCCATATAATTCTACTCACTTATCCTTTTGGATGTTTAGAAGAAAGAAATTCCATTTATATTTTGAAATGTTTTGTGTGACTAACATTCATTTATCTTTTTCTTAGTTAACAACAATAATATAAATCTATTTTATTCTGACTTTCTTAAAGTATGAACCAAGTCAAACGGATCATGATTTCACCATATAAAACAAAACATTGCCACCTTAAAAGCACAATCATCACAATAATTAATGCAACGAGAAGCTTACGTCACTGCTTACATAAATAACATAATGAGCCGAGGCGCTATACCGTGGTATCATCCCACGATGAGCACCATACTCCTGCTCTTAAAACGACATAGTTTTGCACAACTTTTAATTAAAAAAATTCACGCGTGAACAGTAACACGCGTGAACAGTAACACGCGTGAACAGTAGCTTTTAATTTTTTTATTTTTTGTCCCAGTAATATCGTGATGTAACTCGCGTGTAAAGAAGTGTAACTTACCTTGATAAGAAATGTAACTGTAGGTCAATTGAAATGTAACTTATCCAATACGATGCCTAAGAGATGAAACATTGATTTCAATGTAAACAATGAAAAAAAGAGTAACCACACAATTACTTTACATAAATTGTGAATATGTTTTGTGTTTTTAATATCATGACCATCACAAGGATTTTAAAAAATCAATTTTTTTTTTTGTTTCATGTAACTCAATACATGATTTATTTATGTAACTCATGTTATTACAAGTGTAACTCGCGTTGATAACAAATGTAACTTGCGCTTTAGAAGATGTAACTCGCTTATAAAATAATGTAACTTAAGCATAAAAATATGTATATGTAACTCACACAAATGAATATGTAACTTCATACCAATATAAATGTAAATATTTTTAACAAAAATGTAACTTTTTAACCCAAACTACTTTTCAAGAAACTAGCAGGGCTGCCCAAAAAAAGAGAACCAGAGAGCATTCTTCAAAAAAAAAAAACAGAGCACTACGGAGCACTTGAAACGGCCCAGCAAGAGAGCAAAATAGAGGTGACCGGGCTGGAGCTCCTCGTCGGTGCTGATGGCGGAAACGTCGTCGGAGTTGCAGATGAGAACTGTGGGGTCCTGAAGGAGATTGGAGGCTTTGATGGGGAAGGGAAAATGTTGTAGCTCCCATCTTCAAGAATCAACTTCGCCATGGGAGGTGACTCAGTTTGGTGTAGTGAGTTGAACTCCTTTCTGGTAGCGATTCCAGCAATGAAGGGAAGAGGAGAAGCGATCTAATTGTGTAGTTTAGCAACATCCGAATCTGATAGGGCACGGGTCTGCAAATCTGAAGAAAGTCGGTCATTTGTAATAATCAAACGACACCGTTTGGGATCAGGAGCACCATGCTCACCGTGGGATGATCCCACGGTATAATTTGCGTAATGAGCCCGTTTGGTAGCACCAAAATCGGCTGTTTTGGCTGATTCTGCTGAAATTTATGATATTCTGGCTGGAGTGGCTGTTTTGGCTGATTCTGCTGATTTAAGAAAAAAATATTTTAAAAATATATTTTATTAATAAATTAAAGAAAAAATTATATGTAAAAATAGCTAAAATGGTCCTCTACAGTAACTTCAGCCAATACAGCCAGAAAAGTAACTCCAACCTTACTTTTTCGGCTTATTACACAATTCAGCGCGCGAAAGTAAAAGTTACGTGATTGGTGAAAAAGCTGGCTAATAAGCCTGATAAGCCGAAAACAGCTCAATGTATAACAATGGGAATTGAATTTTCATGACATTTCGCTTTTGGGACGTAGTTATATATTTTTGGTCGTAGAAATTTTATGTATTTTTCTATTTATTTTCAAAATTTATGAACTTACTCAATAATCACTTGTATATTTAATACGGAGTATGTTTATGAATGTATATGTAGGCCATTTGTATATTCATCATATGCATATAGATGGAGTTTTTCCTACATATGCATATGTATGCGGGAGTTTTTCATATTCATGTGTTTAATTTGATCACATCATGTTGTATTATACTATCTCCGTTTCATTGAACTTTTTCAATTTTTCTTTTTTGTTTGTCTCAAAAACTTTGTCACTCTTTTAAAGTAATGAATATGAATTAGTGGCTCTATTTATTTCTCACTCCTCTGTACAAACTTCAACCACACAATATTACTTTTCCAATTCACACCTTATATGAAGTTGACAAAGTTGAGTGGGATGTAGATAATATTATATTTAACCGTTTATTGTCTTGAAAATAATCGTTTAAAGTTCTAATTAAAATGTGTATTGATACTTCATTTACAAAATACTATTAAAGAGTTGTGTATATATTTTAAGGGAAACTGGAAACTAATAATCCAACCTTTTAGCGGTCTTCTTACAATAATCCAACCTTTTGGTTATTCATGAATAAGCCAACCTTTGCACCTCATTTTCATTCACTGGTCCCTGACCGGTTGATGACCGACTATTCCAAGCTATTTTCTTATCTTTGCAAATCATTATACTATAAATCTCATCTTTCACAAAGATAATATTTTGCAAAGATAAGAAAATAACTTGGAATAGTAGGTCATTAACCGACCAGGGACCAATAAATGAAGATGAGGTGCAAAGGTTGGATTATTCATGAATAATCAAAAGGTGGGATTATTGAAAGAAGACCGCTAAAAGGTTGGATTATTAGTTTCCATTTTCCCTATATTTTAACTGATATTCGAAAACAATACTCTATTTAGCTCATTCTATTTACTTGAAACCATGGCCGTAGATGATGGCGTGTAAGAAGTGCTACTGCACAGGGTCTCTCGATTCAGAAGGCCCAAAATTTTAAATATAGTTTACATAATGTAAAAAATTCTTTTTTATTTTATTAAAAATTCCTATCTTAGTATTAAAAAACATCAAATAGTAATGTTAATATGTAATTAAAATGCAATTGTTAATTACAACTGTGCAATTTCTTTGTTACATAAGGCCTAATTACAGTAATTAACACAAAACCCTCTTACCTTTGAGACGAGCTTGCATATACTTTTTCTTTCATAATTTATCATTACTTTACTTTTCCTAATATATTTTCTTTCTTACTTTTTCATTTACCTTACACCTCTGTACTACCCCTACTATTTTCTTCTTAAAAACCACATAAACCGAAAGATTTAAAATCGGTGTGAGTATTAATATTTTGTTTTATACTTCAGGGCCTCACTTTCAATTTTGAAACGGGCCTTTTATATGGTCGGGCTGGCCCTACTCGAAACATGCTATATTTATTCCAAACATGACGAGTGTGATTCGATCAAACCTTTCTGCATTCTATTTCGTTTAAGAGTCTGTTTGGTAATATTGAAATAGGCTGAATCGGCTGATTCTGCTGAAATTTATGAAGTTTTGGCTGAAGTGACTGTATTGACTGATTCTGCTGATTTATGAAAAAATTATATTTAAAATATATTTTATTAAAAGAAAGAAAAAATTACATGAAAACATAGTTAAAATGGTCACCTACAGTAACTTCAGCCAATACAATAAAAAAAGTAACTCCAACCTTACTTTTTCTTATTATTACACAATTCTGCGCGTGAAATAAAAAATTACGTATTTTGTTAAAAACTGGTTTATAAGCATGATAAGCTGAAAAACAGAGTCACCAAACATGCTCTAAGCCTTTTTATCTCTCCGAGATCCATTAATATGTAAAATTCATAGACTTAGAGCCTATTTAGTAACATTAGAATTGACGACTGATTCTGCTAAAATTTATGAAGTTCTGACTGAAGTGGTTGAATTGATTATTTTGCTGAATTATGAAAAAATTAAAATATATTTTATCAATTAAGTGAAGAAAAATTTTATATGCAAATAGCTAAAATGGTCATCTACAGTGACTTTAGCTAATTCAACATGCTAAATCAAAAGTTACATGTTTGTTATATGTTTAACCTTAAATTGCTATCCCCAAGACTCTTGATCCGATTTGATCGTAACCCGATTTATCATTTCAGTATTAATATACTCCCTCCGTCCCAAAAAGATTGACCAATTTGATTTTTTTGGTTAATGGTGTTAAAGTTTAGACAATGACTTTAGGTGTTATATTTGTGTGCAATTTATAAATTTTATACTTTTATGAATTTTTTTTAATAAAAAATATGTTCATGTAATTTTCATCATCATCATCATCATCATCATCATCATCAGCATCATCATCATCAATCATCATCATCACCCCAGTGCCGCAAAGGCTCCCACCTACGATGGGGTAAGGTCATCTCCAACAAGCACCATCTTCAACACCAAAATGGTGTGTTTGGCAAAAAAAATGCTCCAACAATGACACAAAACTTTACACCATTACACGAAAATGGGGGAGGGGGGATGGCTTTACGCCATATATGGCGTACGCCATTTGTAGCACCATTCTCTTTTTGTAATTTTTTTTCTTTCAAATGTGATCCAAAGTTTTGATTATTATAGTTTTGACCCATTTTTAAAACAACAAATTAGGATTTTTTACTTGGACTGGAATTTGTTGGTCCGGTCTGGTCTGATTTGGTCTGGTCTGGTCTGAATTGGTGTGGCCTGGTCTGATTTCTTTGTATTTTTATAATTACCCAAGTTTGGTCTAATCAGGTCTGATCTGATCTGAAACAAATTACAGTCCAAGTAAAAACATCCTTATACAACAACAATAAAAACTATTAATTTGATAAAAAAAAATATAATAACATTTAAATCACACAATGTGAAATGCATGAAAATACATATTAAAATGATGTATTTTAGTTTGTATGTGTGAAATAATGTGTGAAATGTCAAAATATTAAATGAGGGGCTAATGTATAAATATAAGATAGTTAGATACTTAAATAGAATAATGGTAAAAAGTTAGTAAAAAGAATAAAAAGGGAATATTCCTTTTTGGTGATGAAAATGGTGTAAACTGTTGGAGATAAAATACTGTTTGATGTGATGTTTATTTACACCATTTTAGTGTAAAAAATGGTGTTAACTGTTGGAGATGGCCTAAGGGGAGTCGGATGTACGCAATCTTACCTCTGTACTAAAGCACATAGAAACTGTTTCCCGATGATCCAAAGTGAAAATCACGTCAAATTGCATGGGCATGGGCAGCATGGCTGACTACTGCTTCATAATAAAAAAGCGCAAGCTGTTTTATTACATCATATAATGTTCGTATTTTAAAAAATTTTACATTAAAAAATATCATTGATAAAAAAAAGCTGTTTTGATCATTTTTTGGGGGACGGATGAAATAATTCTTTTTTGTGACAAAAAGAATTAGAGAGAAAAAGAAAACAAAAATTATATAATCAAATTATTCTTTTTAGGGAAAACTGTCAAATTAGCCCTCGAAGTATATAAAAAAGGTCAATTAAACCCTCGAAGTAAACTTACAGTCATTTTTTTTTGAAAAACTTATAGACTTATAGTCAATTAAACCCATGAACTATATAAAAAGAGTAGATTTTGTAATTTAGCAGGTAAACTCCCTGTTAGCCGGTCATTTTTTTTGCTTGACAATCCATGTGTTTTTTTTTAATGTTTTTTCTTTTCTTTTTTCCCATTTTTTTTTTATTTCTCCTCTTATTCTCCTCCCTACTTCTTCTTCAGCGTCCCATGCCTCCTCAACCCCATCGGCCCATCCCCCCTATTCTTCTTAAGCCCGACCCACTCCTCCTTCCCTGTTCTTCTCCTTCAGACCGCCTGCCCAGCTTTCGGCAAAGATGAGGAGATCACAAATCTGACGAACAACGCCAACTAGGGGCGGAGCCAAGGGGGTCAAGGTGGTCAGCCGATCCTGTTGAAAATTCAACAATGTAGAACTCTGAAATAACTTCGATTTGATATATTATGAGTCTCGTTACGAGTAAAAAAGCTATGACTTCTGGAAAAATCAGCACCATTTTAACTTGAAATAAGCAAAATTTGATGTGTAACGTTGATTATATTCTTAAATTTAAAAATAAAACATCTTATTCAGTCATTAGTTGTGTGAACATTATGATACATTACATATATATCAATACATTAACTCAAAAAGACTCAATAAACTATCATTTATCTCAGCTAAATATGAAACATTTAATTCAAGTATTGTATAATAATTATCCATCATTTTGATACTGTGTATAATTAAACTCCGACCCCCTCACACACTTTTCTGGCTCCGCCCCTGACGCCAACCGGGTCCTATGATTGGATTTGAATAACTCCTTCATTCCCTTTTACTCCGGTGAGCATCTCCCCGGAAAAGGCAATGTTTTTCAGCCGCAGAAATGGCGCAGCCGCTACAAGGTACTAGAGATGCCTCACCTTTCTCTCAGCTTGGGTCTCTTAAAACAAGCAACCGTAAGTATTGATGGTTTTTGGAGTGCTCTCTTTTATTTGGGTCGTATTGCTGAAGGAAGGCGGTTGGTGGGCTGTGAAATTGGCCGGTGAAGAACAATAAGGAAGATGATTGCGTGGGGCTGGCTGGTCTGAAGAAGAATAAAGAAGGGCCGAGTACGATGAAGAAGAAGGGGGTGCGGCTGGATGAAGAATGGAGCAGGGGAGTTGGGAAAAAATAAAAGGAAAATAGGAAAAACTTTAAAAAAAAAGTCACCTGGACTACCATGTTAAAAATGACCGGCTAACCGAGAGTAAACCACTCAATTATAAAATGGTTAAAGGGTCAAATAGGTCTTTAAACTAACTTAAAGCGTTCAATTAATCCTTTATATAGGAGGTTTTGCTTGGCCGTTACCAATTGGGGCGGTTCCCTGTGGAATTTTATAATGAAATTTTTTTAAGCATATTTTTCATTAAGTCTAGTTTACGCATATCAAATTTCAGCTAAAAATTCAACCGGGAAGGCAATCAAATGATTTTTTGAAGATAACTGTGCAGTTAAACAACACAGTACATTTCGGAAAATCATTTGACTGCCTCCCCAATTTAATTTTTAGCTGAAATTTGATATGGGTAAAGTAGACTTAATGACGAAGATGCTAAAAAAAATCCATCAAAAAATTCCACCGGGAACCACCCCAATTGGCGACGGCCAGGCAGAAGCTCCTATATAAGGGGCTAATTGAACACTTTAAGTTAGTTCAAGGGCCTATCTGATCATTTAGCCTTATAAAATTGATCAGTCTTATAAAGTTCATGAGTTTAATTGAGTGTTTGTTTAGTTCGAGGGTTTAATTAATTTTTTTGATATACTTCGAAGGCTAATTTGACAATTTTCCCAAAAATGAATAACCGAGAAGTATAGAGTCAGAGAATTGGAGACTTCCAATAAGTCAAAGAGGTTTACACTCCAAACAAGTTCACTCTTTTCTTTTTGATCAGTCCCAAAATTAAGTTTCCCTTTTTTATTTGACAAATTATCTACATTAAAATAGTGTCAAACAGTGCAAAACAATGTCAAATAGAAATATCAAACAGTAAAATTTATCCAAATAAATTTATTTCCTTAATATGAATACTTGTTTTGGGAAGGAGGGAGTATCAAACACATAAATTGAAAATTTGAGGTGCATATATACCCCATCCCCTGCTTCATATCAGAACACTGCTGAGTGCTCCTCTCTCTCTCTCTGCATTTTCATGGTTGCATGCACCATGGGATGAAATGGCATAGTATAGTACGAAACCCTAGTCTCCGGCTCTAAGCCATAGTATAAGATGACTTGCCTGAGCAACGATAACCGGTTTGCTCTGATCGGAGTGGCCTCGACCCGAATCAAGGAAGAGGCTCTTCCTTCCAATAATTGCGGAAACAAAGCAACACCTCCTATGAGTGAGTTCCTGTTGGAGAAGGTTTTTCCGGTTTATGCTGTCGGAGTCTCGGTTCCTGACCCGAACTTGGTCGTTTCCCTCGCCAATTCGGGCCGTGGAGTTGGCGACCCTATTTGGGATGCCGTTCGTCAAGAAGCCAAATCCGAGGTAGCTTTCTTTCTTCTTTCGAACATTTTTTTAGTTATTGTTCATTGTTTTGTTGGGCCAATTACTTCATGAAATGTTCTCTTTTTCTTGTTATGATTTTAAGGATGGGTTAAGATAAACTCATATAAGTATACAAACAAACATATAAAACCGCAGTCTCAACTTTTAAATTGGTTTCAAACCATATTAACCTTCAATCTTTCCACATCGAATGAACATACATATTCGATTTAATCCAAGCCCTCTCTCATAATTACGATGAAATGAAAATCAGAAGAAGCAAGGAAGTCATCATATGTATGGAGGAGAAAAAGATGACTGTTTTTTTGTTAGAAATCTATTTGGTTTATGGTTTGTATTTAGCTCGAGCATAAAGGCTCTGGCTATAATAGTATGAAATTGAACTCCAAAGACTTCAGGTTCAAAAGAAATTACGTAATATTGTTTTTAATAGTAGAAAAAAGTAAAAAAACCACACCAAAAAAACCTATTAGATCCCACCCAGACGTAGGGTCCCGGAAGAGTGAGAGGTAAGCAGATTTTACCTTTACCCACCGTATGAGTACATAAACTCTTTTCGGGATCTACTTGTGAAAATTTGGAAGTTTTGGAAGAAAGCTTGAATTTTTTGAAGGTTTTAGTAAATAATTTGAAGTTTGAAGTTTTTTTTCGTTGTTAGAGACAGTCTGCTAAAAAGGAAAAAGTTTGAGTACTTTAGTTAAAGTTGAAATTGATAAGATGAGGATAAGAGTTGAAACAGTGATATGAAACTTGCTTTTTGATTTAGTTCCAATTCTAAGTGCTACGGAGTAATATTGTAATAATACAAACATTGGATTTTGGGAAGTTGTTCTATGTCAATAATTGAGTAATAATTGGTGTTCATTGATATATCTATATAGAAAGATATTCCGTTCTAACTTTTTATTATTGCTCATGAATGTATAATCAGGCAGAGAAGGAGCCGATACTAAGTAGTTATCTATATGCAAGTATTTTGTCACATGATTGCTTAGAGCGGGCGTTAGGTTTTGTTCTTGCCAACCGGTTGCAAAATCCCACACTTTTGGCAACACAATTGATGGACATATTCTGTGGTGTCATATTGCATGACCGAGGGATGCAACGTTCCATTCGTATGGATATACAGGTATAAATGTGCAATTGTAACATTTATCTTAACTTATGTAGGCTCTGTTTGGTAGCCATATAGCCTTATTCTGCAAACTAGCAGAATAAGTAGCTTTTCCTTGTATAAAGGTTAGCAAGTGCCCTTCATGCAACTTACCAGAAGGTTCACTATTGACTTGGTTTTCTATCTTAGTGTTTTACATTTGCATTTATTGCAGGCATTCAAAGATAGGGACCCATCTTGTTTGTCATACTGCTCCGCTTTATTGTACCTTAAGGTAATTCTTTTCTTTCATTTCTTATTCCTGGATATATAATTTAGAATATTTATATTTCAATAATATGAAACTACTTCACATGAGTGCCATGGAAGGATATACTCCGTATCATGCATGGGCACATCTTATTTCAGACGTTTTGAGTGAAATATTGCTGTACATAAATTATATGCATTCATATGAAGTATTCTTTTATAATTTTATATATATTAACAAATACTAGTTTTATATATTAACAAATACTAGTACGTTTTTATATTTTTAATATTAATAAATATACCCCATTGTCTGTGTGCTGTATTTTAGAAGAATGGCCTTTGTCGGTTCCGTTTTAGAGTGTCCCCGTATCCGTGTATCTGTCTCTCTGCAAATACGTAAGGGTATTGTATGAAATGCTTTGTAAAAGGTCAAAATTTGTCAGAGTGAGCATTATATATTTTTAGTTTTATTTAGTGTCTGTTTGGTAGGCAATTTTTTTGGTATAAGAACATCAACCTTCATTATTAGATATTATTTTCTTATATTATTCTAAAATGTACTTTTAAGAAATATTTTAGATATTTGAGCAGATTTAGGTACTTATGCCAATTAAGCCTTCCCAAATGGGCTATTATTTTTTTATTTATTATTGTTGTACTTATTTTATTTGAATAGGGTTACAATACTTTACAAACACACAGAGTTGCACATGCATTGTGGAATCAAGGGCGCAATGTTCTGGCACTAGCACTGCAAAGTCGAGCCAGTGAGGTAGGGATGCATTAGTAGTCATTTGCTCTGATTTAATGCCATTGAAACTTCATAGTGTTAGAGTTTGTTTGCAATTATGTGTGGTAACTGGTAAGTGTATAACTTCATCTTTGCGAAGAAAACATTTTTCTTTTTCTATAAAAATATCTATTTCCAATTTGCTTCCAAACGTTTACTTTTGAATGAAAGCACTTCTCTTTCCCTGAAAATGCCTATTCCATGAAAGTTAGTCATCCCAATTCTTTCTCCCCCCCACCATTGCTATTATACCTAAATTTAAAATGTTGCTCAATTGCAGGTATTTGGGGTTGATATTCATCCTGGTAATTCTGTTTTCACTTTTAAGTTTGAACTATTGCTGGTCATCAATGGGTCATTGGTTTAGATGGAGTTATGGTGGGGAATGTGACTTAATGACATTTTGTGAAATGCATTTATGTGTTTGTTGAGAATGAGATAACTGATGGTATT
The DNA here is from genome assembly GCA_945859915.1 of Cuscuta epithymum. Taxonomy (NCBI): domain Eukaryota; kingdom Viridiplantae; phylum Streptophyta; class Magnoliopsida; order Solanales; family Convolvulaceae; genus Cuscuta; species Cuscuta epithymum. The sequence goes on from CAMAPF010000976.1 coordinate 2,509,750, forward strand.
AGGGTAATTGGAATTAGAGGCTTCTAATCCCACTATTTTATTACCTTGATGGGAGGGGATGTGTAATTTTTGAAATGTCAAACATGTCATTAATGAATAATGATGTAAACTGTTTTAGTTGGAGTAATCTAGTAAATTTGTTACCCAACAAAGAAACTGTAGTATTTTAATTAATTCCCCATCCACTAATTCCATTCCTCTTCCCATCTTGCAATCCTAAAACTCCCATTTCTGTCTACAAATGTTCTGTTCATGTAAAAACTGAATAGGATCACTTTCCGTTGAATCTGTTTCTCTTATTTTATTCTCTATATATTGGTCACAGCTGCTAAAATGGGAGAGGGAATCCTTCTTGACCATGCCACCGGCGTAGTTATTGGTGAAACCGCTGTTATTGGAAATAGAGTTTCACTAATGCAGGTATGTTGAACATCTTCGTCTTCCCTTAATTTGCCTAAGGAGTTGAGTTATCTAAAGATATAGAAACAATGTTTTTTTATGATTTATGTTGAATAACAAATGTGATGTTAGACAAGTCATTAAAACACATTACATTCATTTCAGTCCAAAAAGTAAAAGCATTTTCACTACAATTTTCCCGTCTGGTCTGTTTAAGTGTGGTCTTGTAGATGTCTGGGACCAGTCCAATTAAAAACATCCTTAATTCCCTCCTGGACGCTAGCCTCTTCTTGGGTGCTGACAACCTTAAGAATTTATTGAACCAAAATGGAAAAGCATATACACACTTAATGACTAGAAAAGAACTCTCAGGGAAGAAGCTTTTGGATTCATTCCATAATTCATATCTATCCGTATCTTGTATCGAAACATACATACATAAGAATATGTATATAATAAATAAATATAAACTAACACCATAACCGTTCTGCTCAATCGGATACCTAGTTAGAGGTGGACACTGTCCAGTTGTGGTCATAAAAATATAACAACCGTACCCGGAACTGGGCCATGGCCATGGCCATAAAAATATAACAACCGTTCCACGGGATACAGTCCCAGCTACAATATCTACTATATAAAACCAACTAATAATGTAATAACAATAATAACTACATACCACTAAATATCCAACTATGCATGATGATGATGATGATGACTTGGGAAAATTTCTGAAATAAGAGTTAAAAAAATGTAAATTTCCAAAATAGGAGTACTATGTTATAGTATCTTATGTTGGCATTACCAGGCTTTAATATGGCATTATTACTGTCATAATTTGCAGTATTTTCCAAGCATGACAAAAATTATTCTTATTTAGGGAATAAAAACATTGCTCCTATTTTGGAATTTCAAAACGTTTTCTTCTATTTAGGGAAATTAGGGCAATTTCTTTAATAACTTCAATGGCTCATGCATATGTTTGTAACACACCTAGGGAAGTATTGGGGAAGAAATTCACTTTTGGTTATTTGGTATAATATCGTAGTCGGCATCTAAGTTTGCTAGGATGTGCAATTCATGTAGGGTGTGACCTTGGGAGGTACCGGCAAAGAAATAGGTGACCGTCATCCAAAAGTGGGCCAAGGTGCTCTTATCGGAGCTGGTGCAACTATACTTGGGAATATAAAAGTAGGAGAAGGTGCAATGATAGCAGCTGGTTCACTTGTATTGAAAGATGTTCCCCCTCACAGGTAGTAGGATACATGCTCTAAGATTACTCATTTCAAGATGTTAAGATTGTCAGATTGTCTAATGATATGTCAGTTGCTCTCTAATGTTTTTTGTTTTTGACTTTTGAAGCATGGTGGCAGGAATACCCGCCAAAGTAATTGGTTATGTTGAAGATCAAGATCCATCTTTGACAATGAAGCATGGCAAGTCCACGATCCTTGGCATTTTAAATATTCCACCTCTCCATAGATATATCTTTCTGCCCTGAATTTATGTGACCAAAATATAAGTAACGACGAACAAGAATATGGTTATTTCTTAACTTAACCCTAAAAGGGTAGTGGTTTTGTAAGACTCTTTTAATATCCTAAACATGAGATTGAGAATAAGATTTTATACCCCAAAAGAGATTTTTAAAAGGGTTAAGATTGTCTGGCACTTACTACGGAGTCATTCATATTTATCTGATTTGGATCCTTCAATGAATGGCAATTTGATGGCGTGCCCTGTAATTTTGGACGCTGTAATTAAAACCGTCATCTCATATTCAAATTGCGAATGGCACAAATTTTCTGTGTAAATGGGACACCTTCGTCCTCTTATTGTCATCTCACTTTGTATTTGCAGATGCTAGCAAAGAATTTTTTGAACAAGTAGCTTGTAGATTCCCTGCATCTTGATTCAAGTGGTGAGACTCATCATCCCATTATAGCTTTATAATTAAGTAATGGATGAGAGTATGCATTATTCACAGATGAAAAGGGCTAGTTTTGGAGAATGTTTATGTATACTACTCCGTACTATACTTTTGTAGACCGTGATAACTTGTAAATATGTAATGATGTAATGTAATGAAATACTATATTTTTAGTATGAATTTACATTACATGTTGCATTTGATCCCATAAAAATCTAGGGTAAGGAGCCAAATGTTAATTAAAGTTATTTCTTGTGCTTAGTTTAGCCTCAAAATCTGCAAATGAAAATAGAAATTTGAATAAGATGAGTTTAAACAAATAGATAGTACGTACTACCGAGTACTATTTTTTCTCAAGTTTGAGTCTATTTTATTGTCCATCACATGATTCACATTGTATTTCCTTTCAAATTGTTCCTATATTCACCTCCCTGATTTCTTTCCCTCTCATTTTCCGTCCTCCAAGCGAAGGACCCTACAAAAGTAATAAAGTACGAGTACTCATTCAAAGGCAGGCTCTAATATTCTTTGAATATAATGTTGCAGATTTGATTGAGATTGGTCATTATGGTTTTTACAAATGCAGACGACTGCATTTTCCCCCACTCACTTCAATGGAGGTGAAATGATTTTGGATTTTCACCTCAGTAAATATTGCATGATTCTGAGAAACAAAAGAATAAGGCTTGTCCTTGACGGAGTACAGATTGGATACATCATTCAATCATTTGTATTTTGTACACAAATCAGCTTACTCCTTTTTGTTGTTGTAACATATAGCCTGATGCAGTGTAATGAACGATTAGTATGTGGAAACCTTCTGAATGATGAATGTGTATGATTGATGTTGAGCAAGTGGGTGGGAGAGTTGCAACCAGGGGCGGAAGTATTGGGGCCAGGCCCCAGGGTGGGTGGTCAGCGGACTCCCACAATTGTTTTTCTTTTTTTACTAAAAACATCATTTTTTAAAGGGTGCTAAAGTATACGGTCCTGCTTTGTGTACACGGCATTATCGACGCCATTGTACGGTCAAATTGTCTGTGCACATACAATTTGATCGATGTTTTATTAGGGATGGACTCGGGCCGGGCCAACCAGCCTGGAACCGGACCGGCCCGCTACTGTGCGGGCCCGGACCGGCCTGGTGAATCGGTTAGTGCCCGGTTCGGGCCACCCGGCCCGATAGGATAGCGGTCCGGGCCCGGGCCTGATATTTAGTGAACCGGCCCAGCCGGGCCCGGTCCGGGCCTCAATGGTCATATTTTTTAATTTTTTTTTAAAAATTGTTAAAGGCTCTCTAGCTGTTGGGAGCATAGGGGGGGGGGGGGTCTGGGGGGTTAGGGGGTGGGGTGGGGTGGGGGTTAGGGGGTGGGGTGGGGTGGGGGTTAGGGGGTGGGGTGGGGGTTAGGGGGTGGGTAGACAAAAAAACCTATTTATACTCCTATTTTCTATACATTTTTTACACATCTTCTTCTACAACTCTTCCTACTCTCTGATTCTCTATTCTCTCAATCTCTTATATTCAATCATCTTCATTCTTCATCTTCTCCAAATTCTTTCTACATATATATAATTTATATAATTATAATATCTACTATTCTACTTATATATTAATTATCTGCTTATAAATATATACTTATACACATTCATATTATGAGCCCGTTTGGTAGCACCAAAATCGGTTGTTTTGGCTGATTCTGCTGAAATTTATGATATTCTGGCTGGAGTGGCTGTTTTGGCTGATTCTGCTGATTTAAGAAAAAAATACTTTAAAAATATATTTTATTAATAAATTAAAGAAAAAATTATATGTAAAAATAGCTAAAATGGTCCTCTACAGTAACTTCTGCCAATACAGCCAGAAAAGTAACTCCAACCTTACTTTTTCGGCTTATTACACAATTCAGCGCGCGAAAGTAAAAATTACGTGTTTGGTGAAAAAGCTGGCTGATAAGCCTGATAAGCCGAAAACAGAGTTCTCCAAACGGGCTCTATAATTCTTTACACATTATATATACTATATATGGTTATACACATTCATATTTACTTGATATTTAGTTATTATCCATACTATTGTTATTTACTTATATTTACATATTACATTTAGTTAATATATACTTATATATATATATATATATATATATATATATATATATATATATATATATATTATTTACTTGATATTTAGTTATTATCCATACTATTGTTATTTACTTATATTTACATATTACATTTAGTTAATATATACTTATATATATATATATATATATATATATATATATATATATATATTAAAGTATTAAGTATAAGTGTATTACTCATCTTATAGTAATATACTTATATATTATATACTATAAACATTATATTATATATTACTTATGATATATTTACACATTATATATACTATATATACTTATACACATTCATATTTATTTGTTATTTAGTGCGGACAAGCCCATCAGAGGGTCTTCCCGGTGGAATCTTTTGATGAAATTTTTTGAGCAGGTTCCTCATCAAGTCTAGTTTGTCCATACCAAATTTCAGCTCAAAATTCGATCGGGAAGGCAGTCAAATAAATCCTGGAAACATACTGCACATTATATGTGTGCAGAATGCACCATATTTTTCCGGACCAGTTAACTTGCAAAAATCATTTGACTACCTTCCCGATTGAATTTTTGGCTGAAATTTGGTATGGATGAACTAGACTTGATGAGGAACCTACACAACAAATTTGAGCAAAAAAAACCACCGGGAAGACCCCCAAATGGAGGAGGCCGGACGGGGGGAGTGGTCCGGCCTGGCCGGACTTGAATATTAGTCTAGTTAATATATATTTATATATATACATACATATATATTAAAGTATTAAGTATAAGTGTATTAATCATCTTATAGTAATATACTTATATATTATATACTATAAACATTATATTATATATTACTTGTAATACATTTACAAGTTATATAAACTATATAGACTTATACACATTCATACATTTTATAAAAGTAGTTAATTGTTAGACTTCTCATTTATCTATTAAATTAGTTAATTGTTACATTTCTCTACATTTCTCTTTAAAGAAAAAAAATAGTTACTTGTTACATATCATTTATCATTTAACATTAGTTAAACTAGTTACTTATTTAATTGCTACATTTCTCATTAAATAAAAAAAGTATTAAATTTTTACATTTGTCATATTAATATTAGTTAAAGTAGTTAATTTTTACATTTGTCATATTAATATTAGTTAATTGCTACATTGCTCATTAAAGTAAAAAAAAAGTAGTTAATTTCTACATTTGTCATTTTAAAAACTAGTTAAACTACTTAATTGTTACATTTGTCATATTAATATTAGTTAATTGCTACATTGCTCATTAAAGTAAAAAAAAACTAGTTAATTTTTACATTTGTCATATTAATATTAGTTAAACTACTTAATTGTTACATTTGTCATATTAATATTAGTTAATTGCTACATTGCTCATTAAAGTAAAAAAAAAACTAGTTAATTTTTACATTTCTCATATTAGTTAATTGCTACATTTCTCATTAAAGTATTAATTAGAAGTAGTTCGATTTTTTTGTCAAGGAAAACAAATTGTTACACTAAAATATACTCATATTTTAGTTCGAATTTGCTATATTTTTCTTAGTCACATTTTATTATTACTATTGTACTCATATATAATATTTGATATCATTTAATATTTGTTCAATTTTAAAGATGGAGCGTGGTAGACATTCTGTAGATGTGGGTAATCTCCAACGCAACCGCAAGAGGGAGATTGCATCGACTCGTCCTACTTCACGCAAAGACAAAGGTAAAGCGCGGGCCGAGTCTTCTTTTCAAAGTCGAGATGACTTTGAAACGGATTACCAACGGAGAGATGATATGATGATGTCCGACGAGCATCTACAAAACCTATTGTCCCAAAATGATCCACGCTTTGCACAAGAACAACACATCCCGACAACCATTGTTGAAGAGGAGCTCGAGGATGACGATGCGGAGGAGGACGCGGGGGGCGACGGGACTCACGGCACCCCGGATGATGAGCAAGAGTTGGAGGACGAGGGAGGTTCAACCCAAACTGGTAAGAAATCCAAATCTCCTATTATTGAAAACAATTTTACAAAAAGGAAAGACAAAAATACCGAAAAATGGTACGCAAGTTGCAATCATTGCGGCAAAGAGTATAGCTTGGGAACTTCTGACGGATACGGGAGTCTCACAAGGCATCTTAAGTCCGCCCATTTTGTGGAGTACGCAAAAATAGACAAGGGCAAGGGGAAGCAAACACATATATCGAGGTTTGCAAATTCTCAATCCTTTGGTAATTTCTCCTATGATGATAAAAAACATTTGACTGGTATGTCTCATTTAATTGTTGAAGAAAATTTACCCTATATTTTTTCCGAAAGTCTTGCTTTAAGAGATTATGCTCAAGGTACTTTAAATCCTCAATTTAGAAATTATAGTCGCAAAACGATTAAAAAAGAAGTTATAAGGCAATATAACTTCGAAAAAGAAAAATTACAAACATTTTTCGCAAGGTGACAACTCCGGTACCCATTTAAAAAATGGGGTACCGTACATATCATGCATTTGATTGGTCCAAATCATTATATGCTTTTTAATTTAGATTTAAATAATTCAACTGCATCATTCTTATTGGTCCATTTGGACAAAGGTAAGGTACATTTGGGGTACCATAGAATCTACCTTTTCGCAAACTTTAATGGACGTGTTAGTATATGTAGCGATATATGGGAGGATACTTATCATCATTTATATTATTTGGGTCTTACTGCACATTATATTGATGATGATTGGAATATGCATAAACGTGTTCTTGCTTTTCGTGAATTCAATGATCGTCATACTGCTGATAATATTTATATTCTCATTGAGCGTATTTTAATTGAGTATAATTTGCTTGATAAGGTGTTCGCTGTAGGTTTTGATAATGCTAGTAATAATACTGCTGTTATACCTAGATTGCGTGAATTGTGTGGTGCTTCTACATTGATGGGTAGGTTTTTTCATCAACGTTGTGCATGTCATATTCTAAATTTGTGTGTACAAGATGGATTAGCGGCATTAGGAAATGCTTTGGAGGTAGTGAAGGGGGGAATTAAATTGATTTGGGCTAACACTCTACTAAAAATGCAATGACGGCAATATTTGAAGGAAAGACATGTCAATTATTGTGCTTTTCCTAAAGATTTGTCTATTCGTTGGAATAGTGCTTATAACTTAATTCAAGTACTTATTAGATATAAAGATTATTTTCCTGCTTTTTTAAGACAAACTTGTAACTATATTATAAACCCGGCTGACATCGACACTTGTGAAAAAATTGTTAATGTTTTGGTATATTTTAATAATGCAACTCAAACTTTTAGTCATGTTTATAAACCTACTGCAAACGAATTTTTTGTTGAAGTTGTTAATCTCGCCGGCGCTTTTTTAGAATTTTCCGATGCCGCTTACGTTAGTTATTTTTGTGATTTCATGAAAAAAAAAAGTTTTTAAAATATTATTCACATGTTCCGCATATATATGGTATTGCATTTGTTCTTGATCCTCGTTATAAACTTGCCTCGTTGCCAAGTTGTATAGATTACTATTATGCTTCTTTTTTTTCAACTCAAGAGTTCGATGATAATCCCATCGACCATAAACAACAATACAACGGGGTTAGTAATTTATTTCATCAATTGTATAATGAATTTCATGCACAGTATGGTAATGCACCCCCTCCCATGCCGCGAACATCTTCTTCATCTAAAGGAAAATCACTTTTAAAATCTGCATTTAGTTCTCTTATGAAAAAAAGTAGAGCAACTCCCGCTACTGAACAAAGCTCAGTTAACGAGCTTTCTTTGTATCTAACATTGAATGTTGATTATGAAGTTGGGGATGACTTTGACATTCTTAATTGGTGGAAGGAAAACGAAAGAACGTTCCCGGTTTTATCAAAGATGGCTAAGCAAGTGCTAGCAATGCCGATATCAACAGTTGCCGTGGAACAAGAATTTAGTGCGGCCGGCAACGTCCTAACCGATTATAGAACGAGGTTGAGCCCGAGCTCTCTTGAGACGCTAGTTTGCTTCCACGATTGGTTGAAGGCCCAACGAAGAACTCAAGAAATGACCATCGCTCCCAGCCGCCACTTTATGGAGGAAACAACCACCGAAGGCGGAGATTCCGATTGATTTTTTATTACAAAATGTATTACATTTTTTAAATGCATCCTAATTCTCAATTGTACTTCTTATTTGAAATAAATATACTTGAATTATTTTATATTATTGTGTACATCAATTCAATAATTCTAAAAAAAATTATTCAATAATCAATTCAATAAAATTAATTTGTAAACTTGTACTTCATATTTCAAATAAATGTGCGTTTATTTTTTCATATGTAGCACTTCTCAAATTAATTAATTGGTTACAAACTTATAACTTACAACTTGAAATTATTTTTGTAAAATCTAAAGGCTGTTTTTAAATTAAAATATGTAATATTAATATGTAAATTAATTAATTGGTTACAAACTTACAAGTTACAACTTCAATATGTAATTTGTTTAAATACTTATACACCTATTTTGTAACATTTGTAAATTATAAATCAAATCACTTTTCTAAGTAAAAATAGTTTTACTTAATTCATTAAATTAATTAACTTATTTTACAATATGTATAATTTTCAAAAAAAAAAAATTAAAAACATTTTGAAATACAAAATTGCTCCCAAACGGCTATATAGCCGTTGGGGCTTAGGGTGGGGGGCAGGGGGGGTCCCGGGGGGTGGTGGTGTGGGGGTGGGGTTCAAAAAATCTATAAATACATCTATTTTCTACCATTTTTTCTACACCTCTTATCCAACTCTTCTCCAACTCTTCTCCATCTTCATCTTCTCTTATTATCCTACATTTCTACTTACACATCTACCTTTTTAAAGATGGAAAGTAATTCTTCTGTTATGCAAAACAATTTTGATAAGTGGAAGGACCCGAAGACCGGACTGTGGTGGACAACTTGCAAGTGGTGCAAGAAAGAGTGTTGCTTGGGGCGTTCACACGGAGTCGGGATGCCAATAAAACATATGAAGTCATGTGACAAAGACAAAACAACAACCAACGGTGGCGGAAATCCCAATTGATATTTATTAGAAAATGTATTTCATATTGTTATTGTTTTCTCAATTCTCAAATGTACTTCCTATTTCAAATAAATGCACTTGAATTTTGTTTTTAATAAGAATTATTATAATAATATAATATATAATTTAAAAAAAATTATAAGGCTCAGCCCGGCCCGTGAACCGGGCGGGTGACCCAGCCCGAACCGGACCCGGGTTTACCCGGTCCGGTTCCGGGCCTCCCATACCTTGAACCGAGGCCCGGCCGGTTCAAGGCCCAAACCGGCCCCGGCCCGAACCGAGTCCATCCCTATGCTTTATGAAGAAAATTGATTTTCACATAGACCAAAAAAATTGCTTGTATCACAGACAATGAAGCACTTCATTAGTACACGCCGGTCATATTGTCCGTTGCACAGACAATTCTGCAATGCGAGCATTTTTTTGTCCATGTGAAAATTGGTTTTTTTATAAAATTCCGGTCAAATTGTCTGTGTATAAACTGTCATGTATAAAGAACATTTTTTAAATTATATGCTTTCCAAGTTTGCCACTGCCTTTGCTCAAGTTTCTCTACTATATCGGACCAGACGACCAGTAGCAGCGGCGGACACATGAGGGTGACAAAGGGGGGGGGCGGCTGCCCCTCCAAAAAAAATCTAGGTATATTTATCCCAATTTTTTTTAATGTATATGTATTTGTATGTATATTTTTGTATTGCCGCCCCTGCTACCGGAAATGCCTGCGTCCGCCGCTAACCAGTAGGAACTAGGAAGTACCGCGGAGTGCACTCCGCAGATTCTTCTCCAGCACTCTTCACTTCTTCAGTCCTCACCACTTCTTGTTTGATCTAATTATAAATTATAGGTTAGTTTCTAATTAAAAGTATTGAGGTGTTAAGTGTAAATAAATGATTAAGTAAAAGATAAAAATGGAAAAGCAATTCTTTGAAGTTCACAATTAGTCTAATTAATTTAGATAGGGAGTTAAACGACAAAAGAACCACAGACAACCGCCTGCCGTTGAATCAGACTTAGAGTTTGGGGATGTATCGGGCCTTAGGGTAAACCATGAAAAATTAAATATTTTTATTGGTGAGGTGAGAGACCTTGAGCTTCAAAATATTTTGAGCATGGTTGATTATGGGCAAGGGACATTCCCGGTAAGGTACCTTGGAATTCCACTTGCCCCGCACAATATGCGCCCTTACTTGATATAGTCAATGATTTTTTAAAGCTTGGTGATGGAGTATATGGCCCAGGAACCCCCGGCCCATAGACTCCTACTTCTCCTATAGAGGCCCATTGAGCCCAAGGAACAGTCGAGGCCCAAATACAGCGGCCCGAGTCTCAAAGAAGCCCAAAATACACACTGGGGTGCCTTTGGCCTCCTTGGCCGAAGGCTCCAAAATACACAGGGCAGCCAGATTTGAGCATGCGAAGCTACTGGGAGAAAACGGCGTAAAACAGTAGCCCTCGCCTACAAGTAGCCTTCGGCTTATGCAGTAGCCCTTGGCTACCACTTTGATGCCTTCGGCATCAGGGAAGCCTTCGGCACTCCCATGCCTTCGGCTACACAGGCCCTCGGCCGCAGGGGGAGCCCTCGGCCAACAACTCAATCATCGAAAAGATTCCCTTTGGAGACAAGCAACCACTGCATTTAATGCAACGTCACATTCACCCACCGCATTCAATGCGGAGCACATGCGACTGCCAGTGCCACCCGATTGAGGTGACCCCTCGGCCGTCGGATTATCGCCACATGTACTCTCATCGCATTTATTGCTACTATAAATAGCACCCCATTTCCCCATTGTAAAGGATCCCAGATCAGAACATCTCGAGTTCATTAATATAATCGCCTCTCTCTCTCCTACTTGTTTGCTCTCACTTCTCTCTAAGTTATTCTCGCGATAACCCCTCGGATAAGCTACCCACCGGGTACACTGTCCATCACTTGGAATACAAAAACACTATCCTATGCCGGTAAGATTGAGCTAATTCAATCCGTGATCCAATGGGTCCAATCATTTTAACTCCAAGTCTTCCCGGTTCCCCAAACCATCTTGGATAGGATAGTGTCCATTTGTAGGATTTTCTTGTGGGGTGGCAAATATGCAAAAGTAGTGTGGGATGACATTTGTCTTCCAAAAGAGGAAGGGGGTCTCGACATTCACAATGCTAGAGCTTGGAACGATAGCCTCCTTTCTCGCACATTACGAGATGTTCATAAAAAGAAGGATACCTTATGGGTCCGTTGGGTCAATGGTATATACCTTCAAGGTAAAAGTGTGTGAGAATTCATCCCACATGGCCGAGACTCGCAACTCTTGAAAAGGTTGGGCCAAATTCTAGACAAGATACGAGGATGTTTTAACAACTTAAACGAAACCATAATGGGACTTAATGCTAGGAGCATTATTGAGAAATTGATTACGGGCAAGGTCTATGAACTCTTAACAGTTAAAGGGACCCCTAGGACTCCAATGTGCTTCATTTGGAAATCCTATATCCCTCCCACATTCTCGTTCAATGTTTGGTTGGCGACCGGCTTCCCACCCAGGATAGCCTCGGTTACCTCCACATGGTTAATAGATGTGACTTATGCAAGGGTGGATTGGAAACAATTCCACACCTATTTTTCCTTTGTTCATTTACATGCAGGGTATGGGACAAGGTGAGGGCATGTAACTACCATCCCCAAACGGCCATTATGGTACTCAACATAAAGAAGACTCAATATACAAAGCGGAGAATAAAGATACAAAGTCTCGTCATGAAACTTTATTTCTCATATACATAAGAAAACTTCATAACGAAAATGTCAAGCGACGAACAACAACACCCTTAAAAATAAGTTTATCACACCTGATCAGGATTTTAAAAACAAAACATCAAACGACCCATAAAAGTGTCATAGTACAAAAACAAAACATGAGACACAACCAGGTCTTCTCCGTTAAACCATCCACGGCATTGCCACCCGTCCCGAACATTCTCTCAAGCTTCCATTTTTCATTCATTACCTATACATGAGAACACAAGAAAATAGAAGTCTCGTAAGCAAAATTTGCTTAGTAAGTCACCATTTCATCCACTAAAATAACGGAGTCTTAGCTAGCCATAAATTGATACATCAGCTAAAATACTCAATTCACATAACATATTCACATACAAACTCATATAATACATAACACAACTTCAGGTAACAAAACCTAAGGGATTTCCTTATTCATCATTCTTTCTTCTTATCTTATTCCTTAACTTTATGGGTCCGTAGCTCATGTCCTGGCCCCTCGCTGATGACCTCGGGTAGCTAGCCCTCAACCATCAGAAGCAACCCTGGGACTCCCCGCGGAAGGAGTCCCTTGGGGGCACGACCACCTTGTAACATTACCTATCCTTCATTTCATATCATTATCAACATAACTTCCTTTCATCGTTGGTTCTATTTGAACCCAATTACAATCAAAATAAGCATGCATACTTTGTCTTTACTATTCCAATATTTTACCATTAACTCCACCTGTCAATGCATCCATATCATTTGGAATTCACATAACATCATGTTTAAGTATCCAAGCAAATAGTCCACATATCATCATATCATACAAGTTGAAGCATTCAAGCAAGCAAACATTTCCAACTCATAATTAGCTAGACTTCCATGCTTTATTTAGAACTATCATGTATAGGTGGTGATGACTTACCTGATTCACACGGAGTAATTACCCGGTGTGTGTGTATAGAGCGTCCACGAGCAACGGTTCTTCGATGAGCAACTATATTTGATTATACTTGGTCAACTTAAATTCATTCTTTTATAAAATCTTAAACCTTGGGAACAAGAGAATATTCAACAAAACCGAGCCCCCAAACATGATAAAATTCTGAAATTCCTACATTCCAAACGGTCAAATCCTCCGGTAGCTTGATAGCCAAAACTCAGTTGTACCTTACACCCAAGAATCAACAACAACTAACCCATAACCATGCTATCAAGGGTTTTATGTGTCTATTTAAAATCAATCCATACCTAGGAAGAAGTTTTCCCCAATTTCTTTCATCAATTTGGTGTCAATTTTGGGCTAAGTAATTATTCAAGAATAAATTGAAGTTTGTTAAAATCAAGCTAAAAAACAACTTCAAAATCATCTTACTATCAAGAAAAATCCAGTAAGTTTCTACGAATCCGCCTAAAATCAATTAACCCTAGTTTAACCCAAAAGCAAGAACCATAGATCAAATTAGGAAAGAAATTCTTCATGTATAGTATAAATCTTACCAAGTGATGATCTTTGATGAAGAAAGATGTTTAATTTAGCCTTGAATCACTTTAGGAAGGGCTTAGGGTTAGTCTATAGAGAGAAGAGCGAACTGGGATCGATTTTGGGTCGAAAAGGGGGTTTTTGAGCTTAAAAATGATTTTTTGATCGACCTGCCAAAACTGACCGGACCGGCGCCGGTTTTCCTCTGACCGGCGCCGGTTATGCTGTATTTTTTTACGCCTAAGACCTTCCTGTTTTGGACCGGCGCCGGTCCGGGTCCAACCGGCGTCGGTTTGAGGCCAATCGGGTGCCGAAAACGTCATTTTTCGCCCTAAACCGATCCCGATTGTTACCGTTCACATCCTAAACCCCCGATGAAATTTTAAACTACATTTCAACACCCAAATACTATCTAATATGACAACTAACTTAATACTATTTCACACGGACTAAAATGATCATTACGGTGTAGTTTCGTTGCTCATCGGATACCGTCGTCTGTCACGTTCAAACATGATACAAGCATGTAAGTTCAAATATATACATCACAAAGTATATAAGCACACGATATCCCTAAACTTACATGTATAATACACAAAATTATTAATTATGGCATGATCATATTGATTAATTAAACACATAAAGAGTAGATAAAAAGTACGGGCGTTACAGGGCATGGATTGGATTTGGACACGAGATGAATACGCTCCTTAGTGCAATCAAATGGGTCATAAAGACGCGAAAAGGAGCAACGATGAAAGTCAAGGCTGCCCGACTTGCATTTTGTGTTGCGGTCTACTACATTTGGCATGCAAGGAATGAGACTAGATTTGATGAAGGCAAAAAAATGGAAGAAGAAGTTGTTGAGAAGATCAAGCATGTGGTGTACAAGATACTCTTTAGCATCTACCCACATGAGTTGATCAACTTTTGAGTGGAGTCAAGCACTTTTTGGATGCCACGACATAGACTATAGTTCGGATTAGTGTGCATGCACCCTGCAGCACCATTCATATTTTTTGACTTTATGACTTATTGGCTGCATATGTTTGCTCATAGGCCAAGTATGGACTTAGACTAGATTAAAAGCTTCTTCCAACCCTCTCCTTTTCTCATGAAATAGGAGGGGGTGGGGGGCTTTAGATTTTGGACACATTGTACATGTTAATTTTGCTTGGGTGTTAATATAATTTACATTTCATAAAAAAAAAACAGGACTTAGAGTCAATCACCTTCAAAAAAGCAATATAACTCGTTGATCCTATAAGGGCATAAATGAGTCAAAGACGGTCAAAGCAGGCCTCCTATCACCCAATCCTAATGCAAGAGTCTTACAATAATAAAAGTAACTAACAGAAAAATAAGCAGTCTGATCATGAAAAATAAATCGCAAGCAAACAATAAAATTAAAAAGATGCTTCCAAACCCTAGACTTTTCCTGCACTCCGTGGCGGCGGTTCAGGATGGGGACGATCCAGTAGTACTGTAGCTTCTTCCTCATCTTGCCTCTTATTCATCATGTTCTCTACCAAGCCCCCTCTGTCGCCACCTAACACAAATGACCTCGAGTCCAGATCTGTTCTAGCTTCTAGCCCCACACTTCATCCATGATCTTTGGTTGCGGGAATGCACTTAAAAATGACTAGTTGACTTCTCCACCTATTCATAAAGATATTTTTATTTCAATTTCAAAGAAGACAACAAATCTCATCCTTAAAGCATCTTCATGACTTCATACATGCTCCTCAATTTAGATCCTCCTAGATATGACTAAATGTGTTTTTTACAACATATGACTATAGAAGATTTTAAAACATGACATCTGTATAAATGAAGAGTATTTGATGACCAAAATAACCTTAAAAACAAACTCACGTAGAGGGTATGCAACTTCCGAACTTAGTAAATTTGGAATGAACATAAATAATACACGGCAGTTAGGATAATTATATAGTACCATATAAAAAACCTGCAAGTCATATCTTACTATATACAAACCAAAGTGGAATAGCAGCCACTTTTCCCGCCCAATTGTCCGGGTCAAAATATGGGTCACGTAATATGGTATGGGTCTGCGAGATCTGCGTCCAATTGAATGTAGAAACGATTTCCAATATCAAAGCACGGTTCCCAAGAATAATTTTGGTTTATGGTTTACGCTTTGCAGCTTCTGTGAGCATATATGCTTTAATTGGTCAAACTACATTAAATGCAAAAGATATTTCCAACTGTAAAGGTTATTTGATTTTACAGCTTCAATGAATGCGGTGGTCGAGGTATTAGTTACTCTATCAAAGTAAGACCAACTCTACAGATTATAAATAGAGCAACATGCACATTCTTAAATCACAACACACCATGGCTAAAACATTACGGAGTAGATGATATTTAGGCAAAATAGAGGCATGTACTCTCTAATTTAAGACTTGAACCGCACTAAATCGTCATGGACTTTGAAGGTTATGAGATGCCTGCTCAGTGAAAAGGAGAACAGGGGATGGAAGTGGTATTTCATGACCAAGAGGTAGTTCATTTTTTTATGATTTATTCATGCCTTGAATACAGAGCATGTACACAAGACTCAGAAAAGTTGAGTGAGTTCGCCAGACTACAAACACGTTCTATTAAGATGCAGGTTTCAGTCAGCTTCAAGTCTCCAACATTTGGGTTTGAAACTTTTATTTTAAGAAAGATTGTTTGATTGCAATGTTATTTGCATTTTTAAAATAAAAAATAAATGATATAATATGCTCCGCTATCATATGTATGTATACTCCGTATATAATAATTATTAACTGTAGGTATTTTACCGCAATGGAGGATATGCCGGTCTTGGGTGGAGATGCTCATGCCACCGTCAAGAGCGGTGCAGGCGGAGGAGGGAGCAAAGCCTGTTATGGTACATGCGAGGAAGACGATGAACTGGTGGGTTTGGATGACGGCCGCGGAAACAACGACCGAGTGACCCGAAAGAGAGACATTGTGTACCGCCTCCCATGAAAATTTGGTGGAGATTAGGAAAAGGCAGGGGGAGGTTGGCCGGAGCTTCACCGGTGAAGACGACCCCAAAAGGCAGGGGACAGCCTGCGCGATTGGACATGCCTGTCTTCTCGATTCCCGCCGTCAGTCACTGTTCATGTTTGACTTTGTAGTTTTGGCGCCTCTCTCTCCAGCGACTGCATCAGGGACAGGTTCCAAAGAGATGCAACGGGTCGGGGCAGCAACTTGCAGCATCTGGGTCCGCATGTTCAGCCAGGGAGTAATGAGTGCCACACACGTGTCTTCTGCATTGGATGTGTTGGCCGAGTGTCCAACCAGTACCAGGGATTAATGAGGGTCGTGTGTCTTCTTTGGATAAGGGATGTCCAACCAACTCCATTGACCATTGTAAGAAGGTTGATGTAAAGATTTTGTTGCAAATTAATGAGGGTCGTGTGTCTTCTTGGGAAGAACACTGTTTGGACACTGTTTTACATTGTCAAAAAGGAAAATGTGTCTTTTATATTGGGACGGTCCAAAAAGGAAAATGTTTCTTTTATATTGGGGCGGAGGGAGTATGATCGAAGGAGGATGTACTTAATGTTTTTTTAAACGGGGTGTACTTTAATGTTAAAATAAAAGAAAATGTAATTTGAGCTATCAATTGGAAGCTACTTTTGATTGGTGTACTTCTCATTTTTGTTGCCTAGAACATTGTTATGTGAATGTTTTGTGATGTGTTTTAATGTGTACATATTTAGTGTGCACAAAAATAATACAAAAAATTTAATATGAGATGGACGAGCCACAAAAAATTAGATCTAGACGGAGATCTATATGCAAAAAATTGACATACATCCTATGAAACATGACTGCATCACAAATGCATACATCTAGATAAATCTAAACGCAACACATGATACATGTCTGATATTTATACATGTACGGGCTGAAAATTGATAGATTTAAACAGATCTAAATGTAGAAAAATGATGCATGTATGATATTAAGACATGCACGAACAACAGATTCAAAGAACTAGCTAGATTGATCTATAAAAAATCGACGTGTGGTCAACTGTTTTTAAAAAACATCACATAAAAACAAGATTAATAGTGTAAAAACATTTGAAATGGACACGTTCAACATCAATAAGAGTCTAAAAACATTAAAGTCAGAGGGGGAACGTTAATCGAAAAAAACTCAAAAACGAATATTGCACTCGCTTGATTCACTCACAAGTGAAAGAACACATAGAGCATGTTTGGCAGATGATGGAGGAAGGTAAAACGTAAGATCGTAGAAGAGAGTTGTTGTGAGTTCGGCGAAGGAGAATAGTGTAGAGAGAGAAACGTTTTAATCGATGACTGGATTGGTACGTAAATGGGCGGCTGTATTTGGTTCAAATTTCTAATGTTTATTTTTCCTTACTCTCCCAAAACATAATTCCTACCAATCACTGAGTCATAAACATATTTTCCTTAATTATAATTATTTATGTGTATTACATATATACTATTTCCGTTCATTTAGACATTAATTGCTAATATTAACAAATAATGTGATATAATTATTATTACTTAATATTATTATTTAATATATGTCCCGTGCATCGCACGGGTGAGAATCTAGTTTTGAGAAAAGTTCGAACTTTTAGTCACATGTGAGATAAATTTCTCTATTGGTTGATATTTAACTTTTCTCTAAATAATCTTACAAAATAATTTTATCTCTTCATTATGATCCACAAAAGTCTGAGTTTTTTTTCGAATTAATGTTAATTAATTAATTAATTACGGAAATAATGCTGGAAAAAAAGTATTTACCAAAATACTGCTGGCCCTTAACCACGGTGAGGGGTAAGTCGCCCAACCGTTGGGCGACTTATAAGTCGCCAAACCGTTTGGCGACTTATAAGTCGCCCAACGGTTGGGCGACTTACCTCTGAAATATGGTTGAAGGCGAGCAGCTACTGCCAGCCACGCACGATCGTGCGTACCCTGGGACGCACGATCGTGCTTATGTCCGAAAACAGCATTTCATCATGTTTTTCGCCCTGATTCAACCCAGACTCATCTGTTTGCTATAAATAAGGTCTCCCTTCTCTTGTTAAAGTATTACGAACTAGATACAACACATTATAAAACATACAACACACGTCTTCACAATCACCTACTCTCAACAACATAAAAAACACCTTATAAACACCCGTAAAAAACCTTCAAATCATAACCGGAATAACACAGTACAATCATCATATATGCCATAACAAGTAATCATCTAATATTCATACTCGTACACATCAATACAACATACAATACTTAACAAGACAAAATACATCAAAACTTGTAAATTGTTCGTACAACATCTACTGCATAAGAAAAACTACAATACAAAAGACAAACTACAAGTTCCCATCATCAGCTTCGTCATGGAGATGTTGCTGATCATGTCTACGCCTACGGCGTTGTCGTGGTTGAAGAACCACCCTCTCATGTTGCGTCTGGGATGATGAAGCCGCGGCTGCACTAGACGTGGATGCCATCTCCTGAGATGGGGGCATGTGTATAAGATGTCCGTAGTCTACTCGGCCCAAGACATCTGAGCACAACGAGGCAATGCCTGTCAGAGCCTGTCCATACATGTCCACATCAGGAATATCAGTCACAGTGGTAGTAGCCCGCTGATGTATGCGCTGCAAAGCTCGTGTCTGAAATATGAAACACAATTACAATTACATTCAAATACATACAAGTATTACATAAATAAAATGACTTACTTTACTAATTACTAATATACTCACCGTAAGATGCAAAGCCAAGGAGCTAGGCTGATAATGATGAGTAGGGAGTCTGAACGAAGGAGACACAAATAACCGAGTGATGCTGTAGTACCATCCCATGTAGTCTCCTGAAACAGATGGCACATATGTGGGTGTCCCAACCAGAGCTAGCTCAGCTCTCCTTTCCCACATAGTCACATATCGGACATGTCTGAGTGCCCAATCCTCTGTATGCTTCCCACGCCTATCCAGCTTATGCAGCTCTACATAAGTGTCGATAGGACGTGGAACGACCTGCTCAAACCCAAACTGTCGCATGACTCTATCAGGCAAATGAAGCTCAACAATGTCAAAACATATCAACGGGACACGTGCTCGCCAGATGTGAGTATGCTCTCGTCCAGCTGGGGGCAACTCTGCTAACATATCAGGTCTAAAGGGCATCCATGTGATCTGTTTCATAAACATACAAAATTAGTATTTATTCTACACCTATTCTAGTTAATGTTATACTACATATACCATACCTGGTCCTCAGACATCCGATCCAATGCATCCCTGTACACACCGAGCCCAGTAGCGGATGACATGCGAGATAGACCCGCATATAGCCACCTAACCATTCATGTAACAATATCAATAATATGGATATTATTAATTTATTAACATTCAAGAAATACTCACGTAAATACAAACGATTGAAAACATACCGACGGCCTAGAGGGTCCTCGCCCCGTACATGATGTGGTCCTAGAAGACGTGGAGGCTCATCAGGCAGCGGCTGTCCATCAATGCCATGATATCCGACTATAATGGGACGGCCAATGTGGATATACTCCCATGACCAAATCTGGAGGAGTAGCAAAAATCCCCCCAGCTCTGTGCTCCCTCTTTGGCAGCCGCGACACAGCTGCCTGTATAGATAAGCCAGGGTGGCACTACCCCAGCTGAACTGTGCTGCTACATCAAACCTCTCCAGCAAAGGCAAGTGTAGCACCTGAACCTCATTTCCGCTCTTGTCAGCGAAAATGGAGGCTCCCATCATCATCAATATATACGCCCGAGCATGCTGCTGGATGATCACCTCATCAGCGTCGGGAGGAAGGACCTGGAAGTGCTCCCTCAACCACGGCATCCTAAGAGATGACCCTGATGTGAGTTTTCTCGCACTTAAAATAGATCGTAATATAGTGGTGTAAGTACGAGTATCGTCTCCACAGGGACGGACAAAAGGGAATCAAAAATTAATTAAATTCAGCGATAAAAAAATAAAAATAAAATAAACGCGTCGTGCGAGATATGATTGGAATGGAAAATTAAACTAATGCGAATAAAACGATTAAACTAAATGGGTTCTCTCTAATTAATGACGAAGGGGAAAAGGATTGATTCCGGGGTTAATCAGATTTCTGGCAGAACAGGCCTAATCACATGAATTTAATTTAATTGAGCCTAGCTAATCATTAGTAAGTTCTTACCGCTCTCGCGGCGTAGAGTACAATAAATTAGGGGACCAGGTTGATCTCTCATGCGACAGGATCCTAAATTATTGCCAAGACATGCGAGCTTACGGCCCCTTAATCGTTACTAATCTCTTAGCGAACGATTAAGTGTGTGTGAATGTGTCTTAGAACAAATTAGATCTCTCTTAATTCATTCTACATGCAATTGTAATTCTAGTCGCGATTCTAGGTTACAAAAGATATCAGTTAAATTATTCAAACACAAATTAAACGGCATTCATGCAATTAAACCGAAAAGAATCTAGCCATACATCATGATTAACCCCTTCATCAATCCCAAATCCCTAATTAAAACTACTCACAATTCATAATTGAAGAATCAATAGAATTGGAATAAAAAGAATTAATTGTCATTAATTAAAAAGGTGGAACTTACAAAGAATCCCAAAAGATTGATGAACAAGGCTGAAAAGCCCTCTAAAATTCGTGCTAGGCACTCTCTCTAAGCTCCCCCCTTGAAAACGGGGTTTACAGGCTGTTTAAATAGAAAAATCGGGTGAAATTTGAGCTGAATTAGGATTTTCGGAGCCAGACACGATGCCAAGCACGATCGTGCCTTCGATCGTGCCTCCGGAGCAAAAACGCGCATTTTGGGCAGGCACGATCGTGCCTCCCTCCAGGCACGATCGTGCCTGGCTGGCAGTAACTCCGCGGTGATTTTCTCTTCAGGCACGATCGTGTCTGACTTTGAGGGCACGATTGTGCCTACTTAACTTCCGAATCTGGCAAAACTTCCTTGATGAAAGTTGTAGATAATGAAGTCTTCTATCCACCCCAATTTGCCGAATGTGATTTGAATCATCCAATCAAGAGATGTGATCAAAACGGTGGAAGGTGTCTTTCTGAAATCGCAGCAGAGATCATCTGACTTCATCGTCTGTTTTCACCTTCTTCCTCTCCGATTCTCGCAAATGTGTCTTCATATGATTTGTAGCCCTTGAAGTTGGCTTTCCTATGGAACTTGAATCGTGGACATTGGATGTTTCTACAAAGAGATATGCTTGAACGATTGACAGAAGGTCATCCTGGTCGTCGTTTTCAAGCTTCATTCATCTTCTTTTGATCCTGAAGCCAATCCTAGAGCTCTTTTTCCTTCAAATCTTCATCGTGAATCTTCCGGTGACCTCCAAAGCTATCAAATCATTCTCAAATGCTTCTCAAATCATCCCGATTGTTCCTCAAGTGCCGGTGCCGGACTCAAATTCCCTGATTTTGACTCCAACTGACATAAAACTCGAACCAACGCCCGGTAAACATAACTTGAGCTAAAATTGAGACTTGCAACGCCTTAAAGCTGGGAAACCCATCAAAATCCAGTCCCAACACGCATCAAATGCGTGTCTAAATATGGACTTATCAGTCTCCCCCACACTTAAGCCTTTGCTTGTCCTCAAGCAAACTGAACAACGGGACTTACGATAATCACCACACGGAATCAAAACAATTAGCATGCACACGTAGTTAAAGGGATATTCGTAGAACAGAGAGTCTAAACCAAGAAAATTCTTCCCTAAACTACATCTTTGTACTCTAGCTAACATATTTGACAAAATTATTCACAACATCCTCAAAGTAGTGACAGCACACATAAATAAACTAGGTACCGATCAGAAGGACTTGTGAAGGTGGTGGTGAATGGTTCATGGATAACAAAAATAGTCCCTTTCTTTTGAGAGATTGGAATGTTCTAACAAAGACTCAATGTATTCAGGAACTTCAAGGCTATTCTTAGGAACAAGGAACTCAGTAGGCCACAATTTAGGAACAATCATTTAAACCTATGCTAAGAGTAGACATGGTGTACAACTAAGCTAAACCGTCTCGGCACATTTGTGTTTTGACGTATACTTGAAGTACACGGAGGACTAAAGCTAAATTTCAATAGCCTCCAAGTTCATTAATTATGTTTAGTTTTCCTTGTCATGTTGGCACGAGAACTCCATTTCTTTCGAAAGATACCCAAGTCTCATCTTACGCTTTTTGACCGGGGCTCCCATTCTCTTTTTCGCAAAGTAAGAGGTCTAGCTATATTAATTTTTCACCTTTCGGATTCTCACTAGACGTTACCCCATTCTAATCTCGGCCTCACCAAGGAAAAATAGCAATTAAAGTTCATTAATTCAAAAGTGAATCCATGCCTACAATGCAATCCTCGAAAGTATCAAATTCCTAAAAAGTGACTGCTCTTACCCCATTTGGGGCATAGGAACAGTGCCAAAAATGGCTCCTACACAAAATCCCCTAAACTTGGCAAATTAATCCCTTAATTCCCTAAACATCAAGACTAAGTCAGAAATATTCACGGGTAAGGAAACAGGCCATTTGGCTATGGAGCTCAATTAATTGGGTAAACAAAGAACAGTCAGGCTCAAAATGGCTTCTCCTAAAGGACTTTTCAGGTGGGGTGGATGATTATTTGAAAATTCAATGGGTGACTAATGCCTTCATCCTTTCAACAACTAGATTACCATGCAAGCAATTTAAGCCTAAATACTTTAAGAATGTTCTAAAATCATAGTCAAAACGCTAGCCAGGTCACAAAGACACAGTTTAAAGAAAAATTTCAAAAATACAACTAACACCTGTGCATGCTAACTCTAAAAATCACATGTAACAACTACTGCCCGAATGCCCAATTCACTCCCCCACACTTAAACTTTGGCATCGTCCTCGATGACCAAAAATGCACTATGCACAAGGGGGTAAAGAGGATAGGGTCACGCATGCTCAACTTAACTCAAGTCAATATTTCAACAAGCGAGTAAAAGAGTCAAAGGAACTTCCCTAAGGCGTTGGTCGATGCAGAACTAAACTGAGTCAATGTAATCCTCGGCACATCATCCATACAACAAGACCATGATCTGCAAAAACAAAACACACAAACACAAAAACAAACCGAAAAAAACACCCCGGATTTTTTTTTTCCGGGTGTTTTCTGAAAGCAAACAAACAAACAAAAAAAAATGCAGAAATAAGCTTGGGTTGCCTCCCAAGAAGCGCTATTTTTAACGTCGTTTGCCCGACGATACCTCGTAAGCTCTTAAATAGCAAAGACTGCAGTTGTGCACTAATAATCAATGTCTCCAGCTTCCTCTCAACGAATGCCATTAGGTGTCGCGGATCTTTAAATTCTTCAATCCACGTAGGCAGCATATGGTCTTCAAAACCCTCATCAGCGCAGAAGTGAAGTATGAAACTCTCATCCTCTTCAGGTGGATAGGGAACATGAGTGAAAACTTTGATTACTCTAGGTATCACCGGAAGCTCAAAAGATGTCTCAAAGCAAAGATTAGGAGCAACACCGTGATCGAAGTGCACCATAGAAAAGTCTTTTTCTTCTCCACAAATATCATGAACATTCACAACCTCTCCTCCAAACTCTGTATCACTCCCCATGAAGGCATCCCAACTCTCGTTAACACCGTTCTCACCAGGGTCTTCAAAAACATCAGGAAGTGTGTCATCCATCATATTCCCACCATCATAGTCTGACTCGCTCACATGATCATCCATATTGGTCTCCTCAGGTTGGGTTTCTGTGTCGCTAGGATGGGATCTCTCGGACTCCTCAGATATGGCGTTAAACAGTTGATCCAAGTGATTCTGGATGTTCTGAAGTCTTGACTGTGTTAACTGTTGATTTGTCTCAGTTGTTTGCGTGAATTGCTTGAGTGTTTCTTCCAGGTCAGACAGCTTCTCTGAAATTCTCTCTTCCCATTCATCCTGTGGTTCATAGCTCGGCAAAGACGTAAGAGTGACTGAAACATTTGTGTTTGTAAATTGTGGGGAGGAAGAAGTGGGGTAAGCCGTTTCCCGGAAAGGATGGTCATATAGAGGTTTGATGGGGCAAAGACATAAATGGTGATCTCCTCCACAGAAGGAACAAATGATATTCTTAAAACATTCAGATATTTCCTCAGGCGTTTTATTTAGAAGCATAAATTCAAGAATGGAGCCTCGTCTTACGCTTACCCAAGGGTAATGTGATGAAGGATAGTAAAAATCAGAATGAAAGGGTTGCGTGGTTGGAGTGTACGGATAAGAAGGCTGAATATATTGTGGTGTAGGAGAGTAATTTTGATGAGGTGTGTAATTTTGAAGAGGAGGAGTGTAAGGAGGGTATGGCGTATATGGTGAATATTCCATGGAGGTGTGAGGGTAAGGAATTCTTCCAGGAATTCGGCTGAATAGGCTCATCTCATGCCTCTTAGAAATTACCTGAAAGGTTAGCACGGAAAAATCCTACAGAAAAACTAAAAGAAAACTAACTAAAAAAAATCTCGCTGAAATTAATTAACCCTTAAAACCGACACCGTCCCCGGCAACGGCGCCAAAAACTGATGTGAGTTTTCTCGCACTTAAAATAGATCGTAATATAGTGGTGTAAGTACGAGTATCGTCTCCACAGGGACGGACAAAAGGGAATCAAGAATTAATTAAATTCAGCGATAAAAAAATAAAAATAAAATAAATGCGTCGTGCGAGATATGATTGGAATGGAAAATTAAACTAATGCGAATAAAACGATTAAACTAAATGGGTTCTCTCTAATTAATGATGAAGGGGAAAAGGATTGATTCCGGGGTTAATCAGATTTCTGGCAGAACAGGCCTAATCACATGAATTTAATTTAATTGAGCCTAGCTAATCATTAGTAAGTTCTTACCGCTCTCGCGGCGTAGAGTACAATAAATTAGGGGACCAGGCTGATCTCTCATGCGACAGGATCCTAAATTATTGCCAAGACATGCGAGCTTACGGCCCCTTAATCGTTACTAATCTCTTAGCGAACGATTAAGTGTGTGTGAATGTGTCTTAGAACAAATTAGATCTCTCTTAATTCATTCTACATGCAATTGTAATTCTAGTCGCGATTCTAGGTTACAAAAGATATCAGTTAAATTATTCAAACACAAATTAAACGGCATTCATGCAATTAAACCGAAAAGAATCTAGCCATACATCATGATTAACCCCTTCATCAATCCCAAATCCCTAATTAAAACTACTCACAATTCATAATTGAAGAATCAATAGAATTGGAATAAAAAGAATTAATTGTCATTAATTAAAAAGGTGGAACTTACAAAGAATCCCAAAAGATTGATGAACAAGGCTGAAAAGCCCTCTAAAATTCGTGCTAGGCACTCTCTCTAAGCTCCCCCCTTGAAAACGGGGTTTACAGGCTGTTTAAATAGAAAAATCGGGTGAAATTTGAGCTGAATTAGGATTTTCGGAGCCAGACACGATGCCAAGCACGATCGTGCCTTCGATCGTGCCTCCGGAGCAAAAACGCGCATTTTGGGCAGGCACGATCGTGCCTCCCTCCAGGCACAATCGTGCCTGGCTGGCAGTAACTCCGCGGTGCTTTTCTCTTCAGGCACGATCGTGTCTGACTTTGAGGGCACGATTGTGCCTACTTAACTTCCGAATTTGGCAAAACTTCCTTGATGAAAGTTGTAGATAATGAAGTCTTCTATCCACCCCAATTTGCCGAATGTGATTTGAATCATCCAATCAAGAGATGTGATCAAAACGGTGGAAGGTGTCTTTCTGAAATCGCAGCAGAGATCATCTGACTTCATCGTCTGTTTTCACCTTCTTCCTCTCCGATTCTCGCAAATGTGTCTTCATATGATTTGTAGCCCTTGAAGTTGGCTTTCCTATGGAACTTGAATCGTGGACATTGGATGTTTCTACAAAGAGATATGCTTGAACGATTGACAGAAGGTCATCCTGGTCGTCGTTTTCAAGCTTCATTCATCTTCTTTTGATCCTGAAGCCAATCCTAGAGCTCTTTTTCCTTCAAATCTTCATCGTGAATCTTCCGGTGACCTCCAAAGCTATCAAATCATTCTCAAATGCTTCTCAAGTCATCCCGATTGTTCCTCAAGTGCCGGTGCCGGACTCAAATTCCCTGATTTTGACTCCAACTGACATAAAACTCGAACCAACGCCCGGTAAACATAACTTGAGCTAAAATTGAGACTTGCAACGCCTTAAAGCTGGGAAACCCATCAAAATCCAGTCCCAACACGCATCAAATGCGTGTCTAAATATGGACTTATCAGACCCCTGAAGGTCAGTCATAAGAACGGGGCGGATACCTAACAACCGCTCACACTCATCAACCCACTGTCGACAAGCAGTGCCTCTAACTGCTCTCCCATGAACCTCTAACCCGGTGAGTACAGCCACATCTCCCAATGTCACAGTCACCTCACCAACAGGGAGGTGAAATGAGTGTGTCTCCTGCCTCCAACGCTCAAGTAGAGCAGTGAGAAGGGCTCTATCAAGAGGCACAGTAGCCACTAATCTGTGCAGTGTAAAAAAACCAGCAGCACAAACATAGGCTAGGACTCTGGGGTCGACATGTAAATGGGACAAACCCCGCAGGTGCTCGCGGCACCTATCAACCTGGACATCCATGCCAAGCCAAACATCCTCACTCCTGTGTGAGGCCTGCAATGTAAGGACAGAACGATCACTCGGCCCAGGATCCGCTATCACCTCCATGCCTACAAACAAATAAAATTTGTATTAGTTTTAATTGTATAATGTATTACTTTTTTTTTAACATTCCTTTTTGAAATGATTAAGTTTCCTTGCAAGGAAAAGATGATTTATGATTGACTCTAAATAGAACCTTACCCGGCGGACCCCCCCTCTTGTCTAGACGATCTTTTCGCACATGTCGCTCTATTATGGCCGGTTTGGTGGCAATTTCCACATCTAACCGTTCCTCGTGGACCTTCATCCATCTCATTCTTAATACGGGTCGACTTTGGTCTTCCCTTTGCCCGAAGCATGGATGGATCGTGCACGATTTCGGGTCCATTGTAATTTGGCCAATAATCACGATCAGGAATCGGTTTGAACACCCTATGATATGTGGCGGCGTATTGGTCAGATGAGAAGAACTTATCCACAAAAGGAGCATAAGACAAACTACGTTGTCTACACACGGCTAATACATGAGAGCATGGAATTTTGTATATCTGCATCTTTTTACAAGTGCAAGTTTTCCGTTGTAGGTGGACAGTTTGTTTTCTCCCACCCTTTCCCAACGTTCGGCCACCACAACCGGTTTCCACCTGAAATATACCTCTCCCTAAATCAAATGGAGTGACAATGTGATGCTTTGCCTTCTCTCTATTTTTTTCAATTAAATCTGTGATGTGTGGGGAGTACTCGTGGCCTTGTGTGAGCCTCAATTTACTGCTTTCACGCCTATGGACAAAGTAGGCATTAACCCGGTAAAAAGACACCTGGACCAACGCGGTAATGGGCAAATATCTAGCATTTTTCATGACGCTATTGAAAACCTCAGCTAGATTTGAAGTGATGGTACCGTATCTGTACCCGCCATCGTGGTGCAGCGACCACATTTCTGGAGGAATGTTGGCCAAAAAATGACGTGCATCCCTACTCATTTCACCTATCTTCTTGAGCCCACCATCAATTTTTTTTTTTCTGATGTTGCCGTGCGGTCCACACAAAAAGATTTTTTAAATGAATGTCTTTGAAATGAGTATGCACATTTGATGCAAGATGGCGGATGCAAAGCCTATGATGCGCATAAGGCTCCTCCCATGTACTGCCCACCTCATTCATTGCCCTGAGAATACCTCCATGTCTATCTGAAATGACACACACCTCCCTGTCAGTCACAAACTGCCTAATACATGCCATAAACCATGGCCAACTATCTCCATTCTCGGATTCAACAACTGCAAAGGCGACTAGGAAAATTTGGTTGTTCGCATCACAACCCATGGCCACAAGCAATGTACCCTTGTACTTTCCATACATGTGTGTGCCATCAATAGTAAGTACGGGTCGACAATGCTTAAAACCAGATATTGATGCCTTGAATGCCCAAAAAACTCTTTGAAACATCATATAACCTGTGGAACCATTGGGGGGTGGGTACCACTGAACAACAGTTCCTGGATTAGAATGTTGGAACGCTGTCATGAAACGGGGCAATTCGATATATGACTTTTCCCAACCGCCAAATATTTGTGCTATGGCCTTTTGCTTCCCCATCCATGTTCTCCGGTAAGATACCGTATACCCATATTTTTCCTTCAACATCTCGATGATAGTATGCACTTTAAGAGAAGGATCAGTGCGAATAATGTCAACCACATCTTTACAGATGAATTCTGATGTCAAGGCCACGTGATCTGTAGTGTCGATGTTGCCTACACAAGAAGCAGAATGAGGTCCAGAATAACGCACAATTGTGAAGGTGTCAAGGTTGCCTTTGTTCTTTGTGGCGCGTATTCTCCAGGGGCAATGACATTCTTTCTTCCTTTTGCATTGTGCCACCCATTTGTGTTTATCGGACTCTATCACCCGATAGAATTGGTTCCGTTTGATAGAATACAAGCTCACCATATTGATGACTTGTTCTTTGTTGTCAAACTGTTGACCGACCTCAAACTCACCATCGGGGGTAAACCTTTTCTCACCTGATCCACTCATCCACGCATCAGTAAAACCTTCAGGGAGATCATACATTCTAGTAAAATGGCTAGACGGGGCAGTTGACGTCACTGTATCACCATCATCTTCATCAGATTCTGTCATGTCATCGCCATTGATGTTGTCGTCTGCATCATCATCACTTCCCTGTCCATCCACAAATGATGCACCGTTGTGCAAATACCTACCATCCTCCTGTATAACCATGTCTAGTACAGGAGCCTTTGAGGAGTTCCCTGCATTCACCCCTGCATTGACATCATGCCTATATAAAACAGCATTTGATGTTGATTGAGTACCATAAGTGTCACTGGATTCGTCAATGTATATCTCCAGCGTTGACATATCCTCCATCTGAATAATGCCCCACATATTAGTTATAGCTAGCTCATCAATGAGCGGCATAAGCATGTACTTTCCCCCGTTCATGGGAAATTTCATTTTCAACCGCAATGAACGGCCGGGATGAATCATTGTGGTTGCATGTATTTTTTGAAGGATCTCGAGCATGCAAGCTCCACGAGAAACCATGACAAAGCTGGTTCTGCCACCTTCATGGCATATTTGCCCACCATTTTCATAATAGTTCCCTCCCCAATGACACACGAGTGGGAAGCTTGAGAAATCCATATTCTAATAACAATTCATTGTCCAACATTCATGAGTACGCATCAATATACACACTTTATACAAATTCAAATTTTTTAATATAAAATGCTTCCAAAATTGTAATATATCCTAAAATCCAAATTCACAAACAATTCACATTTCAATAACAAACAACCCAAATTTTGATATCTACATTCAATGTCTACCTTGGAATACCCAAATTTAGGTACATTCAACTCTACCCAAATGCCCAAATGTCAAAATACACATTACAATTTACAAACAATTTAAAATCAAATTTCAACATTTCATACATATCCACATTTCACAACAACTGAATTTACAATCAATTCATAATCCAAAAATTCTATCATTTCAAAATTCAAAACCCTAAGTTCAAAATGAGATGAAATGGATTTGGATTTACCTAGAAAAAGTATGAAAGAGTGTTGAAGAGGATGGAGATGAAGGTTTGTCGGAGTGGTGTCGCCGGAGATGGAGGTTCGCCGGAGTTGGAGATGGCCGGTCCTTCGTCGGTCGTCGCTCGTCCTTAGTCGCTGCAGAGAAGCTCTCGAATTGGGGTGGGTTTAGTGTTTAACGCGTTCTGTTTGCGGCTGTCTGCGAGAACTTACTTAAGGGTAAGTCGCCCAACGGTTGGGCGACTTATAAGTCGCCAAACCGTTTGGCGAGTTATAAGTCGTCCAACCGTTGGGCGACTTACCCCGACCCTGGTTAATCCAGCAGTATTTTGGTAAATACTTTTAACCCAGCCCTATTTTCGTAATTAATTAATTAATTAACATTAATACGGAAAAAAACTCGCAAATAAATCATGAATGAGGGATGAGGATCAGAGGATGACTTACAAGGATATGAAAAAAACTAACTGTCACTAAAATATACCTATATACGAAGTAATTTATTACACGTTCAAAGTGAAAAGGTCATTACAGGCTGGGCTAGTGGGCTTACTTGGCCGTAAAAGTATAGCTTTGTATACGACATAATTTGTGGCTTTTTGTCTACAATAAGATAACTTCACATGGGCAAATTTGGAAGGAAATTGCCAACTCCCACAAATTATGTCGTAGTAAAAGATAAAGAATTGAATTAATCAAAACTAATCAGACTCGTCAAAGTAATACTGCGCGGAAAATAGATGCTGAATTGGGAAAAATAAATAAAGAATAATGCATTTCGCTGTTATCTGATTATTTCAAGTAGAAATAAGAAATACAAAGCAGATTAATCATCAAAAACTTGAATGATCATCAAACTCAACAATCATGTTGGAGGTGAAGTTAACAAATTATCTCAAAACCAAGCATTAACATAGTCGTAGTAAAAGATAAAGAATTGAATTAATCAAAACTAATCAGACTCGTCAAAGTAATACTGCGCGGAAAATAGATGCTGAATTGGGAAAAATAAATAAAGAATAATGCATTTCGCTGTTATCTGATTATTTCAAGTAGAAATAAGAAATACAAAGCAGATTAATCATCAAAAACTTGAATGATCATCAAACTCAACAATCATGTTGGAGGTGAAGTTAACAAATTATCTCAAAACCAAGCATTAACATAGTTATAATAATAATGAAGGCCTTATTGTTGCTGGTGAGATTGTCGTTGCTGTTCTTGAGAGTTGTAAAGAAGAAGAAAAGTGGCAGGCTGACACTTTGCAACATGGCCAAATCTTGAGGTGTTGTACTTCCTATACACTCCTGTTAGTTTCCCTGTTGCTGCCCTTTGATGGAAGCTCACCATCATTCTTGAGCTTTCTCTGGTAAAGAAGCTTTGTAAGTAACAACATCTACATCCCTCCCCACTTTAATAAAACTGGTACAAAACTCAACATCTTTATTCAATAGATGCAGTGGTTTGTTTTAGTAAATGTTTTAATTTAAAAGAACTTAATCATCACATATTAAAAAAATTACTGAGTATAAAGTACAAGTTGGGAACTCTTTGCACAAAAACTAAGTCCGACTTACAGAAGTTGATGTTCAGAGTAGCCAGTATGCCATTCACAGGTCTGGTTCCACTCCTTATTATGGGCATGGAGTGTGCATTGTGCAGTGTAGACTGCAGCGGCCGCCAAAGACGATGGGGGGTATTTGGTCATTTCATACTCCACAAGGCAGAGCTCAATTAAGAACAAAGACAATAGCTCCAGCTGTTAAAACCCCAAATTCTCAACATATGTCAGTGTCTTTCTTAAAGCCAAAAAAGTAAAGAAGAGCTCAATCAAGCAAGCTAGCTAACCTTCTTCTTATCAGATTGTGTGGCCTTGAGGAATCTTCTGAGAAAGACATAAGGAGTTGGGACTGACATATTGAATTGCAGTGTGTTGAGCATCCAGCTCTCCTGCACAATTTTTTTTTTTTTTATAATAATATAGGAGGGGCAAAAGTTTAATGTTTGCATATTTCTATAGTAAGCTTTATCTTTGTGTCATTTTTCAGTATCAAACTAACCATGTCAAGAACTTCTTTCTTTGTGTAAGCTTTGGCAGAAATGAACACAAAATCATCCACAACGGGAACAGAAACCTCTTCATATTTGCAAGCCAATAGCATAGCAACCAACCCAACCAGTTGAAGCTTCTTTCTCACCACATTTTGTTTCTCTAAAAATCTGTCTATGATATTTATGGTCAGAAACAGTGTCTCTTCCCTTAGCTCAAACTTGTGGTGCACCTGTTTGCCATCACCATTTATAACAAACAACACTTATAATTCAATCTTCCCAGTTTGGTTGGGTTACATTCACTGCATTCACCAAAATCAGAAATAATTGAAAGTTCTTGGGGACCAAATGCATAACATGTGTATAGGAAAGTTACCTCAACGAGCCAGTCAATTAGTATAGCCCTCATCCTTTCATTGATGTCAAGCTGTCTTGACATGTAATCAGGGGAAACGCAGCTACAGTTCTGCAAATATGATGGTAATTGTTCATGGTAACTATTCTGACAACAGTCAGTCAATAAAGTTACTGCGAAAGTAAGTTGGCAGTTAGTTAAAAAGCATTTTGATTGTGGGATTACAGGTTGGCATTGAAGATGAGACAAACTTTGAATGTTTATTTAATGTAACAAGTAATAGTAGTAGCAGTAGTATTGAAATAATCTTTTTTCAATTAGAAACTCACAATATGTTACTAATAGATACACATTTAACAAATTACGGGTAGTATAAAATATCATACAATTAATAATTCTAGTTAAACATTTTTTTCATATCATCTACATAAGTGAATTTCACACATAAATGTAGCTTAAAAATGTCTCTCTATCCTTGTGGGAGGGAGATACACCTTTTTTAGTTCATGGTTCACACTCTCACATTCTGGGGGGTTTTTGGTTTTTGTTATACTACGTACTAGTTTACACTTTTATTTATCTGTCTTAGACTAGAAAGTAGTTATACTTTCCTAGCTTCTCTATAATAATATAGATGTAACAACAACAACAACAATAATACCGTAGTAATAAATTAACATACAATAAATATACACTTCCCTATTCTCCCAACCAAACCCTAAGCCACTGCATATATAGAGCTTCACATGAGCTACTGGAAGTGACCTGTCTTTAAAAGGTACTCCAAAACGCAAATTTGAAACGTTTGCATCTTTTCTGAAAAAAGTTTGTGGATTATCTATTAGTTCATTATTACTACCTCAACTTTTCTGTAATAGGCATAAAGATCTTCAATGTACTCAACAACTGCAAGAGGGTTTTTTGCATCTCCGCTGTCAATGTCCAAGGACACACTCTCTTCATATATATCCTCCATTTCTACCTCATCCTGCATAGGCATTAGAGTAATACATATAATCCAGATTCATCAAACTGCTCCGTACAATTAAGATTAAAAAAAGAAAAAAAAATACCATATGATGTTTTTCGTTTGAATCTATTTCTGCTTGCTCCAAAGTCATAGGGACTGGCTGGTCTTTATCACAATTTTTTTCGTGTTCATCTTCCTCCCGTAGCCCGGATTCTTCAACCTCAATTCTTTGTTTCTTGCTTTCCTGCTCGACATCAATAATGCACATTCATATAAATACTATAGAAAAAACACCAGCATATACTTTTTGGAAAATCATTTCAGTAGATGGCGGATTCCTTGGTAATGTACCTCATGATAATGTTGCTGAGAGTTTGCAATTTGGGCAGCAAATTTTCTAAATTTAAATAAATAGCGCTTTTAAGGAGTTATACTTGAAGAACTCCAGATAATAATAAATTGACAAGAAATTTATTAATCTCTTATCTGACCTTGTTATTGGTCTATTAGCTTGTACAGAATGATTCTTGTCACTGTTCCCGTTTTTTCTGATCACAAGAATATAACACATACATAACTAAATAATTAGATAAACGAATGAATTCATAAATAAAGACAAGATATTAGCTTTTCCATGAACAACATTAAACATTGAAGAAGAAATGCATTACTCTGATGTTCCTCCTCTATTAGTAACAACACATGGGTATGGATTAGCTACTATGTTCTGATTAATGGCACCCAAAACTCTCCGGTTCTGCCGCCCTTGCACTCCAAACTTTCTTCCATCCATCTCTGCGCCACCACCATCCATCCATTAGTGAACAAAATAAGTGATCCATTAATAAATCAAACAGTACTTCAGACTGAATTCAAAATAAAAATTGAGTTGCTCGAGACCCACTTGAAAACTTTCATTCCCCAGGGAATATAATATAATTCGGTAAAAAAGGGGAACCAGAAGATCTAAAAAGATCCAATTTTTGTTTTCTAATACCTTCAACAATTCTGGGTTTAATCCAGGTACGGTTGTTATTCTCCCCAGATATGACCATGTTTTCTTGATCCATCTTGATTATAGACTAAGAACCCAAATCCACAAAAGCCCCAAGAACAATCCAAAACCAGAAATCAAGAATATTCCTCTCCTTCAGCTCTTCAATCATCTACAGTAGAACCAAGAATACGAAGAGAACAAGTGAGAGAAGGTTGGGGATTTTTATCGATATGATGATAATATTATTATGGTTATTACGCTTATTATGAGCCTGGGTGGGATGTGGGTCTTTATTCAAATCCAACGGCTAGTAAAGGAAAATTTGCCCCGGTGGGGCCGACCGAGCTCCCAAACGGCTATGGGCCACAACGGTCATCATGTAAGGGGGACTGGGATGTGGCGATTGGCAAAGCCGTTTTGCGTGAGAGAGAGACAGAGGGAAGCTCGACAGGAGAGGAGAGAAGCGAAGACGAGAGAGACGTTGCATTCAAATTATTATGGTTCATAATTAGTGAGACATATATATGAATCCAGTTTTATAGTAATTCATTAATTACTTTTCTTAAATTGATTTAATTAGTGTTTAATAATGGTGCGGTTAATTGAGTACTGCTATATTCTGCCATTAAAGCCATTTTCATTATTCCACATTCATTTCTGATCAATATTATTTGCGGTTTGTGAGAAAATCAAGAGATGATTGTTGACTAATAAGGAATTATGCTAATTGATGATAGATGAAAATCTATTCCAAAGGTAAGTTTACCTCAATATAACTCAAAGGCACCATTTTAATTTTTTATTGGCTACAAGGGTTGAATTATGATCTATATAACGTGATCACTATGGAGTTATTCATCACGCCAATGTGTTCTCAATTTTCATATGTAGTGCATTTCTCATTTCACATTTTTATTTATTATTGTATTAAACATCATATTATGAATGATGGAGTATATGGACTCCGACCCCCCGGTCTGCCGACTACTGGGCCTGGACAGCGGCCCACACACGTTTAGCGGATTCTTATTATTGTACATTATTATTATTCAGATGTTCTAGATTAGCTTTTTACACTAT
This sequence comes from Cuscuta epithymum, assembly GCA_945859915.1. Lineage (NCBI taxonomy): Eukaryota > Viridiplantae > Streptophyta > Magnoliopsida > Solanales > Convolvulaceae > Cuscuta > Cuscuta epithymum. The sequence goes on from CAMAPF010000976.1 coordinate 2,545,766, forward strand.
CAGTCCATTTATGTAACCGGGTCTGTCAGGCCCATATTAGAGGTTCAGACCCGGATTTTCCCTATATATACTCCTTATAGGAGGCTTGTAAAGATAACCAATATTCATTCACAATAAACATATATCTCCTTCTACATATTCTTTGTTCAATCTCTCCCGTTTATACAGTATGGGTATCAATTATCCAACAATTTGTCTGCTCCATCCTCTGGAGGAGTTCACCGAGGCCAAGGCATGCCTGCAGAGGGAACCAATAAACAACGAGGGGTAAGTTGCAAGGTAAAATATGCAAGGACCAAAATAGTTAAAGGAAGAAAGGAAATGAGGAACTTAGTGACAGAAGCTTGGAGGACCTTGGCGCTGAGGGCACCGTCCTTTTGCCGAGACAGCACTGACTTATCTGTCGGTGGAGTTGCACCCCATAGGAACTCCCCCGGGTCCAGAGTTCCGTGCATTATGGCAGTCCCCTTGGCGATGGAGAACTCCACACTTTCCCGGGGCCATGGAACCTCAGACGTCCCGCCTGGGAGCTCAGAGGGGGGATGTTCCTCAACGATGAAGACGGGGGCTTCCTTCTTGTCAGCGGCCCCATTCATCTTCTTCTTCTCCGGACGCTTAATGCCCTTCCCGGTGTTTTTTCTCTTCAGCTCCTCCGGCCTGGAGCCCCCGGCATCAGTGTCGGCATCAGCAGCAGCAGCCCTCTTGGAGGTACCCTCCTTCACTTGGCCCTCGGCCTCTTTATCCTTCTTGAAGAAGGCATCTACATGCTGCTGGGTTGAAGGCCCCTCATCCTTCTTCTTCCTCTCCTTCGCCAGTTGCTTGGAGAGCTTGGCGAAAGCCTTCAGATCCATAATATCGCCTGCAAAACAAGTAAGTCTTAGGTCACAAGAGCAAACAAAAGGAAAAAATTTTCTAAGTACTAAAGAGGAGATCCCTCGGCAAACAACCTCCGGTGTTCTGGTAGCCCCGGTCAATCAAAGGATATTTCTCGTCGTCCTCCCCGGCGAGGCGAAATCGCCGAAAGCCTAACAAGTACAGTTCCTTCGGCAAGGTGGCCTCTTTGATGGGTATCACTTTATCAGAGCCCTCGGGCTTCTCAATAAGCTTCTTGCCAGCCTTCGCCAGGGCCGCGCTGCCCACCTTCGGGTGCCTCCGGAAATGGTTGCGCAGAGCCCCGGGGAATGGATTATCAGCCATCCGGATATAACAGAATTTCTCCTTCCACTCCTTGTGGGAGGAGGGGGTCTCCGAGAATAGCTTCCAGGCCGGCACCTGCTGAAAATTGGCATACCCCCAGCGTGGGAATGTCCCCCCGGCACAGATTAAAAGAGAGGAAGAACTGGTCCAACGTAGCCTCAACCTTCCGGCTTCGGCAGAGAGACAGGAACCCCGCTAAGTAATAGTGGTTGTCGGCGTAAGCTGGCAGGGGGCTAGCTTCACAATCTTTAGGTATTCCAAGACAAAGGGATGGAGGGGGAACCTAAGGCCCAACTCCACCGAGAGCATGTGTACTGAGAAGCACCCCTCAGGGGGATGGGATAACAGATCTTTGGGCCCCGGCTCCACAACTTGTGTCGAGGGCCCCACGAGGACCTGGAGGGCTTGATATTCAGCACCCGAGGCTATAGTCTTCACCTCGAGGGCAGTGGTGTCCAAATACGAGTGCCCCTCGGGAATCCCAACTGGCTGCCCTCGATCGACGGCTGCGTGCTTCTTCTTCGGGGCAGCCCTCAGTTTCTTCTTCTTTTTACCCAGGGCAACTCTGAGAGGTTCCAGGTTCAGTGGCCGGGAGCTACTTGCTTCTCCGGCGCCGCGAGGAGGCAGAACAGCGACCGTCACCTGCCGCCTCTCTTTCTCCTCCTCTTCATCGGCTACTTGGAGAGCGAAGGCCATCTCCTCGTCTTCCACCACCTGCTCAAACTCCTCCGCCTCCAGCTTAGTGCGGAGTTTGCCTAAGACTTCTGCGGCTATTGCGGAGTCATTTCCTGCTGACGGCTGCGCGCTTGATGATTCCACATCTGATATGCTCTCAGACACCAGCGGGGCCTCCTCCAAAATGTTTTGAGAGTCACTTGCCGAGGACATCTCTTCGTAGGATAGGGGAAGGAATTGGAGAGAATAATATCCTAAGGCCTCAGAAGTCTCTAGACACTTAATCTAAAGGCGGGGAAGCAAAATATACTAAGGAGCTCAAGAACAGAAGAGGAACTGACCTTAAAAACTTTGTTTGATCGAAGGAAGAACTTTTTCTCTCTAGAAAATTTTTGCCAGAGCTTTGCTAACAATGAAACGCGCAAAGGCAAATGGCTTGGGGCTTGGGTTTTATAGACCTCCTCAACCACAGTTAGCCTCGAAACTGGGCCTCCGGTTAAAAGCCCATCATTACCAACCGTCGCCTCAACCAATGGATGGCACCCGCCCGCCTTCAGCCAACAGGTGCATGCCACGTGGATCACACCTCCAACGGCTCTATTACAACGGCTATATTTCAGAAACACCGGAGTGTCCTCAGGTGATAGCCTCCGGCTATCACCCACACCAACTTTCGAGCAAGCAGCAGTATAAGCCTTCGGTTTATCAATGTTGCCACCCATCAGAGTATACTTGGATGATAGCCTTCGACTATCATCCATAGCAGCATCCGGTGGACATACGTCACCTAGTACCTTCGAGCAAGCAGCAGCATAAGCCTTCGGTTTATCAATGTTGCCACCCCTCAGTCACTGACACCCTTCGGGGAACTCATCAACACATTGTAACTCCTTCAGCCCGAACTTGCCTTCGGCCTAAAGGAGTGGGGGACTAGGGTACACCCCTCGGGAATCACACAGAACAAAATGTCCACATGCAAAAATTTACAAGTGACGCATGCAACCTTCGGGCAAGCATCAAAGGAGAACCCCTCGGGTACATACTTCACTATACCCTTCGGCAGAAGCGAAAAATCAAAAATTTTCCACAAGTCACTTGTGGTGATGAAGCAGCCTTCATCACAACACATATAGCTATTATCTACACTTCCCTCAGAAAACCCTCGACATGTGGGGGACTAAGGGGAAGCCCTCGGCAAATACGAGTAAAGCTCTCCGGTAAAGCGTAAGCCTTCGGTAGAGCCAACGCATCAACGCAATTACTCCTTTTCCCTCAAGTACTTTTCGGCAAAATGAGTGGGGGACTCCTGATCGAGTATATGGCCCAGGAACCCCCGGCCCATAGACTCCTACTTCTCCTGCACAGGCCCAATGAGCCCAAGACACGCCCAAAGCCAAAATACAGCGGCCCAAGTGCCAAGAAGCCCACAATACACACAGGGGTGCCTTCGGCCTCCTTGGCCGAAGGCTCCAAATCTCACAGGGCTGCCAGTTTCGAGCATATGAAGCTACTGGAAGAAAACGGCGTGAAATAGTAGCCCTCGGCTACCAGGAGCCTTCGGCATCAGGGAAGCCTTCAGCTGTACACCGCCCTCGGCTGCACAGAGCCCTCGGCCAACAACTCAATGATCGAAGATTCCCTTTGGAGACAAGCAACCACCGCATTTAATGCGGCGTCACATCCACCCACCGCATTCAATGCGGTGCACATGCGAATGCCAGTGCCACACGATTGAGGTGACCCCTCGGCCGTAGATTATCGCCACGTGTACTCTCATCGCATTTATTGCTGCTATAAATAGCACCCCTTTTTCCCATTGTAAAGGACCAGAACATCTCGAGTTCATTAATACAATCGCCTCTCTCTCCTACTTGTTTGCTCTGACTTCTCTCTAGGTTATTCTCATAATAACCCCTCGGATAAGCTACCCCCGGGTACGCTGTCCATCAATGAAGATCGTCATTTAATTTAGGGAAAATAAATTTAAATAAGGCCAACTATTACCCATAAACCAATAATACGGAGTAATACATATTTGAAAATATGGAGTAACTTTTAATAATACCAACTATTTGAATATATAAAAAACAAGATTATGATGTCACTTTCTCACTAAAAATACAGTCATTTAATATGCCAAAAACCGATCAAGCAATCAAATAAATGTTATTTTGAAATGGGGTCACTTATTTAGTTTTTTGATACAAAGTTTTGATGAGAAAACTTCTCTTAAAAGTTAAGACAAAAATAAGTTGATGTACATTACTTAAAAAAAGATAACGTGGAAACAATTATTTAAATCATTAGAGTAGATCAGTACGGTGAATAAAATTGCACACAACTTAAGTTACAAGACATAAAAAATTTGAGATTATAGCGTGAATTCCTCCACTATTATGTTGGGTGGGATGTGGGTAGGGGTGGACAAAAATATCGGAAAATACCGAAATATTGATATACCGTCATTTTCGGTACGGTATGATACCGTGCCGATATATTTTGGTACAGTAACGGTAAATGTTTTCAAATACTGCGGTATACCGGTATAATACCGTACCGACTCCCCACCCAACAATTACTATAAATTCTAAAATATTGTAAAAGTCCATTAATACAAGTTTGAAGCCCAAAATTAATACTTATGTTGTTTACAAATATTAAAATACAAAAATAATTGCCCAATTTCCTAAAACCACTATAACCTTCTAGGCTTCTACTACGTAACATTCAAATAAACAAACCCTAAATGACTAATGAGCAATGTACTAATGTCCAGACCAGTCCATCTTGTTCCATAAGCTATCCTTCGAGTCGCGATGGCTGAGCCGCTGAGTAGCTGACGAGTGAAAAGAGATACACTTATGTAACAAGTGTATCGACATAGAGATTCCGCGTGTCGAGGCATAGAACTTTGTCCGAAAGTCTTATTTAAATATTTTATTTAAAATTATAAAATGGACTAAATACACAATATCATATTATGGATAAATCATTTTATATCCATGTTGTTTGAATAATTTTATTTATTTTTGTTAGAGATCACTATTCATTTAATTATATCTATATTGTTCAAGTTATTTTAATATGTTGAACTGCTTAAATATACTACGGAGTAATAATAATTATTGTTCAATATTGAATATGACATCAAATTATTAATTGTACTTTGTAACATTTTAATAATAGATTAAATATGTCGTGAGTAACATCGATTTATTATTTTTTGTTAGATCTATAATTATTAGTTAAATTGAGGGAAATGCATGGTAATTTACCGATACCATACCGTTATCAAACCGAAACTTCGGTATACCGCATCGGTATACCGAAGTTTCGGTATACCGATGCGGTATACCGAAACTTCGGTAAGGTAACGGTATATAAACTTTGAATACCGAAAGCTTCGGTACGGCAAAGGTATGAGAGAAAATATTCGGTATACTGTACCGAACCACCCCTAGATGTGGGGCAGGCGCTTATGGGTGAGTGATTTCACCTTTTGATTTAATAAATAAAGTGATTTTTATAATACCAAGCATGTTATCTCAGAGTATTTGCAATGTCCCAAACACCCACACCATTAATTAAATATAAAATAATGCGGAGTTTAAAGATTCTTGTGGGATTTTTTTTAGGAGTTTTCCCTACATATTACTAAATTGAAGTCAATGTACTCCAAATGCGGGTGTGTGGACAAGTAAAGAGAAGTGTTTGACTAACTATTTTCAAAAGATGTTGTCACGTACAACACCATGATCATGGGTTTGGCATGAAATGGAAATGGAAATGGAAATGGAAATGGAAAAAGTGCGCTGACACTTTTTGCGTTAATGCTAGAGTTTAATTTGCAACTTAAAGCCCAAATGTTCCTCCATGTACTATGCGCTTGCAGTCACTCAAGCCTAATAAACAAAGGTCATTAGGTGTTGAAGAAGCATTTAAAGTTGTTACGTCATTGCCATTTGAGCCGAATAATTTTGTTTGGGAGGCTCTGATCTACTTGGTGGTTGTGTGGTTCATGGCAAATTAGAACATGCCAATCACATCTCACAGATGCTTGTCCAGGTGGATCCATATCAGTTCGTATACCATACGACCGGCCCACTATGAGCATAGTACACCCACCACCAATACGACATAGTTCTAGCAGTTGGCCTCATTATTTTTTATTTCTCTCTTTTTTTAAAATGGTAATAACTTTTTTATTTTTGATCCGATTTTTATAAAATTTATATCAACATTTTTTATTTTTCATGATCTTTCAAATGAGACCAATATTGCCTATGTAATTTTAACATATTAACATTTGCGTGTACAAATATGTAACTTTACGTGTTAAAATATGTAGCTCATGTTCAGTCAGGCCGAATGCAACTCGTGTGTAAAAATATGTAACTCTACGTGTATAAATATGTAACTTTACGTGTAAATATATGTAACTCGCGTTCAGGCAGGTCAAATGCAACTCGTGTGTATATATATGTAACTTGCTTATAAAAAGATGTAACTCGCTCATAAAAAGATGTAACTCAATTATCAAATGTAACTGAGGCCACTGATCCACTCCCAAACAGATTCGATCTTCTATTCACAAACTTATCATCTCCCTGCAATTCATATGCAACTCATGTGTATATATATGTAACTTGCATGTAGAAATATGTAACTTTACGTGTAAAAATATGTAACTTCACGTATAAAAATATGTAACTCACATGTATAAATACATAATACAATAAATTTTTTATATACACAATTTTAAGATAAATTGTGATTTACACAATTATTTTTCTATATTAAATTTAGTTCGATTTTCTTTATAATCCAATACTCATTAATATAATAGTTCGATAATTTCTTAAAATTTCATAAGCAATATTGGTCTCATTTGAAAGATCATGAAAAATAAAAAATATTGATATAAATTTTATAAAAATCGGAGCAAAAATAAAAAAGTTATTATCATTTTTTAACAACAAAAGCAAAAAGAAAAAAGAAAAAAAGAAACCAGGCACTCCGTCGTTTTGAATGAAGCGTGCGTCGTTTTGCAACCGGGCGCACCATCCTCATGGTGCGCCGGTTGCACGGTATAAATTGCGGATCCATATAGCTCCGCTGAACATGTTATGATATCGAATGCATTTTCCACATAACATCGCTGGAAGAATGTTCCAATTATGAGGTCATCTTTGAAGGAAAGTGGAGTGAGCAAGGAACCGAGGCGTAGTTGGATTTTCGTAGAAGGACGGGTGCACAAGTTCCTTTCCAAATCATTTGCATCAAAACTTTTAAGATGAGAGAATATGTAGTACACTTGAGGGATTAGCTACTAAAGGCGATGAAGTGATCCGGTATCTATAGGATCTTGTAGTCATTTTATGATTTATCATATATGTGTGTGTTTGTGTGTGTGTGTCCACACACACATACGGAAAAGATTCTGTCCAGCCGGAGGGATAGGACCCTCCATCCAGCCACCGTTTGGGGAGCCCCCGGTGGAATTTCTTGATAAATTTTTTTGAGCATGTTCATCAAGCTTAGTTTATTCACACAAAAGATTCGGCTACAAATTCAATTAGAAAGACAGTCAAATAAATTTGTGAACATAACTGCGTTTTATATGTATATATGTTGGCACAATTATCTTCAAAAAGTTATTTAATTGCCTTCCCAATTTCACTTTTAGTTGAAATTTTGTATGGATAAATTAGACTTGATGAGACACATGATCAAAGAAATTTATAAAAAAAATCCACTGGGAACTGTCTCAAAAGGCTGTGGCCGGATAGAGGGTCCTGCCCCTCCGGCCGGACAGGATCATTCCTCTATGTGTGTGTGCGCGCGCGCATTGCAAAGTTCAAAATGTAAGAATATATTCTTAATCAAAGAAAGAGAATAGAGAATATATTCTACAAGGTGGGTAAAAACTTGAAGAGTCTAATTAATTGTGAAGTTCACAAGGCAATAATATGGTAAAAACAAGGCACAACTTGTTAAAAATATAAAATACCACTGTTTTGTCATTGAGTAAACATGTCATGTGGGTGCAAGGTTGATTTTAGTTTAATGGATGATACTATGGACCTAGCCACCTAGGGAAAGAAATGTTTAGTGTAAAATATTTATAGGTACTGAAATTTGAGAATTTTGACAATTCTTAATCAAAGGTGCAAACATGCATATATTTATATCCTGCAGAACAAAGTACCACATGGTTATTTGGTGTCTGACATGCTTACAAAGCCATACAAGCGTATGACTATTGCTTTTCACTTAGAGACTCCTCCTAGTAAAAGTGTACTCTATATTCTAGAATTATACATGTACTGTTAACATATACAAAGTAAATTAAATTGGATTTATCTGGCAAGACTTATGAAGAATTAAAAATTGAAAAATTATTTCCACCAATACATTTAAGATGGATTTTGAAGATTATTTGGAATTTTGCCCACAAGGTTGAACGCGGGCATACATCTGGTATGACCATCAAGTTGTTGAGAGGGTCCGAAGAGAGTGAGTTTTAAAGTGTTCAGAGAAAGGGTATTGGCAATGGTAGTTCTTCAAGTGATAATGAGTTTATTGACAGTAGAAAAAAGCTCAGCTTCTATGACTCCTATATGCTTGTTGAAAATCAAATTGATGGCAATGAATCCCTTTATGATAGTGATAATTCTGAAAAATATTTCCCTGCATCAAATGTAACTGACTTGAGAATATGATGGAATAAAGCAAAATGACTCACTAAACTATCTGCGCTTCTTTGTTATGAAGCAGCAGTCAGCCTATGCAATTTGGACACGATTTTCACTATGGGTCATCCGGAAACAGTCTCTTTGTGCTTTAGTATAGGGGTAAGACTGCGTACATCCGACCCCCCTTACCCTACCGTAGGTGGGAGCCTGTGCGGCACTGGGGTAAATGAAAATGATCAAATGTAACTGACGATGAATGTAAGAGTGGTGAAAAGATGGAAAGGGTTACATAACAAAAATGATGTTGTGATACTCAAAATGCTAGTTTGTAAAGTAGGTGTAAAGTTTGTTTCACCTTAAGTATTGAAGTAGTGGGATATGTCATGATTGCATGGTGTAGCATTAGATCTTGTAATAGTAAAAAGGTTGTGATCCTAACCTCAAGTGCAACATACAACATTGTGAGAATATACAAGCTAAACCTAAGTGATTAGATGAAGAATATTTAGAGTAGAGAAAAAAAATCCTAACTAGCCGAGGAAAGCTCTACAACCATCGCTGATGGAGAGATTTGGGGTGCGTATTCAAAGGGGCCTTAAAAGAACGCCATAGTAAACTCAGTTCATAGTTTGGGCAGATAAAGAAAGTTTAATTTATTTGAATGTGACTTCCGTAATACTCATTATAAAACCAATATTTCTATATTATCAGATATCTTAAGACACTTTATGTGAGTTCCTATCTAACAACATTATAATTGTGAATGAAGGTTGGTACCCTTAACTTGTGTCAACACGCTTAATGCATGAGAAGTTGTACATTACTTTTACAAAATGGAACCCTACTTTTAATATGACTTATTTGTCCTTATTATCCCATCTTAACGTTAGTATTCCGTTAAGTAGGGACGGATGTATAACTTAATCAGTTCGTATACTGTGGGATCATCTCACGGTGAGCACCGTGCTCCACTTCCAAAACGACGTAGTTTTAATCTATTTTTTAAAAGAAATTTCGCGTGCACAATACACGTTTGCACAGTACACGCGTGAACAGTACTTTTTTATTTTTCTCTTGTTCCAGAGTAGCAGAATGATGTAACTCATGTGTAAAGAAATGTAACTTATGTTATTGATGAATGTCACTCAAGTCTAGTCGAAGTGTAACTTGTCCAATACATAATATAAAAAATAAAATATTGATTTAAATTGAAAAAAAGAGTCTAATTGTCCAAATATTTTACATAAATAGTGCACATGTTTTGCTTTTAATATCAGGGTTATAAAAATAATTTTTTTACAAAAAATATTTTTATTTGAATAGCAGCGGCTTATTGGATTGTGTAACTCGCATTATATTGTGATGTAACACACGTTTTGAAATATGTAAATCAATTGTAAACATGATGTAACTTGTTAAGAAAAAGTTGGCATGTAACTCACAGTATAAGATATGTAACTTTAGGCAAAATTTGATGTAATTCCATGTATTTTCAAATGTAATTGGAATCCATCAAAATGTAAATTGTGTAATACTGTTTAACAATCGTCAAACAAATTCAACAATCATCAAACAAAATTTTCAATAAAATTTAATCCATCATCAATTTTCCAATAATGGAGCATAGGACAGAAGCTACTGCTAAAGTCAGAAAGAGGGATGGGAGAGACCATTTTTCTCAGTCTTTGCTTTCTAATTGGTCCAGACACGTGTAAAACGGTGGCAGCTATTTGTTCTCTCCGTAAGAGCATCCAGGAAGTTGTCGAGACGTTTATGGCTTTTGAAAGGAGAAGCGGCAGGGGAAGCCGCAGCTGCCGCAGTACTAGAAAGCTTCTTCTCCTTCAGTATTTCAGCCATAACCCTCCTGTGGCTGTTGCCGCGCAGAAGACGGCCGATGGAATCTCTTACCATGGGATGAGGAGCTAGCCAAGCCAGAGCTCACGCTTCTTCTTCCGCGGCAGCTATTCTCTCGCGCTATTCTCTCTAATCTTTTTATTAATAAAACGACGTGGTTTTGGGATCGGCACACCATGCTCATGGTGGGCCGATCCCACGGTATAATTTGCGTAACTCAATAGAGTAAGCCAATGCTTCACCTATAAAAAGCTATTGTGTTTTAGTTGCAACTCTTTTTAGGCTACACTTTTTTTTTTTCAAAATACTACTTGAGTTCAGAAGCTTATAGGCTCTAGTTCAAAATGCAAGTCACTATTTTATTGTGAGTGGAACGTAAATGAAAATTCTATCCAATTTATCAAAATTAATTTGCTGCGTACTTCTTTACACAAATTAAAAAAACTTTTTGGATTTTAAAAGGCAACGACTTCACTCACTACTTTAGTTTCCTTTTCTAATTAATTTAAATATATATTATAAGATTTATTATAACTAACTATCGTTATTATTATTATTTTAACAAATTGTATTCTCTAAGACTTCATGCTTATCACCCACGAAAATAACACGAAAATTATAAGATAAATTATAAAAATTACAATTTATGTATTATTATTATTATTTTTATTTAAATATAAATTATAAGATTTATTATAACTATCATTATTATTATTATTTTAACAAATTGTATTCTCAAAAGTCTTGAGTCTAAACTTCATGCTGCTAAATACACAAAGAGGCTATCCAACCTAGTAAATAATTACAAAAAATTATTTGTACACACCCAAATCCATACATGCCCGGCCGGACATGCCACAACGTCTTTGAGGGTATTCAAAAAAGGTTACATTGTTCACAAATAAAATATGTTTTGTTTGTGAACATGATATTCAATTCACAAACAAAAAATACTCTTACAGACATCATGTGTGGAGTGTGTATTGATTTGGCGTGTACAATAAGAATTTTCCAAAAAGATTATCCATACTCTTAAAGATGGCGTGTGGAGTGTGTATGAAATTTTAGAATACTCGTAGTCGGAAAAGCTTTTTTAAAAAAATCTTTGAAACTCACCCAACACCTATGCTTTTACCAGCTCAATTCAATATGCACATAAGGTGTTAACACTACTGTCACAGATCATATTAAGAGCATATTGTCATTTCAACTATTCCATATACTTAAATGAAAAATATAGTCAAATCTTAGAATCACATAGCTTTAAAAAAATATAGGCAATTTTCCACATTAGGATATGGACTAAAAATATAATTGATCCAATTATTAACAAAATAGAACAATTTCGCACACTATTTAAAAAAACTCATAACAATCTCACATATAATAGTTATTTACAAAAAAAAATTGATATTGGGCAAAAGCTATCGCGCATTGCGCGATCAAACGCTAGTAGTGATAGTTATGAAACGTTGAATTATGCTATTAGAAGAGATAGAAACATTTATGCACTGATGCACACCATGTTACTTGGGCAGTGTTGAAAGTTGAAGACCATGATTCTTCAAGTTGATTCTTGACATTTTTAAACATGAGTTGTATGGATTTAATAATAAGAAAACCACAATTTGTGATACTAAAAAGAAGGGGATCTTTAGTGATGTTAGAGAGCATTTTCCAACATAGGAAACTAACATGTCACGCATTTTTTGCAAATTGTTTGGAAAAAATATAGTGCAACTTAGACGTTTGTACCGGAAGACATTAGACCGCAACAGATACTAGAGCTAATTTTAATAGTGCATTACACGTGTGATTTTGAGTAATATGGTAAAGACATTTAATAGATATATCATTGAAGTAAGATGAGGAAATGGTCCAACTCAACTGGTCGCTGATTCACTCTTCCTTATGGGGGGGTCCCGAGTTCAATACTCAATGCAGAGAGTTTGATCCCAATTTACCCCAAGCCCCCCAGTCTCCTCCCCCCGGGGCAGACATGGACCAGGATTGGGACAGGTCAGGTCAGGCTCCAGGCTTGGGCAGGCTCAAGGTCCAAAATATTCAGGCCCAGTACCAGGCCGGGCCGGGCTACAAATAATTTAGTTTTGTTGGGTATTTTCGAATTAATTCCAACCCCCAACCCCCCAAACCACCCATCACCACCCACCTAGCAGGCAGCCCAATGCAAAAAATATGTTAAAAAAATTGGGTCCGGACCGGTCCACTAAACCCGTAGCCCGCCTGTTAAACACCCCGGGTCGGGCCCCAGTCCCGATCCCGGTTCACCGGGTCAGTCCTGCACAGTGCTGGCCCAGGTCCCGGGTCGGGCCGACCCATCCCAATCCATCCCTACCCAGGGGTAAAAAAACCATTGAAGTAAGATAACTCCGCCATGAGATCATTTTTGATATCATGCATGGGAGGATAAAGGAGTAGGGTACTGTGGTACCGAGAGTATCATTTAGTCACATCACATTACACGATTCAGAAAGACCCAAACAAACTTGAACTAGAGGAATCGGAACTAATATGCATCTTCTTCGGTTGGATGAGAGTATGACTTTGCAGAGAGCAAATGAAGAGTGCATATTCGTGTAGACGTTAGTACAGTATGGTTGATCACTTTTTTATTTATTCTCTCTCTTTTTCTTTTATCTTTATCTTTATACGGCAGTTGTCCTAAATAGGACTAATGAGTCCCTAAAAAGCACACGTAGGACTATTACTTATTAAATTTCCTAAATAGGACTAAACATTGATTTTCTACCCTAAATACCAAAATACCGCTAACGGTATTAATTCATAATGAAATGCTTTAATTCATAATAAAATCATTAAAATAATAAAAAATCGTAAGAAAATTATAAAAATTAATAAAATATTTATAAAACAAAAAGGAAAAATTGACAAGAATAATCCCACTTTTCACTGGTCTTTTCATAATAATCCCACCTTTACGTAATCCAAGAATAATCCCACCTTTGCACCTCATCTTCTTTCATTGGATCCTGACCTATTAATGACCTACAAAGGTGGGAAACCTAAACATGACCTATAAAATATGAGAAAAGAGGTACATGAGGCAATTGATAAAAAGGGAATAAGTATCAAATGACTTGAAATACCTGCAAGGGAAACGATCGTAACAAAAAGAGGTTCCCTAAACAGGGAAACATATCCTACACTAGGAATGGACCGGTTCCGGGCCGGGTCGGGCTCGGGCCGGTCCAAACCGGGCTTTTTGTTTGTGGGCAAAGGCCCAGAACAGACCCGTGATTCCACCGGGGGCCGGGTCGGGTTATATTTTTATTAATTTTTATTTAGCTTTTCTAATTAATTCCACCCCCACCCCACCCCCCCCAAACACCCAGCCTAACCTAGGGGTGGATCGAGCCCGGTCCGGTTCCTATTTGGGCCTGGGCCCGGCCGGGCTTCAGGGGTTATGGGTAAGGCCCGGAACTGGCCCGAAGTCTATCGGTTCCGGCCCGGGCCGGTTCCGGTTCAATTTTTTTGCTTTCTTATTTATTTCAACCCCACCCTCCCATTCCCCCACCCACCAAACCCCTCGGAAACACCCAGCCCAGCCCAACTAAACCCAGCCAAAAGAAAAAAAAAAAGGCCCTAACCAGGCCCGACCGAGCCGGTTCGCCTTTTGCAAGACCCGAAACCGGAACCGCTTACCCCCCCCCCCCCCCGGGCCGGGCCGATTATAAACAGTACAGGGCCGGTTCCGGACCGAGCGTCCCGAACCGAGTCCATCCCTAGCCCAACCTGCCTACCACAAAAAAAAAATTAAAAAAAAAAAAATGGGCCGGGGCCGGTACCAAAAGAGGTGCAGCCCGAAACCGCCCCCAACAATCCCCCTCGGGCCGGTCCTAAGACCGGAACCGGTCCCGCACAGTGACGGTCCGGTTCCCGGACCAATCAGACCGGAACTGGGCCACCCCTATCCTACACTCAACCCCAAAAAGCCCCAGTAATGCCTGTGTTCAACCAAATCATTAATTTTAGCAAAATCAACCACACTTAAGGCACAACTAACTTCACCCAATTTTGCTCGACGAAATGGAGCATTAAGTAAATAACATAGCTACAACATAACATCATCAATCCCATTTTTTTTTAAATTTTGAACGCGAAAGGCAAACCACCAAAATTAGTGAGGTCAATTTCGGAGAACATTTACCATAACAACATAACATCATCAATCCCATATAATGTTACAATTGTGAAGCTCAAGACGGATGTTAAAGTCAACTCTATCATATTATTAATATCTAAATTTTTGTTACTAATAAAAGTAAAAGTACAATTAGAGCACAATAAAAAAGGGGTTTTCTTATAATATTACTACATTGAAGCTCATTTCCAAAAATGACTAGATTTTAATACAACATTACCCCAGTGCCACAAAGGCTCCCACCTATGGTGGGGGTAAGGGGGTCATATGTTAGCAATTTACCATTGTACCTAGGGATGGACTCGGGCCGGGCAGCCCGGAACCGGCCCGGCCCGGTTACTGTTTGAACCGGTCCAGGGGGCGGTTCGGGTCGGCCCGGCCCGGTTACTGTGCGGTTCGGGCCCGAGCCCTTTGATTGGTGAACCGGCCCGGCCGGTTCGGGCCAAATTTTTTTTTTTTTTTTTGAATTTTTTTTAAGTTTTTGGGTTGGGCTTGGTATTTTGGTACATTTGAGGTGGTTTGGGGTGGTTTGGGGGTGAGGGGGGAGGGTTGGGGGTTAATTAGGTAGAGCCAAAAAAAAAAAATAGAACCGAGGCCTGGCCCGGCCCGGCCCGGCCCGGCCCGGACCCGGGATTACCTGGGCCGGTTCCGGGCCTCCCATTTCTGAACCGAGGCCCGGCCGGGCCCAGGCCCGAACCGGGCCCGAACCGGAACCGGTCCACCCATAATTGTACCAAAGCACAGAGGCATTGTTTCTGAATGACCCATAATGAAAATCGCATAAAAAAAATTGACTGGTTGTTGGTTCATAATAAGAAAACGTAGACAGTTTAGTGAGTCATTATACATTATTCCGTCATATTCCTAAATAATAAAATAATGAGTCTTTAGCTCCATTAGAAATGATGAAAAATGACTAAAGTTAAATATGAACAAAAATCTGACTTATAAGGTAATAAAAAAATTATATATTAATGTAAGTTTGTTGTGTCACTAGGACCGACAATAATCACTCCTATCAAGCATGCTAATGTGCTATTGTGACCAACAGCAACTTTTTCTATTAAGTTTTCCAAAAAATGATGTTCTTGTGGCAGGCAACTGGGGTCTGGCCGTCTGGGCAAGCATGGAGCCGGGCCGGGCCTAGGCCCGGTCAGGCCTTTTGTGGATGGGGGAAGACCCAGAACCAGCCCGGGTTGTCACTGGGTCCGGTTCAAGCCTCAAGCCAGCTTATAATTTTTTTTCTTTCCTAACTAGCCCCCCTCACCCCCAAACCCCCCAAACCCCAAAACATCAAGCCCAACCCGGGGAAACCCAAAAAAACTGAAAAAGCAAAAAAAAAAAACACGATTTTGGCCTAAACCAAGCCCGGCCGGGTCCACATTTGTGCAGCCCGAGCCTGCCCCGCTTATTCCATACAACCGGGTCATAGACCGGTTTGGGGCCTGAAGCACCGGGTCAGGCCAGGCCCGCACAGTAGCAGGCCAGGCCAGTTCCCGGGCCGGGTGGCCCGAACCGGGTCCAAGGCTAGTCTAGGTCTGGGCAAGCAACAACAATGAAGACGGGCAATTTGAAAGGAGTTGAAAGGAGAAGAAATTTAAATTAAAACTAATCGCATTTAAAAAAAACAAGCAACACTTTTTGACGTTTTTGTATGTCAAAAGTCTAGAGGTGATATTTATTCCCATTCTTTCATATAAAATTCAAATATGACTACAGATTTCGGGAATAGTGAAATTGAAGAATATGATGAAATAAAGCTACAGTCAGTCCATACATTTTGGACGCGATTTTCACTATGTGTCATTCGAAAACAATCTCTTTTAGTACAGGTGTAAGACTATGTACATCCGACCCCCCTTAAACCATCGTAGATGAGAGCCTTTGAGGCACTGGGGTAATGATGATGAGTGAAATTGAAGAATAATTGGGACGGAGGGAGTAAAAAAGAAGCAACCAATGGACATTGGCATCCCCACAAGACAAGGGTCTAGAGAAAAGTCCCACCACAAGATTGTTGAACAAGCCTTCCCTTGTCATTTTGACAAGAAGTCAGTCCCAACCTCTCGGTCACACAACAACACCGTTGATGTTGAAGTACAAATAAATAAATAAAATAATGTAAAAATGAGTTTTGTTGGCAGCGGAGTTGTTTAAGATACTGTTGTGAGCATCTAGCAGTCAGTACAAACTAAAGTTAAACTCACTTGAAAATGCTATGAAGGGTCATCTTCTTTTCAACCTTATCACTTGGTCCTAAAATATTACCATTCAAATCCTGCTTCCTTCCCCGTACCGCGCCACCATCTTCATCTCCAGATCTTTTAAGATTTACCGTGTTTCTAATAACCTTCTGACTAACCTTATTTTTCCCAATAATCTCATCCTCCAGTAAATCCTTACACAGCACATTCGTTCTCAGTAACATCTTATGGTCATCTCTGATCTGGAAATTATCATTCATCTTCTTTTCATCCTTTTCACCTGATCCTGAAACACTACAATCAAAATTCTGCTTTCTTCTTTCACGTATCCCGCCACCATCTCCATCTCCAGATCTTTTATGACTTTTCATGTTTTTAAAAACCTTCTTACTAGGCTTATCTCCGCCTATTATTTTATCTCTTGGTATATCCTTACCCGGCATAACCTTTCCAAGCAACATCTTATGGTCATTTTCTCTGGTGATCTGGGAATTCTCCTTCTTTTTAACACCTGATCCCAAAACACTACTATCGCAGTCCATCTTTCTTCTTTCCCATTCTTCACCACCATCTTCATCTCCAGATTTTTTATGGCTTATTATGTCTTTAGAAACCTTCTTACTGACATTACCATCAAAGTTCTGCATTCTTTTTCCCCGTACCTCACCAGTATCTTCATCTCCAGATCTTTTATGGCCTATTATGTTATAATTACCCCTATCTTCGCCTATTATTTCATACCCCCTTATATCCTTAACCTGATTATTCTTTCTCAGTATCATTTTATGGTCGTTTTTGCTGATCTGGGAACTCTCCTTCCTCTTCTTGTCAACCTTTTCAGATCTGTTTTTTCTCAATTCAGCCAAAGCGTCCCCTAAACCTAAAGTGTCCAAAATTATAGTACCTAGGACAAACCTTGTCTCACAGACATGTCCTTTAACGAGTGTTTCATAGTCTATTAGTAGATTAGTTCTGTTCGTGTCCAGAGATGTAACATCATTCACCAAAATATCAAGAAATGCGACGACAGTCTTCACCATGTTCTTGGATATAAATACCTGGAGAACAAAATAAATGTGATCAATAAAAGAAAAAAAATCATGTGGATGTAACAAACATAAGAATAACTAGATAACTTTAGGCCTAGTTTTTTATTTTAAAGAAGGAAGAGAAATGAGGGAAGCAGAGTGCAGGAAAACGGAGATTCTTAAAAAACTATGTTTGGATAAATCAAATGGGAAGGATTTAGATTTAGATTTAAACTAAATATAACCAATCTATACATGTATAAAATATAATACTGTCGAACAATCTTGCTTTAGGAAAAAGAAAGAAATTAAGAATTAACTCCTGAAAATTCCCCATATTGGGGAAATGATGCATGAAGGGCTTGAAGGCTTTGGGAGATTTTATAGCTCCTCCACTTTCCAAACTCTTGCCCCTAGCCTCCCCCCAGAAACAAACCAAGAAAAAACAACTCATTCACTTTCCTCCACTCCAATCTAAAATCATGTAACCAAACAAGGACTTGTACTGTAGTCTATGAAGCACAGAAACTATTGGGAAAAAGAAAGTTTCCGTTTCAGAAACTCGGTAGGAAATCTCCACACACTTGCTTTTCCATTAACAGATGGTGTTTGTGTTTCACATTTCGCGTTTCCCCATACTTCCCACATTTCCGTACAACATAGATTTTAGTTGACACTTCAGATTCAACCTTTATTCACATCGCTAGAAAAAACATCAAGGTGAGGCAATAACCAATGTATGCATGTTGGCTCTAGAAAAACGCTATTATGTACCTACTCTCCATCGAAAAATGATTATTGTCTTATCAACTGAACACTTGCTCTTGAAGTATTGGGAGTGTAAGCATTTATAAACTAGACATAAACAAGGGCATATATGTCATTTTATGGCTTTTATTAAATCATGTGCAACTTTTTAAAACAAAAACGGGAGGTGTACCGACCAAACAAGAGGACGAAGAACCAGAGAGATTCAATGTCATTTTTTTAAGCTTCTCTGCATCAATCAACACATGTGCAGAAGCTTGAATTTGGACTGCCATATTCTTGACTCTTTCAGCAAGCACATCATCTTCTGACATGAAACCGTCGCCATCAGAGCCTGAAATTTCAGGTGCATATGAAATTGCTGCTTTAGCGTGTTTTCTTGCAAATTTAACCCCTTCTCTCCACTTTCCATGATACAACACAGAGGCAAAAGTCAGGACCACTAGTATGTCCTCAGGATTATGGGCTAACGACATGTGAAATGCCAAGAGTGCAACCCTGTCCAATACCATAAAAAAGAATAATTTAACCCTGTCCAATACCATAAAAAGGAATAACTTCACATCACCTAATATTGGATTTAATAGGGCAGACTAACTCATCATTGAACCCTTTAAGAACAAGTAGAGAGCATAAAAGAATACAAGATTTTGTCTTCTTGCTTGTAGTGTAGTATAATCGTCAGAATATACGTTTTCAGGCAGAAACAATTCTGTTTCTGGTCACACGACCACTAAGCCCTTCCCACTTTTGTTCCCTGAGAATTTCCACTTTTAGTTGCTGACTAGAGAGCATACTTTTGATCTTTCTGAACACTTAAGTATCTGATTTTCACACAACTCTCGGTTGATTTTTGCCCCAAAAGTGAGCAGCAGGACCAGAAGTGGCAAAACAAATTCATAATTGTCCAACAGAAGTGAAAGAGAATGGCTCAAAAGTAAAACGACTTAAGCACTCAATGTTGGATTTTAATAGGGGGAACCCAACATAGAACCACTAGGGATATAAGAAGTGAAAGAACAAGGGAATGGGGAAACCAATTTTATACGGAGTAGCTTCTAGTGTAGTACTCCCTCCGTCCCCTTTATTGTCCGGTTTTACTTTTTCGAGATGCCCCCTTTAAATTGTCACATACCATATTTGGTAAAGTTTGTGTGGTTCTAAATCATTCTTACTTTATTCTTACTTTATTAATTAATATCAACCACACAAACCCACTTTTCTTAAAAATCGTGCCACCCTCTTCCGTCCCAATATAAAAGGGACGGAGGTAGTATTAATTATTATAGTGAGAGCACACATGTTCAGGCAGAAAAGTTTCTATTTCTGGTTACACAACTATTAGTTCATTCCAACTTTTGGTCTTTCACTATGAAGTATTTATGGAGCACAAATCCATGGAAACACTAACAGATCTGCATGTCAAACTCGTACTAGAACGGGGGGTACCTAATATGGATAAAGGTTGGTTGGAAATCTGAATTACCCAAAATCACGACTCACGAGGCCATAAATTTCAAGCAGCAAACAGCGAATTCCGCACAGAGGTCAACCATGTAGCCTTCAAGGCTTCAACCTTTAGATCCTCTCATTAAAGCGATTTTAAAATTCCATCAAAAGATTCCACCGGGGACCACCCCAAACGGCGAATTCCGCATGGAGGTTCTGGTCAGGAGCTCCTGACTCTCTCTCTCTCTCTCTCTCTCTCTCTCTCTCTCTCTCTCTCTCTCTCTATATATATATATATATATATATATATATATATATATACATGCATGCATGCATGCATGCATGGATGGATGGATGTATGTATGTATGTATAAAGTTGAACATATTTCTAATAAGCTAGTTGCATAGGATTTATATGCTCGTGTTGAAACCCTAACTGAGTAACCCTAGCATAGACGTGCGAGCACACAAGCACCCACGCTCAAACACACACTCGAATGGAGCAAATAAAGTCATTCACTTAGTTATTCAAATGTTTGTATAATTATTGTTTTTTATTAATTTTAAAAAATCAAATTAATGTAAATGGTAAAAACTAGAACAATTTAATTATAAATTCAAATGTTTGTCTATTGTTCGAGAGCAGATGTCTCAAGCTCCACGAGATTTTTTGTGCCTTGATGTCCCTTCACAACTATGCTCACCCATAATTTTCTCAAGAAAGCAAGAGCTTATCAATAAAACACAAAAATAAAAAGCAGCATAATACCAAACTCAAACCGTTTTCTTCAAGAAAATAACTCACCACAAGCTATCGTGAGCAGGTCTATTGCACGATACCAGTTGATCCAAACTGGAAAATAGTTTCTGAAAAAATGTGACAGCGACATTACACACTTGAAAAAACAGACCAGAATGGACAATACAGGGATTTTGAAATATATACAGGGATTTTTTCTAGAATGGATATTTTTACACCCTATTAAAAAAAAGAGCTTTTGTGAATTCAAGAGCAGTTCAAAAGATCCAATTTGAAGCTTTTGAATTTTTCGTAGTTCTTTAAACAAATTAATAAAAACGTGTTTGAAAACAGGTCAAACATGTAGCCTTCAAGGCTTCAACCTTTAGATCCTCTCATTAAAGCAATTTTAAAACCTCCACAAGCAGCAAGGTCGTGGTTCAATACAAAATATTTCTGCTGAAATTTACCAAAGGAAAACAATTTAGATATGTAACTAGGTAAGTACGTATGGCAGAATGACTTATCAAATCTATCGGCACAGAAAAGTTTAGAAAACAAGCCATGATTTCATAGGATACACATGTACATCAGGGAAGAGAAGCATACCATCAGCATTAAGATAGTTTCACTGGATTGTTTGACGGCCTGTTGAGCAAGATATGCTGCCTGCATGTAAATCAACGGCCCCTTTTTAAAATTTATATGTACTCTTTTTATCAAAAGGCAATGGTGGAATGGATACAACAAACTCACGTGAAATGGTAGCAGTACTTCAAGCAAGTTATATCTCTGAAGCAAGCTAATGGAGGGGACAGCAGCCCCATATGAAAGCATATAACCAACTTCCATCATTAATCTGGACTGTGAAAGGAAATAATGGCATTTCAAATAAAAAAAGTGGAAAAGTGTAATTTTAATATTTTATACGAACACCTCAAACATCGGTAATATTTCATTGATAATTAATTTGTTTGCTCTGTTCTTTTTTGTTATTTTCCCATGAAAAAATTATATGTTACGAAGTATGAGTTGTGGTGCCTCCATTTTCCCAAAAAAATCTCTGAAGTGTACCTTGCTTAGACTCTTGATGGATTGAGACATCTTCCTTATGGCAGTGTCAATCTCCACTGAAAATGAAAAGTTAAGACGAGCTGCAAGTCTCATGCCCCGCAATATTCTAGCTGATTGGAAAGTGTAGGAAGTTACTCACTGATATTAATCACAAATACACACACACACACACATGAGTTGAAGCAGAGTATAATGTTTACGAAAAGTTTTACCAACTAAATGATAGCAAAACTAACCACAATCCTCTTCGAAAGACGACAGAGCGGGTATCAATGTCTGTAACTGAAGGCATTTAATGCAAAAAGTGGGTATCATTCCAAAAGAAATAAGTAAATAATTAACTACATAGAAGAGACTAAAAGAACCCTTTTACCTTTAAAGACTTTAGATCCGCCATTGCGTTTGCATAGTCATAGATTATATTGCCAAAGGGATCGTAAAATAAGCTGTTCCAACCATGTTCAAAAACACATAACGTGAGTTAAAAAGCATTTGACAAATGCAGGAAATCTTAGATATTCCAAATGCACCATTACCAAATAAAAGATATGCATCGGGATGGCCCGATGGCACGATGCATCGGGATAGCTTTACTCTTAAGTGACCGCGCATTTAAAAAATTGAGAATCGTATATTATAGGCATTTGCTTCATAAAGAATATGTAGTTTCTTTACATTTACTACACTTCACGAGCAACAAAATGAGTAGTTCTGAGTTGTGTGGTTTGGAAAATGAAATTAACTATAAAATATTGGTGTTTTTACATAAATATTACAAGTTTTTGTCACTTTTAGTCTTCCGACTATTATGTCACTGACGCTTTTGATACTTCACTTTGATTTTTTCAACTTTTAGTACTTCAACTACGGTGTGAAAGACACTTTTAGTACCCGTCTTTGAAAATTTCCATATTTAGTCCTTTGACTTTCATAAAAGTGACACTTTTGGGCCTTCAACTATTATAATGGTGACATTTTTTGTCCTCCACTTATTGTGTCAAAATCATAGTTGAAGGACTAAACGTGTCAATTTGATAATACTCATGGGACTAAATGCGGGAAACTTGGAAGTTGAGGACTAAAATTGTCTCTCGTACAGTAGTCGATGACTAATAATGAATAGTGACTAGTGACTACAATAAGTGAGTTTGGAATTATTAGTGACTAATATGAAAGTTTGGAATTTGTGACCTCAAAGTCATTGATGGCAATGGGGTAGTGGTGGACAGGTGGAGGTGCCAACTTGAGCGGAGTCATTAACGGATTTGCGACATTAAAGTCACTGACAGTAGCGTCGGCTTGTGCGGAGCCACTAATTGATTTACAACCTTAAAGTCACTGACGCCGGTGGCGCTAGTGCCGGCTGGTGTGGTTGTTAGGCAGCGGTTTCGTCTTTAGTTATAATTAATAAAAAAATATTAAAATAATAAATATTACAGAGTATATAAATATTAAAATATGTATTAAATAGAGAGAGTAATTAATGTAATGAGTCACTTTTTTGGAAAAACTAAATATAGTCATATTTCTGGAATTGAAAACACTATTAGTAATATAGGTGCCATTTTTTCTAAAATAATACGTAGTAGATGACAAGCTATGCCACTTTTTTTCATCTAAAATCACGCGGATATCAAAGATTAAGAAATTAAACGCCCTAACAAGTAAGTATCCATCTAAGTATGTCATAGTCTGAAGATCTGTTCGGGAAATTTTTAAACTTTCACTACGGTACTTTCAAGGTATGTTACATCAATTTCCTAACATACGGATTTGTTCTTCAAATGTATCATCCTTTTTATACGAGATTATTCTTGGTTAGTTGGTTCTTTATTCTTCCACTGGCTGGTAGTGTCCGTTTGCCAACTGTCACCCTCAAAATTCTCAATATTTTGCCTACACAAACGAAAAAGTGGAAAAGGTAATACCTGTTTATTGTGAAGTCTCTATGCATGGAATTCCTCCACCGATAAACATCCTTCTCATCACATCGCTTTGGCATTTTAGGAACAAAAGAATTCTTACTTTTTTCAACTTGCTGCGACACAGTATCAAAACTGGATACCTGCATGGCATAATGTATGTACTAAAGAATTAGGAAACTGCAAACATTATGTTAAAGACTGTAACTAGTAAGTATAAATCCCAAAACCTCCACAACTGTCCCTCTTATGTGCACCCTACATATAGGAAACCGTCGGCCCACAATAACAGCACGATGAAATTGCTTCTTTATCTGCAATAGAATATTACATTCTTAGCATAGCAAGCACTGCCCATGTCAGGTACTCAAACATGACCACCTAAGAATTATTATTAATGATCGATAAGTATGGATTGCAGTTTATTGCAACCATCAAATAGAACCTGACAAAGCCCAGCTGTTGTAATCACATCGAAGTCTTTTGGTATTCTGTTGAGTATTAAATCCCTAACACATCCACCAACTAAGTAAGCTTCAAAGCCTGAAAAGCTCAAATTTTACCCAAATGATTAACATTTAACAGCACACAAAGGTATACCTAGAAGAATCATACTCCCTCCGTCCCATTGGACTTTGCCAATTTTCCTTTTTTACTTGTCCCAAAAAACTTTGTCACTTTCCTATTAAAGCAACTAATTTGTGGTTCTACACATTTCTCTCTCCTCTGCACAAATTTCAACCACACATTTTTTACTATTCTTATTTCTTACCTAATTTGCACTTGGCAAAGTCTACCGGGACGGAGGTAGTACTAGGTATATAGCAAAGCAAAAACTGTGGAGAAAAAATATGTGTATTAGTTCACAGCAGATCGATTCTAGAGATTATGGATAAAAGCTAAAGAACAATAATTGGGGCATTATATTTCACATGCCAGCTGTGATAATTAGGATCACTTAGTGTGCTACAATGACTTTATAATTAATCAGCCATTTCAAGTCCCATGTGTATCCATCATCATTTATTATTATAAATATGGAGTACGTAAAAAATATGAAGTTTTTGATGGAAGCCTACCAAGTATTAAGTTACTAACAGAATAATGTATTGTTACAAACTAACAACCCCGATGGACTCAACATGGAAGTATGTAACACGCAAACACCATCTTATCATGAAAAATGGAAGCTTGAAGTTCCACACTCCTTGTGAATTTTGGGCCTATGTAAAAATAATGACATCAAATATGAGCTAAAACAATGCACATTGAATGAAAGGTGTAACCTTTCTGTTTGAGAAGCTTTAAAACCATCAAAGGAGATGATGGTATTATTGATCCAGTTATCCCAAAGGTCCTTGAGTCCAGCTTCCTCCATTTCGTTAATTCAACTTGGCCTACATAACAAGCATAGATTCAACCTTAGAATGAAAATAACAAAGTGGAAATGAGAAAGGCTACTAGAAGGTTCGTTAAGCCAAAAAATGGATGATCAGGCCAAGTTAGTAAATACCCTGATTTATCTACTGTGGCTGAATATCAAGAAAGCAATTAACTTTTCTACAAAATGACTGATATGAAAATCCTTCAACTGATCCCAGCATATCTAAGGTGCCAATGATGATGAGGAAGATTAAAATGATGCAAAAAAGACAATGGTGCCTTGTCTTTTAGATAGTATTACTTAATTCCCTTCGGAATGGTATGGAAGCATGGTATGGAAGCGAATTTTTATGGAATTGCATGCTCAATTCCGACTCAATTATGTCCATTGAACTTTTTAAGCAAAAATAAACACCACTCACAATCCCCATAAAAATGGACTACTGAGTTTAGAATAGAAAATCACTTAAGTCGCCACCAAAACACAGCTATAGACTTGCCAGGCTCTGGTTTAAAGTGAGCAGCCAGCTTTGTGGTGGACGCAAACTGAGGATCGCCTCCAGCCAAAGTGTGATTGAACTTCTGCAGAAATGATATATTACATTCCACAGTTACATATACAATCTAGTATATAGCTGTTACAAAAAAAAAAAAAAAAAAAAACATGACAGAGCCTAAATGCTGTGTTTGACTATTGATTAAACAAGAATTTTGAACCTGAGTAGCCGTAATAAGGGCTTTGAGCCGAGGATGAAACAAGTCTCTTCTGTTGCGCTGACAAATCGCCGCCATGGTTAGTGAAGCTACGAGGGCACTGTCAGTCTGAGGTAAGAGGATAGTCCGCCATTAGAGAGAAGCATTAAGCACACATCAAGAGACCCGCCCGCTAGATGGTAGAATGGAAGAGTGTCGTTGATATTATTTGCAACACCCCATCCAATTGGAAGAGAACTAGGGGTGGGATCGGTCCGGTCTGGGTCGGGTTTTTGCTAAACCCGGAAATTACCCGGAAGGTCTCGGGTTATGAAAATTAGGGACCGGAACAAAGCCCATTATATTCGGTCCGAGTCGGGTTTTTGGTAGCCCGGGTTCGGTCCGGGTTCGGGTTGGACCGGTTAAAGCCCGACCGTGAAATATGTCATTGTTCTTTTGTATTTTAACACTTATTTTCAAATAAAATTAATCAAAAATACAAACCGCAAACAATAACACAAATATTAGTCTCCAAAATCACCAACAATTCAAATTTAAAGAAGATAATTATCTTAATATTTTACGTAAGGTGTATATATATAAATAATATAGGTTTCTTAAAAATATTACGAAATAAATTTATAAATAAAAAAGTTACTAGAGTTGCTATAAATATATGAAATAATTACATAAATATGACAAAAATAAAGATTGTTTACAAAAATATAATTCATTACTAGAATAGTAATGAAATCATAGTAATTCATGTTCAAGTTTTGAACTTTAGTTACCACAGCACTACGTTGTAGTAATGAATAGTCATATTTATGTAAATAAGTTTTATTTTAGTAATATTCTCGTAAAACCCCCTAAATATATTCTCATGGTCATCATTACGCTAAACAAATTCAACACATTTGTAGTCACTAAAAGTTACTAAATCTTATTTTATCCACCGTGATTATAATCATATATTAGGAAATATTTTATTTATATTCATATACTATATTAATTTTATATTAAAACTAATTGTTTCGGGTTTTTTCGGTCCGGGCCGGGTTATAGATTTTAAGGCCCGTTAATGAGCCCGGAATTTTCGGTTCGGTCCGGGTTTTTTTTAATTCGGGCCGGTTAAAAAGAAAAAACCCGGACCGGGATCATAATTCGAGTCGGTCCAGGGTCGGTTTCCGGGTTTCGGTTCGGTTTTTCCCACCCCTAAAGAGAACGGTTCAGTTAGACCGACCTGACCCAATTCGAATGGGTTAGAACACTTGTTAACCAGTTTGGGAAACAAAACCATTCAATTTTTTTTAGGGTGAAGCGTCAAATGGGTCCTTGAACTGACTTAAAGTGTTCAATTAGTCCTTTATATAGGAGGTTCTGCCCGGCCATCACTAATTGGGGTGGTTCCCGGTGGAATTTTTTGATGAATTTTTTTGAGCATCTTCTTCGTTAAGTCTAGTTTACTCATACCAAATTTCAGCTAAAAATTCAACCGGGAAGGCAGTCAAATGATTTTCTTTACTCCCTTATATTGTCTCGTTTTACCTTTTCGGGAAGTCCCGCTAAAATTGTCTCATACCATATTTGGTAAAGTTTTTTTTGTGGCTCAAAATCATTCTTACTTTATTCTTTCTTTATCAATTAATATCAACCACACAAAGACACTTTTCTTAAAAATCGTGCCACCCTCTTTCGTCCCAATACAAAAGGGACGGAGGTAGTACTATTATATACCACGTAATATATATGTATATATAGAGAAATGATCATGTACATATGGATGTACAGGATGCTCCGTACGGAAAAAGCCATCAAAGGCCCTTCCCGGTGGAATTTTTTGACGAAATATTTTTAGCAGGTTCTTCATAAAGTCTAGTTTATCTATACCAAATTTCAGCTCAAAATTCGATCTGAAAGGCAGTCAAATAAATTCTTGAAACATATGGTGCATTCTGCGCATATATAATGTGCAGCATATTTCAAAAATTTATTTGACTGCCTTCCCGATCGAATGTTGAGCTGAAATTTGGTGTGGATAAACTAGAGTTGATGAAGAACATGCTAAAAAAATTCATCAAAAATTCTATCGGGGAGGACATCTGATGGCTTTGTCTGTAAGGAGCTTCTTGTACATCCATATGTACAAGAACAGCCCTCTGTATCTAAAAACTTATAAGCCTGAATGAGGGTTATATCCTTTTGGGAATAAAAAAAGTGTTGGTGTAACTTATTGCTATGAGTGTTTGTACATCACTCTTTCGTATTTGTACATCACTCTTTCATATTCGTAGAGCTAACGAATGCCCATCCGTTATCGTCACTTCTTGCGGTTAACCCTCGGCGCATCTGTTTGCATTCCCTAAAGAAACCGTAAAAACAACAAACTACGACTTCCTTCATTTGTGTAGATGACATATGCTACTCTTCTAGGCAGCTTGAGAAGAGATTCAGCTTCAGGGAGATGACCAAGACTGAAGAAATAAGAGATAAGAAATCTAGCAAAATCGCTCGATGCCTTGCCTTCGTGTCTTCCTGAGATTGCCCGTACCTTCACTTTTTATCATTTTGCGGCCTTGGCTCTTTCACGGATGATTTCAGCGACTGAACCAAGATGAATTGCTGGATTCTCAGGTCTCACAACAAATCCAGGTAAAACCCCATCCTTAATTCCAATTAAATAACTATAAAGAACATTGATAATATGGTAAGATTTAACTAACATGTATCACTTATAAAGAACATTGACGAACTAAACTATATATCAGGAGAATGTGTAGAGTTCAATGGTAGGCAAACTTTGTTTTGTTTAAGCATGCTTGTGTTTGTGAATTATCTTGATTAAGGCTTCTTCTGATATTTGATGTATCTTTGTATATGCCAATATGATCTTAATTTGGTAGAGAAAAGTAAAGTTCTCTGGAGCATGCTTAATACTTGTGTATATGCCTAAATGAGATTTTTTTAATATTTCCTTGAAATATGAATTACTTAATCAGTGGGGGAAGAATATGAAGCTGCTGGAGGTGAAGTTCTCCTTGAAAATGAGGATAATGATGGTTGTCTTGCAACACATGGAAAAACCAAAGGTATACCATGTACTGCTTATGTTTCGGGGAAGGCCCGTCTTTTATTTCAGTCTGACATATTGTTTATATAATAGAAAACAAAACCGTGGAGGACGACAACCTGCCGTCAATAGAGACTATAGAAATAAGTAAGAAGAACATGTTTCAATCCATTTCTTCATATTTTGGAGGTGAGGAGGAAGATATACCTGACATGAAAGAGTTTGAGGATGCTAACAATCTGGTTGAATCAGATCCCATAAGAAACTGTTATAACTCCTTCATTGAGCTTTTGAACTGTTATGGTGGAAAAAAGGGGTTATATGTTAATTTATTGTAACCGTTATGATGTTTGATGACAATCAGAACCGTTTTTAATAGATGCAGCCTCGCTAAGAACTTATATTGATAATTGACGCATATGGTCTCTCACATGTTACACTTCAAAATACATATTTTTTGGCTAATGAGCCTAATGATGATAATAGAGTATTAAGAACTCGGACGTATGAACTCAGCATCACGTAAGTCACGTAGGTTTGTACTGTTATCTCATGTTGAAAAGCGTTGTCATTTACATGTTTTTACACATATCTCTCAACCCTTCTTGTCCATATTATTCACGTTTTGCATATTATTTAGGTGTGACAGGTACTATCAAACCCCTCGTGTTTGGATCACGGTTCACCGGATATGATGAGGTAAGTTTTAACATTTTTTGCTGGTGGAACTTGATTTGTATGCAGTATGTGATATATAAAATTAACTCATATTTTAAAGAGAATCACATGCCACACATGTAGTTTGAAGTAGAGCCTAACCTATATAGTTGATATCAATACTTTTAGTGCAATCCAATAAATTTGGCCTTTCACTATTATCTTTTTATTTGATCCATCACAATAAATATTACCACTGTCCAGAAATAGTCATACTTCAACAAACGAAGCTAAATTTTTATCTTATTTAGTCTAACCTTCAAATGTAACAACCAAATTAGGTATAAACATTTAGCTGAAAATAACAAATTTTAAAAAGTGAGTCTCTTAATTAAGTATTGTTGCACAGTTTAACCTTGACGAAACAAGGTTGTTATGTTTTCTTTAGACATAGACTAATGCAATGCAGCATTAGTCTAACCTCATATCTCTTCTTCTTTTTTCGGATATCTGATTTGAACTCATTGCTCTTTAGAAAAGTGTCATTTTAAGGGAAAGATCATTATATTTAAAAGACTTAAAAATATGTGAACCATATGAGAATATGATCTCATTACTTCAAAGACTGTTGGAAGGCAATCTTTTCTCTTGCTTTGATTCATATGACTTAAATTCCTGTTTAATTTGTTACTTTGTTGTTACAAAAGTAACTTAATGATATTGTGCAAGCTTATTTTTTAGTGCTGTATTGATTCAGAACTCTTCTGGCTCAGTGAAGCTTGAGCTTCTTTTAGTAAAGTAACACTTCTTTTAGAAGTCTAGAGAATAAAGGTCATGGCCTTCAGAGAGTTTGGAGAATAAATGTCAATTTTTTAGATATGTTAAATGTCTTGATTTATCCAATCACCAATTGCTTATATAATATAGCATCTATTTATGTACGACATAATAAGACATCCACTTACTCTTCGCATTGGTCATTTGTTAAGTATATTATGATTTCATATGGGTTTGTGAGGTTGCGTATTTGTTCTGTTGCTCTGTTTGAGGGTTGTAAATTATTGATTTTATTGACAACTTTGGAGACAAGCATTTAGCAAAATTACGTTTAATTTGTTTCCATGCTTCCATGTTTGAATTGCTAGCTCTTAATGCCATCAAACATAGAAGACATGCTCCCTCCAGCCAAGGATGCTTAAGTTAAAACTCGTGTTTGTTTTCTAAGGCTCAATTCTTGCTTCTTTACTTCTTTAGTAGCATTTATGTTTTTCATGTCTAACAGTTATCTTTGTTGCCAAATCGTTTGAATAATTGTATTCCTGGGCTATCAGTTTCGTCCAAAAAAAAGATTGATAGGGTAATTGTGAATGATTTCTTCCGGTCTGGTAGTATTGTGAACAAGTTAAATAAGTGACTAAATTTGCTGTTTTATTTAGCGTCTGTAATTCTATATAAGAATCCATATAAGCTGTCAAAAAGGGACTTACTTTTAATCAAAATCTGGGTATCATGATGATTATTATTAGTTGATAATCTGATATGGAGTATATTTAAATGGCCGGTTTTTACCACAAATAATTTGTTCTATTTGAGAGTAATAAGGTATTGATTAATTTTACAGATTTAAGGACAAACTTTTGAGAGAACTACATAGAATTAGACTTGATTACATGCTTCTCTTCTAAGATTTAATTGTTAGCTTATATATTGTGGGATCTGGTTCTCCATAGGCTTATGGAGTTCTGGATAATGGGTATCGGTAGGAAAACGGGCTATATATCATGCAACATTCACATTCTGAGATGGGGGCAATGAAGGTGTCGCAAGTGGTTATCATGTTGGCCCAAATGGATGGAAGAAACTATCGAGTGATGATGTTGGAGAGCTTTACTACCATTACAATCCCACTGCAACTGACAATGTTTTTTGAATGATCTGCTTATTTCCTTTTCCTTGCTGTTGTTTTTATGCACAATCTTACATGCTTTAATTTCATTAGATCTGAAGTCCTCCCTTCTTGACTATGTATCAACATTGTACTATTGGTTATCTTGGTTCTTCCATTATGCAAGAACTCTAGCTCCAAATTTGGTCATTTTGAAAATGTATTAATAATTGTATACTCAATCTGATCACTCCATGCTTGAAGTTGTTTTAAAAAAATTGTATTGTGTTTGTTTATATAACCCATGAATCCCATCATTTTTAGGTAGCAGCCGTTCTCATTTTAAATGTTACTTCAGTTTTTTTCTCCTTGCATGCGAGTGGGTTTGTTGCTATTTGAATTCGAGTTTAAACTATAAGTCATGGATGGACTTATGCTTGGAGCCTTAGTGGATTGTTCTGAGTATATGTTATATGAATAGTTAACTCTCATTCCCTACCAAAGATTAGACAATATATTCACATATATGTTCACATTATATGTTATCTTGGGCATTTACTCAATCGCGCAACGCGCGTGTAAAAAACTAGTATATATCCATATATGCAGTGGCGCATCCAGGAAAAAGTCTTATTGGGGGCAGAATAATCAAAAGATACATCAAAAGAAAAAAATTCCCGAAATGGGAGTAAAAACGTTTGTATATTTCAAAATATAATATTGTCATATTTTTATTCCCTAAATAGGAGTAATTATTGTCATATTTTGATTGTACCAGACTTTGAACATGCCAATATTAGTCTGACCTTGGCAGTAATTACTCCCATTTAGAAAATAAAAAGATGATAGTTCTGTTTTGGAATTCTAAAACGTTTTTACTCCCATTTCGGGGATTTTTCCTCCTATTTAGAAAGAATAATATTTCTAATAAATGTAAGAAATTAGAGTCTAATAGATGTATAGCTATTTCAGTTATATCATCAATTAAATTAAATCTAATGGATTTACATAAAAAAAACTTACAATAAATTAGTAACACTATGATAAGTTTAATAATATTATCTATTAGAATTTTTCCTTAAATATTATAAATAAAAAAGTAATAAAGGACAAAAATATTACTTAGTAACTATTAGCGACTCAAAAGATCCTATGTTAAAAATCAAAAGGCGGTCGCTACCCTGGACTAGGGTTTTAGTTTTCTCTGACGACTACCACTTGGTTGTCTGGCACGGCGGTGGGACAGAAGATCGACGGCAGCGGCCTAGCAGGGGACTGGGGATCTATCTTCATCTGCGGTCGAATTTGGAACAAGGTTCGAGGGGAAGTTGGGTTTTTGCCGCAAGACTGAGCGTTTTCTGGCTTGGACGTTGCTATAGCAGAGGGCAGCTCCTCTAAGTCGGACTCTCGATAGAGGTTAGCCGTGGGTCTTGCACGCTGGACGGTGACGAGACAGGGACAGAGCGAACGGGTTCTTTTCCAACGAGCTCTTTCAACGGCGGCACCGAGGGTGTGGACGGAATTGAGATGATGCGAAACTCGAGCGCCGCAGGTATGATCGATCGCAGTAAGATATCAGCTCAGGTTTGTGATAACATGATGCTCAGGGGAGATGAGGCCTATCTGATTCTGGACGAGAAGGTTGTGGGCGAGCAAGAGGTCCCGGCCAGGAGCTTACGAGCGAAGGAAGACGAAGAGGTGTTAATCCGTCCTCCTCCCGATCCGCTGCCATGGAAGAAGTGTGTGAATAGGGTTTGGACGACTTTTTCTATTTCTGTTTTACTTTGTTTGCATTTTTACTTCGAATGACATGTTGTTTTGTGCGTCATGTACGCTTACTTTTGCCAGACTCTTACATTAGGTGAGGGTGATGGGAGTTTTGCCTTGGCCACGTTAGGCTCATTTAGACCCATTATAGGATTAGCGAATCACATTGCTCTGTCTAGGGTGATTGGTTCTCAAGCTGGTCCGAGAGTCGGTGGCTGGAAGCGTTCCTTTTATCTCTTTTGTCCCTTGTTGAATGTTTCTTCATCAATATAAGTTGTCTTTCTCCAAGAAAAAAAATATTAGTGCCTATATTCATGCTCAAACTTCAAAAGTTTACATCATATTAACTTACACGTAATTACTACGATGTAAATTTGAATACAGTTACAGTCATTAATAGTTATTAAGTAATATTGTTTTCCACTACATTTCAAAAAGTAAAATTAATGAATTTTTTATATCTATTATTTAAATAAAAAGTAAAATTTGGCTTTAGAAAAAAAAAATGATTGATGATTAACCCATACAGATATAAAAATTTGGCTTTAGTAAAATTTGGCTTTAGAAAAAAAAAATGTGCCTATTATTTTTTTTTTTAAAAATTTGGCTTTAGAGTTTATAGAAGTAAACAACAGAGACCCCATACAGATGACTAACCCAATAATGACCAACGTAACTACTCAAAGTGAAATATTCTAACATCAAAATTGATTAATTGATTGATGATTTACAAATAAAGTGATATAAAATGAGGTTGGCCTCTTCACTAGTTGACTGATATAAAAATTCAGTTGTAATATGTCTCTTAAGCTCAATCGTTACGTGGATTTGCTTTGGTGATTCCGAAGTCTGAAATTCAGATTCATTGTTTTGGATTGGGGCTGACGGACGGCCATACTTATTGCTGGGAGCAATTAGCTTTCTCAATTGGGGGCAAATGATTAAACTTTTAACATTCACTGATAAATTATAAAGGTTTACTAGACTTTTACTGGGGGCAACTGCCCCCACATCATTTTTAATAGATCCGCTCCTGCATATATGTATGTAGGGGTGAGATCACATACAAACTAGTCTTCACATGCGAACCTACAAACTGTCAAAAACTATGCATCTTTACATTATTTGTATTGCTTATTGAAGTTCAAAGTAATTCATATTATTTGTATTACATATTGAAGTTCAATGTGTAGCATATTATTTGTATTACATATTGAAGTTCACAGTGTGCATCTTTATTTACATTATTTGTATTGCATATTATTGAGTTTGTAGGTTAGTATTTTAAGCATGGTTTGTATTTGATCTCTTATCTATGTATATATGTATGTGTGTGTGCGTGTGTGTATAGATTTTGGATCATATAAAAACACTCATTCAGATGAAAAATGAGAATTAATCTCAACCTTAGAATTCATTACTAATGAAAAATTATGGTCCTGATTTCAAGATATACCAAGGGGGTATTATTGTCCTTGTCGGCTATAAACTTCCTTTTTTTTTACGTATAACCGGCTAGGTATGTGTGCATTTATTTGGAAGCTTAATTACTAACTTTACGTTTTATTAGCTTTCTCATCAACCTTACTCGTAATCATTTCCATTGATGTAGCCTGTTGTTAGCTTCTCCTTTCATAAGTATCTACTTCCTTACTAATAAAGTTGAACCTTGAAATTGAAATTGAATTTTCAACTATTTGCTATTGAGTACAATTATGAATTTACATATTGCTATTGAGTCCAATTAATTCAGACCACATTTGCAAGTAATATAATCTTAAGGCAAGTTATGTAAATCATGTTATTCTATATGTTAATACGGCAGTTACATTCCAAAATTAATTAATGAGCTCATTAAAGTGTTGAAGTATCAAAAAGGGAAGAAGTTCAATACAAAACAAATTTTTGATGTCAAATACTCCGTATTACATTCCGTATGCTCTCAACACAAATACCATCTGATGGATAGTCTACCCGGGGGTATCTTATCCGAGGGGTTATTGCGGGAATAACTAGAGAGAAGTCAGAGCAAAATGGGAGGAGAGAGAGTCAATTTTATTAAATGAACTCAGCAAGGAGAATAGGGGCTGTTATTTATAGCAGCAATAAATGCGATGAGAGTACACGTGTCATCAATCCAACGGCCGAGGGGTCACATCAAACGGGTGGCACCGGCAGTGGCATGTTCTCCGCATTGAATGCGGTGGGTGGATGTGACGTCGCATTAAATGCGGTGGTTGGCTGTCTCCAAAGGGAATCTTCGATGATTGAGTTTGTCAGTCGAAGGCTCCTTGCGTAGCCGAGGGCGTCGCGCGGCCGAGGGCTCTGTGTAGCCGAAGGCTTGGTTCAGCCGAAGGCTTTTTGATGTCGAGGGCTCAACAGTGCCGAAGGCTTCTGTTTTCTGTCGTTTTCTCCCAGTAGCTTCGTATACCAAAAAAGGCTACACAGTGAGTTTTTGATCCTTCGGCCAAGGTGGCCGAAGGGACCCCAGTGTGTATTTCGGGCTTCTTTGAACTTGGGCCACTGTATTTGGGCTTCGGATGCTCCTTGGGCTCAATGAGCCTTTTGGGGGAGAAGTAGGAGTCTATGGGCCGGGGGTTCCTGGGCCATATACTCCATCACCATCCATATTTGAGAATACATGAGAATATCAATTAGTCTTACAAAAACCTTCCATATATGAGAACACATGAGAATATCAATTAGAGCTTTAGAGGTACAAATGATAGGTGACTAAGAATAATACGTTCTTTTTACTCCTCATCTTCCACAATTGCATTGAAAAACTTTATTAGCCCACATAATGTAAATTAAATTTAAAATGAGTAACAATTCATATGAAAATATTTTTATTAGCCCACACGAAAAAATTTATTAGGCCACATAACAACACGAAGTCAATAAAATATATTTTTATTAGATATATAAATAGATTTTTATGTATTGCTATTTCTATACAGTACATATTTTGAAGGGATAAAGGGATAAGAACAAATTATATGTTAGGTGCAAAAGAGTGCAGCGGGGGAGGTGGAAGAGACAAGGACACGTATAGGGACAAAACACTTTTTAATATTGCCGACTGTGCATTGAATGGAATCACCTTGCATAACATATTCGAATAAGGGACATTTTAATATAATTTTCATATTCTAATTAATTTTGTATTAAAAATATCATTAGTTAAAGTTGATTGTTATTGACCAAGAAAAGACAATTTGACGAATCTTTTCTGAACGGAGGGAGTAAGTAAATTGCGAGTACATACACATTGTGTGATTGTCCTAAATAAATATAAATCATATTTATCT
The DNA here is from genome assembly GCA_945859915.1 of Cuscuta epithymum. Lineage (NCBI taxonomy): Eukaryota > Viridiplantae > Streptophyta > Magnoliopsida > Solanales > Convolvulaceae > Cuscuta > Cuscuta epithymum. The sequence goes on from CAMAPF010000976.1 coordinate 2,582,320, forward strand.
ATATTTTTATATTCTCCATAAATTTAATAGGATTAGTATTTTCTATTACATCTTAAAAAATTAATTGGCTTAATTAGAAGTATATAATAATGACATGGCCAACTGTATGCTTCCGAAAAGTTTCTCTTTTATACATTTTCGATTTTTCTCCATTCTTTTTTAGTTACAACACTTCCTTTTTCATGTTTGCCAACAGAATACTTTCATTATTAATATATATAATACGTTGTAAGTAAAAAATGAGTGTTTTGGAAATTTAAATTGGGACGGATTGAACAATATTTTTCAAAAATGTCTAATACATTAATAAATAAACTATAACCAAAGTAGGACATGCAATTAGTGCAAAAATCAACATGTTTAGTATATATATTGATTTTGTATCATTTTATTCCAATAAATGGAATCACAAGAGCACATTGAAGTCTAAAAATCTGTAGAAAATGCACAATGCAAGTAATTATTATTAGTCATATATATTAAATAAATTTCATCTACGTCTTCTACTATTAAAGCTAATTCCAACTCATCATTTAATTTCCTATTCCCATAAATATTATCGCACTACCTACAATATTCATCAAGGAAGTGCGAAGACAAAATTGTTGCATGTCGCACGCGTCTTTGATTATAGGGCAGGATGAAGATGTGCTGATACACGAGGCATGTTCTAAGATTTTAGACGTTACACCAGGAAACATCATGAGTAACTAACTACATGCTATTGTTGATCGATGATCTAGGAGTTACATATCTTAGTTCAATTAATATTATTCCTTCACACACTGGTACTACTTTCCATGTTGATATGTACAATGTCGAATATCCTAATAGAGATTCAATGGTTGGATTGCCCAACCATGTCCTTCATTTGAAAATCGGAGCCCCCGATAATGTTACTGAGGAATATTAATCATGCATAAGTTTTATTCAATAGAACGTAATTGGTCATAACAAGATTGAAATAAGAAGTATGACAAGTCATAATTTGAATAGTTATGAAAGATAAAGTTTACATATTAAAAATCTCATTGTCACGATATGACAACTTTATTCAATTTTCAAATAAAACAATTTCTTATGATGGTAAGTTTTTCAATGACAATCAGTAAAAGTCAAGGCTAAATTTTGCCAAAAAAAGGGGTCAAGGTTAAATGTTAACACATAAAATATGATTTATACCTTGAAAGAGAAGTTTCATTAATGACCAATTGTACATTGCAATACCAAGAGTACGTAATGCGTAAAGATATCTTAAGATATTCATATGTTCAAAAGAAACAATTTTTTTCACCAACACGGTGAATGTCGTTTATAAAGAGGTTTTCCAATTTAAACCTAACTTAACAATGTGATTTTGGTACGTCAGTGTTACAATGTCACTTTTTAATATATGTTGTTTAGTTAAATTACTATTCACAATCGACAAAAATTTATTTGAAGTAAAACGATTAATTATTTAAATATTCTATAAAATATATCTCTTAAAAAGTATTCAAACATTCACAACTTCCGCCCGGGGCAACGCCCGGGTAAAGCACTAGTTCTCTCTGCTATTTCACTACCCATTTTTATAAATCATCCTCGGTCTTAATCATCCACCCAACCTTTCATAAATCATTTTACAACTACTATTCCACTCACGAATTAAATGATGTCCACTTATTTAAGGAGTGTTTGGGTTTGCTTAAAAAAGCGCTTTTCAGCTTTTGGCTTAAAAAAGTTGAAAAGAGTGTTTTCAAATGACAGCTTCTGCTTAAATTAATCACTTAAAAGCTAAAAGCTGGAAGCAGGTAGAAGGGTACTTTAAACTGCTTCTCACTTTTTCTATTACACAAAAAGTACTTATTTTACCAAACACTACCAACTTTTACTTTTTCAGAATCACTGTTTTCTCAAACACTACCAACTTTTACTATTAATCACTTTTCCAAATATCACTTAAAAAAATCACTTTTTTAAAGTTGAACCAATTGCAAACACTCCCTTAGTATTGTCTTCCCATCATTACCTTACATAAGTGATTATTTACAAGTTAGTACAATATTTTGTCACAATGAGGAATACTTATCACCACGTACTCATTCACTTTTAAAAAACACGTCTCCACCTTAGATTTCATAAATCATTTTACAACTACTATTCCACTCACGAATTAAATGATGTCCACTTATTTAGTATTGTCTTCCCACCATTACCTTACATAAGTGATTATTTACAAATTAGTACAATATTTTGTCACAATGAGGAATACTTATCACCACGTACTCATTCACTTTTTAAAAACACGTCTCCACCTTAGATTTCATAAATTATTTACATGTACTATTGCACTCTGAAATTCTATATTTTTCACTTCTTTACTAGAATCCGCCCACATGTACTGTTGCACTCTGAAATTCTATATTGTTCACTTCTTTACTAGAGTCCGCCCACCTTTACCTCGCCTGGTTGAATGACACCAAAACCAGACCAGATTAATCGAAGTTGTTGAGGTTTATTCATTCAACCCTCGGGTCCAACACGTAAGCCCAAAGATTTCGAGCGGATCGTTTAGGTGCGAGTGATTAACTGTCCCAGCAACAAGTAAGATGGATTAAGAGAAAAGAGAAGCAGTAAAGGACCGGATATTATTAATGATAAATAATGCCCTGATACAATACTTTTGCTAAGGCCGAAGGCCGTTTGTCTTATCCAGCAGTAGAAGAGCTGCGAGTAATAAGGAAATAAGCTAGAGTGCTAAGTATAGTAAGTTGCCAACCCCTTACAATGAAATAAATGCTGCTATTTATACCACCAATGGGCAGTTGGCTATGCTGACGTGGAAGGCTGTGAGTGGCTGATGTCTCAACCACCAAATCTCCAGCATTAAATGTGCTTCCCGCCAGGATCTGGGTTTCCCGCCTAACTGTGGAGACAGACGTCCAGTTGGGCCGGGGGCTTGCTTCTGGTGATACTGCAAAAGGGCTGGGGGCCTTTTGTATTCTGGCCCTTGGGAGAATTTGTCATATAGTTTGGATTAGGCATCATGTGACACCGCACCCGAACGTCCTTGAAAATTCAATTTAAATTCAAGTTTATGTATTGAATTTCCGATTTCCAAACAATTGTAAAACGGTTAATGTTTTACGTAGTGCATGATTGATTATCGTACTGTTCAACTCGTGTATTAGTGTCGGGTTTGCAAATACTTATTTGGGCCTTATTAATGAATATAAGAGCCCAACATTTTTCCCAAATAATGATACGTAACTTTTCAAGACAAGTTGAGGAAGGTCGGGCGGCCCAGACATTATTTTGGGCTCAACCTGCTAAAATAGCAAGTATTCGAGAATGGCGTCGTAGGCCCACTCGGGGGTGACCCACATGGCTAGTAGTCCAATAATACGGATGACAAACGTCGAAATAAGTGACAGGATGATTTGAGATGAATACAAATGCCTATAGCCCCATCTTTGACATTATTGAGTTAAATAATGGGAGTAGGATTTTTCCTTCTTTGATATCCATCAAGTAAATTATTGTGATGAGCCTACACATATTGGAGATCAATAATGTGATGTAATAAGTTGACTTGTTCTAAATAAATTAGGATGTGTACAAAAAGACATCTTTGACAAAGATAAAACAATAGGACCCATCTTCCCATTTTTGGAAGTATTGGTAGATATTTTGGACCCCAAAATAATTGGGATCAATTGGGAACCACTCCACATGATATTAGTACCTGCAAGACAAATAAAAATGGGTGAGAGGACTTACCTTGGTCGTCCATCAGGGAGAGGGGCTGCACAAGACTTGATAGGCATCAAAGGTTGGGCCACCATCTCTATTTTCGCACAAAATGGCGTGCTGTTTGTCTCCACTCATTATGGGAGTTTTACTCGACCAAACAACGTGTATAAGGTGTCCTTGGATAGCCTTTTAAGTCTAGTTTCTTATTTGAGTGGTCTCTGTTCGATAAGGGAGAGTTTATCATACAAAAATCGAGCTGGAGTGAACTGCTGTCTGTAAACTCGAGCAGTGAGAGTGCTGAGGCTTTTTGGTTGATATCTCGAGTTATACCAATCCAATCGAGGCGTGTAAGATACCAAAAGAAATCTCTCAAGACGAGGAATCCGTGAAGGTCTGGTTTGCATCAATCGGAGTAGTGTAAGGCTTCCAAATCGTCCGATCAAAACACAACCTCGCAGAAACAGATCTGATCTTCTAAAGTGAGTTTTAACCCCAAAACCTTTCCCTTCATTTTCCAAATGATATGAACGATTGGTGGAACTATTATACACTACTCTAAGTGTATAATATGTCCCTATTAAGTTATTTTTTTGATGTAAAGGTTAGATACTAACCTAGAGCAAATCTTGGAAAACTAGGAAACGAGTTAGCCGGAAAACACCCATTCTAGGGGCTGTTTTCGTATCAACGATTAGGGGTTGAGATAGAATTTTGAGGGGGCTGTTTAACACTCATTTCTAAGCAAGGAATCAGTTCTCAAGCTTCTTTGGCCGAGGCTTTGGTCATTGGATTGAGAAGGAAAGTTTTAAAGCTCATTTGAGGTGAGGATCGACATCTAGTTGCTTACAACTTGTAGGTTAAGCATGAGATTACCTAAATGCCTAAATCATGTTTTCCATGGATTATGATGATAAATTATTGATGGAATATTGATCTATTTTCCAAAGAATGAAACGGAAAATGATTTGGTAAAGTATTGAAAAAATGGAGTTAAGTGAACTATTGTGTGAAATAGGCATTTTACTCATGTGTGAATTGTGTAGATACATAAATGATTATTTATGTATTACATTGGATGATTAAGTTGCTGCTACATATCTCTAAATATGTAGGGTTTTACAAATGGAATATATGATGGATAAGAATAATCTTAATAGTATTGAAATACTAGTTAATGATTGTTGTAATTGTTAAGGAATTGAATCTAAGGATTTGATTGTAATTGATGTACTTGATTGTGATGTAAGTGACTAAATTGATGTAATGTGATGCTAAGACCATGGTTGGGCAGTCCGTAAGGATGTCCCAAAATAGATTATTGATATTACAATTCTAGGCATAGCGGGTGCTTAGGAATTGGGGTCTATGCCAATGTAAGGAGATGTACTTGAGCCCGTGCTCATAGAATTGCATTGGGTAGACATGATGGGGTGATTGTTGTGCATGGTGATGTAGTTGAGTTGGACTCAAGAAATGCACGGTGGAGTAGTTAACTTGTGTTAGATAAGGTGCATGGTGATGTAGTCGAGTTGGACTTGAGAATGCAAACATATGTGTTAGGGTTGAACCCTATGTATTGTTGTGACTAGGGGTCACGGGGTTTGGGCTATGTTTGGTAAATAAACCTTGGGCCTACGGGCCGACTACTTGACTTTATGTATAAAGTAAGTATATTTTAAAAAGGGGTAACTTGGGGTTACGACCTAGATTATATTATCACCCTATTTGAGGGTCTTGTGTTTGAAATACTTGTTGTATATCTATTAGATGTCATACATTCCAGCACTTTATAGCCCTATAGAGTGCTGACCCCTTCGGGGGCGTCCCACCACCATTTTTCAGGTTGAGGCTAGAGCTTGCTTCCTGTGCTCGTTGCTCGAGAGATCATCTAGGAGGGAAGACTTGGTTCGTGCTTCCTCCATTCTGTTTTTAAACATTAATAAACATGCTCATGAATATTTTACTATAGAGCCTGCGTGCTCATGTTTGCCACGTGTGGCATTTGTTTTCAAACTATGTTTTCCGCTACGTATTCGATTGCTTATTATGTTGTTTATGGATGGCTTACGTGTGAACGATATTCGAGACGCCTTGTATAATATGGATGTGCTTGACTGTGGTTGACTATTCGTATTGTACGGCGGGTTGTTGACGTGTCCGGGCAGGTCCGGGGCGTGACACATCATGTGGCTGCGGGCCTTGGGTGGCGACGTTCGTCGCCACGGCGTTGTCTGCGGGCTTGATCCACTGTTATCCTGCCTGGACGTTCGTCGGGGTGGGCTGCCTTGTTGGTCTGGACGTTCGTCCACACGAGGGAGTAAATGGCCGATTCTCTATTTGGACCATTAACCCAACGCAAGTATTATATCTATTTTCATTACTACAAGTACATCTACCATTTAACACTTAAGTACTTATTTAGAACATAGGGCCACATATTGTCACAATAAGCAATACTTATCACCACACTTTCACTTTTACAATTCACTTTTCATTACTACGAGTCCATCTAATATTTAACATATAAGTGCTCATTTGCAACACAGTGCCACACATTGTCACATTAAGTAATACTTATCACCACATTTCACTTACAATTCATATATTGTGCGTCACTTTTCAACCTATCAAGCACATGAATCCTACCAAACACTGCTCCACGTAAAATTCGAACCGAAGCGGCATTAGAAATTAAGAGCTTTCAATTTACCATATTTTACTTTTCAACCAACTCATTTCCCTCCAATTTGTAACACATACATATTTACACTTAAATATATGCACTTATACTCAATCGCTAAACAATTTTAACATTTTGACTATCATTGTTTTTATAGTACTCCTGCGCCCACTTTTTCTATTTCATTCTCCACTAATGGTATATAGTAAATATACCATTTTATTCCATTCATTACTTTGACTAATTGTAATCTACTCCTCTGCAGCTCCACTTATGTCTCATACGTGTCCACATTTAATTAACAAAGTTCCCCATCTCCCCCCTACACAATACAACGACATGATTGAATTGGACAATATAATAAGTTTCATAGTCAGCTTTGCCTTTTGCACCCTTATCTTGAATATTGGTTCGTAAAGAAAAGGGAAAACAGTCAAATAGGTCATTGAACTTTCATAAAAAGTCATATAAGTGCTCATTTGCAACACAGTGCCACACATTATCACATTAAGTAATACTTATCACCACATTTCACTTACAATTCATATATTGTGTGTCACTTTTTAACCTATCAAGCACATGAATCCTACCAAACATTGCTCCACGTAATGTAACACCGCCCCCAAGTATTTGTACTTTATCAAATTATGTATTGAACCCAAGAAATGAATAAACGCATTTTACGTGATTGTGAATTTTTATCATTTCTTTTACGTGAATAGTAAAATTCACGTGGGGCCCACACCGGAAGCGGGGGCCGCCCGATATTATCGGGACCACATATTATATTCATTTGGGTCAAGATAATATGTGTATAATGGTGGATATCCTGGTTGGGCCATAGAAGTTATGCGAGTAACCTTTTGCGCATATAAAGCCCATTTACCGGTACCGAGGTAATATCAGATAAAAAGCCATAATAAGTTATGGAGACAATCATTCATTCTTATAGCCAATAATAATTGGAAGAATGATAGATATTTCATTTTACCCAATAAAATGAAATATAGTTGAAACAGTCCGGAAAATACAACTTTCGGGGCCGATTGTACATCTCGGGTCACAAAGGGATGACCTCCCACATAAGTGGGGGCCACCCCACGATTTTGGTCTTGCATATATGCAAGGGGATCCGTATGGGAGCTGGGGTTGGGGGCTGAATGATGAGGAGACCAAGTAAATCAACCAAGGGCCCCTCCCCACATTATTTTGGGCTATTGAGACAAAAGTGAGGGGTTCCCTCCACCCACCTTCAATCAGCTCGCCCAAGCCATCATCCTTGAGGAGAGAGGGACTGAAAATCACCATTTCCACCATCCCCATTCGAACCAAAGCTAAGGAAGAAGAAGGAGGGGAAAGAAGAGAGAAAGAAGGAGGAAAACTTGGGGATTAATAAGGTAATAACTCCATTAATCCCATTCCTTTTTTTTAATCTCCCAATATGGTTATGTAATCATACTTCATACCCATGGAACTGTTCTTCACATTAGATGTGAAGAATGAGGGGCTGGAAGGTTGGTTCATATCCAAAATGAACTTGGAGGACAAAGTTGACGGGTTCGTCAGAAAATAACCTCTTGAAGGTTATTTGTGTTGATATGGGTTTTATGATGATAAAACCTTGTTATTAACTTGTATAAGGTATTTCGAGAACTTTCACGGAGTTGAAAGGGTCGCCGGAGTTGTCGCCGGAGTTCGTTGAAGTTCACCGGAGTTTCACCGGGGCTAAATCGGAAAGGCTAGAACTTCATAAGCTTCAATAAGGTGAGAAGACGGCTATATGCTTTATAACTTTTGCGTGAGGCATGAGATTACCTAAATTAATCAATAATATGTTTTATGAATTGATTAATGGTATTAAAGCATGTGTTATGTTATGTTAAGAACTATAACAAGGTTGGAAAGCATGAAATGTAGGTTTGATTAGTGAAATGATTATAAATTGAGATGTGTGATGTTCCAAGGACCAAAACAGGTATTTTTGGATCAAGGACTTCAAGGAGTACATGCATGTAAAATTTCATGTTAATCGGACTCCATTTGGGCGGTCAAACGGGCGTTGACCGCCAAGTCAACTACAATACCCGACCGGGTATTGGCAAATACCCGACCGGGTATTTGCTAAAAAACTGCCCAGAGGGCTGCTGCCTCCTATACTCGATCGAGTATGGATAGGTACTCGATCGAGTATGCATGGAAAATTAGCCTTACGGGCTGCTGCCTCCTGTACTCGACCGAGTATAGGTGGGTACTCGATCGAGTATTGGGTTATACTCAAAACGGGTAGTTTTTGAGTAGGTTAACGTGGACTGATCAAGTGGGACCCGTCCACGTTAGTTACTAAGGATTGTTACATGACTATAGGACTAGGTATTGTCCATAGTTAAGTGAATGAAAGGTTAGCCATATCCAAGTTAGGGTTGGTAAGGAATAAGGTTGAGGTTGAGTATCCTCGGGACGGATAACGATCCTAAAACTCGGCGAGGTTGAGTATCCTCGGGACGGTAAACAATCCCAGAAACTCGGTGAGGTTGAGTATCCTCGGGACGGTAAACAATCCCAAGAACTCGGTGAGGTTGAGTATCCTCGGGACGGTAAACAATCCCAAGAACTCGGTGGGGTTGAGTATCCTCGGGACGGTAAACAATCCCAAGAACTCGGTGAGGTTGAGTATCCTTAGGACGGTAAACAATCCTAAAACTCGGTGGGGTTGAGCATCCCCGGGACGGTAAACACTCCCGAAACTCGGTAGGGTATTATGAAGGTAGAATGTAGCCCTTGAGCTAGGCATTCAGGAAAGAAAGGGGAAAGGTTGGGTAAACACCTTATCTCTAAAAGACTTTTTGTGAGAAAACGACCTACGGGTCAAGTATTTTACAAGTATATACAGTATGTATTATCTTGGGAATGGGGTAACAATGGTTACACCTATAAATATATGTATCATCCTATTTTTGGGTCTCGTGTCTGAAACATTAGTTATTCCTCATATAGCCTGCTTGTCACTAGTACTTCTTTCTGTGAAGTACTGACCCCTCCGGGGGCCCTCACTATTTTTCAGGTTAAGGCTAGAGTCCTGCTACCTGCACCTTTGCATAGGGTGGACTTCGAATAAGGAAGACTTGGTTCGTGCTTCCATTCTTATTTGACTTATGAAAATGCTCATGGATATTTGAACAATGTTTTCTATTAAACTATTGAAGGGCCTGCGTGCTCATGTATGCCACGTGTGGCTAATTACTAAACATATTTTACTTCCGCATTTGTTTGAGTAATATATTGATGTTGATTGTATGAGTTTACTAATCGGTTTGGCAATAGAATCTATCGGACGCCTTGTACGATTTGATAAGGATGAACTACGTTGTTCTTATTGGGTTGTACGGCGGTTGTCTACGTGGCACGGATGTGGTCCGGGGCGTGACAATTAAATGGTATCAGAGCCATCGATTTCTAAACTATATAATTCACCTCTCAATATAGTATCATCAAAAATGTTTTGGGCAAAACCATGAGCAAAAGTTTTTGTACTTAAGGAACCGTTGGAAACCAAGTTATTGACCTCTTATTGTTAAGACGGTACCCTTAACAGTTTGTTGGCCATAATGTTGGACCAAGTGGTGTCTTTTGTACTATTCCGTCAATCGACATTGATACGAGTCTAACGGCTCATTCCAAATTTCTTTCAGAAATGGAGGGTAGACGCATGGCTACGAGGAACAACCCGAGAGGGCAAACTCCGGTGACGTCCGAAGGGGCTAGCCAGGTTGCATCTCGGGGCTCGAGAGGCGGTAGAAGAGGCCGTGGAGGCCGTGGAGGCCGTGGAGGCCGGGGAGGCTGTGGAGGGCATCGGGCTCAAACCGTGAGCGATGGCCATGTTAGCTCGGTGCACGGAACTCACACCGAGGATTATGACTCTACATATGTTCCCGAGACGGAACATGAGGAGACCCCATATGATGGGGGTGATACGTACACCGATGATGACTACAATGAGAGTGATGCCAAGTTCGCCCAGATGGGTGAATTGTTTGAGTGGTATCAAAAAGAGAAACTAAGAAGAGATCTTAGGCGCCAAGCTAGGCGTGCTTCTCAGGGAGGTTCGGGTCAGGGAAGCCGGGGAGCTTCAGTTGCTATTCCTGTGGCGACACAGGGGGTACAAGGAGGAGGTTTCTGTGTAAGAATCTCCAAATACCTCAAGGAGGCGAGGGGCTTGGGGTGTAAGTCATTCGATGGCAAGGGTGACATATCTGTGGCTGCCGACTGGATCAAGAAACTAAATGAGGCTGCTAGGGATATGCAGATCGGGCTTGATATAAAGCTGACAGTTGCTACCAGGTTACTGGAGGGAGTAGCCGCAGTATGGTGGGAAGGCGTGGAAGGAAAGTTCCACGGTGAGACCACCTGGGAGAAATTTGAAGTAGAATTCTATAATCAGTACTACTCAGAGTTCGAGAAGAACCAAAAGAGGAAGGAGTACATGACCTTGGTACAAGAGGAGGGTTGCTCGGTGAGGCAATTGGAACAGAGGTTCCGGGACTTGGCACGATACATACCTGAGTACGCCATGGATGAGAACCGTATGGCTAATCACTTCTGGGATACCCTACAGTTGGATATCCGTGATCGGGCTACCTACAATCATCACATGACATTTAGTGAGATTGTGGATCAAGGGCTACTTGGGGAAGCCAAGTGGAATGAAAGGAAGAAGAGAGACGCCGAAGAGGCGAAGAAGAGAAGATGGGGAAATTCTGGACCCCAAGACCATTCTCGAAAACATCACTCCGGGAATGGAAGTTCATTTAGGGCGCCGGAACCGCCGGCAAAGAAGAACAAGGGTCCAGGAGGGCAAGGGCACAGTTTGGGGAGCGTGAGGCCACAAAGGTGTCTGAACTGTAACAAGAACCATGCCGGGAAGTGCAATGCACCACCCCGGTGTTACAAGTGTGGTAGCACAAGTCACCTCAAACTTTCTTGCCCTATGCTAAATGGAGGGGGACCATCGGGAGTCCCTGAAGGACCTACGCCTGGTAGGGGGCGTGCGGGACCATCTCAAGGCGGCACGGGAAGGAGCGGACCCACGGCTAGTAACGCCGCGTCCGTTAATCAAGGGAGGACCCAAGCACGGGTGTATGCAATGACCGAGGCCGATGCTCGGGCCAACCCGGACTCCATTGCAGGTAACCTCTTGATTACACATGCATTTAATACATTCATAAAAGCAAAACCTCAGGAAATACGAATGACCCGATCGGGTAACCCTATAGGCCCGACCGGGTATGGGCTATGTTGCAGCCCCGAGGTGTGTACTCGTTCGAGCAAGTTTAGCAGGACCCTTCGGTTTTGGCAAATCCAGCCATGCTCGACCGCGTATGGTTATATACTCGATCGAGTATTAGTAAACTTTTGTGTTCGGGGCGTGTACTCGATCGACCGTCGTGGGCAGAAAGCTCCTCGTTTAAAACTTTGAGTGATACCCGACCGGGTATGGGCATATACCCGACCGGGTATAGATGTTTGTTCGGGTTCGAGGTGTGTACTCGACCGAGCAGAAATTACAGGGGGTTGTTGTTTAAAAACCTGAACGATACCTGATCGGGTATAGACATATACTCGACCGGGCAGTGTTGACAGGGAGTTTCTTCTTAGGAGCCCGAGTGTTACCCGACCGGGTATGGAGAGTTACCCGACCGGGTATAGGGTGGCCCCAAGCTAGAATATTTTTCGTTCATTCCTTTTCAGTCGGGACGTTGAGTAGTGTGTCTTACATGACTTATATATGTAGGAACACTAAAGATCAACGGTAGACAAGCGAGAATTCTCATCGACACCGGGGCGCAACGTTCATTTATGAGCGAAGCGTTTGCCGAGGGTTTGGACATACCATTAACGGCGATGACACAACCTTTGTTGGTCTCTACACCGTTGGGAGATGATGTAGAGAGGAAGCACTACTATCCTTCATGTAATGTGGGGATAGGGGAGCACCGTCTAATGGGCGACTTTGTACCGTTAGACATGCTTGAGTTCGATGCCATACTCGGCATGGACTGGCTTGAGAAACACCATGCAAAGGTAGATTGCTACACCAAGGTGTTAGAATTAGAAGACGAAGAGGGAAATACTCTATGCTTCGAGGGAGATAGAGGAAAATTCAATCCCTGTATCATATCGGCCTTAAGGGCGAGGCGTTTGATGAAGAAAGGTTATCAAGCATACTTAGCCTATGTCATAGGCAAGGAAGGCAAAGGAAAGAGCCTCACGGAGGTGAGGGTGGTGAGTGAGTATCCAGAAGTTTTCCCTGAAGAACTCCCGGGACTCCCGGGACTCCCACCAGATCGAGAGATCGAGTTCGAGATCGAAGTTGAACCAGGCACCAAACCCATCTCCATTCCTCCATATCGAATGGCACCGGCTGAACTTCAAGAGTTGAAAGTTCAATTGGAAGAGCTACTAGATAACGGATTCATTAGACCGAGTCATTCACCCTGGGGAGCACCAGCACTCTTTGTAAAGAAGAAGGATGGCACAATGAGAATGTGTATCGACTACCGTCAATTGAACAAGGTCACGATAAAGAACAAATATCCTTTGCCAAGGATTGACGACTTGTTTGATCAATTACGGGGGGCAACCGTGTTCTCCAAGATCGACTTAAGGTCGGGCTACCACCAACTAAAGATCAAGGAGAGTGACATACCCATAAGTGCATTCCGTACAAGGTATGGTCACTATGAGTTCCTGGTGATGTCGTTTGGGCTTACAAATGCCCCCGCGGCATTCATGGACCTCATGAACCGAGTATTTCATCAATACTTGGACCAATTCGTCATAGTGTTCATTGATGACATTTTAATATACTCCAAAAACGAGGAAGAACACGAGAAACATCTAAGGCTCGTACTTGGCACACTGTGGGAGAAGCAACTCTTTGCCAAATTCTCTAAGTGTGAATTTTGGCTTGGGGAGATCGGTTTTCTCGGGCATGTGGTATCAGGTTCGGGCATTTCAGTTGATAGCTCGAAGATTGAAGCAGTCACTAATTGGGAGAGGCCCAAGAATGTGAAGGAAATAAGGAGTTTCCTTGGTTTAGCGGGATATTACCGCAAATTCGTGGAGAAGTTCTCGGTAATAGCATCTCCACTCACGAAGCTCACTAAGAAGGGAGCTAAGTTTGTGTGGGATGACAAGTGTGAGAAGGGGTTTCTTGAGTTAAAGAAACGATTGACTGAAGCACCAGTACTTGCCCTACCCGTGCAAGGGTTGGGGTATGACATCTATAGCGATGCTAGCATCCAGGGGCTTGGGTGCGTACTGATGCAATCGGGGAAGGTAATTGCCTATGCTTCTCGGCAACTGAGGAAGCATGAAGTGAATTACCCCACACATGACCTTGAGCTAGGGGCTGTGGTGTTTGCTTTGAAGATTTGGAGGCATTACCTCTACGGAGAGGTGTGTCACATTTATACTGACCACAAAAGTTTGAAGTACGTGTTCACTCAGAAGGAGTTGAACATGAGGCAGAGAAGATGGATGGAGTTAATCAAGGATTACAATTTGATTATAGATTATCATCCAGGTAAGGCTAACGTGGTTGCTGATGCCCTCAGTAGGAAAAGTTCCTCAGTGGTCTTACTCACATGCTTACAAGCATTGAGAGCACGCGTGGAGGTATCCACGAATGGGGCTCTATTGGCCAGATTTGAGGTGAGACCCACCTTATTAGACGAAATCAGGACGCGTCAAGGCAATGACGAGGAAATTCAGAAAATCCGGGGACGGATGCTGGTGGGACCCGTCGAGGGTTTCCGTGAGAGGGAAGATGGACTCCTACTATTCAGGGAGCGAGTGTGTGTGCCGTCAGACGAGGAGCTCCGAAAATCTATTCTTGAGGAGGCTCACTCATCTGCGTATGCCATGCACCCGGGTGGAACAAAGATGTACCGGGACTTGAAGGAAAGTTACTGGTGGTCAGGGATGAAGAGAGAGATTGCAGAATATGTGAGTCGTTGCCTTACCTGTCAGCAGGTTAAGGCAGAGCACCAGCACCCAGCGGGGTTATTACAGCCACTTACCATCCCAGAATGGAAGTGGGAGCATGTTACTATGGACTTCGTGGTAGGTCTACCACGCACGGTTAGGAACTATGATGCAGTGTGGGTGGTGGTTGATAGGTTAACCAAGAGTGCTCATTTCCTTCCTATCAACACTACTTATACGCTTGAACGACTAGCCAAGTTGTACACAGATGAGATTGTGAGACTGCATGGGGTTCCAGTTACGATAGTATCGGATAGAGACCCACGGTTCACATCACGGTTTTGGCCTAAGTTCCAGGAATCCATGGGAACAAAGTTGAGGTTTAGCACGGCATTCCATCCTCAAACGGATGGGCAATCTGAACGGGTGATTCAGATTTTGGAGGACATGTTGAGGGCATGTGCCTTGGAGTTCCAAGGAAGTTGGGACAACCAGTTGGCTTTGGTTGAATTTGCTTATAACAACAGCTATCAAGCAAGTATAGGCATGCCTCCATACGAGGCATTGTATGGGAGGAAATGTCGAACACCTTTGTGTTGGGATGAGGTAGGCGAGGCTAAGCTTGAGGGCATCGAGCTAGTCGAAATCACCAAGGAGAAGGTGAGGGTTATTCAGGATAGACTCAAGGCTGCCCAAGATCGGCAGAAGAGCTATGCAGATAAACGACGAAGGACGTTAGAGTTCGAGGTCGGCGATGAGGTATTTCTGAGGGTGTCACCTTGGAAAGGGATCATCAGGTTCCTCAGTCGGGGTAAGCTTAACCCACGCTACATAGGCCCATTCAAAATCATTGAAAGGATTGAGGTTGTAGCGTACCGGCTTCAGTTAACTCCAGAATTAGAAAAGATTCATAACGTATTTCATGTTTCTATGCTCAAGAAGTATGTACGGGACCCGTCACATATTCTTGAGAAACCACCGGTAGAAATCCGGGAAGACCTTCACTATGCGGTGCAGCCGGTAAAGATCATGGACCGACAGGTAAAGAAGCTAAGGAGTAAAGAGGTACCAATGGTGAAGGTACTTTGGAAGAGTGATCGTGTCGAGGAGCAAACTTGGGAAGTGGAGACCCTGATGAGGGAACAGTATCCATTTCTGTTTGACTAGACACGTGGATTTCGGGGACGAAATCCCAAATAAGGGGGTAGAACTTGTAACACCGCCCCCAAGTATTTGTACTTTATCAAATTATGTATTGAACCCAAGAAATGAATAAACGCATTTTACGTGATTGTGAATTTTTATCATTTCTTTTACGTGAATAGTAAAATTCACGTGGGGCCCACACCGGAAGCGGGGGCCGCCCGATATTATCGGGACCACATATTATATTCATTTGGGTCAAGATAATATGTGTATAATGGTGGATATCCTGGTTGGGCCATAGAAGTTATGCGAGTAACCTTTTGGGCATATAAAGCCCATTTACCGGTACCGAGGTAATATCAGATAAAAAGCCATAATAAGTTATGGAGACCATCAAATTAAAAGTTGGGGAAAAAGCATTCATTCTTATAGCCAATAATAATTGGAAGAATGATAGATATTTCATTTTACCCAATAAAATGAAATATAGTTGAAACAGTCCGGAAAATACAACTTTCGGGGCCGATTGTACATCTCGGGTCACAAAGGGATGACCTCCCACATAAGTGGGGGCCACCCCACGATTTTGGTCTTGCATATATGCAAGGGGATCCGTATGGGAGCTGGGGTTGGGGGCTGAATGATGAGGAGACCAAGTAAATCAACCAAGGGCCCCTCCCCACATTATTTTGGGCTATTGAGACAAAAGTGAGGGGTTCCCTCCACCCACCTTCAATCAGCTCGCCCAAGCCATCATCCTTGAGGAGAGAGGGACTGAAAATCACCATTTCCACCATCCCCATTCGAACCAAAGCTAAGGAAGAAGAAGGAGGGGAAAGAAGAGAGAAAGAAGGAGGAAAACTTGGGGATTAATAAGGTAATAACTCCATTAATCCCATTCCTTTTTTTTAATCTCCCAATATGGTTATGTAATCATACTTCATACCCATGGAACTGTTCTTCACATTAGATGTGAAGAATGAGGGGCTGGAAGGTTGGTTCATATCCAAAATGAACTTGGAGGACAAAGTTGACGGGTTCGTCGAAAAATAACCTCTTGAAGGTTATTTGTGTTGATATGGGTTTTATGATGATAAAACCTTGTTATTAACTTGTATAAGGTATTTCGAGAACTTTCACGGAGTTGAAAGGGTCTCCGGAGTTGTCGCCGGAGTTCGTTGAAGTTCACCGGAGTTTCACCGGGGCTAAATCGGAAAGGCTAGAACTTCATAAGCTTCAATAAGGTGAGAAGACGGCTATATGCTTTATAACTTTTGCGTGAGGCATGAGATTACCTAAATTAATCAATAATATGTTTTATGAATTGATTAATGGTATTAAAGCATGTGTTATGTTATGTTAAGAACTATAACAAGGTTGGAAAGCATGAAATGTAGGTTTGATTAGTGAAATGATTATAAATTGAGATGTGTGATGTTCCAAGGACCAAAACAGGTATTTTTGGATCAAGGACTTCAAGGAGTACATGCATGTAAAATTTCATGTTAATCGGACTCCATTTGGGCGGTCAAACGGGCGTTGACCGCCAAGTCAACTACAATACCCGACCGGGTATTGGCAAATACCCGACCGGGTATTTGCTAAAAAACTGCCCAGAGGGCTGCTGCCTCCTATACTCGATCGAGTATGGATAGGTACTCGATCGAGTATGCATGGAAAATTAGCCTTACGGGCTGCTGCCTCCTGTACTCGACCGAGTATAGGTGGGTACTCGATCGAGTATTGGGTTATACTCAAAACGGGTAGTTTTTGAGTAGGTTAACGTGGACCGATCAGGTGGGACCCGTCCACGTTAGTTACTAAGGATTGTTACATGACTATAGGACTAGGTATTGTCCATAGTTAAGTGAATGAAAGGTTAGCCATATCCAAGTTAGGGTTGGTAAGGAATAAGGTTGAGGTTGAGTATCCTCGGGACGGATAACGATCCTAAAACTCGGCGAGGTTGAGTATCCTCGGGACGGTAAACAATCCCAGAAACTCGGTGAGGTTGAGTATCCTCGGGACGGTAAACAATCCCAAGAACTCGGTGAGGTTGAGTATCCTCGGGACGGTAAACAATCCCAAGAACTCGGTGAGGTTGAGTATCCTCGGGACGGTAAACAATCCCAAGAACTCGGTGAGGTTGAGTATCCTCAGGACGGTAAACAATCCTAAAACTCGGTGGGGTTGAGCATCCCCGGGACGGTAAACACTCCCGAAACTCGGTAGGGTATTATGAAGGTAGAATGTAGCCCTTGAGCTAGGCATTCAGGAAAGAAAGGGGAAAGGTTGGGTAAACACCTTATCTCTAAAAGACTTTTTGTGAGAAAACGACCTACGGGTCAAGTATTTTACAAGTATATACAGTATGTATTATCTTGGGAATGGGGTAACAATGGTTACACCTATAAATATATGTATCATCCTATTTTTGGGTCTCATGTCTGAAACATTAGTTATTCCTCATATAGCCTGCTTGTCACTAGTACTTCTTTCTGTGAAGTACTGACCCCTCCGGGGGCCCTCACTATTTTTCAGGTTAAGGCTAGAGTCCTGCTACCTGCACCTTTGCATAGGGTGGACTTCGAATAAGGAAGACTTGGTTCGTGCTTCCATTCTTATTTGACTTATGAAAATGCTCATGGATATTTGAACAATGTTTTCTATTAAACTATTGAAGGGCCTGCGTGCTCATGTATGCCACGTGTGGCTAATTACTAAACATATTTTACTTCCGCATTTGTTTGAGTAATATATTGATGTTGATTGTATGAGTTTACTAATCGGTTTGGCAATAGAATCTATCGGATGCCTTGTACGATTTGATAAGGATGAACTACGTTGTTCTTATTGGGTTGTACGGCGGTTGTCTACGTGGCACGGATGTGGTCCGGGGCGTGACACGTAAACTTCGAACCGAAGCAACATTAGAAATTAAGAGCTTTCAATTTACCATATTTTACTTTTCAACCAACTCATTTCCCTCCAATTGGTAACACATACATATTTACACTTAAATATATGCACTTATACTCAATCGCTAAACAATTTTAACATTTTGACTATCATTGTTTTTATAGTACTCCTGCGCCCACTTTTTCTATTTCATTCTCCACTAATGGTATATAGGAAATATACCATTTTATTCCATTCATTACTTTGACTAATTGTAATCTACTCCTCTGCAGCTCTACTTATGTCTCATACGTGTCCACATTTAATTAACAAAGTTCCCCATCCCCCCCCCCCCCCCTACACACACAATACAACAACATGATTGAATTGGACAATATAATAAGTTTCATAGTCAGCTTTGCCTTTTGCACCCTTATCTTGAATATTGGTTCGTAAAGAAAAGAGAAAACTGTCAAATAGATCCTTGAACTTTCATAAAATGTCAAATAAGTTCTTATATAGGAGGCTCTGTCCGACCGTCGCAATTTGGGGCGGTTCCCGGTGGAATTTTTTGATGAAATTCATCAAGTCTAGTTTACTCATACCAAATGTCAGCTAAAACTTCAATTGGGAACGCATTCAAATTATTATTTTTGTACATTTTACTTCACTGCAAATTACATATTATCGGTATTATATGAAGTTACAACTTCTTATGCATGGATTACATTTGTTTATATGTGACTTACGTCTTAATGCAGGCGTTTTACACCACAAGATAAACTCTGCTAATGATCAAAAATGATTTTTTTAACTATATCATTTTTATAGCCCTAATATTAAAAAATATATTCACTATTTACAGAAAGTAATTGGGCAATAGGATCATTTTTTTCATTGTATATTTGTAATTTGTATACATTGAAACCAATGTTTATAATATATATATATATAAGATAGTTTACATTTCAACTTTTCTAGATTTACATTTTAATGTACACGAGTTATATCTTAATGTACGCGTGTTACACAACTAAATAAACTCTTGCTAATAATAAAAAACCGATTTTTTATCTACATCATTTTTTATAGCCCTAATATTAAAATTAAAACATATTCGCTATTTACAAAAAGTAATCGAGCAATTAAGATTAGTTTTTCATTGTGTACATTGTCCTGCAAGTACGAGATAGTTACTTTATCCAAATCTCTAGTATTGCTCTCACAAACCAGTAATTTTGAAAATTAATAAAACTCACTTGTCCAATTTATTTAGAAAAACAGAGACATATTCAGTTTTTTGGCTTGAGAATATGATGAAATAAAGCAAAATGACTCACTAAACTGTATGCGCTTCTTTGTTATGAAGCATGCAATTTTGGACGCGATTTTCACTATGGGTCATCCAGAAACAGTCTCTCTGTGCTTTACTACAGGGTAAGACTGCGTACATCTGACCCCCCTTACCCTACCGTAGGTGGGAGCCTTTGCGGCACTGGGGTAAATGAATATGAAAAATGAAATGATGTTTTTGAAAAACATTTCCAACAAAATTTTTAGTTTTTTCCATTTTTCTTTTTCTAGTTTTCCAGTTTTTTAGAAATGTGAAAAACACCTTTATTATTAGTATAAACTTGTCGGGGACCCTGGGGTACATGTTTTTATCAATTAATAAGTTAGTGGAGTAAAGTAGTTTTGTCTTTAGAGTTGGAAACCTAACCAAACAGCCCCTTGTTTTTAACTTCTTAAAGCTGCAACTGTAGCAAACATCTGTGTTGTTTGTGCTATGAGTTTGTTATTTCAGTTATAAAAGTAGGGCGGGCGGCCTTTGTGGGTTTGTTACTTCATTCATCCTTCCAAAATATTTGTATGTTAGTTGGCATTGCACTAATTTCTCCGTCGTTTTCTGAATCCAGTTAGATGCTTTTTTGTCTGAATGAATTCAATGAATAATTCATCATTCCATTCTCCAACCTTCCTACTCCATCTCCTCTCAGGTAAATACTTCTTCCTCTGTTCCATTTGATTTTGATTCCTTTATCTTTTATAGATCTGCTTACCGTGTATAACATTCTGTCAACCGAAGGCGTGATCTTCAGAGCTGTTCGAAGATTCCAGTTTAATATCTAACCATATATTCTCTTTGATTCATGCAACGGACTGATTGAGCGATTTAGGAATATGACTTTGATGAATGTCGTCGTTGTTGTAGTACAAGTGGTTCCCTGCTCTACAAATCCTAGTATAGACACCCTATGTTCGACAAAAGGATAATGATAAATGGGTTTGTTCACATGATGTTAGATACTTAATACATCAGAGGAACTGACCCTACCTAGAGTAAGCGGGCATCCACAAATCATAATTAAACCATACTTTAGTACCACGTTAAATCGTGTCTAACTAACCTTAAAAGGAATCTCAAAAGGTGAGGTTGCCTCACCGAGTTTGAGATGCTTAAAAACACACATGACATTGTATATGCGAAAGGGAAAAAGTGTCAAATTTGCTTCATCTAATCTTTTTTGGGATAAGGGTCAGTCTGGTCCTCGAAGTTGCAAAAAAGGTCAAATAAGTCCTTATGTAGAAGATTTTGTCCGGACGTGCCATTTGAGGTGGCTCCCGGTGGAATTTTTTGATTAAATGTTTTGAGAATCTTACTCATTAAGTCTAGTTTACTCATACCAAATTTCAGATAAAAATTCAATCGGGAAGACATTCAAATGAATTCTTGAAGATAACTGTGCCGTTAAAAGCGTAGTTATCTTCAAGAATTCATTTAAATGTCTCCCCGATTGAATTTTTAGCTGAAATTTGGTATGAGTAAACTAGACTTAATGAATAAGATGCTCAAAAAAATTAATCAAAAAATTCTACCGGGAGCCACCTCAAATGGCACGTCCGGACAAAATCTTCAATATAAGGACTTATTTGACCCCTTTTTTGCAACTTCGAGGACCAAACTGACCGTTTACTCAATCTTTTTTTATTCTTCACCTCATTCGCGGCTAGGCGGAAAAATGTCAACATCACCCTACAATTTTTAGAAGTACTTGGGGTGATATGATTTTTATTTATCCCATACAATTTATTGTGGACGAACCACAACAGTGGAGAAAGACTGAATCTGTTTCTCTTTTTGGTATACCAAGAAACCATATTGTTTTTATGAAGCACGTGGAAGTGTTTTTTTTTGCTTTTCATATTGCTAATACAAGAGAATAGATAAGGGCATGGCATATAATTCTGCATCCTACTCTCTAGATGCAACATTGAGCTCTTGAAACATACCCAGAGTCCTATTAATTAGCCACTATTATTCTCTTTTCTCCTAATCTATTGATTGTCACATTAATAATTTGTATTTTAGCATGACTTTTTCCAATGGCTTTAGACAAGAAAATAGTGATCTAAGAATTACTCTGTAGTTTGTAATCCTGTATTTTAGCTTAACTTGAATTGAAAAATGGTGAATAAATACTCATGTGTGAATGATCTAACAATTAGCCCACATTATATAGTTATTCTGATCTCCATGGAAATGAAAAATGGTGCAGCTATATTGGAAATGAAAAATGGCACAACATTAATGTAAATGGAAAATGGCGTGGTACTGTAGCTTGCGTCATTTTTCATTTCTATCCCTTTTTCTAAAGCTTTCGAAAAAGAGTTTGATGTGATGATTACGCTATTTTGGTGCAAAAACTAGAACAAAGGGTAGGAGATGACATTAATCTATACTTGCCTGGTCTTTTGCATTACTATAGTCAATGTGAGATGCTTATCGGTTTAAACTGGTCTACTTCTATTTTGTTTAGTTTCAGTGGTGATTTATTTCGGGCAACTATGGAGAAGACAGATCACCAGCAAAAGTTATATACAAAGATGAGGCTCTGGGAGTTTCCGGACAAATATGTCATTGAGCCTTCTGATGGATCTTCTGGTTCACGTTTGGCAGTCAGTAGGGAAGATGCTTCAATGAGTTTAATTGGTTAGTTGCTTAAACTATTACTTTGTTAACCTTTCCATCTCATCAACCTAAGAATGCCTTTTGGATGTAATTTTGCTTGTCTAGATGATATACCGCATTGCAGTTCACTACGTGTTCCTAAAATTAAGGAAATATTTGGTGTTGTTGGGATGCTAAAGCTTGTGGCAGGCAAGTCAACCTTAGTCACTATATGATCCATATAGCATAAATAAATACTCTTAATTTCCATTTATTATAATCGATGCAAATAGTAGATTTATTGTTTACACCGCTTTAGCTTTGAAATGATCCTTTAAGTGAAGAAAAATTAGGGACAGTTCGGTATTGGCTGAAATGACTTCATCTACTAAATTTTCTGAAATGATAAGCAGAACAAACCGAATAAGGCTACTAAACGTAACCTTAATTTCATAACCATAAGTTTTAAAACACGAGATTATCACAACTAGAATTCTCACAACATTTTCCATTGATTGCTTTCAGGATCATACTTAATAGTCATAACGGAACGTGAACATGTTGGTTCTTACATGGGCCATCCAATTTTTAGAGTTGCATCATTGAAGGTGTTACCATGTGACCATTCTCTCAAGAACTCTCCGATAGAACAGGCTGGTTTCTACTTTTTTTTACCTTCCTTCTCTTGAAGATTCTTCTAAGTTCTAAGGGTGCATTTGGAGCCCTGGTAGGGGAATAAAATGCGTAGGAAAATGGAATACAATTTCAAAATAAAGAACGGGGGAAAAACAAAAACTTTCTTCGAACTCAATAAATTAATTTTACAAATTTGTTCAAAATCATTTTATCTACATATTTCTTACATAAAGTATAAGGAATCTAAATATATGTAAAATATTTTTTTTTAAAATCAAATTTGAATAAAACTAAATTTGATTTTAATTAGTATTTTTCAAGGTAAAGGCAAACCCATAAAAAAATCTTTACTTATTTTTTGTTTTCCTACCATTTTCTACTTTCCAAATGTATAACTTAAAAGACCAAAACTGCTTATTCCATCTTTTGATATTTGTGTTCATTGTTTTACTGTTTTATTATTATTATTATTATTATTATTATTATTATTATTATTATTATTATTATTATTATTATTATTATTATTATTATTATTATTATTATTATTATTATTATTATTATTATTATTATTATTATTATTATTATTATTATTACTATTATTATTACTATTATTATTACTATTATTATTACTATTATTATTACTATTATTATTACTATTATTATTACTATTATTATTACTATTATTATTACTATTATTATTACTATTATTATTACTATTATTATTACTATTATTATTACTATTATTATTACTATTATTATTACTATTATTATTACTATTATTATTACTATTATTATTACTATTATTATTACTATTATTATTACTATTATTATTACTATTATTATTACTATTATTATTACTATTATTATTACTATTATTATTACTATTATTATTACTATTATTATTACTATTATTATTACTATTATTATTACTATTATTATTACTATTATTATTACTATTATTATTACTATTATTATTACTATTATTATTACTATTATTATTACTATTATTATTACTATTATTATTACTATTATTATTACTATTATTATTACTATTATTATTACTATTATTATTACTATTATTATTACTATTATTATTACTATTATTATTACTATTATTATTACTATTATTATTACTATTATTATTACTATTATTATTACTATTATTATTACTATTATTATTACTATTATTATTACTATTATTATTACTATTATTATTACTATTATTATTACTATTATTATTACTATTATTATTACTATTATTATTACTATTATTATTACTATTATTATTACTATTATTATTACTATTATTATTACTATTATTATTACTATTATTATTACTATTATTATTACTATTATTATTACTATTATTATTACTATTATTATTACTATTATTATTACTATTATTATTACTATTATTATTACTATTATTATTACTATTATTATTACTATTATTATTACTATTATTATTACTATTATTATTACTATTATTATTACTATTATTATTACTATTATTATTACTATTATTATTACTATTATTATTACTATTATTATTACTATTATTATTACTATTATTATTACTATTATTATTACTATTATTATTACTATTATTATTACTATTATTATTACTATTATTATTACTATTATTATTACTATTATTATTACTATTATTATTACTATTATTATTACTATTATTATTACTATTATTATTACTATTATTATTACTATTATTATTACTATTATTATTACTATTATTATTACTATTATTATTACTATTATTATTACTATTATTATTACTATTATTATTACTATTATTATTACTATTATTATTACTATTATTATTACTATTATTATTACTATTATTATTACTATTATTATTACTATTATTATTACTATTATTATTACTATTATTATTACTATTATTATTACTATTATTATTACTATTATTATTACTATTATTATT
Organism: Cuscuta epithymum; assembly: GCA_945859915.1. NCBI lineage: Eukaryota > Viridiplantae > Streptophyta > Magnoliopsida > Solanales > Convolvulaceae > Cuscuta > Cuscuta epithymum. Next base: position 2,607,307 of record CAMAPF010000976.1, read on the forward strand.
ACTATTATTATTACTATTATTATTACTATTATTATTACTATTATTATTACTATTATTATTACTATTATTATTACTATTATTATTACTATTATTATTACTATTATTATTACTATTATTATTACTATTATTATTACTATTATTATTACTATTATTATTACTATTATTATTACTATTATTATTACTATTATTATTAC